>JAINUG010000152.1:791362-1441362 GCA_029706075.1 Aldrovandia affinis | reverse complement strand
AAATTCATTTATAATTGCAAAAATGTAAAACAGCACATATGTGTACTAAATCACGTTCAAATAAGTTTATGATATGATAATATTGAATAGATGGCGACAGATTGCAATTATACTACTATTATAATTGTCAAATTCAATTCACTGCTTGCAGAATCTAATTCAAAAGCTTAATTTGCCAGTTATTTGAATTCTACATTAAAAAGGAAAGCCCCCTAAAATGCTGAAATACAGGGTTAAACACTGTGTGTTTTGTGTGTATGTTGAAAAACAAGTGAAATGTCAAAAGTGTTGTTAAATGTAATAGGAAAACTATTTTTTTTTTGGCAAGAACTCCAAATATTAAAATCCATTTTAATGCAGCATTTACATTTTCTCCTTTATGCAACATTACGTTTCACATTTTATATTTGTTTTCTTGAAGTCACTAATTTAAATTGTACTCTATGTCAGTAATACGAATGGTAGTGATAACAATAAATGCCCATGCATAGAATGTATTTAATTACATGCATAATATTGTTTATTTGTGTCTCGTTTTTGAGGGAATGAAGAAGACGAAAGAGTGTGCGCTGAAACCGTATCTCTTAGCAAATGGAAAAACAGTGCCTGCTGCCAGCCTTAAATGCAATGGTTTATTAAGAACAATTATCATTCAGAGAGCCTATCAAATTGTAATCAAGCATAAAAGGAAGTATTAGCCAAGGAAGAATACAATATCATGATAAAATAAGGGAACTTTCTCCCTTTCACTTTGTTGTGGTAATTACTTTCCTCCCCAATAAGTCTGCATACAGACATCTTACATTTGCCCGGATGCATCCAGATGGATGAAAGGGAGGAATAAACAAATGGCCAGCGCAAGTGCAATTCAGTTTCATAATTTACATGTGCAAGCTTCATCAGTAGCATCCACTGCAGAAACCAAAGGATGATCCATCTCTTCAAAGTTACGATGCTCTTTGTATAAAGTTTAAAGTTTAATTGCATTTAAATGACTTGTATCTCACCAAATATGAGCTTTTTCAGAGAGGGTTTATAATGAAATTGTCCAAGGACAGAGGCCAGGATTAATTTTAAATTAGTGCTGCATGAAGAGAATATGCCATTCGTCAAATTGATTATTGCTTTGATTAGTTAGATAATTAACAAATGCAATTTTAGGAACTATAGTTTTTTTGCGTGTATTCAGCAGAGCTGTAACAATGTTGCTATGTCTGTTTTTAGTGCAAGCGGAGCAGTGGAGATGGATATGTTTTATTGGAATCTTTACGTATTTTGCAGATCAAGTCTGCCTCAAGTAATAAGTAACTGGAATCCACATTGGTTGCATTTGATATCAGAAAATAATTTTGTGAATGTCTGCATTTCCTTGGTACAGTGTAATCATTTGAAGTAGTTTACCAGAGGCCTTGTCCAAATAAACCCCCAAAAGTGTGCACTGTTCCTCATGCAGTGCCACCTGGGTCTTTGGCACAAACATTATACAGTACTGTAAAGGCATTCTATAGCAATTGTTGGCTGAAGAATGTTTGTGCAAATAACCCCCCAAAAGTGTGCTCTGTTCCTCATGCAGTGTCACCTGGGTCTTTGGCACAAACATTATACAGTACTGTAAAGGTATTCTATAGCAATTGTTGGCTGAAGAATGTATGTCATGATTAGGAGAAATTGCTACGAGTCAACCCTTTCAATAAAGTGTATACCCCTGTTGAAGAGGGGGAAAGGTTTCCCCTTTCTTGTCATTATTTGTGTTGTTGTTTTTTTGTAGTTGCTGGCAGTGATGGCATTGTTTTTGACATTCTGGAAAACAGTCTGACACCTCAAAGAAATGGCTCCAATTCTCATTGATGAAGCAAAAGATAGCACAAAAATTCTACTAGCTCCATGAGTAACTATTTCCGTTAGTTGCAAGTTTTCGATAATATGTTTATGATGTGTAATTGGAGCTACAGTTATTGATAGCTACAGTTATTGATAGCTACTTGTATTAATATAAAATGTGCTAGATATTACTTTTAGTAGGGGTATAATGGTACACAAAAATCACGGTTTGGTACGTACTTTGGTTTTGAAGTCACAGTTCGGTACGTTTTCGGTACAGCGGTGAAAAAAAGAAATGCAAAACATAAAATTGCTTTTCATTTATTATGAGCTTTGTCGCAGTGGGTAATTGGCCATAATTTACTGAACGAAGTAAGGCACATATCTTTCTTTCGTAAATAAAAAAAATGTCTGTCAATAGTGCTGCAACTGCACACAAAGAAGTTAAAGCAAGATTGCATATATTCGGTTCACAGCGCGTACCGAACCGAAAGTCCTGTACCGAACGGTTCAGTATGAATACGTGTACCGCTACACCCCTAACCTTTAGCCATGATTATATCTCATGGTTGTGGGGATGAAGGGTTGGGAATAAAATTTAGCACTTTATCACAAAATAATCAGAAAACTACAGACCATGTAAATTACTTTTACTAAATAAAATATCTTCAAATGAACACACCTGCCTTACATCTTCTAATCCTACCTGTGTGCTTAAAACTGCTCTGCTCTCTTAGTAGGTGTCTGTAACACAGGACAAGAAGGCTGGCGAGAGCGAGAACACTGATCTGGAAGAGAGCTACTGAAAAGTTGCAAACGTATCTGATTGTTTTGAATGTTTTGTCGAAAGGCGGTGTTTGATTTAGTTTGTTGTTTTTGTTTATTGTTTGGTGACCCGAACCCGTGAAGGCGACAGGCGAAAATGTTCATTGTTTTATTTAGCTGTGCTCTCTTGCTCGCTCTCGCTCTCTCTCTCTCTCTCCCGAGTCTGGGGGAGAGGATAATAAAATCAATTTACTGGACCTTCGACTCCATTCCCTGTGTCCTGCTGTTCTATTCTCCACCGGGGTGTGTCATATGGGGTGTGACAGTTGGGTGCAGAAACGCGGGATCGGAGCAGCACCCCACTGGCCGCCATGGAGAGCTCCCCGCTCTCTCAGCTAGTTTCCCACCTAGAATAGTGTCAGTCATGAGATGTCTGTATTTCTGGAACAGTCCTGAAATAAGCCAATCACTTCCCAATCTGACATGAATGGCAAATCGATATTTATCAATTATTTTGAGACGGAGAGAAGTGTTTCCTCTTATGGACAAGTTTTTAAATCATTTTTTCATGAAAGAGGAAACAACAGATTATCTGTCAATTATAAAATGTACCACCAAAATATAAAATATTGTGCTCCCTTAACTGAATTTTAAAAATCAAGGCATCCCATCAATAACAATTTTGTTCTTTATATTTTTATTTTGCTTTCAATTGTTTTTATAAGTTTGTCCAGTTTAAAAATATATGACCACTCATTTCAACATATCAGTTTCATTACTCCAGGATGGGCATGATATGTCCTATAGAAGTGTTAACAGATATATTTTTACAATTGAAAGCAGTAGCTTACTTACAAATCAATCAGTATGATTACATGCGGTTGTTTGCAGCGCCAACTGCTGATTGATCTACTACACTGCAATACGTACCTCATTTGTGGTAATTGAATGATTACTTGAGATCGTAATTGATTGCATAAAAAGTAACTTCAGAAAGTTTTTCATCAACCTCTTGGTGTTGGAGAACAGAACTGCAGGTTCCTGACAGAGATGGTGAAAAACGATACGAGTGCCTCTATGAGGCCTCAGGCCACTTGTAGAGCGGATAAATGCATCGTATATGCAATGAAATGCAGTTCCAGTGCTCCCCAGTTGTTTACACAATCATACTGCATAACCATTCATCCGGTATTTCAATATAAATGTAAAATAATGTAAGTGTAACAGACAAACTAATACATATAATGCAAGTAATTACATTAACAATTAAATAGTTAACAAGTAAATTTGAAATAAATAAACAAACATAAACATAACAGACAAACCAATACATATAATGCAAGTAAGTACATTAACAATTAAATAGTTAACAAGTAAATTTGAAATAAATAAACAAACATAAACATAAAGATATAAAATGGGGCAAGAAGGTAACTGTATAAAGTCCCTTAGGGCTCTGATACTGTATACATATTCACATACACTGAAATCTTCCGAGTGTATGGAGGGAAATTCCCATATTCACTAGGGTGGCAGAAGTGTCTTTTCAGCCCTGGATAACCCCACATAGCTTATTTAACTGTCACTTGAAGCTAATGGTTACAAGACTGCAACATTTGCTAAGCGGATATTCAAAGACAATGTTTCATCTGGCCGCAATTCTTTACCTAATTTACTGCAGAGAGCTAGCTGCTGTAGCTGCCGGCAGCCGGTTAGCTAACGTTAGCTACTTCCCTGAGATGTGTCAGGTACATCTGTAATCTAACATACCATTACTTCTGTGGAAGTATGAAGGTCATCAGTCGTGAAGGAAACGGTCAACTAATATATCATACTAACACAAATATATGTATCATAATATAGTTAGATCAATGGGACAAAATAAAATTGACTAATAATATGAATAAATCTCCCCTTCCCCTGTCTGATCTCTCTGATGAGGTGTCACTTGACCTAAAAAAGTTTGCTTAAGTGAATAAGCTCAAACTTAAAGCCAGTGACCCCAAACTATCAAAAGGTTAATGATGATTACTAGCTTCAGCTGGTAAGTTAATCAAGCTCATGCGTGTCAGTGTAGTGATAGCTAGATATTTAACATCATTGACAAACATGCTAAACTAGCATTACTTGATAGCCTTAACTTTAAGTTATTGTAATTTATTAAGTACCTTACATTTTGTAGCTATGTAGCCATTAGTTAAAAAGATAAAGTTGTAACCATACATAATGATTATCACCCACAACTTGGCTAAGCACTGTTGCAATGCACATCTGGCATCCACCTTGCATAGCTATCTTGTGTAGGTTATTTTTACTGTCAAGTAAAAATGTGCCTTAATGGTTGCAAATACTATAAGTGCAGCTTACAATTTACAGTTATTTAAATGTTCACATTTGAATTCATCGCATATTAGAATGGAACAACTTCCAATAATATATCACGTCATATAGAGGTAATTGCCAAAATAAAGGAAACACTTCAGTAAATGAAGGATATAAAGTATATTGTAATAAGGTATTTCTGGTATGGTTTAGGTCAGCTCAACACCTTAGAGGGCTAGGTAAACACCAATAAATACAAAGCTATTCTGAGTGATCACCTTCATCCTATGGTGAAGCATTTATATCCTGATGGGAGTGGTCTCTTCCAGTATGACAATGCTGAAAACGGTGTACACCATATGCCATGAAAGGAGGAGCATGAATGTACACCATATGCCATGGCTATCTTATTCATCAGATCTCAACCCAATTGAACACTTATATGGGATTCTGGCATGGTGCCTGAGACACCAAATGATGGAATGTTTCATAGAAGAATAGTGTTGAATAGAGTTCCAAACGCTTGTAGAAGGTGCACTGAAACTGTTCTGGTGGCTCGTAGTGGCCCAACGTCCTATTAAGACACTTTATGTTGGTGTTTCCTTTATTTTGGCAGTTACCTGTCCATTCTAATTAATGTTTTATTTCAGTATAAATTTACCCATAAATTGGCACACCAGTGTAAACTTCCCCATGCACTGAAAGCAAGGACTATGTTAAATATCATTATGTCTACAACATGAATTGTTGCAGTATCGATTAGTTTTAGATTGACTAGCCATCCTTTCCAGTCTACTGTTTTTAGCATGTTGAATTCACTTGATGAGCAATAAATATCCTTAAAATAATTTGGCCAATGGTAAATCATGAACCTGTAGAGTGCATATGAAAGATAATTTAAAGAATTTATCCTTTTAAGCTCCAAGCATATTTAATATGTTACTGTAGTGTTAGAGGGGAATTTTGACAGGTCCGTGTTAGGTCTTTATAGACACCAAATAACTATTCAACATTCATGGAGTCTATGCAGCTCTTTAGTTGTAGAAGAGGTATTTTAAATTTGCAAAGCCATTTTGGAGGGGTTTTATATTATTTTAAACCGGGGGAACATTTTCTGGGAGCTTAAGTGCCCTGTACAAAAGCTTCTATCCCACCCCTCTATCCAAAGAAGGAAACGTCTCACATACACCAAACTTGTACTGGTAAAGCATCTTCCTTTACAAGGGAAGCACAGCAAGATTCATCATCCTATTACAAAATGCAAAATGTGTAAGTTTTCTGAAAGCTAAAGTGTGCCTATGCAAAAGCATTATATTGAGTAAATTCATCCACCTTGCTAAGGAAACATAGCAGTTTTCATCTTCCAAAAACAAAATGTGGGGGAACATTTTCTGACATGCCCTGTCCAAAAGTATTCCCCCCATATCCCCATATCCAGGGTTTTCTATCACATGTCACATTTCAAATGTCAGTATCCAAACTGTAGCACTCTTACCTTTTCTTCTCTTTAAGCAAACCATACCAGCAAACAGACTGTAATCGTTACATGCCTTTAGGCTTGTTACCATTACAAGTTGTCAGACATGTATTCTACAGAATGATATGAAGATGGACCTATTACGTTTTTTTGGGGGGATTTTGAAATGTGGCAGCACTTCAGCGCTTACTGCCGCCCTCGAACAAAACTTTCACATCAACTGTAGGGTTTTCCATCAACGCTTAATGAGTGGATCAAGCCTTGACAGCATCATATACAGAGGTCTACATCTATCTGTAAACCTGCAACTGTTGGTGGGTCAGATTTGGTGAACATATTGTGAACAAAAAAAAAAGGGCTGATCCATCCAGCTCAGAACCCTCTATAGCCTTATGAATGGGAATCTTTGGAATAACAATATTCAATAACAATCAACTAATTTATGATCTTTAAGTATACTTTAAATGTAGATAACATTGTCTTACTTCTTCATGCATAACTACATAAAATGGTGTAATATAAGTAATTGTAATCTATAGTTTCCATTGACTTTGCTCAGTTAATCTTGATTGTTAGAATGCCAGTAAAGGGCATCTGAAGATGCACTGTACCAAGTTTAATTTCAGCTGGTCTCTGGAACAGTCCACCAGTGTACAAAGTCTATGATTTTATAACCAACTATACAGGTACCAAGGTCATCATTTTCCAGTCTTTCATTTAACTTTTTGGAGATTTTGGCCTGTGATATCACTTTTTAATACGCTGGCTATGCTCCAGTTTACCTTTAATTTCAGTCTTTTGGTGCATTCTTTCACCACTGATTGTCCATCTGCTGTACAGAAGCCAGTGTATATTAGGTGAACAATCTGGACTCTTCATGGTCCATCTCAGGCTCTCCTTCCCAGGCTTCACCGCCGGAGGTATGATCACATGCTATTATACTCAACCTGGAAGCACAGGAGAAGTCAAATGGGTTGAAATGCGACACAAATTAGCACCGACTCTATTCTTGCTGGAATTCGCTAGTTTGTTGAGTTGAGTTCCCTCTTAAACACTATACATATTTTTAAATGGAATGTTCGCATCACCTTAAATGTTCTTAGCACATTGAATTCACTCATTGAGCAATAAATAGCCTTCAAATATCCCAGTACATCATTAACCTGTAGTGCATGTACATTTGAAAGATCATTTTTAAAGCCCTGGTTTTAAACTCCAAACCCATTTATGAGGTTACTGTGGTTAGGGGGGATATTTGACGGTCCAAATTAGGCATTTACAAACACTGAATGAACCAGAGAATAAATGTTCAACATTTAACTCTGTCTCTGGGTCACTTTGTGTTAGAAGACCTACTGTTGCCCTGTTTTATTTTTTATTCAGGAAGCACGATTTTGCAGGGAGTGCTCCATCAAATTAGAAAGTAACATAGAGACAGTTCATGGCTCGTTCCTACGAGTATCTCTCAGGTTCTATACCACTGAAAGATTTTCAAAAAAAGTACAGATAGTCTGTTCCCTGCACTATACAAATTCTTTTTAATTGTTTTATGATGTACACTCTCAGTTTCACATTAGTCATTTCATGCAACTGTGCGCTTACATTTTGACCCCTAGACCTGTTCAGCATCCTGTGAAGTAATTAAATTCCCTCATATTGACTCTTCATTCATCTGAGCAGGTGAGATCTCTGCTCCATTATAGAGCGCATTTGTTAACCAAATGTTATCACATAGAAAGGTTGGAAATGGAAGAAGCTTGGCCCTCAGTAATTAAAAAGTGACTCTCTGGTTGTCTAGGTAGCATACTGACAAAGTTGTGGATAGTCTCCACTCCTGGCATTTTTATTCATGCATTTTGAAACCATTATAAAGTGAAACTGGTTTAGGGATGTGCCATTAACCTTTTATTGTGCTTTTCTTTCCATTGCCCAGTGGAATTATGCAAAAAGCCTGCAAATAGCCTTTGAGGTTTAAAAATGAATAATTATGGACTTAATTCTCTAAATTGATGTTTCGATAAAGTGCCACTATCTAGCTGGTCACTACATTGGAATAACATGTTTCACCTGTCAGTTTTCTCTCACAGATATGGCAAAACCTTAGTCTCTTGCCTTTCTCTATCGAAGTCTGGTGACAGCTTCTATCTGAGATCTGTCTTTTTGCCTTTTGGAATATTTGACCCACTACAATCAGTAGCAGTTAACAGTGTTTGCTAACTTGGTACCTTTTGCCGCACAACAGATAATTGATTTCTATGTCATATGGTGGAAAAGCAATTCAGTCTTTTCTTAGCTTTGCTAAAATAAAAAAAAGTAAATATATATAACCAATATAAAACCAGGCAATACCTTGCAATTAAGTCACCCCTAAGCATCATTTTTTAAGACATTAAGACAGCATTTCTCTGCAAATTTTGGACTTCATGAACAGGATTTCATGAAAGACAGAAGGGGTTGAGGCTAAATGAAAAATACAAATGGTTAAGAAAAAAATACAAATGGTTGACTGTGTGGAGTAGGGAACGTGACTGGTACCAGCAGGTTTCTGGTTCAAAGCTAGCATAAGTTTGCACTCTTGCACACTTTTGTACTCTTGACCAAGGTACTCAACCTGAATTGCTTTAAATCTGACAGACTATATCAATGCCATGTAAAGGTCTGAACTATGAACAATAAGTTGTCCTGGTGTGTCCAGAGTGCCTGATGAGCAAATGAATAATAAGATTTATGATAGGAATAATAAGATAAGACTGCCTTACATATGATACTTATTTGACCAGACCACAATACTGAGTGTGAAGCAGCGGAGACCTTTAAGAAAGCAAGAGCTCCATAAACACAGTTAAAAACCGCGTAACCAGCAGGTGAAACGGATAGGAGCAGTGTCTTCCAATTGGCCAACAGCCATGCCCAATCCAATTTGTAAGCAAATATGCTTCTCACAATAATTAAGGCATAATAAGGGGGGGATAGAGAATTATTACTATCATCTCATAATTCATGCGAACAGCACAGGAACGGGGTAAAAGAATCCTGATGATGAACCAGGTGCTCTTTGGGAGGTGCCATCTGGCAGCTGAACTGACAGCTTATGGTCTTAAATAGTCTGCTTTCTAAAACTGCGACCAGGTGCACCTGTACAAGAGAGGAATCTATATGAGCGTCTGTGTAACTGCCTCTTCTGGCTTCTCTGTGATGGCGCGACATCTCTTTGTTGCGTTTTGAAGATTGAAATGAAAAGCCATTGTTGTTCTATATCTAGCATGCAGACTTCATATTAATATGAATTGTCCATGACACAGCCATGATACTATCCATCGGTCTTGAGTATATCATTGGTTGTGCTGGTGTGATATTTATTTTAATTTTATTTATTTGTTATTTATTTGTCAGGGACATAACAAAAACATTGTTACAATGTTAAAAAAACATGCATTACATTTTTATCACCAAAGGCTCATTTCCAACACCTGTTCCCAATAAACTACACAACAACGATAGATGCCATGCTCTGTAATATTTACAAAGTGTATCTCTTCAGGTTTTATAGTGTACTACAATGCCACTCTCAGCTAAAGTTCCGTCATTTCATTCTTCCCAGCATATTTGGAGCATTTTTCAATGTATTATTTCAATATTAGCAAGTTATAGTATATATATTGATTATATATTTTAGAAACATTTCTACAAAATTAAAAGGAACCTACCATTGTAAAGGAAAATAATTCTTAGTTAAATAAAGTATTGCATTCATTTTTTTAAACTAATTACACAGGGTCCAGAACCTTTCATTATTCCCAAATGTCTTGTTTCAGCCTCACCTTCACTACTGTATTAAGTCAGGAACTCTGGGCTTTGACTGGCTTATTTATAATCTTTAATGAATTTTGTGAGTTCACAAGAACTCTAATCCACCAACCCCACCCCCTCCCAAAATGCAATTAAAAGGGAATGCTAAATGATACAGTTTGCTAATGTGCATTTCTCTCGCCTTTATCCAGAGGTTCATTCCACGTCTGAACACAAATGGCTATAAATATAACACTGTACATCTCTTATGATATGTGTTGGTTTAGCTCTGTCTCTGAGAGCCACAGCTTGATATCAGATGACTTGTTTTAAATCTACGGTAAAGGTATGTTCAGTACAAACAGGAGCACTTGATCCGTGGCTTAATCTTGTGTCCGTAAAAGGGCTTCAGAAGATACAGCAATAACACCCCTCAACATCTGTAGTCTTTAGAGCGGGGGAAAATAAGATCTAAAGGTTATAACTTTGGAGTTAAATCCATAAAAGCAAGTTATCATTTTTTCTCCCCCTGTCATATTCTATCATGAATGTCACCTTTTTAACATGCATGAAATCTGAAAGATAACAATGGCTGTTTAAACACAGACTTGCTTTTATGGAGCTCATATTCCTCAGTGTATAAAATCAGTGTATTTGTCACAGACTGGTATTTTGTAATTACTTGAATTAAAGATGGGCCCAGTTTAAAAACTGCCCTCGGTTGGTGAAGGTGCACAGTGTATGATGTGCTGAGTGAAACACAGAAGAGCTGCACTGCCACCCTCTGGTGAAACAGGTGTAACTCAGTTTCGCACACCTTTTCTATATCGGAGAATTGAATAACAGTATAAGTAAACACTTTTGAAAAATAAATAAATCATTTTTCATCAGTTTTCATTTGAATCTCCATTCAGTCTGCTATGGGCAACACTGTACATATGTATTATTTTATTTTACAATTTTATTAATGTATTATCTTTTGCAATTTCAAATATTGCACAAGCAGTATTATAATATAATACAATTTAATATAATAATACTGTTGAATGTCCTGTCATGAGTAAAGAATATTCCGCCAGGAAATGTACAATTTTATGCAGGTATAGATTGGCTAAAATGTATGAAGAATTTACACGTTCCATGACAACTCTTCTGATTCAACTCATTCTATGTAATTGGAATTGGTTGTGTGTAGTGTTAAAGTGATTTAACTGGATTATGGAAATTAAGTAAAGTTTTAAAGCCTGCAAGCTGTTTTTTTCCCCTTTCTTGTACATGGGTAGCTTGTTGATTGATTTTACTCTTTTGATCTGTTCACGGATTCTCTTCACCAAATGACTCCAGTACTGCTAATACCTTCCTGGCTTAAAATACAGAGCTACTGCTGAGATGTTCTGAGCGCAACAAAAGAAAAACTGTAATAAAATAGGCAAACCCACAGCGCACATCCTCCACTGCTTTGGTTCAGTGGTGCTTTCTTTCATCTCAACAGTGTACAAAATGTGAACTGTGAAAGTATTGAAATCTCTGTTGTGGCAATAAATCATATTGGATTGAAATGTCCTTCAGGTCATCACCCGCAGTGATCAAGAGCCCTTAGAAATAAGGAAAAACAGACATTTATTTTGGCCGTTGGTGAGGTGATCAGTCTGGGTGGGCAATAAAGAGCGATAGGGCGATATACTGTATGTTTAAAGACATGTATGCCATCCAAATGATCTTTTCCCTGCAATAATCTTATCATTGCAATTTTCAATATCTATTTTTGAAGCAATTCCAAAATATAATAGAATTAAGCAGTTTTGATAGAGTTTATTCTCTGATGACCTTGATGGGTGGCTTTTATGTATTTATGTATAGCCTTTAAACTCCTCTGTATGGAGAGTTGCCCAAAGCTCACTAAAACTGTTTTTTGGTGGAAGACCTATGAATGTTAATCTAGCAGTTGTTTATTATATGATATTGTTTATGATATGATATTAATTTGTCATATAGTTTGTGTGTTGGGTGTAAATAATTGCACTGGAGGTGTATGGATGCATTCTAAGAAACTACACTCAGTGTTCTGTGTTTTGATGATTTGATTTGTTAAATAGATACATCCATTAAAATGAATGAATAAATAAAAATCTAAGCCATTACACAGCCTGGATGTTTGCCTCTGAATATCCAGCACCAGATTGTCAAGGTTTTCCTGGAGACAAAAATATGCCATACAAATTTTGGCTTTCATATTTCAGTTTTGTAAGAGACTGTTACTAAAAAAGACATCAAAGCGCTCTATAATCCGTCACATATGATTCAAAAGGAAAATATACATGCACATGCATCTGTGTCAAAAATATGACAAGAATATTGTGCAATTAAGCATGGGCTTCACATTGGGGGATAAAATTGGTTCAGCACCTATCCCTGTTAAAAGCGAATCCATTTAGGTAATCAGTCTGCCATGTGGTAAGCTAGTGTCTGCTGCACTGCTTTGAATTTGGTTTAGTGGAAAATGTTTGAACATTTTCCCTGAAGAACAACCTGCCACTACAAATTTAAAAGTCATCAGCACCGTTATTGTTCTGTCATTTTGCTCAGTTTCATTGTGTTCTAGATATGGGTAGTACCTGCTGTGTGAGGTGACTTGGTTTAAATAGTATTCAGGGTATAAAACAATTTGAGTACATAACCATACACACACAGAGTGTTTGAACTGTCATTATCCTCCATCTGCTGAAAAGCTCACCGTGTCAAAAGTTGCGCACGTCCATTACATTACATTGCATTACATTACATTACAGGCATTTAGCCATCCCTTTCATTGTTTCTTGTTATTCGTGTAGTGCTGACATGTACTATATCAACATATACGAGCAAAAATATGTTAACAGGAATTTCTGATACATAACAGAATCATCGGCCAAGTGACATTGGTGTAATAATAAAAAAATAAGTTCTATTTTTCTCTTGCAACACACGTGCAACATGGCTAGATTATTTGGCATTTTGCACATTAATTGAAATGTCTAAATAAATTAAAAGCAAAATATTTTCCCTTAGAATCCAGGGAGTGGAGCACTCTTCCATTACTTTGGCCTAATAGGAAAAGTACAGATAAAGTGTAATTACTTTTAGAGGCAGAAGGCATTGAAGCAGAAAGCACCTATATACCTTTTACATATGAGGACACAGCTTACCGTTCTTCACAATAAGATTACTTCCCTTTTTGGAGCAAAAAAAGAAATTATGAAGAGTTTTGTCTGTATTTTATTAAAAGATAAGATATTCTTATGCTTTAATTCAAATATTGAGGGACTAAATTAAGTGCATAAAGTGGTAGGGTTTTTTGGGGGGAGAAATCTAATTTTTCTCACAGTATTCTGGACCCTGACATGAAAGCATCCAGGTCTCCTGAGAATAAAGGGAAGTTGTTGTTTAGAATGTATTTTTCTATCTATCTATAAGAAGCTGTTGGATAAGTAAATTCACAGAAGAAAACAGCAAAATTCTCTATTAGTTTCTGTAAGAAACATCTTACCGTAGCCTGGCAGTAGTCACACTGCAGTGTGTCAAGAAAATAAAATGAGCAGAACAGAATTTCTAAATGTATGTGCAAGTACAGCTCCCACAAAATTAATGTGAATTATGGAAATGGATGGATGGAAAAAATGGATTCAAATAAATTAAAAACTGTTTCCTCATCATTTAATTGTGTTCACAAATCGTTTATTTTATAATTTGAAAAGATCCCTATTCTTGCTATTAATTCTTCTGATTCTATATACAGTACAGTACAAATATTAGGACTGAGAGTTCATTCCTTTTTAGCTGATAACTTTCCTTCCATTAGTTGATTAATATACTGATATATCACTTCATTTTCAGTAATCAAGCAACTTTGTCATTTGGAGAGCTCATTTTGAGAACTGTATGTAAATATAATGTCCCTGTTTCAATCTACATTGAGAGGCTGTTATCATATCTTGAGCAACCTGGAAAACTATACATCAGAAATGAGTCGTATTCACGACACTATTGTGCATCATTGTCCTTTGAGATGTGTGTGGCACTTTATCTTGATCATAATTTAAGGCTTAAGATGTGGTGGGTAAGGGGCGCAACCTATAGGTATTCTTCTAAAAAAGAACATAATTATTAAAAATTATGATTTGATAGCACTTGTTGGACAGCTCCGGTGAACTAGAGGGCATTCCTACACCAATTATCAAGATACTCTAGTGATGTGTGAGGCATTCATATTAAAGTAATCCTGGTGTGGGCTGGGGCATCATTTACGCACCAAGTACCAGGTGCCATAGCCACTCTTCCATCCATATGCTAATGGGTACGCTCTGCCCACTGTGGAAGACACAGGTTTTTCCTGGTAACAACTCAGCTACCCTGCGGCTGGTTACCAAGCTGGCTAACCTTTGCCGCAACACTGACAGCAATTGTGTGCTGTTATTGTTATTGACATTCATTCTTTTTTTTAACCACAAAATCAGTTATTTGTTTCCATTTATGTAAAAAGCTCTGATATCCATCCACAACACCTCTTTTTGCCACTTTCCCTGCATTCCCTGAATTGGAATAAATTTGTAGTTCATGGTAATCATCTCATTGAGGTGGAGGTGCGTGTGCATGCATTACTATGCTACGTCGCCTTGCATGAGTAAGCATGTCTTGTACAGTGAAGTGCTGCTTTAAATTTAGTTGTTTTTTTACCACCATTATCTCTGCTTCCAGTACTTTCTTACACAATGAAAATATATTGAACGATATTGTAATATACTCAATTATATATTTAAATATATATACATGCCAATATATTGTTATTATTGTTCCAAAATATATTGTGGTATTATTAAATATATGGTAATACTTTTTACAATATATGAAAAGCAGAAATAATCTGTATATTGTGCAATATATTGCAATTATATTATTAATTATATTTAGCAATACATAAAACAATATCATTTATTACAAGTAATAATGCCAATCTAATTTAATCTCTTGATATCGTAAGTATGTACTGTATGTAAGTAAAGTAAAGTAAATGGAAGTACATGCTGAAAATATAGTGATAACAATGTTAAATCATTTTAAAAACTAGAATGGCAATATATTAGATTTCCATATATGGAAAATATATTTTCATTGCATAAGGGTTTGGTGTTAGCCATGGTAGGAGTATGCTTAATTCCACCTTTTCTTGTATGTTTCGAGGGAGATTCAATATGCTTGAATGCCTGGCAGTGTAGTGTAATGGTTAGGGAGCTGGGCTTGTAACTCAGAGGTTGCAGGTTCAATTCCCAGGTGGGGCACTGCTGTTGTACCCTTGAGCAAGGTACTTGCTTCAGTAAAATATCCAGCTGTATAAATGGATTGTATGTAAAAAAATTTAAACTGTGTAAGTCGCTCTGGATAAGAGCGTCTGCTAAATGCCTAAAATGTAAATGTAATGTAAATGCTGTCCTCCTTAGCCAACCTAGTCACATGTATTAGTACCTGTCTTCATCCCTGGCATGTATCATCCCTACACAGACGTGTCATGATACCTGCTGCAACAGGGCACTGGGTGTGCTCCGCTTCAGAGCAGGAGCGACGACAAAGAGAAGAAGCAAGAAGTATTTACAGTCTCTTATTTTCACGTGGTTCACAAAAAGGTAACAAAAGGGAGCTTGTTGAGCCGCCTGCGCACAGTCTTTCACAATGGGGATAACATTGGACATAAAAATGTCACAATGGCTATTCTGGTGCACATCTATAGCCAAGTCCAGGAGACCTCTGGGCCGGTGGGCAAACAGCAACTCAAATGGTGAGAACCCGGTGGTGGACTGCACTACTTCCCCGATGACAAACGGAACTGTTATGACCCTACCCTTAGACCCCACAGTTGTGTGCTATACAGATCATAATTACCAAAGAGCAAGGCCAAAGATCTCACTCTGCACCCACACGCACCTGCACACACACACACACACACACACACACACACACACACACACACACACACACACACACACACACACACACACACACACACACACACACACACACATACACACACACAAACATACATACTGTTACTACCCTCCCCTTAGACCCCAAGATGTGTGCTGTAAAGATCATTATTACCAAAGAGTAAGGCCTAAGATCTCACTCTGCACCCACACATGCCTGCACACACACACACACACACACACACACACACACACACACACACACACACACACACACACACACACACACAGTGTTACAACCCTCCCCTTAGACCTCAACATGTGTGCTGAACAGATCATAATTATCAAAGGGTAAGGCCTAACACAGATGAAACTGTTATGACAAGATGTGATTCCGCCACTACATTCCAGAATCTTTCATTCTCAAACTCTGCCCATACTCCTCAACTCCTCTCTTCACACCTGCTTCAGGTGAGGTCACACCTTTATACCCATTTGGAGGGGAAGCACCTGTGTGTTGCATCATGGTGTCTTAACACATGCCCAAAATTAAGAAAAAACTGTGTGTGTGTGTGTGTGTGTGTGTGTGTGTGTGAGCAACGTGTTACACCTCAAACAGAGCATAAGGTAAGAGCTGATCCCAATCCCTTCCCTCAGTTTCTGTTACCTTTTTCAGTGTGCGCTTCAGGGTCTGATTGAATCTTTCCACCAGTCCTTCAATTTGTGAATCGTACACAGATGTTCATAGCTGCTTGATATGCAGTAGTTGACTCAGGTCTTTCATCAGGTGAGACATAGAGGGGGTGCCCTGGTACGTGAGTATTGCTTTGGGAAGACCGACACGCGAAAACAGCTGCACCGACTCACGAGTGATGGCTTTGGAAATGATGATGTGCAGGGGAATCACTTCTGGCTACTGTATTGCATAACCCACCACCACCAGGAGATAGTAATGCACACAAGCATAATATGACAGGGCTCTATGAGGTCCATTCCGATCCTTTCAAAGGGCACATCAATTAAGGGTACAGGTATCAGGGGAGCCTTAGGTCGACAACCAGGGGACTGACATTGCAGGCAGGCTCAGCAGTAATCTTTTTTTTGTTGGTCCTGAATTATGTCCAGCCTTGGGCACAACCTTCTTGGGGGTGCCCCTTGGTCGCTTCCCGGCATTTCTGAGGGTAACAGAGTTAGAAGGAGAAACCACTCAAATTGGGAGCCTGTGGCTTCTCTCTAACCCTGGGTTTTTCCCTCTTTAACATAGGCTAGATCACAGTAACTGCCTGATCACAGTAACTGGCTACAGCTGGGAATCCGGACATGAAGGATAGCTGCACCTAATGTCAACACTCAGACAGCTCCCATCAGCACGGCTGATGGCTGTGTCAGCAGTTGAGGAAAGTGTGCGGAGCCCTGTTTGGAATGTTAGAGCTGATCGGGCGCAGCTGTGGTAGTTCAGTAATTAGGATGGGGAACCTTTTTTTTTTTTTTTTTTTTTTTTTTTTAACAAAACACACATTTTAATCAAGGAATTCTCCAAAATACAATACAAAGTCTTCATCAATAATTTTACAACTCAAGAATCTTCTAAAAAACCAAAAACATCAAAACCCCCAGAGGGCTTTTTTTTTTTTTTTTTCTTAAATTACCCACCTCCACCCCCCCTCTTCAGGAGGACAACTTTATTATTTACATTAAAAAAAAACTTTATTTACTTTATTATTTCATAATTGTACTTCATTTCTATTTTTTCCTTTTTTTTTTTTTCTCTCTTCTTTACCTTCTTTTTTTTTTTTCTCTTTTTGTATTCTTTTATTATTATTATTATTATTATTATTATTATTCCCAACCCTCTGCCACTCTAATTGCATCCCATCTTTCCTGATACTCATATAATCCACTTTCTTGTGCCATACAGCACTCAATTTTACAATGATGCTTTATAAAGTTCTTGAATCTCTCAATTCGCAGAGCCCCCACCGATTCCGACCTAAAAATAAAAACTTTCCCAAAGAGTATAATAACATTAACTATTATTTGAGTTTGGTCTCGTAAATCACCCAATAGCACTTTAGGCAAATCCAATTGAAGCTGGCCATTATGGCGAACAAACCAATCCTGAACCTGTATCCAGAAGAAAGCCACAAGAGGAATAGATGGTCAACTGACTCAGACTCAGTCTCTTCTTGGCAGAATCTGCACACGGATGACTGTTCAATATTCCAGATACAGAGCATCTTTTTAGTAGCCAAAAACTTATATATTAATTTAAATTGGAAATACCTTAATGATGAGTCTATTGTTATCCTATATATCAAATTGAACAACTGATGCCATGGTAATGGAGCATCCAACATATATTCCCAACTATCCAAGATCTTGTAAGGGGTGGCTATTCATGTTTTAACTCTTAAATAAAATTGATACATTTCTCTATTTATACTTTCCTTTGACCAGTAATTTTTTTAAATATGTGGCCGGCAAACTAGTTCCTGATCATTTCCTTTACCAATTTCTCTTTTCCATGTTTGTGGTAAAGCCCCAATGAGTTGATAAACCTTTTGTAATGTGCAAACATTTCCATAAATATTGATTAGTTGTTTATAAGACATAATTTTATGTCATAAAATGTAATATTCACAATATCATTTATAAAAATAATGCCTTTATCAATCATACTTGTACAAAGATAGGCTTTCTATCTATCAACACATATAATTTGTTGTAATATTTGTTCAGTATTTTCTGGAGGATAAAACTGAAATTGCAGCCAACTTTGTATCGCTTCTTTAAAAAAGCAGCACATTAGAAAGTATATTATCCTTAAACCACATGAAATTAGAGGTTTTTACTTGCAAAAAGGGGAAAAACCCCTTCTTGAACATTGGCATTCTTTAATATTCTACTAGAAAACCAATTTGAGTTCAGATAAAATGTATGAATCAGTGAGGCTTTTAGTGAGAGATTCAAGGCTTTTAGGTTTAATAATCTCAAACCACCCGATTCATATTCATTATAAAGATATATGTGTTTTACCTTATCAGGTTTATCATTCCATATAAATGTGAATATTTTTTGCTCATATGATTTAAAAAATGATTCACCTGGAGTAGGTAAGGCCATAAATAAATATGTAAACTGGGATGAAACTAGAGAATTAATCAAAGTAATCTTACCATAAATTGTCAAATGTTTCCCTTTCCATGGCTGCAATATTTTATCTATTTTAATACGTTTATTATCAAAATTAATTGCAGTAAGTTCATTCATATTTTTGGGGATGCGAATACCAAGTACATGTACTGGCCCATCCGTCCATTTTATCGGAAGACTACATGGCAAAATAAATGCTGTATCTTTCAGTGATCCAATCCTTAATATTGTACATTTATCAAAATTTGGTTTTAAACCTGATAAATTAGAAAAGATATCTAGGTCTTGTGTAAGATCTTGCAGGGGTGAATGTTGTGGCTTGTATCAACTTGTATCATCAGTCCTTCAATCTCAATATTTGTTCTTACCTTAATAGAAAGCATTTCAATTGCCATGATAAATAAGTAAACGGTGATAAAGGGCACCCTTGTTTCACACCCCTTGATAGTGCAATATTTTTAGAAAAATAGCCATTATTTATCATTTTACATGTAGGGTTGCTGTACATGACTTTAACCCATTTAATTAGCGATTTCTCAAAGTAAAAAGATTCTAGGCATTTATAAATAAAATCCAAACGTACTTTATTAAAGGCCTTTTCAAAATTTGCTATAAAAATTAGACCAGGTTTCTTTAATGTCTCATAATGCTCTATAATTTCAAGTATTTGTCTTATGTTGTCCCCAATATATCGTCCCTGTAAAAAGCCAGACTGATTGTGGTGGACAATTCCAGATACAACTCCTTTGACACGATAAGCTATGCATTTTGCTAATATTTTAGCGTCACAACACTGTAACGTTAAAGGCCTCCAATTTTTTAAATGAACTGGATCTTTGTATTGGCCATTTGCCTCCAGTTTTAATAATAAAGAGATCAGACCTTCTTGTTGGGTCTCAGAGAGTACCCCTATCATATGAATAGTTAACACAAGTAATGGATCTTTAATTAATTCATAAAATGTTTGATACACCTCAATTGGAATGCCATCAAGGCCTGGGGTTTTTCCAGAAAGGACTTAATTGCCAAGAGAAGCTCCTCTTCTGTAATTAAGCCTTCGCAAGACTCTTTCTGTATATTTTAGATTTTAACATGATTTTTGGGGAAAAAGTCCTTACAATATGTTTCATTTAGTGGAGTTGGTGGATACTGAAATGAAAACATCTTTGCAAAATACTTTGCTTCCTCATTCAATATATCAACCGGTGCAGCAAGAGTTACACCATTATTTGCAATCAATTTTTGAATTTTTTTTTGTTGTATTTCTGTATTGAAGATTTAGAAAAAATTTATTACATTTTTCCCGCTTCTCCATCCACTTGGCTTTATTTCTATAATATACCTTACATGACCTTTCTTGAAAAAGTTCTTCCAGTTCTTTTTGTTTTCCATCTAATTTATCCAATACATCTATTGATACACTATCTGAGCCATCGACAAGTAATGTGAGCTCTTCAATTTCCTTTGTCAACTTTCTCTCTTTTGATTTAAACTGTTTTTGTTTTATTGAAGAATATTGGATTGAGTGGCCTCTAAAGGCACATTTAAAAGTGTCCCACACAATAAGAGGATCTGCTGATCCTATATTGTGAGAGAAAAAGTCTGCAATAAATTCCTTTGTTTTAACTATAAACATATTGTCCTGTAATAACGTTTGATTGAATTTCCAATATCCACGGCCCGTAGGGAATTCAGTAAGAACTAAGTAAAGTGCTATAAGCTGATGATCAGATCTCAATTTATCTTCAATTAAGACTTTTCTTACTTTTGGTACCATGGAAAAGGAAGTAAGAAAATAGTCTATGCGACTTGCTTGATTTTGTCTCCTCCAAGTATATCTAATTAAATCTGGATTTTTAAGTCTCCATATATCGACAAGGTGTGATCCGCTAAGCTATTACAATTGTAACTGGCTATACTAATTTCTCCAATTGACATATTTAGGGACTAGGTTTGAGTGAGAAAAAAAATCTAAAAAATGAAATAAGAACAAAATAATAAAAATAAAAATAAAATAAAAAGAAGAGATGAAAAAAATGAAATGAAATAAGTTGTTCCCCTTCCCTCCCCCTCCCACAAAATATCACCCAACCATTCCCTCCCATCCCACACTGCATCCCAAACGACACAAAACAAAAACCCCATAACTTAAGAACATAAGAAACAAAAAACAACAAAAAGGATTAAACAAAAACAGAAAAAGAAAAAAGAAAAGAAAAGTGGAAAACAAAAGAAAGAGAAAAGGAAAACTGAACAAATAGATAAACAAATAAAACAGGTCAAACAAACAAAAACAAATACTCAGAGACACTCTAGGCCTAGGGCATACCCATGAATCAAAACCACCCATGACTATCCATTGGCCCCCAAGAAAGAAAAAACGAAAAATGACTGGGAGAGAAAGGGGGACCTGGCTACTCATTTTATGATCACCCTGCTGAGGCATTGGTGTGCGGTTCCTCCTAATTGATCCAGTGGTGGCAGCAGGCGAGACACAGGAGCAGGCGCCCGAGACTGGTCCTAGTGCGAGGAGTTCCAGCACTTCAGCCTTCAGATTAAGCCTGTCGCATTCTCGCTTTTATGTTGGGATGGGCATGAGGCCCAGCAGAGTAGCGTGGGCCAATGCCCCATCCCACCTTTCTTTAGATTTTTGTTCTATGTTGGCAGTGTGTGTATGTGTACTCTCCCAATGCTGATGTTCATTCCCGAAGGACTGAATGCAGATGGGGGGGTCGCCAGTGCAGTGGGCAAGTGGCAGGATTTGGGCAAAAGTCGTACGAATGTGCAGTGGTTTCCTATACATTGGGTAACCATTATGCATACTGGGATTGTTTCCAAGTGCAGTGTATAGGTGGGGTGTAGCTTCCCTGCTAAACGCTCCTCAGCACAGGTCCAGGAACCCAGAGGTGGGAAAGACCAGGTGACCAAAGGAAGATCAACAGCTGTGTCCGTGTTCAATGTTGGTGCTTTTGCTTTTTATGAATTTACATTTTTTTCCGCTCCTGACAGCTGCACAGCTCATGTTGTCCAATCTCCCATCTGACAGTTTGACAGGAGCTGTGGGGGTCTGTGAGCCGCCCGCTGACCTGGCACACTAGCTGTGTTTCTTACTTTGTGGAATCAAAATGGATTTAATTGGGATTTCTTTCCACTGATCAACACACAATACTCTATAATGTCAAATAAATAAATAAAGCTTTAAAACTTTTTAAAGCAACTCTAATGGTATTGAGGTATGGGTTTCCATTG
This sequence comes from Aldrovandia affinis, assembly GCA_029706075.1. Lineage (NCBI taxonomy): Eukaryota > Metazoa > Chordata > Actinopteri > Notacanthiformes > Halosauridae > Aldrovandia > Aldrovandia affinis. The sequence goes on along the minus strand of JAINUG010000152.1, from coordinate 1,418,832 downwards.
GGCCAGTGCAGATCTTCCCAGTTGGCATTAGGGGAAAGATGTAAGAAGATTCCAAAGACTTTGAATATCCCCTGGAGCACCATGAAGTCCATCATAAAGAAATGGAGAAAATATGGCACAACTGAATTGGCATAGAACAGGCAATGTATTTTGTGTTGATCAATGGCAAGAAATCAATTTTTATTCCATGAAGTAAGAAAATAAAATGCCAAAGAGGGTGAATAGTTTTTATACCCACTGTATGCTACCCATCGGGTGAGTGGGAAGTGTGGTGATCCCCAAAGAACTGAAAACCTGCTATATTCACCAGCTATTTTCCATTATGTGTGAATTTATGCAATTTTTCGATCTCAATTCCTTTTTCTGTGACTTGCCTGACGGAAACAAGCATTGTGCATTTAATGTAAACCCCTGTAAAGCACTAGACCTCAGCCTTTTCGCTAGGTCGGTGGTTCTAGAAAATACTAAATAACTTGTCCAAATGTGCTTTAAGGTGAATGGAAACAGCTGAAAGCTCACCTTGGGTACAGTAAAACATTTTCCATTCTCATGAGCAAATTATTAAGTTGTTGCTGATACGACGTGAGACTCACTCAAATCATGTGCTACCACTTTTACAAAACAAATCTATTTAAAAACACATCTTTTGTTGACCTGTTTGGGCACAAGTAAAAGCAACTGTTTGTATCACTCCAAAGTGAATCTATGGCTACATTCTAAATGAAATGTAGTGTAGCTAATGATGAAACAGGGATGCTGATTTAAGACAAATGTGTATGACACCACCATCTCCACTTTCCGTGGTAAATGGGGTCTCCCCAGCTCTTTTGCAGATTCTTTAATGAACACATGCCATCTCTTTCCTGCAATGTTCTTGGGACCTGGGTGCCACTGTCAACCACTGGCATTAAGCACTTTTCTTTAAAGACTGCCTTCTTGCTGGTGATCGCATCTGCCAAAATAAGTAAATGAGCTCTATGTAATGAAACTAATTTTCCTGAGGCCTGCAAGGTCCCAGCATTAAACTCAATCTAAACCAACCTATGTATCAAACGTGTGCCTGCGGTCCTGCCCCAGGGTCATGAATACAGGGCCTTCCTGGGATTATCCGCATTATAATCCAAAACCCAAGCAGTCTGGCGAGAAATGGTCAGAGCAAATGTAACAGTGTTGGTTCTGCCACGACAAGACAGAGCGATTTAGCCTGCTGAGCTAAAGACTCAAGTCCCTAACTCTGGGAACTAATCACACTCTTGTCGACGTCACATTCTGTAGCGGACACTCACATACCAGAGCTCATCCGCTACACAAAGATAGCAGTACCTCGGTAACTGGGTTCTACCTACCACTTCCATTGACCAAGAACGCACTCCTAGATCAGTGGGAAATGTATGAAATATATGAATATTAACTGGAGAAGGACCTCTTCTGGTGATATATTGTGGCACAGATAAACCACACAGTGAACCATTGTGAAATCTCCTGAAATAAATCTTGCGCTAGTGTTTGTCTTGCTAAAAACTCCTATTGTCTACGTTATTTTATGTGATTTACATAGATGAGTCACCGCCAAGTTGCTGTTTAAGAACGTTACCATTATTACAACAGCGAATGGTGGCTTTAAGAAGAAGCAGCAGAAGACAAAAAATAAGACGAGGAAGAAACACAGAATAACCCATGTTTTGGGGCTTTATTATTTAGCTGTACGAAGTTATATCTGAGTTTATTATATTTACATAAGGTCCGAGTATACAGAAGTGAATGAAACTGAGGGTTTGTGGCCATTATGTTATTTTCTGTGGGAAACCCTGTAGAGTGCCAAACTCTCTGTATGGCATAGATATGGGGTATGCCCCGTCAACCCGTAACTTGGCAGATGGCATACCTGCCATCAATATAGTGCTTTAATCTGACCTCCTTCTAAATACAGTAGAACCTTGGAGATACGATAGTGTTTTGGATCTCTAAAACGTGTGGAACTTTGGAAGTGATGTCAAAATAAACCAATTAAACTTTTGGAGCATAGGGTAGGTTCTGAAAAATAATGGGCAGTGAGTTTTTTATAACGCAACTAAAATAACATTTGATTTGGCAGTAGGTCTAACATTCTGTTAGCCCTGTCAGCCATGTCTGTTTGATTCTCAAAACACAATAGCCTACTTATTTATGTTTTGTCAGAGATTAAGAAAATTTTTTAAGATAAAGAACATTTTTTGAGAAAATACAATGGATTATAGCCCTTTAAGGTAGGCTACATTGCATACTAGAAAATAGATAAGATTTATTTTTTTTGGGCATACAAAATGTTATTATTAAATACTCATTGTGCCATCAACCAGCCTTGCCTGATCAATAGCGTTTGATATCAACTGCGCAGAACCACAGAAACAGCGTTATTTTATAGATGATATATGACTGGCTCTGAGCTGTACATCCACTATGTTTGTGAATGAACAGTTTGGAACTGTTATAAAACTTTTGGGGGTTTTGTTAAGCCTGAATCAACCCCTGGCTAGGTTAGTGCTGTGTAGGCAGTCACACAGTAGCCGAGATGGAGAAGAAAAAAGTAAAGGGGCGAAAGTCTGATTTTTTCAATGAAGAATTAGAAATAGCCTACTGGTGAATGAGGTCAGCAAACACTATTCAACATTATACAGTGCCAATTCTCTCAGAGTTGACAATGTGCATAGGCATGCCTTTCTTTTTTTCCGTCTAGATGCTCCTACAAACAATGGTCCGGTAGTGGCATGCTACTTATTTTTTCTGGACTTAAGTCGAAGTCAGAACAGTGAACATCTCCAGACATGCCTCTATTCTGGGAAAACCCCTCCCTAGATGCACAATATACCAGGGGGTGCTTAATTACACAAATAAGTTCAAAGGCTGAATATGAACAGACAGGTGAGGTGCCAAATTTTCAATTTATCTCCATGTAACACATGCTTAACTCAACTCTGAATAGAGCCCTTTATGAGCACTTTACCTGGCTATTTAGGTTAGAGTTCTTAGATTTAACGTTAGATTGGAGATATGATTTCTATTGCGTTATTTATTTTTTATGTCTACTACTACTACTACTAATAATAATAATAATAATAAGGATCCTGTGTGATGAACATATATTTATTAGTCGTGCAAGTGTAATATGAATTATTTCATATTAATAATATTCATATTACACTTCCACGCAGATTTTATTATAGCTCACTGGTTTGACGCTGAAGAACTGCTGTGTCACGTCCACCTGTGGTAAATTCTGAAATCTCTAGTAAACGCATGTTGATTACATCAGTGGGAGTCATCAGGATGCGGTTCGTAGGCGGGGCCAGCAAAGAGGAAGTGGTTCTGTTATTATATATAGCTAACGTTGGCTGAAGTAAGCAACATTTGCAATAGCTCTTTTTTCGACCATTGTTGAATATTGTTAAAAATTTGTAATATACAACCGGTTCATTGACTACCTTAGCTCACTGGATTGAACAGTATCGTGTTGGCTGCGTCGAGTGGATAACGGTAAGTCATGAGCAACAACATCAACAACCGAAGTGGCTAGTTGGCTAGCTAGACTTTCTTAGAACTGGCGTACTTTTATCTGGAATTCAGAGCTATATAGTTAGCTACACACAGTCCACTCCGCTTAATGGCACTGTTTGCTTTCTAATGGACTCATTAGCTGGTTAGTCACATTTTTATAGTCATAACGGTATCTACCTAAACGCTAAATCTAGCGCTAAACCACGAATATAAGCACTACTATCTGTATAGCCTTGTATTATCTAATGTCCGTTAGCTAAGCAAGCCTATGCAATGTGATTGTGGAACCTGCTAACATTAACAATCTTAAGACAAAGTTGGGGGAATGTTGTATAGTAACTTTAACGTTAGCTAAATTAGAGCTAACCTTGCTCGTCAACGAGCCTCTGGAAACTTCACAAAGTTAAGTGATAAATTAGGAAACGGACAGTTAACACTGCGTTCTAACCTTAACAATAGTTTTGTTACTGACAGCTAACAGGCTAACGTTAGCCGGCTACTGGCTGTTCTTAGCAGTACGTTACCATGTTTGTTCATCAGCATGTAGCTATTAGGTAGCTATTGCCTTTCCAGATTAAGGTAGACACTGTGCGTAACTTACTCCCTGTCTTGACATATTTACTATGCTACTAGCTAGCTAGGCGTTGTACAGACACTGCACTGTCAAACCATTCTAATAAAACTAGTTCGTTAAAGTTACCTAAAGTTGGAAAGCTAGCTTCTACCTAAAGATCTGCCCCCCTCTGACTGCTGTGATGAGTCACGCTAGCTAAATTAAATGTTTGGGGTACAGTTTATTACTAAAGTCACTGAGTTGGGCTACTATGCTTACTATCTGTTGATTACAAAGTCTTATTTTCAATGTACAAAGCGCTTCATGGACATGGACCTAAAGGACATGATCTTTAAATATAAACCAGCAAGAACAGACAGATCGCAAGGCGTCGGCCTTGTTGTTATCGCGAGAATATATAAAAACACGACTGGGGGCAGGGCCTTTTCCTATAGAGTCCAATGGAACAGGCTACCAGTGCATGTTCGCACATCAGACTCAATACGTCATGTTATGCCCCTGTAAACATGGCCTCCCCGATCTCCCAGGCCCCTCTCTGTCTTTATCTCTGTTCCTCCTTTAAAATATATTTTATTTATTTATTTGTATCAATTTTTCCCCTCTCTGTTTGTGCATTTAATAGTTTGATCATAATGGATGCCATGTATTTCCACTGTAGCCGTATAGCTCAAAGCAGCCCTGACCAAAAAAAAAAAGAAACACACATCTATGCTTAAAATGTAATTCAAATGTAACAAAAAATATATAAATCTGATTTCAGTGGGAACGGTGATGTTTAGTTAACCATGTTTTCTGAAAAATGTGTGGTTTCATGTACTTCTAGAGCTTTAAAGCAACGGTTTATAGCAAGAGTTTGTCACTGCAGTGTCATGGAGTTTCCAGACCTGGGAGAGCACTGTTCAGAGGAGTCTTGCAAGCTTTTGGGTAAGTAGTGGCAGCAGGAGTGTTGTCCTTAGTTTGGTACAGATACTTCTTCATTTGATAGCATTTCACATAATCCTGAAAAACACCCTTTATGCTTGTGCGATAATGAAAATGGATTTGAGTTGTGATCTGCATAACGTAATTTATATTATTATTCAGACAGATAAATGGGCCATTTTGGAAGTGACAAAATGGCAGGGGTTCCTAAACCTTTTCACCTCAATAACCACTCTGTGACTTAGGGCCCCCACCTCAGTAAAATGGTTAACCTTTGACACTTTTATCCAACACCCACTACAGGCTGCAATGCAGTGTTGTTTTTTTGACAGACTTGTGCATGGAAGCATGTCTAAATCGTAATGCCATCATATCATGGATCTGTATAACACAAGTAGCTATTTAGCACAATATGAATATTTTAATAATTACAGTGTTCACAATATTACAAACTATGTGTAAACCAGGCAAAGCTAATTTTATCGGAATGTTTAAAATATTCAATATGGCAAATATGGCAATATAAACAAAATCTTCTTTAAAAGGGAAAAATGCTTTTTTGGGGTCCTATGCAACACCTGTTCTAGACTCATTTGAGAAATGTAGTGGGTGTCTCATGTACAAGACTCATTTGAGAAATTAAAAAGACCTAAGACAATTTACATGGCTGTCACAATTATTCCTTATTGTCTGTTTTTTTTTTTTGACAGATTTTCTTCCAATGAAATGTGATGCCTGTGAAGAGATTTTCTGCAAAGACCACATTACCTACACAAACCACAAGTGCACTTCAGCTTATAAAAAGGTAAATGGACATTTTTCATGGTAAACCAAGTCTGATATTTAAAAGGTCAAAAATATTGATATCAAATATCACGGCTGGCTCAGTTGGTCTTGATGCTAACCATGAGTGCAGGCTGACCCCTATAGTTGGTGGTGGGTCACACAGATTCCCCTTACAGGGCAGCTGGGTGGCTCATCCTGTTAAGGCACTAGTGTGTGGATGAGCCGCATGGTCTGGTATGAAATCCAGACCACTGCCACTGCCGGCTGTGATCAGCAACCTCACAGGACAGTGCATAATTGGTGGTAGTGTTGCCCAGTGAGGAAGAGATTCAGTTGGCTGAGTTTTCCGTGTCTTGTCACACAATCGGGCACCCACAGTGTGCCTTCCTCCAACTCTTGTCTGTGCAAGCTTAACTTGTGTACTGCAGTGGGAAAAGAAGCAGCGGCTGACATCACATTTTAGAAGAGAGTGCATGCTTTTCTGCGTCCTCCTGAATTGACCACCAAGGTTGTAGAGAGTGCAGAGTTGACCTTGTCCCACCAGTCGTAGGATAGATTTAAGTCCGACAGGTTTCCTCTGGTTACCTCTATATTAGTTCCTCCCAAAAACACGCCCAGCACCCGCAGGCTTCCAGTTGTTGTCAGTGAGAGACGTGCCTCCAACTGGCACTAACTGTCTTCTTCTGTAGAACTGTGTGGATTGTAGGATATAAAATATTCACTGGTCAAAAGTAAGTGCATCAGAGAAGTGCACACACACTTCAGCTGCAGTGCTGCCGATGTCTGGGTACCGGTGGCATAGCAGTAACTCGAGAAGCAATACTTGTGATTTCAAATTCGTGGAGAAAAGGAGAAAACATTTTTAAATGATGTGTTGAGTGATTACTCACTAACTCTGTCATTTAAGTTGCATGATTAACTAGTGTCCAACCGTCTGCTCATTTTCTTGTCTGAAACTGAGAAGATGCACAGTGGAAGCAGGGCATAGAACATTTCAGAACGGGCTTCTGCAGATTTATCATTCGGCTTTGTGATTGTGTGTTTGCACAGGATGTTCAGGTTCCAGTATGTCCCCTCTGTAATACTCCCATCCCCATTAAGAGAGGAGAAATGCCAGATATTAAAGTCGGGGAACACATTGACCGAGACTGCAGAGCAGACCCTGGCCAGCGAAAGCCAAAGGTACTCAAACTGTCCAGTTCTCAAACTCAAAGGTACTCAAACTGTCAAACTATCAAACTGTCCAGTCACCTCTTCAGTGATCCATTCATTTTCTGTGGCATTTTCTTCTTGCCATCATAATGATTCATCACACTTTCTGACTCCTCTTTAACCCAAACTACATTTACTGCTAAAACCAAGCTTTGAAGTGTCAAGCAACTTTTCCTTTTCCTTCATCTGCAGTATGAAGAACTAAGTGCTGTCCCATCTTCTTTACTCTAGGTTTTCACAAACAAATGCTCGAAGGGGGGATGCAAGCAGAAAGAAATGATCAAAGTGACCTGCGACCAGTGCCATTTGAACTACTGTCTGAAACACCGGCACCCCTTAGACCACGACTGTACGAGTGATGACCACCCCGTCTCCAAATCTGGGTAGGTGCGGCTGTCCGGCCCTCTGAAAACCTCTCCGGTTCTCCTCGATCTCCCAGCGTGGTTTCCCCAGTCCAGTGTCTGTTGCGTTCTGACTGTGGCACTTTCTGTTGTTTCAGACACGCTGCTTTAATGAGGACACAAGCAGCCTCCTCCAGCAGCGCTGGTCTCTTTGCCACTCGAGGCACATCCAGGTGTGTTCCCAACGGCCTTAGTGGCAAGGCCAGGGCTCAGCAGACCAGGTGAGGAACCCCATAGATGATGCGGCTCAAATCCGTGTCTTTACAGAGCATCGTGCGTACATCGTGCTCTGTAAAGACGTATGCCAATGTGATGAATCTGCGTCTGCGTGCGTGCGTGCGTGCGTGAAAAGTGCTAATGGTGAGCTTGTGCCTTCCTCTCCAGTGCACAAATGAGCCTACAAGCAGCTGTGGGCCCCAGCCCAGCGCCTGCTCCAGCACCGAGAGTCATTCCGCAGTCTGCGTCCTTACAGGCCAATCTGGTATGTCCCTCTGCACTGATGCTGAAAACCGTTATATTCATATCTAGTGTTGGGTATAATTTTTCAATCAAGTTTATTTATATAGCACAGTTTCGTACAAATAAATGCAATTCAAAGTGCTTTACAACAATAAACAAGAACAATGCATAGATAAAAGAGAAAATGCAGTAAAATAACAGACAATGAATTTAAAATATTTTTAGAGACAATAAGAGGTTAAGAAATCAATTTAGAATAAATTAAATTAAATTAAAATAAGTAATGGTAGTGCAATAGAGTTAAAAGTATGACTCGGACCCAGTCGTGACCTATAACCATGGAACACATGCTTGCTATGTTGTTAACCCATGCGGTTAGTTCCGGGTGTATGTTTGAATACATGAAAATGGCAAAAACGGACAAATCACTTGCTCTGAAATGAATAGCTAGTGTCTAAAAACGGCATAATGTAATGCCAGAGATGCACAGCAATACACGTGCAACTGTTGGGTTCTGTTATGGTATGTAGTTAGATGACTTGTTTTTTCCCCATGTTAATTGTTATTCGCAGCAGTACGTCTTCAGTGTGTAGCGATCGTCAGTTCCTACAGTTCCTCAACACTGGAAGGTTTACATATCATAATGTGAACAGGCGCAATCATACACAATCATTAAAAAAACTGAACCGGCTGGGAAGGTTAGACCGGCTCCACAAAGTCGATGACCAGTGGTATTGGGTGTCTGACTAGAACTACTGACTGGACTCCAGTGAAATGGAAATGGCACCAGGACATGGGATTTGTTGATGAAGGGAGGTTGAGGACCGTGCTCAGTGGTGGCCCAGTGCTCACAGCAGTGCTTTTTTTTGTCCGCACAGAGCGAGGAGCAGGCCCTGCAGCGAGCTCTGGAGTTGTCTTTGGCAGAGTCGGCCTCTAGCCCTCAGACGGCACTCAGGTAACCAACCGATCCACCGCAAGACCCGGCTCTTATCTCGCCTCCTTTAATCTCACCTCTGTGAGCTGGTGCGCGTCCCTTCCACCGTGGAGGAGCTCTTATCATGGTGGACTTGTGGGTCTGCATTGATGTGACCGGTTTGCATTTTTTGCATTTAGCAAATGCTTTCATCCAAAGCGACTTCCGGTGGTGAATGCATACATTTTTCCAGTATATGAAGTCCCAATGGGAATCGAACCCACAACCTAAGCGTTGTCAACGCCATGCTCTACCTACTGAGCCACACGGAACCACACATTTTTGTGTGCGCATCTTGATGTGTACTTGCATGTTTGTGAGTAACTTGCGTGCCTGTGTGCGTATGCACAAAAGTATGAGTGTGTATCTAGCCGCGTGTGGATGTCTGAGGGCGTGCGCGTGCCTGGGTGCGTGTGCCTGGGTGTGTGTGTGCACGCACATGCTTTGCATACCTGCCTCTCTGACTCTCTTTTTTTCCCTTTCTCAGCCCACAGGAGCAGGAGGATCTGGCTCTGGCTCAGGCCCTGGCTGCCAGTGAGGAAGAGTTCAGACGCCAGCAGCAGAGGCAGCAGGTATCCACTAACCTAACCAGACTGTAGCCTAGGTACCATGCATGTGCTCTGTTCATGTAGCTCACTTTTCTGTTTTATCACTCACTAAGTTGTATGAGAACACAAGCTTGTTAGCAGAGTATATATGTATTAACACGATTGGATATACAGAGGATTCCTGTGGTTCCACAGCACAACAAATCCTAATCATTTCAGTATATGGCTTCAACAGTTTTCTTCAAACAGATGGTTTCTCCCATCTCTGCCATGGAAGACTCCGTCAGAGTTGCCATAGGCCTCTGGGTGGCCTCCCTAACAAGTGTCCTCCTCACACAGATGCTCAGTTTTGGAGGACAACCTGTTCTAGGCAAATTCACAGTTGTGCCATATTCTCTTTGTGCCATATTCATATTATGGTGCTCCGGGGTATATTCAAAGTCTTTGTATATCTTTCCCCTGATTTATGCTTTAGAAAAACCTTTTCTCTGATTTGCTTTAAATGTTGTTTGGTCTTCACGATGAAACTCTTGCTTGGAAATGTAGTAACCAACTGTAGGATCTCTCACAGACTATTTCATTTCAAATCGTTTGAAACACCTTAATTGTATACGGGTGGACTCCAGTAAAATAATTGTGACTATTTTGTATTTTGTGTTGATCGGTTGATTTAAATTCCAATTAAATCCATTTTGATTCCATGAAGTAAGAAAATAAAATGTAAAAAATACTTTTTATACCCACTGTATATATTGTAAATAATACTGAAATGATTAGGATTTGTTGTCCTGTGGAACCACACTGTTCCTGTCATTGCAGCTTGTTTGTTGTACGGTGTATGGAACGAGAGCTATGTTTGTATTCCTCATCCTTTGGTTCTTAATATTGTCCTCTCCACTTTTACAGGACAGGGATTCCAAACAGTCTAACTGCAGCATGTCGTAATACCATCTACATCTAGACTGCCTCAAACAAGGGTCCACAGAGCCTCCATCTACATGTGGACAGTTCAGGAATGTTCTTTAGTCAGAGATCCAGGGGTACTGGACAACATTAATCTGACTAAATGACCAAGCCAAAAGAGCTGTTGTATTACTCACTGATTTTGTCTTTGTAAACAATTATTAGATATACATCATGTAATTTCTATCAATGGGTCTTTGTAAATACTTTATATACTGGTCTTAATCAAGCCCTGTGCTGCTGAATAAATTATTTTAAACATTGTAATACAATTGTGTGTGTTTTTTTTACATTACATTTACATTTTAAGCATTTAGCAGATGCTCTTATCCAGAGCGACTTACAATATGCACATTAATACATGGTAGGAACAATCATAGTTCGTGCAAGAGATCAGTGCAGTAATACAGCAATAGACATAATTGCAGGCAGCTGCGTACCATACCTGTAACACTGGGAAGGAAAAGGTTAGTAATTTTTTTGTTTTTTTTTGGAGTAAGCAGACAGTGGTGATGACAATTAGCTAGATGTACAGAATTCAGTGGTAGTGGAGTCTGAAAAGGTGGGTTTTGAGTTTCTTGCGGAAATCGCAAGTGATTCCGCGGTCCTGACCGATTGCGGAAGGTAGTTCCACCAGGGGTCAGGACAGAGAAGAGACGAGACCGCGAATACCTGCAGTACTCCAACATTGCCACAAGGAAACGTGAGTACGCCAAGTTGAAACCTGATGTGGAGCTGAGTACTTTTCCACGTCAAAGACCGTTTTTATAAATCTGAACTTTGGCGTGGATTTGAGCGTACGCACGTTCTAAGATCAAATCTGTGCGTAAGTACGTTTTATAAATGAGGCCCCTGGTCTCATGTTATCCAGATTTAACATGTTTAACACAAAATATCAAGACGCCCACCACTGAACCTGACATTAGGCCTCCGACAATGAAAATACACTTAATTCAAAAGAAGTAGTCCAGTTCACAATCAGCGACACCTTGGTGCCACTATGTTTTTGTAGCGAATGTACCCCATGAAATGTCTAATTTTGTGAATAAATGTATTTCTAATATAATTCACATATTGTGTGTTTGGTGAGCAGCCGTGGTACAAGTGGCATAATGTACTCTGGACAAGTCGGTTTTTCAAAATAACAGCACTTCAGGTGATAAGATGGATCACCCTGTTGTGTTATTTTCAACAACTGACTTGACTGCCCTACATTATCCCTTGCCTGCAATACCACGATACTAAAAAATTATATTTCTGAAATGTCCTCTCAAGTAGGCTACACAAACTTGGAGACAAAAAAGTTGACCTGAAATTGCCAGCTTGGTCAATTTCTTATTTTTTCTGCCTCAAGTTTATTTCCCCCAGAATAAATGAGGGTCTAATGTGGAGTTTCTTATGAAGAAAATAATGTTATTTGGCCATGGCTGATAGTGTTTCCTAGATTTGTAGGTGCAGATTGTGGAGCCATCAGATGTTTCCATATGATTTGTATTTGCACTATGCAATGAATCTGTAAACCCTTATTTAAAGCCAAATAGTTGCTGTAAAGTTCCAAGTCTTTTTGCTGGGGGTTCCAGTGTATGAACATTTCTCTCCAAGGTTATGTCCATTCTTGTTTATCTCCTTTGAATTGACTGAGTCATCAAACATCACTGGCTGCTTTACCAATAGCAATTCACTAGGTGGCAGACTGATACCACAACTGTGGTTACCAATGAATGATATGATGCATCTTCCAAAATTGCTTTAAATGGCTGATAATGGAATTAAATAAAGTGATTTTTTGTCAGCATTTTAGTATAGACATAAAATACACGTTTACATTACATTTCACAGGTGTAAGTACTTGCTTGGAATTGTCTCTTGAAGTCCTGACAGTGCTTGGCCAATCCACCAACTGTATAGATGCTGTTAAAACAGACAATTAAAATCGGGATACTACATTGAAAAAGGGTTCAATTTTTATTGGTGAAGCATTTCGGCACTATCCAAGCCTTTGTCAGGAGCATCTAATGTAGTAATGAGTTATTACTAATAAACAGACCTGGTTCAAATACACTGGGTATAAAAAGTATTCACCCTCTTTGGCATTTTTCACATTTTATTTTCTTCATGGAATCAAAATGGATTTAATAGGGATATCTTGCTACTGATCAACACAAAATGGTCTATAATGTCAAATAAAACAGAACACAGCTTTTTCTTAATAAATTACTAATAAAAAAACAAGACAATAATTGATTGCATAAGTATTCACCCCTTTTTCTAAGACACACCTAAATAAACTGTGGTGCAATCAATTGTCTTCAAAGGTCACATACATATTTGATTGGAGTCAAACCTTAACACCTTAATTGTCACCTGTGTACAAATTGTGAAACTTTCAAATTATTTTAAATTAAATACACTTGTCTGTTAGAGGTCCCACAGTTGGCTAGTGTGTTTCCAATACAAAATCTTCATCATGAAGACCAAAGAACATTCAAAGCAAATCTGAGAAAAGGTTTTTCAAAAGCACCAATCCGGGGAAAGATAAAAGAAGATTTCAAAGACTTTGAATATCACCCAGAGTACCGTTACATCCATCATAAATAAATGGAGAGGATATGGCACAACTATGAATTTGCACAGAACAGGCTCTCTTCAAAAACTGAGCATCTGTGTGAGAAGGGCACTTGTGAGGGAGGCCACTAAGAGGCCTATGGCAACTGATGGAGTTACAGCCTTCCATGGCAGAGATGGGAGAAACTGTCCATGGGACAGCAATAGTCCAGGTACTTCACAAATCTGCACTTTAGGGAGGGTGGCAAAAAAAGCCATTGTTGAAGAAAACTCACATGAAATCTTGCCTAGAGTTTGCCAGAAGGCATGTGGGTGGCTCTCAAACCAAGTGGAGGAGGATTCTATGGTCACACCAAGAACACTATCCTTACTGTGAAACGTGGTGGCAGGAGCCTAATGCTATGGGGATGCCTCTCTGCTTCAGGGACCGGAAAACTGTCAAAATAGAGAGCAAGATATAGACAAATCTTGGAGGAAATCCTGTTGCAGTCTGCAAGAGACCCGGGACTTGGAAGAAGATTTATATTCCAGCAGGACAATAACCCAAAGCAAACAGACCGGTGAGGTGTGTCATTTTTGACTTACAGTATTTCCACGTTGCACACTTTTACATTTTACATTTTAAGCATTTAGCAGACGCTCTTATCCAGAGCGACTTACAAGATGTGCATTAATACAAGGTAAGAACAATCATAGTTAGTGCACAAGATCAGTGCAGTAATACAGCAATAGACATCGTTGCAGGCGTCTGCGTTTCATACCTGTAACACTGGGAAAGAAAAGGTTAGTGTTTTTTTTGTTTTTTTTGTAATAGTGTAGAACAAATAAACAGTGGTGACGACAGATTGACTAGATGGACAGTGTTCAGTGGTAGTGGAGTCTGAAGAGGTGGGTTTTGAGTCTCTTGCGGAAGATTGGAAGTGATTCCGCAGTCCTGATCGATTGCGGGAGGTCGTTCCATCAGCGAGGGACCAGGACAGAGAAGAGGCGAGACCGCGAGGAGCGGCTGCCAGGCGCCCGGAGGGATGGGGCAGTCAGTTTGCCAGAGGAGGCGGAGTGGAGGGGTCTGGGCGGGGTGTAGGGAGTGATGAGTGACTGGAGGTATGGGGGAGCAGTACCTCTGGCCGCTTGAAAAGCAAGCACCAGTGACTTGAATCTGATGCGTGCTGCGATGGGGAGCCAGTGCAGAGAGGAGAGTAGAGGGGTGACGTGGGTGAACTTTGGCTGGTTGAACACCAGGTGAGCGGCAGCGTTCTGGACTAGTTGCAGAGGCTTAATGGCACAGGCCGGAAGGCCTGCCAGCAAGGAATTGCAGTAGTCCAGATGTGAGATCACCAGGGCCTGGATCAGGAGTTGAGTGGCCTCTTGGGTGAGAAACGGCAGGTCCGAGTGATCACTGCAATATGGCTCGAGAAGCACAGCTGGTTGTCCAGGGTCACTCCAAGGCTCCTGGCAGACTGAGACGGAGACACTATGGAACCTTCCACGGTGATTGACGCATCAATCGTCGGGGAGCCCTTCGCAGGGAAGAAGAGCAGTTCTGTCTTCCCCAGGTTCAGCTTCAGATGGTGGGTGGACATCCATGCGGAGATGTCAGCCAAGCATGCAGAGATCCGTGCCGGGACCTGGGTATCAGATGGAGGGAAGGAAAGAAAGAGTTGAGTGTCATCAGCATAACAGTGATAGGAAAAACCATGAGCAGAAATAACAGAGCCAAGTGACTTGGTGTACAGAGAGAATAGGACGGGGCCTAGCACTGAGCCCTGCGGGACTCCAGTAGAGAGGGTGTGGGGAGAGGAGAGGGATCCTCTCCAGACCACCTGGTAGGACCGGTCAGCCAGGTAGGACTCAAACCATGTCAACGCAGATCCAGAGATTCCCATCTTGACGAGAGATGAGAGCAGGATCCAGTGGTCCACGGTGTCGAATGCCGCCGACAGGTCGAGGAGGAGGAGGACGGAGCTAAGGGATCAGGACTTAGCACCGTGAAGAGCCTCAGTGACTGCAAGGAGAGCAGTCTCTGTGGAGTGGCCTGCTCTGAACCCAGATTGGTTGGGATCAAGCAGGTTGTTCTGTAAGAGATGAGCAGACAGTTGATTATAGACAGCCCGCTCTAATGTTTTGGAAAGGAATGGGAGGAGAGAGACAGGTCTGTCGTTAGAGATGACAGCAGGATTCAGAGAGGGTTTTTTGAGGAGGGGGACAACATGAGCGCATTTGAGGGAGGAGGGGACAGAGCCAGAGGAAAGAGAGGAGTTAATGACATTGGAGACAAAGGGGAGGATGTCCATAGCAATGGACTGGAAGAGGGGGGAAGGAATGGGATCAAGAGGGCAGGTGGTGGGACGGTGGGAGAGAACAAGTTGAAGGATGTCTGAGTCAGGAAGGGGCGAGAAGGAGGACAGAGGGGTGGGAGGTTTAGGTAGCGAGATGGGAGAGGGAGAGGTTGGGGGGAAGGAGTTGCGAATGATATCGACCTTCTCGTGAAAGAAGGATGAGAAGTCATCGGCGGTTAGAGAGGAGGGGGTTGGGGGGAGGAGGAGGGGTGAGGAGAGAAGAAAACATAGAATAGAGTTTACGTGGGTTGGAAACAGAAGATTGAATCTTAGAATGGAAAAATGCAGACTTAGCAGAGGAGAGGTTAGAGGAGAAGGAAGCCAGGAGTGTGTGGAAATCAGACAGAGCTACAGGGGATTTGGATTTTCTCCATTTCCTTTCTGCCGCTCGCAGTTTCAGTTGGTTAGCCCAAATGGAATCGGTTAGCCAGGGGGCAGGGGGTCGGGGAAGAGCAGGTTTAGCGGATAGAGGACAGAGTAAGTCAAAGGAGGAGGAGAGAGAGGAAAGTAGGGTGGATGATGCTTCCTCAGCAGGTAGCTGAGAGAAGGCATCAGTAGGGGGAAGGGATGATAGGACAGTAGCTGACAGGGCAGCGGGGGGGAGAGAGCGGAGATTGCGACGGACAAGGACAGTAGGAGCAGGTGAAGATGGTTTAGGCACAGAGGGGAGGGGGGGGGAGAAAGACAGAAAGCAATGGTCAGACACATGTAGAGGCGATACCGTAATGTTGGGTGAGGCGCAGTTCCTGGTGAAGACCAGGTCCAGTTGGTTACCGGCATTGTGGGTGGATGGGGATTCAGCCATGGTGAAGTCAAAGGACTGAAGCAGGGGAGGAATGCAGAGGCCTGAGAGGTCTCCAGCGGCAGGTTGAAGTCACCGAGGAGTAAGATGGGAGTGCCATCCTCAGGGAAGGCACTGAGGAGGGCATCCATCTCATCTAGGAAACTCCCCACACACACGCACACTTAACTCAACTCTGAATAGGACCCTAAGTGTTTATAGCCAAATGATAATTTCAAACAACTGTCCTGTATAAACTACAGAATAAAATGTAGTATGTATGTATCGAAAAATATAAACAAACAAAACACAGCCACAAACACATTCGAAAAAATACATCCACATTATTATACACAAGCAACCATAGATATTTAAAGATTTTTTTTAAACGAAAAGTTCCTAACCATTAAAAAAACCTTCTGTTTGAATGTTCTGTTGCATGTATTAATAGTGCCTGTCTTTCTATGATTCAAACATGGGACGCAACTTATCAAATACGAATAATTCCATATTTATGCATAACCATTATTATAACATTTTAATGTACAATTATTATGGATACATGTGGAGGACGTTGGTCTCGGCCACGTGGGAGTGGCATGGTTGCCTGTGTTACGGTACATGTGGTGGAGGCCTTTGGAGCAGGGAGACTTTCCAGGGGCAGGTTTGGCACTCTCACAGGGTGTGAGAGTGAACTGTCACCCGGAGGGTTGCTCCAAAGGCCATAATTGGTTTAATTATTATTTAATTGGTGTCAATCAGTCAATTGATATGGAAGTCAATTGGCTGATTGGGTGTCTGTGTGAGAATGTGAGTGAGTGATTGTGATTGGGTGATTGCCTCACGAGTCCCACCTGAGCCAGGCAGAAAGTGAGCCTATTTAAGAGCTGGTGGGGCGAGTGGGGAATCAGTTAGTCTTTGTGTGTATTGAGAGTTGGTCTTGTCATGTGCGTGCGTGCGGGCCGAAAGTAGAGTGCGTGCGTGCGTGCGTGCGTGCGTGCGTGCGAAAGTAGAGTGCTTGGTGAAAGGTGAAAGAGAGCGAGAGGGTGCCCTGAGAGAGGGTCCGCCTCTCGTCCTCGGTTTTATTTGTGCGATTGAAAGAGAACTCGCACTCGGGCAGTGGAGAGTGTCTCTGTATGAATGGGTTGAAAGCATGGGTGGGAAGCACTTGAAAGGTCACTGGATATGTGTGTGCCTGGGGAGGTTCCAGGGGAACACCGGAAGAAGAGGCGCGGTGTCCCGTAAGTTATGATTAGGCGTACTGAACACATTTCAGAAATTTCCCAAATTTAAAAAATAAAAATAAATTCGGTCCGTAGACTCCACTCCATCTCCTGGCTGCTCTGTTCCCATCCAGGGTTTGTTACGTGGCGTGTGACAATACCATTAATAGTATTATGTAAGAATGACCCAAATTATAGTATCAACCTTAAAAAAAATGATATTAATTTTATACCCATAATCCTTATAATAATAATAATAATAATAGCTTTATTTGTATAGCACCTTTCATACAAACAGTAGCTCAAAGTGCTTTACAGGGAAAGTAAGGCATAAAAATATATATACATATATATATACACACATATACATATATACACGCATATATATACACATATAAATACATACATACATAGGCATAATACAAAAGTAAAAAAGAATAATAAAAATAAAAATCAAGAAAATACACAATTTTAAGGTTTAAAACAGAGACAATAAAAGTATAGTCAACCTAATAAATTAATTAAAAGCCAAATTAAAAAGAAAGGTTTTTAGCTGCTTTTTAAAATTGTCAACTGAGTCTGCTGTTTTAATGTTTTGTGGGAGAGTATTCCAGAGTTTTGGTGCAACATAACAGAAGGCACTTTCACCACTTTTTCGTTTGGCCACAGGTACAGTGAGTAAGTCCGCTGTGGATGATCTAAGTGCTCGAGTTGGTACATATGGTGATAAAATATCTTTAATATAAAAAGGTGCTAGGCCATTTAAAGCCTTATAAACAAGTAGTAGGACTTTAAAATCTATTCTAAAAGAGACTGGGAGCCAGTGCAAAGCAGCAAGGACTGGTGTAATGTGTTCCCTTTTTTTGGTTTTCGTTTGGACTCTGGCAGCAGCATTCTGAATAATTTGGAGTCTACTAATAGACTTCTTAGGCAGGCCAGTAAAAAGTGCATTACAGTAGTCTAAGCGGCTAAAAATAAAAGCATGTACCAATCTTTCAGCATCTTGGAGAGTTAAAAAGGGTTTTACTTTGGCAATGTTTCTAAGGTGAAAGAATGCCGTCTTGGTCACCTTATCTATATGGGATTTAAAATTGAGGTCAGCATCGAAGATGATTCCCAAGTTTCTGACCTCAGATTTTGTCTGTTTGGCCAGGCTTCCCAGCTTTGTAAGCAACTGGTCTCTTTTTGACTTAGGGCCCACTAATAGTACCTCTGTCTTTTCTTCATTTAATTTCAGCAAGTTCTTGCCCATCCATTTATTTATATCGTCTAGACAGGCTGTAAGAACGCTCATAGCATTTGGGTCATCTGGCTCAACGGAGACATACAGCTGTGTATCGTCAGCATAACAGTGGAAATTTACATTGTGATTCTGGATGACCTTGCCTAAGGGAAGCATGTATAATAGAAATAAAAGTGGTCCTAAAATACTCCCCTGCGCTATGCCACAGCTAGCATCTCTATGCTTAGAAACATTGTCACCAAGTTGCACAAAAAACTTTCTTTCTGTTACATAGGTACGGAACCAGTTTAGTACAGTACCAGAGTATGTATGTTTATGTTTATGTTTATTATGCATCCTTCTGCTTTCTATCTTCTTTTTGATTTTCCCCTTATGTGATTGTTTTGTTGTACTGTGCTGTTAGTGTCTGTATGCTCTTGCTTAACCCCTTATTTACAAAATGTTATCACAAAAAAGGTCCCACAGGCAGTGCTGCACTCCCATTTTGGCAGTTTAAAACTTCTCTAAATGCTAGGCTAGTTTCCATTCACACACAGAACAAAAATATATTAGAAAACCTGTCCACTTCTAGAGGACTATAGTTGTCAGATGAATTCTTAAATCAGTAGTCTATATTGTCAGACTGCATACTGCTCTCTAGCATCGATCTAGGAAGTGAACAAACAAAAAACCTAAACAAAACAGAATTGGTTCAATTTGCCAATGCTGGTTGAGTCTTAAAATGCTGAAAATGTCTGAAGCTGAGCTCAACACAATTATTATAATCTTATTAAAATTAAAAATGATCATGCTGTACTTTTACTGATTCATGATTACTGAAGGATGCAAATGAAAAATGTGGTTATTTGAAAATGCATATATACATAACCATATATACAAAACTGCAACATAATGGCCATATGGGTTTGTAGGCAAGTACCAGTGACATACAGTTTGAGTGAAATATTTACTCTCAGAAGAGACACCTACATTGGGTTGACTGTGATGTGTTCAAGGATCCACTCCGATGAGCCAAGCTATTTTTTATGGAATGAGTTTTTTTTTCTTTCCTTTTGCCCCTTGTCTGAGACCATTGTCAATGAAGGGGTTTTGAAGTATTATTCAGTATAAACAACAGATGTGCCCAGGCACTGCCTACACTGCCTCCAGACCCATGTCAGAGCATCACCTAACATAGTGGTTCAGTATTTGCGTCAATGGACAGCATCACTCATCCACTGACTGGATCGCAGCCCTAGGCAGCAATATCTTCTGGTTTTTCAAAGATGACAGGCCCCACAGTAACTTCAGTAGCAAGATGGAGTCACAAAGACCTCAATGAAATGCTTGATATTCAATGACTGGTTTGTTTTATTTAAAAAACAAATACTTTCGTTAAACTGGTTTCAATTTTTAACATATGAGCTCTCCTATTCCTACCTCTGGCCTTACCCTGCATTCTTTGTGCATTAGATGATAGATGAAATATCTGTATTTTGTGGAATATTCTGGGAAAGAACTAAATTACTGTAGAATAAAATAAGTATTACTGTTTTCCCATGGAGGGGTGGTAATTATTTTTAATTCTCATTACATTTGTTGGGCATGATAACATCACAAGCTGCATTTGGTAAGTTTTATACAACACTAAAAAATACATGGGACACTCAATTTTTTCCTGTAATACTGGACTTCCTGGCTAATATGGGACTGTTGGCAACCATACTTGCAATGTACATCTCAAGATATACTAATAGAAAAACTACCCTAAAGTTCACCCCAAATTTCAAATTGTTCCCTTTTAATACAATGTACTACATATCCAATTAACAGTTGTTATAGGGAATTCACTGTTTACATGAACAAGAAAATCCACCAATGGCTAGCATTGTTAGCATTAATGTCCAAAACCAATGGGAATCGATGTACCAACAAATAGCATGCTCGTTTCGACATGTTCATCTTCCAAATGAACCACATGGCTGAGCAATTTTGTTAGAAGTTACTGGGAGGTCATTTTGGCATGCTTCCTGTGGGTACATAGACTCCAATTGGTTTCAGCCATTGATGCTAACAAGTTCAACCCAGCAGCATGGACATTAATCCACATATTGATTATTACTCCATGAGTGAGAGCCTGAAGCCTTTAAGGTGGTGCAAGCGATCAATCAAACGATAAGAGTGTGCCCACATCCGTACAAATTCAGTCATTTCTGTGAGGTTATTAATTATTTACGACATATTCTCAGTTCAACACAGGAAGAACTTGATTCTTGCAACACACAAAGATAATACAGAGGACATAGTGATAGTGAATAGCAACATTTCTGATCCATCTGGACAAAATGCATCGATGTCTAATATGTGAACTTCAATAATAATTTACTGTTACAGAGGTCTAATAGCTAGCGTCATCATTCAATATTGCAGAAAATATGAAAAAAGTGTATATGCTCTAAATTGCTTATTTTATTATAACATGTTCATTTTTATTTTCATCAGAGCATTCATCTGTCCATTGATACTCCCCTGGCTCTAATAACACAGCAAAACATTTAATCAAAAGCAACCTCCTATTATTGCCATACTCAATGTCATAAACCGCATAGATGCGATGTATCCATAATATCACATGCACATGTTGACTGATGAAATCACTGCCCTGAGCTAAAGCACAAACCAGCTTTCCCTGTTGTAACCACAGGGATTACGGCCCAATAGGGCTCTCATGTACCAAGTGGTCATTCCACAGTATGGAAATGGTTCTCTCAAATATCCCATTATTCCACAGACCAGATGCATAATGTTTGTACCACCGGTCTTATAAAGCACATTTCCTTCATGGCTGCAGTTTCTCAGGAGGATTTGCTGGGGGAAAATGGAGACTCACTTTAATTAACACATTAATTCCCAGTCCTTGCTTACAGTGGCATAATATATGGCTGGGGTTTAGTTCGACAAACTATATGAGTGTGAGACTGCTATAATTTCTGAAATGTGTTCAGTACGCCTAAAGATCCGTTAAACAAAGAGGTTCCTCAATGCACAGGAGAACACTCACCAGAATTAATCTTAGTTTAAGTGCAGATACTGTATGAATTAATCTATGAATGTTCTGTATCTAGTATAAATCAAAATTCTTTACATTTTTGCTGCCTACAGATCACCATTCAAATCATCTTGTGAACTGAAGTTTCCCTGTACATTGTGTCTAGATCCATCAGCGTAAGTACATAGATTTGAATGATAACTCTGTTTTGTGTCCTGAATCATGTTGCCAATTAATGCCAGATTGAAACATTAAATCTCAGCCTTTGCTTCATCCTTCCTATTATACACGAGGCTTAGAAAAGACACAAACTAAACTAACGTACACCGTCCATCTTCCTTTTCCTCCTTCTGGACAACAACATCAGTTTCCTACTGAGAAAAGTGATGCACATGCACTTTCGTTCATTTATGTACTCAGTTTTATTGTAGGGAAGTCTCATAACTTGCTCTTCTCAAGCCACAGTGGCCGAAAATGGCGTGGCCGGTGGAATCGAACCCCAGTCACAGTGGCTGTTGGACGTTGTAACCACTAGACCACCTGGGAGGCTATGGTCATGGTTGAAATGGTCAGGTTCTATACATTCAAACAAGCTCTCACTGGCTCTGTGTTCTGGGTGATTTGAACAAAAATACAATTAGTAATCATTTATACTTCATGATGGCAGCAATCACCATCATTGTAGTGTCTGTAGGGTTTTGAAGACACATGCTGCCCTTTTTTCAGAGGGTGATTTGTCTGCCTTGAGCGTTGACTCCGATGACACATGACAACGCTACCCATGTTGTTGTTGTTACCATGACAATCTGTTTGGATCCACCTGGAAAGTTTTCTGGCTAACAGGGCTCTGGTTGAATAAATGTGTACAACAGAACTGATTTATACCACATTTTGGATAGGTTCTGGACACTTGGATACACAATTTCCATAAAGAAAATATATTTTTATCATCTTAGAATTAATTTGACTCTCATATCTGTAAAAGAGATGTCAAAAACATACAGTATGGCATGTGACTGGCTTAAAACATGTAACCACTTTGGAGAGATTTTGTGAACAACACTGTAGAATTTCATTTTAGATATTTGTATCCTATATTTGGGGGAAGTGTACCCTTGAGGTAGCACATACAACAATTATCACATTGTCTTTATTTTACATATTATATTAGGCTTGGTGTAGTAATGGTGAAAAACTGGCGGAAATAGACATTAGGCCTTGATAGGAAGGGGTTAAATGCATTTATGTAAGGCATCTGAGAAATATTGCTGTGAAATGACTTCTGATCATTTTGATTACTAATTTTATTTTATTTAACATAATACACAATTAGTACAACAACACAAAACATGGTAAACACAAAAACACAAAGTATTTATTCATTGCAACACATTTATTTGCAATGTGTCAAAAAATGCATTCTTGTTGCCAAAAATGATTGTTCACCTTTTTCTATATATTTGGGGATGGGGGGTGTTTTTACATAACATTTCCAGTAGGGCTGCTTACAGTCGTTTTATCCCACCTCTCTGTGTGGAACAAGCAGGGAAAACACACTTGAATGTGGATTCAGAATACACTCAGGATTCAATAGGACATGCACCCTTTTCAACAAAACCCCACTTCAAGCACGTATCTCTGCCATTTATGCTTAAGCACCGAAAATCGGAATGCGCACAAAGTGACAATGGGCATGGATCTCTTACCAAAAGCACTTAAGTGAAAGATACACACACGTAACTCGTAAGAATACCACCCTATATACAGTGACGTGACAATATTCACAGTTTGAGCATTGAAAATGACATTTTTAATGTCTCCTGTTTTTATTTTATGATTGTAACATATAAATACATTTTCAGAAAGCAATAAGGCCCGTGAGTGTCATATTGTGATACTCTATTTTGCATCATCCCTAACAACGCCTTTTATATTCATGATATACTGTACCTCTCGTGGCATCTTGCTTTATTTGTCTCTGCTCAGAAGGGAAAGAATATTGAAAGAGTTTGTCCAGTGTCAAGATGAAATTAAGTTTCTCTGGTTGCTGGGGTAACTGTCATGGGGCCAAGAGTAATCTTTTACAGAAACCAATGTGAGAAGCCTAAACCATAGCCAGTTCCTGAGGGGGAGGGGGGATCTTATGTAGACTTTATACCTTGTGGAGAGCAGGCATACAGAAGTATACATTATTTAATATAAATATAAATATTTCTACGAATGCAAATTACACAGTATAAAATGGCATTTATGTTTCATTTCCTTTATCAATGCAAAACAATTACGTGTTGTGTATAATTTCACAATGAGTGGGAATTTGAACAGGAAAGATTTATTCCAGACCAAAACAAACCATTAGATATCTACACTGGCACAGAGCTTATGAAGAGGTTTGCATTCAGAAGAGACCTACACATATCCGCAATGAGCTTTCACTTTATACTTGGTGTCCAAATTAAACAGTGCATTCCACTGGCCTCGAAGAAGCTGATTTCCCTTGGGTTTTATGTAAGTAGTACACTGCAGCATTCTGTTGTGGGGAGGGGGGGTGATTAATGTGCACAAATCCACCATATGCAGTATAATTCACTGTATCACTGGCAACAAGTGCAACCTAGCAACAAGCATTGTTACATATTTATTATATGAAAGTACATGACATACAACAGACCAGGCTTACTTTACATTGGCTGTACAGTCAAATCAGTCAGTGTCCAAAGAATCTGACTTAAAATACTAATTGTTTAAGTGAAACTTGTGCAATCGGCTCCTTGAGATTGTGGTAATTCAGAACTGCACCCTAATTGTGTATAACAGACAATGTTTCGGTCCCTTAGGACCTTCTTCAGGTCAATACAGATCCGAAGAGGAAAATAAATGGTCATGCACGATTGATCAACTATGTCATTAACCTTTTGATAAATTGAAAAGCCAAGCTTTGATTGTAATAATAAAATATGATATTTAATGGATGTGTGATTGAGCTACGGCTATTAGTTGACAGGCCTGCCTCCATTCTCTCTTTTACTAGGCGTAGCACACAATTCTCCTCATCCTTCTCACTACCCTCAGAGCAACCTTCATTTTCCTTGCTCTCTTCACCTCCATCATCCTCTTCACTAGTCCTACTGCTACTCTCTGCCTCTTCTTCTTGCTCACTCTCTGCCTCGATCACATCTTCTTCCTGCTCACTCTCTGCTGCAAGGACAGGCCCCTCTACAAGCATGAAGCATACAGGATTGATATTAGCCTCTTAACCTGCTTATAATATACAATGAAACAGGCTACAGGCTAGATTCTGTTTAATTTACCAGCTAGCTAGCTAACTATCGTAATGTAGCTAGCTACGTTAGCTTGTCTTGTTATAGAACTGGATCAAATGAGTCTTCAAAAACAAAGTTTCAATGCATTTCACCATCACCAGTAGTATGTTTGCCCGCATTTGCGATTGCTTTCAGACAGTAGCGATAGTGAAAAATCGCGATTTAAAAAAACGCGTTATCCATTTGAAATTAATCGCATGCGTTAATGTGCCTAGTTAACTAGCCCTAGTTCAATCGAAACAACGTACCGATATTAGCTTAAACCACTCTTAAACAGTGTTAGCAAGTTGCTTACCTTTCTTTTGAAAGAAATTAGTGAGCAGTTGTTTTCCCTCAGTTTGCCTTTTTTCTCTTTCTTTTCTTTATTGATACCCCGACTTCACTCTTCTGGAAAGACATGATTGACTGAAACTTGCGGGCTCCAGCATCAGCACCAGTCAGCGTGATTAGCCGTGTTTGGCGACGAATCGTTTCATTTGAAACTTATCCCACCAGATAGAGCATGAAAATATCTTTAATTTGATACCTTATTCACTCTCATATTTTAAGTTTTAAGGAAGTTATGGTCATTTTTACACTCGGAAATTTGCATATTGACCCCTATTGTTTTTCAATGATCTTGAAACAAAAGCTGTGATTCAATGACATAAATGCCCATAACTTTCTTAAAAATAAAGAAAATTGCATGAAATTTTCAGTAATTACAGATTAAAGCATTCTAAAAAAGGATATGATATGTCTTAATTTGAATTATCTGAACTTCCATTACAATCAATTAATCACATAATTACATGTTGCGCACACGCCGCGACACGGCAAAAACCACGGCAGGCAGTGAGCATTTGGGCAAAGATATCTCACATTCTCACAAAATATTGCATTTCGCATCGACAGATTTCAATGAAATTTCACCAGAAACAAGATAAAATGTTAAATTAACGTCCTGGATACCTTTTATTTAGTCCTGAACTTGTGATATATCATTTTGAAACCACTAAACACGAGTCTGACTCTGAGATGTAGCGTATGACCAAACCGAGCAATGTTTAATCAAATGTCGGAAACAAGATAACGAGTTTTCAACTACGTTATATTGCAGACATATGGTGAAAAAAAACCCGACAGCCCTTGAAAAGCCTGCATTTTTGGGGTACGGCCATAGTCTCTCGTAATCGCTCGCACAGGGACACAGGCACATCTTGACCGCCGCTGCGCACGGGAATTGTAACATACCTACTTAGTGCAGGGGGGCGGACTAAACCATTTGCGCTTTTGAGAGGGGAGAGGGGAGGGGGCCCAGAGAGCCTCCAATATTTTTATGGATACAAAGTTCAGTCTCTCAACCTATTTATTCAGCCAATATAATTGAGTAATGACACTAATTACTTAGAAATTTAAAATTGCAGACAAATGTTTTTTTTTTTTCATTCCAGGCTTTTCAAGGGCCCTCCCCCACTTGGGGCCCTAGGTAGTCAGTTAACCTTTTCCCCCCCGATACGACGCCCCTGGTGATAATCACCACTGCTGTTTATTGTTACGGGACAGGCCGGTCCTTATCAATCAGCTTATCTCCATGTAATGTGTATATACAGTAGGCTTTGTTTTTATTCATACCCTTGATAAAGATCCATGGTGATAGCTGACCACAGTATTTCAAACGTGTGTTCCCTCCTTTTTATACCCAAGGGAAACAGGAAACAATTGTAGGCTACTATAGTTTCAAACCTTCCAATGAACTTCGAATAAGTTGTATATTTGAAGTTCTGTGTGGCTCAGTAGGTAGAGCATGGCATTGTCAACGCTTAGCTTGTGGGTTCAATTCCCACTGGGGCTACATATACTGAAAACTGTATGCATTCATTCCTGTAAGTCGCTTTGGATAAAAGCGTCTGCTAAATGGTACATTTATATTTTTATGAATATTTGTTTTTGTTGTATTAAATGTAAAAGATTAGTTAGGGGAATGAATTACAAAAATATTATTAATAAAACAAAATGTTTTTCTGAATAATTGTATTAGTAGCTAGATGTAGATTTGGAATTTTCTGGGGTTTTTTTGCATAAAATATACCTAATTACTTATTTTATACAATTTTTATTTTATCAAGGGCATGAAAACGGGTCTGGGTCTGATTGATGGAGTGCTGCAGAGATGTTTGTCCTTCTACCAGGTTCTCCCATCTCTGCAGAGGAACTCTGAAGCTCTCTTAGAGTGGCCATTGGGTTCTTGGTTACCTCCTTGACCATGGCCCTTCTTGCCCAGTTACTGAGTTTGGCCAGGCGGCCAGCTCTAAGAAGAGTTGTGGTGGTTCCAAACTTCTTCCATTTCACAATGATGGAGCCCACTGTTCTCCTGGGTGCTTTCAATGCTTTAGCAATGTTTTTATACCCTTCCCCAGATCTATGTCTCAACACAATTCTATCTCGGAGGTCTATGGAGAGTTCCTAGGACTTCATGGCTTGGTTTTTACTCTGACATGTACTGTCAACTGTGGGACCTTATATAGACAGGTGTGTGCCTTTCCAAATCATGTCCAATCAATTGAATTTACCACAGGTGGACTCCAATGAAGTTCTAGAAACATCTCAAGGATGATCAGTGGAAACAGGATGCACCTGAGCTCAATTTTGAGTGTCATAGCAAACGGCATGAATACTTATATACATGTGATATTTTATATTTTATTTTTTAATACATTTGCTAAAATTTCTAAAAAACTTTTTTCACTTTGTCATTATGGGGTATTGTGTGTAGAATTCTGAGGAGAAAAAAAGAATTTAATCAATTTTGTAATAAGGCTGTAACATAACAAAATGTGGAAAAAGTGAAGGAAAACTATACCAAAGGAGAATAAAACTATTTGGAGTGACATCAAGATAGAAATGTAATTCATTAGGCAAAACAAAATGAACAGTAGATGATGTAAAGACAATATGACATGACGTTAAGCGGCATCCAAAATAAAAACTTTCCTACAACATAATATGGGAAAAAGACACAGTGGTAGTGGTCCAACTGAGGAAAGAATATTAGAATAAGAATAAAGAATAGAAACTATTAAATTTGTGATGGGAGAAGGCCAAAGAGCATCTGAAAGTAAAACTGTATTCACAATTCATTCTATACCCTGTTGACCACATACGCACAATAAGATAATTGTTCAAATTCGACTGCGTTTTTATACTGACTAGGTTGACAGCCTAAGATGGATTAGTCAATGACCTGGTGGCTAACAAACTGCTGAGTTTAAATAAATCTAATTTGAGCCCATGCAGTGAAAAACCACGTATGTGCATATTTCTTCATTTTCAGATAATGAATAATTTCTTCTTAGAATATAAATCACTTCATAATTTGCAAGTTGAAAAATATATGAATCATACTGATTTTATATAAAGTATTGTTCTTTGTTTGTTTAATTTTTTAAAACATTTTATTAATATAGTATATATATATCACTGATTCTTGAGAGTCAGGACAAAACATGTTTTAAATCCTCCAAAATATTTCTCAATACTTCATGAATTTAAAATGGATAAGTTTGTAGGCATAGGTCTCAGCTACAAAACCATGTAAAGGAACAGGTTTCTTATTCATACACATGTTCAGAAATTAAACATTATTCTCTTCATAACTTAATTTGTCAACTCCGTCAGACACAATAAAAAGGATTTTATATTAATTTGTTCAGTTCAACAAAGCTTTTAAGCCCTCAAGTATCCAACAATGGTGTTCCGTTACTCAGATATGTAATTTAAATGCACTTAATACATTTTTGTTCTGATTACACACTATTCTGAAAACCCCAATTTCAAAAATTACTTAATTATCTAACTTTGTTTTTAAAATTAAGGATATAAAAGTAATATTCTTAGAGAAAGAAAACATAATTAGACATATATCATTCAGTAATTTAATTGATCAACAGTACTAACTGACCAAACATTATTATATTTTCTTTGAAAATGAACAAAAAAGTCCATCTGACGGTGGTGACAACAATCTGATGGAGGTGACAAAAATGATGAAAACAGCCCAGTTCTTTTCACAATAAATGTAGAATTGTATTACACCATTTAAAACACATGGGGAATCTTTCATTTGATGTTTTATAACAATACAAATCACAAAATAGCCTACATTTTTATCACTTAAGTTTAGTTTCACCTGGCCGTGGAACTCATTTATTTACGACTAAATGAAATTGAACAAATAATTATTAATGAACGAAAGATGATGCAGTGCAACAAATCTAACATGGAACATCTGTTTAGTGAGAATTAGTGAGCTTCCTGAGCCAAATGGCCTCCCTCAGCAACCTCGGTCACCTACATGGGCTCACTGAAAAACATAACAAACTGTCATTGGTAGATACTGTTACTGTGTTATTACTTAGTGTGTCTAATGGGCTTTAATGTGATTCGCTATTAAAAAAGAGGAATGTCATTTGAAAAATGTGCATAACATTTCCAAACCTGAAATCATACCCTGTTTAATCTAATCAAAAGTGAGTCTGATCAATAAAACGTCTAGTGCTCTCTCTGACCTGCATAATTTAGACAATGGGCAAGAGGCGATGGACATGCTTGCCCTCTATGAAGTCCATAACATCAGGGGTCATGTTGAAGAGTTCCCTTGTGCGGCTTGATTGTAGAGGGGATGCCTTTCCATGGAGCTTTACAAAAATATCTGCAATTGGTCAGAAGCAAACATCCTTCCTGCCAGGTTTTGGATGAAAATGGGCTGTAAGACCATGGGGGTGCAGGAACTCCACTTTGACATCTTGATGCTCAGTTTTACAGCAATGGCCTTCACCAGCCACCAGTGTTCATCATACACCACCACTAGCCAGTCTCCATTTTCTATAGTATCAATGGTTATCTCAGTGGTGGTGCCCTCAGGACCTCTCAGGGGCATCTGCTCTATCTCTTCCATCAATATGACCAGAGGACTTATCCTCCTGGCCTCTGAAGCAGTGCATTGAACATCAGAACATGCCTGGCTCCTCTATGCTCTGGTCCAATGTACTATTCTTTCTCCTTCTCAAGCCTTTCTCTGATGCCTTTTCTCCTTTTCATTCAATTCTCCTATATGTCTTATTTTGCCATCCAGAACCCTCTTCTTCCACCTTTGCCTTTCCTTCTCTAGCATATCTTCTTTCATCTCTGCAAATCTGACTGCAAATTTTCTCTCTTCTGTTTCTCTGGTACTCCCTATTCCTCCTTCTTCACTCCTCAACTGACAGCTTCTTGAAAGCCATGCTTTCTGAAGACGCAGATTATTATATTACTTAAGAAACCATTTGGAAGGATGTGCATATGATTTTGTAATGTTTTTTGGACTTGCACTAAGCATTGCTAATAGGCTATGCTTAATGCTACCAAAAGGCTACTGTCGTTTTATCAATAACCAGAAAACACTGACATGCAGACTGATTTGATAAACTGAGTATAGGGTAGTGGTAACTCTACTGACCCTTTAAGGTCAAAAATGGGTAAACTATCCCTTTAAGGTGTGGGCATTTGGGGGCATTTGAAACTAACTCTAACTGGGGCTACATCATATTTGGGATAAATAGATCAGCAGGAGAACAATAATCTATTGTAGAAACACACAACATCAAAAAGTTTGAAATGTACAAACTATCCCTTTAAGGTTGTGTGTGTGTGTGTGTGTGTGTGTTTGTGTGCATCTATGTGTGTACACATGGGAATTATGGGATCAATTGTCACATCACCACCGTCAAGACAAAAAACCTGACAGTGGTGACATCTGACGGTGTTGACAAAATGCCATGTTTTTCCATCTCAACCATGTGCTCTACACTTGAGCCATTTCGTTTTTTCTCAGTTTCTAGCTGTCTGTAAACTCTAACTAAAATGGACATATTTATTCCATAATTCTTAGCAATTATTGCCAGAATGGAGAGATGGTATTGACACGTTAAAGCTGTGACCACAGTAATATCAATATTGGGATTTTTTTTAAATAAAAAAACTGAAAACTTATCAGAACATGTAGTATTGTTGTATTCACCATGAGCAGGAAGTAGAAAAGGGATCCTCAGGGATATAGCTGCCCATGTAATTTCCTGATTTATTCAGGATTATAGAAAAATCTGATGGAGGTGACAGAAATTGAGGACACGATTTTAATAGGCAAATATTTACAGAAAATATGCGTTAAACTTCATTGTATGCCTTGTTTCATATAATACATATCGTTTTATTTTAAATGATAGTTATATTTACACATTTTAAGAATTTTTAACACATTTTTGGGCAGTTTTAAATTGTGATTTCCTGCTGAGGACAAGGTGTTTTCCAGATACAGAGCAGACATATAGACAAATTTAATTGAAATTATTCAAAGAGATATGAAAATAATGGTGTGGGCATACACAGTTCCTTTAGATTATACGTTTTAGGTATGTCTTTTGTTTAAATTTCCTTGGTTTTTAACATAAAGATGACTTTTCCCTGTAGGACATGTGTTGTGTTTTGTGTTTTGTGGAGCACACAGCCCTAGTTACACTATGGTTATACAGCATAAGGCTGTATTTATTTTAAACTATAGTGCATCTCATCTCATCTCATCTTCAGCCGCTTATTCCTAGTTAGGGTCGTTTTGGAGCCTATTTGGGGCGAGGCAGGAATACACCCTGGACAGGTCGCCAATCCATCGCAGGGCACAACTATAGTGCATACCTTGTCTTAATGTAGCTACCGAGGGCATAGGCTACATAGTGCACCAGATACTGCAGCTGCGTCTACAGTGAAATGGGAGGATGATTAAATACAATAAAACACACAATAGCATGCATGGACAAACCTTAAAACCCAAACATTATCTTAAGACAACCATGGGCATGGACGCACCTGATAATAATTTGTTACCGGCCTGAACTCTTGACAGTGGCCAGCAAGGCCTATGAGGAATAGCACTGATGTGCTGTTTACAAACGTAAAGTCATGTTACCAAGGCTATGTCTCGTCAGGGACTATCGGTCTACAACTTCCTTTGAATTTTTACATCACATAAGTCTTTGGGGTGAAAAAAACATGACAAAAGAAGAAATATATATTTATTTTAATTTTATAGTATGTCCCTTGTAGAGGACATCAGGACTCGAACAAATGAACACATTTAGAGTTGTACATTAATTCATTAATACATTAAGCACAGCAATACCCATGTGGCTCACACCCACCCACCCAGCCCAGAAATGAACAGACAGTTGTCATCTCCAACAGAGCATCAAAAACCTCAAACTACACTACAGAACCTATACAATAATTATGTCACTCGCGTCCTAACCTATTTCGCCATTCGGGCGTCCTGAGTTGTACATTTATTCTGATTCGGCTATCCAGCCATTCATTTGTGAAACTCCATGAAGCAGTTCTTCTTTGAGATGCAGAGGTACATATTGCACTTGAGGCACTTGATGTACGTTTTTACACTGCACCCTTCTGCTCTGCACCGGGAAGTATAGGTGTCGTTCATCATGTGTGGCAAGTGGACAGCTCCATACTTCCTCACGTGCTTATCTGGAAGGGGCCTCCTTCTCTTGTGTGATGGAGCATAGTCTTCATCACTGGACTCATCTGACTCAATCTGTTCGGATTGAACTGACTGTGCCTGGGCAATCAATTCCTCACCCAAGAGCATTTTGAAATCATGGTATTGGAGAGTTTTCTTTGCGGTTCATGCCAAGGCATGGCTGTCTTCCTTGTACTGTAACCAGGAGTTGGTGGCGGCCATATCAAAGAAGTGTAGGATGGTGCGAACAGTCCACTTCCTGGTGCAGTTGGACATTCTGTAAAAACTGAGCATGCGATCATACAAATCGACACCCCCATGTTGGCGTTGTACTCCACTGCAGGTCTTGACACTTGAATATGCCTTTTGTCTTTCTTTGACCATCTGGGGCGGGTGTCCTGGGGCTCTATCCCATGCACTGGATGCAAAGTGGATTGGTTTGTTGTCACAGCCATTTCGGAGGATCCTCTCCCCTTTTCAGCAACACGTTATCACTGCTAAACTTGCATTCCTTTGGAATTGTATTATTATTATTATTATTATTATTATTATTCCTGTGTTCCACTTGCAGGCAGGCCCTTTTCCAGCAATGTATCGAGCAGTTTAATCAAGGTGAAGTACCTAGACAGACAGACAGGGATACAAAAAGTTCCATAAGTGCCTTTTGCCTACGTACATAGGGAGTCATCATCAACACCACCAGGGTCATCATCATAATCATCAGTATCATACCTGTCAAAGTACATGTGAGTTCCCCTGGGAAGTGACTCAGCCAAGCGAACAACTGCGTTTGCTCCAATTCCTGTGTCTCTGCCAATGAAGGTGTTCTTTCCCTTGTAGACTTAAAAGTCCAACACAATGCCATTTGGAGCAGCAAGAACAAACACCTTTAATCCATTGGATTTGGCTTGCCAGGAACGAATTGACGGACTGGACACCGACCAGTGAAGGGAATCTTTTGCTCATCAACACAAAACCTTCCTGGCCTGAGAAGGTTTATGCAGCCTTGTTACACCTTCTTCAGAAGTGGGTCGACTTCCAAAGCAGGTTTTGCTTCTTCTCTTCTTCGGTTACATCAAGATCTTTGAAGATTTTGAGAGAGCACCTGAGCTTGAAAAACCGATCCCTCACCATGGACTCAGCCATTATTGGCACCCTTGTTGCAGCCTGCGGCTTGCTAATTTTATCTGGTTGGCTGGATAGTTGGCTGGCTAGCTAACACCAACAAGCTCATTCAGCTTCTTGAATGTAAAAAAGAAGACAATGACCTAAAGAACACAGCTATAGCAACAGTGGAGTGGCTAAAAAAGAAAAAGATGAATGTCCTTGAGTGGTCCCGTCAGAGCCCTGACCTAAATCCTGTTGAAAACCTGTGGAAAGACTTGAAGAGCGCAGCCCATTGACGGTCCCCACGCAATCTGACTGAGCTTGAACAGTTCTGTAATGAAGAATGGGCAAACATTGCCCAATCTAGGTGTGCAAAGCTGGTAGAGACTTATCCAAATAGACTCATGGCTGTAATTCAATTCTTGCCTCTACCAAGTACTTATCAATCCAAGTTATTTTTTTTACACTTGGAAGTTGTCGGGTAAAATTTGTAAATAAAGGTGGGAAAAATCTGATTTAATGTTTTAATTTCAAGCTGTAAGGCAACAAAAGGTGACATTTTTTAGACTAATGGGGCACTGTATTTGCAATGTGTCTGGAACATTAAGGGCACCTATCTTGGTTCTGTTTTAATTTAATGTTAAGTGTGTTCTTGGAGGAAGGTTGGTTCCTGGATTGAACACTATGTACACTATGTGTTATTTTATCTGTATTTCTATATAAAATCTTTTTTTTTACCTGAGTTATAAAATATTGATAAAATGTACTTGTCAGACCTAGTCAATGAAATCCGTTCTATTTGAGAAATGGCATGTGTCGGTTTTTCAGTATTATAACATATTTTAAAATATGATCAGTGACAGAGTTTAGTTGGACACATTTCACCTGTATCATAGTACAACATAAATGCCTACAGAGGCACTACAGATGCAGTGTGCATGTTAGGAAACAGGAAATAATGGCAGGTAGTTAAGTTTAATGAAGAGGACATTTTTGGGACATTTTTAAAGCAAGGTCCATTGAAAAGTTGCACAACATTGATGGTTGACATCTGGACATGGATTGCCACAGAAGCTTACCTTGGCATGGCATGCCATTACTTTGGGGACAACTGGGAAATGAAGACATTACACCTCACCACAAAGCCACTTCAGGAGTGACACACATCTGCCAATATTGTTGCAGCAGTGAAATTGCTTGAAAAGATTCATGGCTGGTCTTGGACTGCAGCACCCTGCAGCTGGTGATTAAATCTGTATCCTACTCTGAAAAAATATGTACAGACTTTAAAATACCTGAACAGCATCTCTAAGGTCTCTCTAAAACCAATTTCAGTTCACTACAATGTGTTTAGAAATTATTTAGTGATTCTTTCCAAGTCTATACAGTATATACCCCTTGAATTTCCTGCATCTTTCTCTGTGATTGTGAAAGCTCCTCATCTCTCTGAGCAATGTACTCAATGGCCTGGCATGTAGCAATGCATCCAGTCAATTTCATTCTGGCGCCAATGACATCCGATTGAGGCAATCAGAGATAAATAAAAGTAACTCTGAATTGGTGTATAAGCTGGAAAAAATTATGTTGGGAAGTAATGTGCCCTGGTGATGCGTAGGAGTGACAAGATTTACAGTAGACTTAAGTAGCTAAAACGCCTGCTGACCAAGTGATGCTCCTCTAATGATATTGGTTTTGTGAATAATTGGCCATATTTTGGGGAAGGCCTGGCCTAATAAAAAGAGAGAGACTCCATCTGAGCTGGAGAGGTGCTCTTGTCCTTTCTAGGAACTTAGACTGTAGTATTAATAAAAACAGGTCTTGACGCTTCATCAGGATGCTGGCCAGGCCACAGACATATGGTCCTATACCTTCATCTGCCAGCTTCTCAAAGCCTGTGGCACAGATGTTTGGCCCTATGCCTATGCCTATGCAAGGTGCATTTCAGAGCTAGAGATTAGCAGTAATATTTACCCCAAGCCTAGCATACCTAGCTTACTTGAGCCAGAAACTAGCTTTTATTATATTGAGACTGTGTTTGCCCCACATCAAAAAATTAAACCCAAAGCTAGCCGTGGCATTAATAACATTATTGCTGTTAAAACCCACCATGCCGTAGCTACTACCCACAATGAATCATTAAGTAAATTCAGTTTACTAAACATCAGATCCCTTGCTCCCAAAGCAGTTCCTGTGAACTAATGAATTACGGATAACAATCTTAGTGTACTAATGTTTAACGGGCACATGGCTCAGGCCTGATGATTATGTTTCACTAAATGAGGCATCCCCTATGGTAAGTACTCATAACTCATGTCCATCAGGCAGGGGTGGTAGAGTTGCAACGATATATCAGTCCACTCTGACCTTAACCCCAAAATCTGGAAATAAATTGTCTTATTTTGTTTCACACCTGACTACCCTTTTTCCTTTTCCAGGTAACATGTTACATGCATACATAGGCTGTGTCTCAATTTTAAGACAGTTTTTTTTTTTTTTACGCACCACACACAAGATGTTTACTGCAGTGACAGTTGGGGGCTTACAGTCAGACAGATCAACAGCTAAATCTACAATCTGAAATCAGATTATTAAAATAATTGTTTTGGTAAAGCTTGACCATCATTTTTTCTGACCAGTTGAACCAATGGAACCTAACCATACAGCTCAATCACAGTGATGCCATTGTTTTAACGGAAATCAACATTTTAGAGGCTGTCGAGATTTATTGGATATCCTACATGATGAGGTAAACATTGGATGCTGCTTTCTTTTTGTCCCTTATGCTGGGCTGCACCATCCCAAATCCCATCCCAATGCACACTGGATCCCATAAATTTGTTCAGCATTAACTGAAACTTCTCTAGCTGTTTATGTTTATCTGTGAAGAGGACAGTAGCTCATTGAACCATTGGCTGCAGCATATCTCCATTATCATGAATTTATGTGAATGTCACCTCTGTGTTTTGTTCGACTTGACTAATGTAAAATACATGATGTGCAAGTAGAAAAATGCTAGACCATGAGAACGTTTGACAAAATTTGAAATAATTGGTTTAGATGCGCATTTAAGCTGGTGCAATTCATACCCCCCACCCCTACCATGGGAGCATTAAAATAACAATTCTCTAGTGAAATCAAGTCATCACTTACAAGGTGCGGGGCTCCCTGAAATCACATTATCACATTATACCACTTTCCTCCACAAGACAATTTGGAAACATTTATCTTAGTGGAGGTTTGTGCACAAATAATAGAACATGTTTTTTAGTGCTCCAGGGTACATTTCCTTACACAGTTCAACAGAAACAACACTATTGTTTATGTAACCAAAAACAGAATTGTATCCTTTTGCGTAGATCCCGTCGATCGTCACTGTGGTTGCTAAGGGGATGACATAGTCACTGCACCAGTGCATTCTAACAGACCAGTTGCTCTCTTTTCAGTCAGCACAGCTGCAATCTAACAATCTGAGCTGTCAGAAAAACTGTCTGGGTCATGTATTCTTTCAAAGGAATGTAATTAGCTTGATTTGCACGAATATAGTTTGACAATTTCTGTCTCCACAGAAACGTTAATTGATGATGGGTTATAATTATTAGTTATAGTTATTAACTTGATGCAGTCATCATTATGAAAAGCATGGCACTGTACTGAAGAAAAATGCATAATGAAACCTCTCTTCAAAGCTATGCCTGAAATCATATTATTGTCAACCCTGGTTAATTACTCCCATTATGAAAATAAGGACCTATTAGGAAAACCTGTATTTGAATTTATTTTTGTCCTAAATTTAATCAAATTATACTGTATATATATTATAACAATGTATTATAAATCAATGTATTAATTAAAATGAAACATACGAAATTGCTAAATATCCACAGTTGAGAAGACCTACTGCAGGATTTTGGACAAGCTCATGTTCACAAGAACACAAATAAAAAATTCCACAAGTTTAAAAAATATATATTAATATGATGAGTACTCATTTAAGAAAACAAATAAGAAAAATAGAACAAAACAAATCAT
Source organism: Aldrovandia affinis (assembly GCA_029706075.1). Classification (NCBI taxonomy): domain Eukaryota; kingdom Metazoa; phylum Chordata; class Actinopteri; order Notacanthiformes; family Halosauridae; genus Aldrovandia; species Aldrovandia affinis. The sequence goes on along the minus strand of JAINUG010000152.1, from coordinate 1,381,283 downwards.
TTTAATGAGTAAACTGTGATTATAAATAACTAAGATAAACATACATATACAGTATATACAGTATATGCCATTTAGCAGATGATTTTTATCCAAAACGACTTACAGTAGTGAATGCATATATGTTTCAGTATATGTGGTCCTAATGGGAACTGAACCCACAACCTAAGCATTGTCAACACCATGCTCAGCCTACTGAGCCATGCAGAACCACAGTACAGTGTTTCAAACCAAATGAATAAACAATTTCCCCAATTTCCCCAAACAATGTTCCCCATAATTATTGTTTAAACTAGAGTCAAACCATACAATCTCTATTTAAAAGATCTTACAGGTTCACAGAGAGGATATCGACCCATATTTTTACTACACCTTCCAGGAATTAGGATATGTGTGGAATGGTGACATTTAACTTTTACTAAAATGACCCTGCTCAGCAGACCTTTTTCCTCTTTGTTGCAGGTTAATTCCTGGTCTATCAGAAATGGTTTCAGCTCTTGTTACTGCTCGGTGAGAGTGGACCCTTATGGTGGAGGGGCATACTGGAGAACAATGGCTAACCTTTTCTTTGGACTAGTGCAGTGTTTCTCAATCCATTCCTGCATGTTTTCATTCCAACCACCACTTAATCATGCTCAAGTGATCATTAACAGACGACCAATGCAGATGATAGGTTGGGAGCGGAGGTTTGAATTAAAATTTCCAGGGCAGTGTGCCCTCTAGGAATGGATTGAGAAACACTGGACTAGTGCCTTGGAATACAGACATATGAGCTGGGTGGAGACTCTAAGTCTGCAAGCAGGTGTTTTTCATGGAAGACATGGAAATGTCTGTGTATCAAACTTATGCTCTTAAGTTAAGGCTTGAATTGTACGCAATGAGACACATGTTTATATGTGTACTGTACATGTGTACAGGGTTGGTGAGGTCAATAAAATATTCCCACTTAAGATGCCCCTGTCTTTTGGGACCTGGAAAGTCTTGTCCAATCAGCAGAGCTATGAGCTCCCTTAACCTGGAGCAGCTGTACCACACTATGCACTATGCACAAGCACATGTAAGAAGACTAACAAATGGCATGTGGTGTAAATTATGTTGGGTTGCAACAGCTAAATATTAACAGAAGTAAAAAAAATGTAAATGTAACTGCATGTAATGTAATTTACTGCATGTGAGTGTTTTGGTAGTACAGAATATTGCACTGTATGAATAAATGAAACCAAACAGTTCAGGACAATAGCTTTATTTTGAGGGGAGGAAGATTAAGTCGATTCAATGGTTTTGCAAAGAATGCTCCCCAGTTGTGTTGAAGCTCCACTGATGAATAAATTATAGGGACATGCAGAGCTGTTCATAGATTTAAAATAACCAAAATGTCATCTCTTTGGATAGGATCTATAGTGAAAGAAGGAGCAAAGGTAATCAATTCTTCAGTGTCTTCAATATACCCGATCGATATTGCTGGTTATAACTCCATATTTCAGCAGGATAAAATATGTATCCTCGTCTCCATTACTACACCACATTTCTGTGCAGATCAAAGCATCTTTGGTAGATGCTTTAGTAGATCCATGCACCTGCAGTCTGTTTTTTTGCAGCGAAGTATGAACAGTAAACCAAATAAAAGTGGAGGTGGAGCTTTCATACGTGAGAGGGAAGATAAGAGAGTGAGGGAGGGAGAGACCGAGAAAGGCAGAGGGAGAGCGAGAGGAAAGGGATAAAGGCAGAGGGAGAGAGGGAGCAGAGAGACATAGAGTCTGAATGTGAAAGAGGATCAGAGTGCCTGCTGAATTGGAGGGAAGCATTATGCACCATATATTTTAGGAAGTGTTAGGGGAAATGAATGACTGCTGTAAACTGTGAACCTGAGACCTGGAATATTGGAAACCTAGTGTATCAATAAGTCTGGTGAGTACAGACTGCCTCCTCTCAAAGAACATCAAGGAGATATGTTGATTTTCAAAGGAGACTTTAATTTTCAGATGGAATTTCAGGTTAATATTCCAAATGCCGGGAAAAGGTGATTGATACATGTTCATGTTCGATTAGATCTGCATGCATTTGTCTCAGTGGAGGGTACACAATTAGATGACTTTGTAGCAAAATCATAAAATAAATGTGTTTCCTTGAACTTTATTAACCCATTCAAAGAATCAATGTATTATTCTAGTTATCTTTTTCATTTTTGATTATCAGTATTGTTGGTGTGTGTGTGTGTGTGTGTGTGTGTGTGTGTGTGTGTGTGTGTGTGTGTGTGTGTGTGTGTGTGTGTGTGTGTGTTTTTTTTGTTGTAGCATATTTCCTTTTTATTGTTTCTGTGAATTGTTGTTTACAAATAATTCTGCCCTTTTAAAATTGGATAAAACATATTCCATGCTTTGCTATTTCTTTTGATATGTACAGCGATATCAAATATGACCTACTGTGCCATGGAATCATTTTGACTGCATGCATGCGTGTGTGCGGATGTTTGATACAGAAGACATTCACAAGTAAATCAAATCCCCCTCAAAACTTCTTTGTCACAACACCTCCAGCTGTACATGTATGTCTGTACATCCTCTACCTGCATCACCAATCACTAGCACAAGCTTCTTTTGGTCATGATTCAGTGAGAGGTATCTTCTTTCACTGCTTACATCAAGGCATTGTGCTGGAATGGTGAGTAGCTCCTTTATGAAGCAGTGTATCCCCTCATCTATTTCACTGGCAGAGGTTTCCAAATGATGTAAAGAAGGAAGTATAGGAGGCGAATGAAACTGTGCGCATCAAAAACATAGGGCAGCGCTACACCTGGATCACGCCTCTTCTGTCATAGCCAGTAATTTTTGCACTCCCTTTTCTATCCTTCTACGTGTGACACAGCTTAATTGTAAATGATGATTATAGACTTAATCATCCTTGAGATGTCTCTAGAACCTGATTGTAGTCCACCTGTGGAAAATTGAATTGATTGGACATGATTTAGAAAGGCACACACCTGTCTATATAAGGTCCCACAGTTCACAGTGCATGTCAGAGCAAAAACCAAGCCATGAAGTCCAAGGAACTGTCCATAGACCTCCGAGATATAATTGTGTCGAGGCATAGATCTGGGGAAGGGTATAAAAATATTGTTAAAGCATTGAAAGTTCCCAGGAGCACATTTGTCACAGATGGATTCAAATGAAATTCTAGAGTCATAGCAAAGGGCCTGAATACTTATGTAAATTACATAGTTCAGTTTTTCATTTTTTATACATTTCCAGACTTCAATCCCATAGAACTTGTATGGGATGAACTGGACAGAACAGTCAAAGCAAAGCAACCCACAAGTGCCTCTGGGAATTGCTGCAGGAGAGCTGGGAAGACATATCGGGTGATTTCTTGCTGAAACTTATTAACCGAATGTGAGGCTGTTATCACAGCAAAGAGTGGCTGTTTGAGGAATCCAAGATTCAATTTTCAATTAAATTTGATTGAACATTGCTTTGATGTTCCTTTTGTTTATCGTTACATGTGTTTTTTTGTAATTTTCAAGTATTTCAAGAAACTTAGATGGTGTAAAACATTGTCAATTATGAGATAAACCTAGTTTCCAGCAGGTGTACTCAAACTTTTGACTGGTACTGTATATATATATATATATATATATATATTTCTAAAAACAATTTCCATTATCCAGAGACTGCTAGTGTCAGGATCTGACTCAAAACCAGATCTACTCTTGGTGCTTTACTGGTGCTTATTATATTATTCTATTGCTTGTTATTGGTTGACATGGGAGAAATTGTCCATGGGAAAACAATAGCCAGGCACTTAATAAATCTGCACTTTATGTAAGGGTGGCAAAAAGAAAGCAATTTTTGAAGAAAACTCCCATGATATCTTGCCTAGAGTTTGCTAGAAGGCATATGGGAGTTTCTCAAAACAAGTGCAGGAAGATTCTATGGTCTGATGAGACTAAGATGAACCTTTTTGGCATCAGCATTAGGTGTTATGTTTGGTGCAAGCCTAGCACTGCGTATCATCCCAAGAACACTATTCCTACCGTGAAACATGGTAACGGGAGCCTAATGCTATGGAGATGCTTCTCTGCTTCAGGAACTGAAAACTTGTCAAAATAGAGCGCAAAATGGATGGAGCAAGATATAGAGAAATCTGGGGGGAAAACCTGCTGCAGTCTGCAAGAGATCTGGGATTTGGGAGAAGATTTATATGCCAGCAATGTTGTACATAAGATTGGCCGAAAATTGCAATGTCCAGAGTTGTTTTCTTTATTTGACATTATAGAGCATTGTGTGTGTGAATCCACTTTGATTCCATTAAGTAAGAAAATAAAATGTGACAAGTGACAAATGCCAAAGGGGGGTGAATACTTTTTATACCCACTGTATAATTAAATACTGGCTGAGAGATGGCATAGACAGGGGGACAGATGTACAGAAATGGGTAGGTGGTTCATGTGCACAAGTGGAAAATGTTTGTCCACAGAACGCACCAATGAGGTGCATCAGAGTAATTTATTGTTTATTATGTAGCATTATCAAATTCAATCCATAGCCATAACCAAGATTATACCTCCTTTAGTGATGTACTTCATCGATTTTTGTTTTGTTTTATGTGTGTGATTTGTAGTGTGCACTGATGAGTGGACTAATAAGAACATCTTTAGTTCTCATGGGTTTTGGGGTTTCTCTTCAGTTCCACTGTTGCCTGCTGTGGTTCTTCATGCATGTCAATCAGCATTTCATAATGATTTTAATGGCCTGATCTTATATGTGCACTGAACACTCTCACACATTGACTCCCCAAACAGCAACACACAATCAAAAACGGAGTACATCAAATGATGAAAAGAGTTTAAAATGAATGAATAACCTTGATGAAATGCCTGTTCAGCTCTTGAACTGCATGTCAAAATGAAAGTGCAAGCCATCACATCTAAACAGACAAAATGCCTGTGTTTTGTATTTCCTTCTGGAGCTGGTTCTGTTTTAAACATGTTCTCTTTTAAACCTATTTCATGTTTTTAATTAAAAAATTAATGAGACTGTAGAAAGACTCAATACATTTTCGTGTTTTCCACCTAGAGTTCTGCAGGGACTGCATAGTTCAAAATTAGTTCAACTGGATATATTATGTCTTAAAAATATATGAATATCAATATATCAACTGTATGTAGCATGGTGTAACATTATGAGCTTGTGTTACAGTCCTTATGGCTTAATCTCATGGCTTGAAAATTATTTTGTGCCTTGCTGTATCTGTAGGTGTTCAATCAAGTTAATATTATTCTGTTGATCAGGGTGTAATCATACATCCCATCTGAAACAAGAGCATGGTCCAAGATGAAAAAAATAGTGACTACAGTACACCATCAATTCACTAAATCTCAGGAAATTTTGTAAAATGTTGGATTCACTTTGAGAGCCATGGGAACAGCCCTCTTGGAGTGATGACACTGTTTCCACCTACAGCCCATCTTACTGATTAATACTATGTAGTTAGATTGTGGAATTATACTAACCAATCATGTTTTGATTGCATATTCATGTATAGAAGACATATAGACTGTGTATAACATGTACTGTTGTGTATGTACACTACCAGTCAAAAGTTTTAGAACATCCCCCATTTTCCAGTTTTTACTGAAATGTAAGCAGTTCAAGTCCAGTGAATAACCTGAAATGGTACAAAGGTAAGCGGTAAACTGCCAGAGGTTTAGGTTACCAAAAACTGAAAAATAATGTAAATGTTTTGGCAGTGAGTAGTTTCGTACACCATCAAAAGGCACTTGGAAACTGGAGGAAACTCTGACAGGAAGAGTTTCTGAGAATCAACAGCTTGCCTGATAGGCAGCTCACAGGACAACAGCTTCAAGCACAGTTTAACACTGGTTGAAGTAAGGCTTCGAGCTGCAGGGTTGACAGGTCGAGTGGCAGTAAGAAAGCCATTGCTAAGATGGCAAAATAAGAAAAATAGGCTTGCCTGGGCCATGAAGCACCGCCAGTGGACTACTGAAAACTGGAAGAAGGTGTTATGGACCAATGAATCAAAATTTGAAATCTTCAGTTCATCACGCAGGGTTTTGTACGCCGCCGAGTAAGCGAAAGGATGGTTCCTCAGTGTGTGACACTGTCAAACATGGAGGAGGAAGCGTGATGGTCTGGGGCTCTTTTGCTGGATCCAGAGTCTTGCACAGAGTGACTGTTAACCCACGCTAACCCACGTTAACCCATTACTTGTTCCCTGAAAAGGGCTTCTGAAATTTACATTCTTTTTCAGTTTTTGATAACCTAAACTTTTTAACCTTTGGCAGTTTACCGCTTACTTTTGTACCATTTCAGGTTATTCACTGGACTTTAACTGGTAAAAAAACTGGAAAATAGGGGTTTTCTAAAACTTTTGACCTGTAGTGTATATATATACAGTATATACAGTATATATATATATATACACGAGTTTGGACTTATCCACAGTGGCCCCTGTTAAAGACTTAATTGGACTTAAATTATTTGATATGCTACAGAATTGCGTTTTTTTGTTGAAATGTAGATTGATTTTCACTTCTTCATGAGAATTGGTTTTTATTCTTTCAATATTGCGGAGGCAAAGCCACTGCCTCCAGTACCCAAACTTTGTTATACTGAGACGATGAGCTGGGATATTCCTCACAGGAAGCATCAAGCGGGCAAATACAACACAGCTGATCCGATTAATGGATGATAAGGATCTGATCTTGAACATGTGGAGTGGAAAATGTGAAATCAACTCTAAGGGAGCATCAAACAAAGCTGGGAATCAAATTTCTTTGCTTTGGCAGGCATACAGGAAACAGAATCTGCTCCATATATAAAGAACGGTGCCTTCAATCTCTCTGAAGATGCACAAAACCATAAAAAAGGAAAACAACTAAGAGACATGGAGTAACAAGGAGCCTTCTGCTGAAACTCATAATTATGCTTGGAAGCTGTAATATGGTGGTCAGAGGTGATATAAGATCCAGTAAAGATTTTATCTTAATATATTTATTTATACTATATATATATAGATATTTTTGAACATATCCCAAACCCACCCAGAAGCAGCTTGACAGCCCTTCAGCCTTGCTTCGCATTTGTCACATTTGTCTTCAATGATGATGGAGATTCAGAGGACGTGTTTTTATGGTGTTAGGGCACCCCTCTGCCCTCTGTTTGGATAAAGAATTAATGTCTTTTAGACAGATTGTTAATGGTTAAAAACTATTTTATAAGTTTGTCCATAATTTGTCACAGTTCAAATTGCAGTAGGTTTTTAAGAGGTTTTTCTTTTACTGTTTCAGAGTAGAGTCATAACTAAAACATTCAATAAATGAGTTCCACCCTCTGCACACAAGGAAGCAGGAGATCTGCAAACAAACTATAAAATGACATGAAATTATATTACTTTGTTAAATTTTGTTTAAAATTATACAATTTTGAAAAACTACTTCACAATGCTCATGTAAAAAACTTTAATGTGTCAATGTTCAGCAACTTTTCATATAAAATGATGATGCCAAATAGCCTATTTTTAGCGCTTAAAAAACATTGTAGATTTAATTATAATGGTACCAATTGCTTTTAACTTTACGACTCAATGTATAAACCTTGACAGCACCAATTTGATCTAAAACAATAGTCTGTACTTGTATTACTTGCAATAAAAAAGCAAGTAATGGAAAATAACATATTTGGAGGAGGCTTTCAAAAATTAGGATTTGAAATTGAAATTTAGTGTGGCTTTTATCTGTCAGAATCATATAGACTCTTATGATTAAGCGCATTACAACTAACCTTGGTTTGTAATGGAGATGATGTATCATAACATAACCTAATATGTTGTCATTTATGTTTTAATTAAGCAATGAATTAAGATTCATTAATACAAATGCAGTAGTGGTGCTCGAATCTGTTTAATTATCATGTCACTGGATTTAAATGCTCTGCTAGAGAAAAAAACTGCGTTATTGAATGACTAAGAAACAAGAAATACACACAGAAAACAACTATGTCAATTTAGTTGATGTTAAATTAACACTCGTAACCACCTCAAGAAATGTGTGTTGACATATGAATTAGGTTTATGACAACTGTTTATGGTCATTTAAACTTAACTTAAACAAGCCGGAGGCATACCTTTAAAATGATTAGCAACACAATTATCAACAGATGTGTCCCCAGCTACCAGTTAACTATCATGTTTGAGGACAGAATAACACACATAATAACACATTTTCCTGTCTTTAGGATTCATTCAGCCAGCTGAATGTCAGATCACGAGGATTTCAACAAAATGGGGGGGCCCGGGAACGTGTCAGAGAATTACCAGTTCAATCCTGCCAGCGTGATCGTGTCCGTGGTGTTCTCGCTCATATTCCTGCTTGGCACCATCGGGAACAGCTTGGTGCTGGCAGTGCTCGTGAGGAATGGACAGATGGGCTACAACACCACCAACCTGTTCATCCTGAACCTCAGCGTGGCCGACTTCTTCTTCATCATCTTCTGCGTGCCCTTCCAGGCCACCATCTACTCCCTGGAGGGCTGGGTCTTCGGCTCCTTTATGTGCAAGGCCGTGCACTTCTTCATCAACCTCACCATGTACGCCAGCAGCTTCACACTCGCCGCTGTCTCCGTTGACAGGTATTGTGCCTCTTCCTAATATCTGCCTTTCACGGCAAACGAGGGAAAGGCCTTGCCCGTAACTGGTCCATTACAACAATTGGCATGGCATTGTCAGAATATCTCCCAGTTTATTTGATTTTATTTAATATACAGTACATGTGGGAACAGTTTTGTTTTTTTATTGGTCATGCTAATTTGACGTGTTCTAGGACATGTCACAAATAAACACTTTTTACTGTGTACTGTTTCTGCTCTGTGTAGACTAGTGTTTGTAGGCTCTATGTTCCTTAAAAAGCATTAAGTAATTTTTTTCCTGAACTTATGTTCATTCAAAAAAAGAATTGCAATGAGGATGCAATTCAATAGTATCGTGAAGGAGTTTGGTATAATTGGTAACTTCATATAATAAATTAAAGGAATGTTTTATTGTATTATTTATGCTATACATACAGAATAAATATATTGTTGTAATAATACAATATGCAATAAAAAGTAATAAAGTGTTACATTCATTCATTCATTCATTTATTAACATTTTATTTGACTATAATTCACGAGTCCTATGGGAATTTCACCCTGGTTTGTACAATCATAGTTAAATCATTATGTAATCATAACATTATGCAATATTATATAATATTATGTCATCTTAATAGCAAGCACTGCCATTTATAGAAATAAGGGCTTATTTATATCCATGGATTATCTGTGATTCAAGTCCAGGTTGGCTTAACTTTGTGCCTCAGATTTATAAACGAGACTGTCCACAGGAAGACAACAGCCAATCTTCAGTTTTTAGCTGTGATTAGCCTTTATGATGTGAAAGCACTGTTGCAGTTTAGTTCTAGCCCATAAAAGCACTGGCTCAGAGAACCTTGTTTCACAGGAATCATTTGAGACATTTAGTGACTAAATATTGTCCTCAGGACTGATAATGTGGGGAAAAAAACACTTCATAATGGAAATTAATTTACTGGCAAACCCTGATCCTGAAATTAGCTCATTTTTACAAATTGCTCACAGAGCAATATAATCAATTGAAATGTCTAGAAAAATGTGGTGAAAAGAAGCATGCTTTGTTGACTTTTGACTGATTGTGTTTCTTTCCAATTCAGTAACATAAAGCAGGCACCTACTAAGACCTGTTACAAATGCAATGCTGCCTTTAACCAGTCTAAGAGGAGGAAAACACTACGGTACTCAACAAAAAGTGGTTGTATTTAACCATTTGGTAATCAATGCAAAAACAGCAATGAGATTTACATTCCTTATTGAAATGATCACTTACAGAGAATTATTTTCAAACTTTTTATTTTGAATTTTTATTTTAACATTTTTATTTTGCCATTGTCAAAGGGTCAGGTGGCAAAAATGTATAACTAAATGAAAAAGGTTCAAATGTATTTAATTAGCACGTTGGCTGAACAAGTCAAGTCAATAAAGTACGATTCTGGGTCGTTGATGAAAACCAACTCCATGAGCAGCACAGACACCAACAGAATGGACAGCAGAATGCGAATAAGACAAAAATGCATTAATGCTAATACTTTTTTGTTAAATTAGTAATAATATTTGTTCCTGTCTCTTTATAATCTGAGATCCTTGAAAGGCTTTGGTGTAAGTTTAATGGTTATTTAACATGCAAAAATAAAGCCTTTTATCTAGCTTCATTCTCAAGAAAGCATATAAATGTAAGTGTTGCTGTCCTGTTTTTGGACCAGACAGTTGACTATTGGCAAACACCTTCACAAGCGAGACAGAAGAGACAACAATCCATGACTGAAAAGACACATTTCCTATGGGGTTATAGGCCTGCTTAAAGGTCTGTGCAATCAGCAAGTACGATGAAGAACAAAGAAACCTCAACCAGAGGGGAAATTGGATATAGCCGTAGCATGTGGCAGAGGCTATGAAGAACATAATTTGAACAATGCTTATGCATTGAGAAAAAAGAAAATGAGAAAAAAATAATGTCCATGCTCATGGCCGTGGCTACCTATGAGGCAACTGAGGTCGTGGCGTCTGTATTTTTTTATGGCCTCTGCATTTTTTACGCTTTATGTTTTTTGCTCTTTGTGTTAAAAGAGAATGAATGGGGAAAATAAGAATTACCTGGAAGTATTGTGAGTGTAGTCATATCTTACGGCCACAAGAGGGCATTAAGAGAGACTGTGGCTGAAGTGACAATGTGAATAGTAGGGTTGTGTATCTTCGACAATTCGATACATATGGTCTATGATACAATGCAAAAACAGATACAGTTGTACATGTAACGATTCACATACCTTATCTATTGATGTTTTCTCGGGCACAGTGTCTAATGTAGTAGACAGGGAGGTGAACGTAAGAGCTAGGTGCTACAAATGTATGGAGAAACTCGAGGAGCCACACAAACAGGAGGTGTAGGAAGAACAGGGTATTTAGTGAACTGAGACCACTGTATGAGCAGTCTTGTTTTTTAATGCACTAAAAATCCTGAGTATCATTTTCTAATAAGTCAAATGTAGTCATCTTGAATCATGAATTAGCCTATGTGCTCAAACAAGCGATCAGTTCAGAGGTTCATAGTGCATGCATCACAGCAGTAGGGTTAAAATACCTATTATAATATCAATGCAACTCTAGCCAAGGGATGCCACTATAGGCTACCAAGTAATGGAAAACATCCAATCTGACTTAAAACTAGAATTCAAGCTCTTAAACCATAATGGCTATTCAGATCCTACTGCTGAGAAGATGTTTCTGTAATGTTTGTGCAGTCTGTGTTATGCGATCCTCTTTGTTTGAATAAACATGCTTATACTCTAACATTGCTTATACTCTAACATTGCTTTCTTCATTGTTCATTGTTAGACTGTTAAAATCTAAAATATGAATAAAAGCCTGATTTAAGGTTTGATATGTTATGAAATGTAAAAAAGTCAAACTTATATAAACGTTAAGAACTGCATGCAGCATGACTTCTTGGTTTGCACCATTGCAGAAGACCAGGGTGTGGCTGGACTGGAAGTTATTTAAGCAATTTACCGCCACCTGTGCTTCCAGAATGTTAGTTCCTTCGACCAACACCATAGAAATAACATTGTGTGCATATGTGATCGGCAAAATTAGATAAGCCTCCTTTTGAAATGTATTGCAGTGGAAAATAGTTTATGTAGAGCCACAGAGCAAACTCAAGTCACAGTGCACGTCCATAGCAGAATGTTATAGGCCATAACTGTATCACCATGTGACAGCCTATGATGTGTGTTTCATCCACAGACCGTATATTTAGTGGACCAAACAACAAGGTAACCATGTTAGAGACCTGTGCCTCCAATGGCCTCAGTAAAGATTTTACCTGGCTACGGCCTTGTCCATGCTGAATAAATCACTGCTCTGGTGCCAATTGGTTGGTCCTGCCCAATAAGTTCCTATTTCCCTTCCCCCAATACGTTTCTATTCAATTCCTTTGTGAGTGCACAACAAAGTCCTTATGAAGAGATTCAATATGGGTTCAGTAATTCCACACAAGGATATCCGAGTGACACTGCAGGCTGTGATAGAAACAATGAGCTGCCTCACATTCATATTGAGTGACTTGGATTTTGTTTTCCTCCTAAGGAAAAAAGATGAATCAGAAAATTATTTTCCTGTGAAAAATCGATTTGTGCGAAGGATGCAATTGAGTTTAACAAAGCTTGAAGGCAATGGTGTCACCATCAAGCTAATTTACTTTAAATATATATGTCATACTTTTCAGATGAACCCTTTAGGCAGATCACAAAATTATTTTGTGTGTTGTTTGTATAGTTTCAGTATGTTGCCAGCAATGTAAAACATGATGTCATGTCATGATGACATAAAACAAAAAGATCAATGAGATTTTGAAGAAATTAAATTGTACATTTGATATTAGGGAATAAAATATGTCTATTGGTGTGTCCTTGTTTTGTAGGTATCTGGCAATTCGCTACCCTCTGAGGTCTAGAGAGCTGAGGACGCCTTGCAATGCAGTCGCTGCTATGGCAGTCATCTGGGGCCTGTCTCTGATCTTTGCAGGGCCCTACTTAAGCTACTATGACCTCATCGACTTTGCCAACGGCAACGTGTGTGTCCCTGGGTGGGAGGAATATAATCGCAAAGTGCTGGACACCTGCACTTTTGTGTTTGGGTACGTGATACCTGTGCTCATCGTCAGCCTCTCCTACACCAGGACTATAAAATACCTCTGGACGGCCGTGGACCCCCTGGATGGCATGTCTGAGTCCAAGAGGGCCAAACGCAAAGTCACCAAGATGATCATTATTGTCACTGTGCTCTTCTGTATATGCTGGCTGCCCTACCACGTGGTGATCCTGTGCTACCTATATGGAGACTTCCCCTTCAACCAGACAACCTACGCTTTCAGACTACTCTCCCACTGCATGGCCTACGCCAACTCCTGCCTCAACCCCATTGTCTACGCCCTGGTGTCCAAGCATTTCCGCAAAGGCTTCAAGAAGGTGTTCAGCTGCATTCTGAGTAAAAAAGCTAGGAACAAGGTGCACGTTGTACACGTGGCCAACACCGTGCCCGGATTCGAGGCTGGATCGACAGAGGTGTCACAAATGAATGAGGAGAACGCTCGACAGAATGACTGTGAAATGGGGAACCGTTCCCCTGCTGTCCAGCAAGAGGCAGTCGCCTTGCCCTTCCAACAGCCACCCTGAGTGAACAAGAACGTACAATTCAGAATACCACAGCAAGCATGTTCATGGCTTTTTGTTTCTGTCACTGATGCTATTTTGACAATGAAGACAAAGAAGGAACACAGCAACAACAGTGATCTTACTATATATTCTGTACTATTTTCCTTCTTTTTGTGCTTTTTGAGCGTGATTCTCTTTGATCAAGCCTAAGGCGATCCACAAATCAGTCTGATGTAAATCAATCAAACAAATGTAATCTGTTGAAGGGAAAATGCGACCAAACTGAACAAAACTAAACCTTTCCAGATTAATTCAGAGCCATCTCAATATTGTTAGTTTAACATGCTGTAGCTCTTTACGGTGCAGGAAGTAAGATATTTTAGCCAATTTGTACTCACAGAGTGATTTGCACCATGGGTCAGGCAGTCCTGAAAATACTTGCCTTTTTGTGCTAAATGTCCAGCATGTTAAATCCAGCTTGATGTTCACATCTCTGTAGTGCAGCATTACGAAGATATCACACCAAAATAAATTGCTACTTCAAAATGATTTTAAACCATCCTGGTAATGTAATAAAAATGAATGAATGAATAAAAAAATTAAATATATGAATAAAATAACAAAAATAAACATTATTTTGAAAATATATATCTGCCAAAATATAAAAAGAAAGTTTAATAGATCCCAGTGATTTATACCATACATGTTAATTATTATATTTAATATTTTGGATGTACTGTAAATAGATTTTTTTATTTCAAGAAAACTATACCTTGTAAATCTGTTCTCAATGTGTTGCTTAAGGTGATCTTGCTGCGCATGTAATTTGAAAAAATAAATGAGCATAACAGTCATTTCAGTGAATATAGTAAGTAACTTTATATAAAACATTTGCTCACACATCTTTCCAAAGCCAGGGCAACCCCACCTTTTGACGGCGTCCTAATGTTGCAGTACTATTATGAAACTCAATTTAACTTATATATCAGTATTATAGTGATTGTCAGTACAAGGTTATTATGTTGTATGCCTGCTGTACTTTAATGCTATATGCAAACGATATTAGATGAAACAAAGATCCATCTGTTACAACTGCAGTTGCAGTAAATGCTGTAAATAAATATACAGTATTCTCCAAAATTATTCAGACCCTTGATAAAGATTAGCAAAGAAAGCTGTATTAAGTAAACAATACAAGTAATGTGCCATATTGTAAGCTCAAAAAATGGGAAAATTATATGAATTATGATTATATATTAAGAACTACTCAAGGAAAAATATTTCGTAATATTGTAATATTGGCACAATAGCGTGCTCCCCAAACCAGGTGACTGCATCAGGTTTCTCTCCAAGATTTTTCTACATCTTGCTCGATCCATTTTGCCCTCTATTTTGACAAGTGTTTCAGTCCCTGAAACAGAGAGGCATCCCCATAGCATTAGGCTCCCCTATATTTCATTGTAGGGATAGTGTTCTTGAGATGATGGGCAGTGTTATGTTTGTGCCAAACATAGCATCTAACGTTGAGGCCAAAAAGTTCCATCTTGGTCTCATCAGACCATATAATCTTCCACTTTGTTTGAGAGTCTCCCATATGCCTTCTGGCAAACTCTAGGCAGGATTTCATGTGAGTTTTCTTCAATATTTGTTTTATTTTTGCCACACTCCCATAAATTGCAGATTTGTGAAGTATCTGTGCTATTGTTGTCCCATGGACAGTTTATCCCAGTTTATCCCATCTCTACCATGGAAGACTGTAACTCTGTCAGAGTTAGGCCTCTTGGTGGCCTCCCTAACAATTACACTTCTTGCATGGATGCTCAGTTTTGGCAGAGAGCCTGTTCTAGACAAATTCACAGTTGTGCCATATTCTCTCTATTTTTTTTATGATGGACTTAACGGTGCTCCAGGGGATATTCTAAGTCTTTGAAATCTTCTCACATCTTTTCCCTGGTTGGTGCCAAATTTCCGTAGTCCCGATTGTAGTGTCCACTTCAACTCACTAGTTTAGGTTTCTGTTGATCCCAATTGCAGTGTGTTCCATTTGCCACCTTGAGCATACCGTTCGCTATTACTTAAACCTGATGCTGATCAAGTTTTATGAGACACTAAGCAATGTTTTTCTAGAAAAATAATTGAAGTTCACAATTCCTTCTACTTTATCCACGTTTTTCACGACACATCTATAAATGGCCTTTTTTTCATGAAGCATTCACATAAAAATATATTTGGGTTCATTTTAAACAATTCACAATTAAATGTTTTTTTTAAGTATTACATTTTAAGAACTATACCATTGGTTATTCAAAGAAAAAATATATCTTGATTTTATTTAATATATACTACATTTTTATATTAATAATTACTATGATCTTATATTCATTATGAATCCAAACGGTTGGCTGTGTTACACACAGTGGTGTTACACTACTTAAAAATGTACTCACACTATTAATTTGAATGATAATCAATAATTATGTTAGAACATAATTAGGTTACCGATTAGTCAAATTACGATTGTCAGCAGCTGTTTTATTCCATTGATTAACATTACACTGGTTTGGGATGCTGTGACGGAAATCACGCTGTCACTGGTCGCAGGTACAGTAGCATTTGGTAAGATGGTAACATACAACACAAACTGTTCCCCCTTACTTCCCTGTTTCAACATGCAGTCGCCCCAGCATTTCAAAGTTACCAAGCCAGTGGTAAGTCTCTGTTGGCAACTCCCCCAGTGGAACAATGGGAGGCCATCGCCAGTGGCAGCAAAACAAGCCTGCAGGCTCACTCACCCTCCGGCCACTGCCAGGTTCTCACCATCCTCCCAAAGCACAGGAGGTAGTTTTCAATGTTCCTCTTCCCCTCCTCGTGCACATCTTCCCTTTCAGCTCTCTAGGTATCTGTAGCCTCACTATAACACTGCAATGCGTTTCATTGTCCATAGTCACGTATTCACTTTTTTACTCAACTTGCTGGAGGACAGTAGCAAAGCTACTGAAAACCAGAGGGTAAAATCTATTTAATCTAATATTCAAGGCCTGTACAGTATAGATTTCCTACAATCTCCATGGACTGAACTAGGGGGGGGGGAGGCATTGCTGTTGCGTTTCACCAACTAAAAGCTTTAAATTATGCAACAGTTGCCACAATACAATACAATAGGCTTCTAATTTTGTATGCATGCTGTACATTTGGGGGGTGGGTACTGTTTTATATATTTCCTCATTTGTGCATGAGAAACAAACAACGATCTACAAAATGGAGCACTTTAAGGCATATTTCATCAATCAGTCATTCATCATCTGAAAGCAGCTATAACTATGCAGGTCAGCTCCCTTGCTGAGAAAGCTAGAAATTGATGGTATGGAGATCTGTAGGGAAGAGCAGACTGCATACCGATGAAGTCTGGAAAACCAGCCCCATAACCATGAATCTAAAATGAATGTGGTGAGTGGTATACCTGCCTAATTCCCTGGAGGTGTAAATACTGAAGAGATTATGCGAATGAGACCTGCAAAATAATTTATCTTGGGCCCTACATTCAACACAGCAAAGTGAAAGAGAATGTTTCCTTAGGATAACTCTGTAATGCAGTTCCATGGTAACACCCCGTAGTATATTAATATGCTCCACACTGCTCTGTTAATATGAGGACTGGAAATAATCAGGAAGAGACGATAATCTGCCTGTATGAACATTTCATAAGTGGGTTTACTGTGTTCAATATTAAGTAAAGATTGTGAGCAGTGTCGAGAGATCCACATTCATTTCAATTCATCCTTTTAAGAATTTGCCACAGGTTACGCTCAGGCAACGGAGGATAGTACAATTCAAATACTTTTTGATAACAATTGCATTTATCTCCATGCTAACTTTATACAAGTTAATCTAACCTGCTTTCTGTGGATTCATAGGGATGGCGGTACAGCCTACATTGATTAAATACCAGATAAATGTATTTATGTCATAAATTATTTGTCAAAATAGGGCCAGTGTGGGTGCAGGTTTTTGTTCTAGCCCAGCATTAAAAGACCTGATTTGACTAATCAAGGTCTTGATAGAAGACTGGTCAATTGATTAGTTGAACCAGGTGTTGTGATGCTGGGCTAGAACAAAAGAGCTAGAACCCACATCATGCCCTTCTAGGATAAGATTGGACACCCCTGCTCTAGAGAATATTATCATAATCAAGACACAAAAAGCTGAAAAATGAGTTGCGGAGTATGTGTTGATAATAATGGATTAGTTGTATGAATATTGCATAATGAAGCATCAAGAGAATTAAAGAAAAACATGTTTAAAGGAGGACAGGGAAGAGTCTAAAGTGACCATCAGAGAAGGGGACCCTCAGAGAAGGACAGTGAAAGATTCAAGAGAGACAAGGAAGTCAACCTAAAGGGATGAAAGAATAAGAAGACACAACAAAATAATACAATGATGAGCATTCATCTCGGTGGAGATGCCCAATAAACTTGTTGAATCACAGAGGAAAACCTGAGAATCAAAAAGGGGAAACTATAGAAAGTAAGAGTGAAAAAGATTTGGGCAGTACCAGAGATGCACATATTAGCCAGAACAGACAGAACTGAGTGATCTACAGTACCAGAAATGAGGGAGATCAAAAGGTAAGGTAGAAGAAATATAAATGGCATTAGAGAAGCAAGCTAGTTGCATAAAGAAGAGCGGTTTCTTTTGAGTTTTTGAGAGCAATGACATCCAGAGATTCAAGTAGCAACTTCAGAGGTTTTAGATTGAGATGGAATTATTTTTGCAGGTTTGAGGGATGAAACCAATTACAATAAGGAATGTTTTAATGAAAAAGGAAATAAAGTAGGGGAGAGCAGGGTAAGTTGTCACACGGGTAAGTTGTCACACTGTTCATACCTCCAACCACAGGGGCGCCATCTAAAAAATGGAATAGCTGCTTTGTTGCAATTAGGGCCAGCTTGAAATTCCTTTGCACAGGTGGTCACAGGCCTCTTTAATTGCAATCAAGCAGAAGGCGTTCGCCTTTTTCCTGCAAAAGTAAGTAAATGGCGTCGTGTATTTCATGTAATAAAACCGTGTTAGGTATAAAAATGTCCTAAATTATGTTTCTGTACCGAATGAGGGAAACAATAAGGTGTTTATTTATATGTTAGCTGCAGTACTTTGTCGAACTAACCGTGTTTTTTAACAAACGTTTGCCCACATGCCCGTTTGGGGCTAGTTGTCTAAATGGCTTTGAGGCAAGTTGTCACATGAGGCTAATTTAAATTTGTTTTTGAAGGAAATATGCATTGAGGGAGGAAGGAAAGGAACAAACAAACGAAGGAACCAAAAATAAAGTGAGATGATGGTGCGAAATTATAAAAGAAAGACAGAGAATGGTAGCACAGCTCCGGATATAATGCTGAAGGCAGTCAGACAGGTGAAGCTGGAGAACAAATCAATCAGAAGCACAGCAAACGATTTTAATATAAACTACCGTACTCTGGCTCGGTATTGTGAAAAGGTTACCAGCGAAGAGATTGTCAGTCAGGCAGCCATGCCAACAACAGTGGTTGGCTATAGAAAGCCACGGCAGATATTTCCACCTGAGTTGGAGATGCAGCTGGTTCATTATATTGCCAGGTCAGCGGACATTTATTTCGGTCTGTCGCCTAGTGAGATCATAAGACTTGCCTACCAGTTTGCTGTGGCACACAAGTTGAAGTTCTCACCAACGTGGGCTGAAACAGAAAAGGCCAGCTCCGAGTGGTTTACAGCCTTTTTAAAAAGGCACCCAATGCTGTCGATAAGAAAGCCTGAGGCAACGAGCCTTGCCAGAGCTAGTAGCTTCAACCGAGAAAATGTCAATGCCTTCTTCGACAATTTAGCAAATGTGCTGGACAGGCATCGATTTGGACCAGGGGACATATGGAATGTGGACGAAACTGGGGTGACCACGGTCCATAAACCTGACAAAGTAGTGGCCAGACGCGGATTCAAACAAGTAGGGTCGCTGACCTCCGCTGAAAGGGGGACACTTGTCACACTGGCCTGTGCTGTGTCAGCCACAGGAAATAGTATACCTCCATATTTCATATTCCCCGTGTCAACTTCCGAGACCATTTTTTAAACAGCGGACCACCTGGCAGCAGGGGGGCGGCAAATCCATCGGGGTGGATGAAAGATGTGCACTTTGTTGACTTTCTTAAACATTTCACTGAGCATACAAAATGCTCAAAGGAGAAACCATCTTTGCTGCTTCTGGACAACCACATATCTCATATGTCCATTGATGGACTCAATTACGCCAAAGAAAACGGCATAATTATGGTCTCGTTCCCACCCCACTGCTCTCATCGGCTTCAACCCTTAGACAGGTCTGTCTACGGGCCGCTAAAAAGGCACATCAACACGGCATGTGATGCATGGATGAGGAACAATCCTGGGAAAACAATGACTATTTATGACATTCCTGGGATTGTGGCAATCGCGTATCCTGTGGCGGCAACCCCCTGAACATTCAGGCTGGCTTTAGGGTAGCTGGGGTACAGCCTTACAACAGGGATATCTTTTTTGGAAACTGAGTTTGCGCCATCCTATGTCACGGATCGCCCTGCCCCATCAGGCCCCAGCACCAACCCTGCCCTGCCAGGCACAAGCACCAACCCTGCCCTGCCAGGTACAAGCACCAACCCTGCCCTGCCAGGCACAAGCACAGGCACAGAGACACACCCAGACCCGGTCAGTTCCCATGCCAGCAGACTACCAACTCCAGAGGACCTCCGGCCATTTCCAAAAGCTGGTCCCCGAAAACAAGCTAATAATGGAAGAAAGCGGCGCAGGACCGCAATTTTAACAGACACACCCGTGAAGCAAGCACTACAAATGGAAACATCGCAATCTAAAAAAGGCTGTTTCTGGGGAATAAAAAGGCAAGGGTAAAAAGAAACCTAGACGAGTCAGCAGCAGATGAAGAGGAATGCTTATGCCTAGTCTGCATGGAGCTATTTTCGAACAGCCGCCCAAACGAGACTTGGGTGCAGTGTGGGAGATGCAAGAAGTGGGCCCATGATGCTTGCACCCCAGGCCACACAATTTATGTGTGCCAGAACTGTGACTCGGAAGATGAGTCTGATTAGATGAGTTCTGTAATGAAATGTACTTGGTTGTTTTTTTAATTTTAAAGTAAAAAGAAATGTTTTCTTCACAATTACTGTGTTGTGTTCTTATTTGTTGATAATTCAATGTGACAATTTAGTGTGACAACTTACCCACTGGTGGGGTAAGTCGTCCCAAGTGCACACCCTCTATGTAACTGTCTACAACTCCATACTGAAATAATACATGAAAATGCAATTAATACAAAATATGTGCCCAAGACTTCCACCTTTCATTTGGTATGACATTTATACCACTCTGATGTATTGTGCCCAGTACAGGTAAGACACAGTGAAAAGTGTGCCAACATACCCCGCTCTCCCCTACATGAGACAAAGAGGAATAGATAGAGATAGAATATAGAGATTAGAAGGACTAGTGTCCTGTTGAATAAATGTGATCGTTTTACTTCTCTGAAATGAAGCATGGGGTGAGGAGGGAAAATTGAGCTGGTGGGAAAGGTGAGCCACCGCCTGTTGCCTGGAAACCAATTACAATCTTAACTATATAAGGAGTTTACCCAGGTCTCATAATCGATTTGTCAATATTTTACATGTAGAAAGTAAACTGCATAAAAAAGGTTAATAGCACAAGTAGCCTATATAAAGGGTATAAAGCACAGATAATTTGAAGTGGAATAAACACAGGTAAGACTTAACTTTATGTGAGACGATACAAAAGCGAGTCAATGTTACGGTAGTAGCCTACGCTCCCCCACATGCCCAAGAAATAATAAATCGCTTGTAACATAGCATGTCATGTTATTATTCAATTTTTCACCATCAACAAAACAGCAAATGATGGAAATTCCCATGAAATAATGTGGTTGCATCCCTCCAACAGAGTTCCAGACACTTGAAGAATGTATGCCAAGGCACATTGAAGGTGTTCTGGCGGCTCTCCGACACCCTATTAAGACACTTCATGTTGGTGTTTCCTTTACTTTTCCAGCTACCTGTATACATCAAGTTTTCACTTAGTAAGTTTATTCATCAGCACTTTGATAATTGACTTTATTACAGAGCATTTTTACATTTACATTTTACATTTTAAGAATTTAGCAGACGCTTCTTATCCAGAGCGACTTACAAGATATGGTTAATACATGGTAGGAACAATCATAGTTAGCGCACAAAATCAGTGCAGTAATACAACAATAGACATCATTGCAGGCATCTGCGTACCATACCTGTAACACTGGGAAGGAAAAGGTTCGTATTTTTTTATTTTATTAGATGGAGTAAGGAGGGGTATATAGTGTTGAACAAGTAAACAGTGGTGATGACAATTTAGCTAGATGGATAGAGTTCAGTGGTAGTGGAGTCTGAAAAGGTGGGTTTTTAGTCTCTTGCGGAAGATCGCAAGTGATTCCGCGGTCCTGACCGATTGCGGAAGGTTGTTCCAACAGCGACGGATCAGGACAGAGAAGAGGCGAGACTGCGAGGAGCGGCTGCCAGGCGCCCGGAGGGATGGGTCATTCAGTCAGTCAGAGCATCACTTGAGATATCTTGATATTTCAAATTGATCAATAAATGTCACATTGATCCTAAAGTCGTTTGTTTGCGCTGACAAATTGGGTTCTACTGGCTACCGTACTCACTAAATAAATATTGAATAAGTGTACGTTGATGCGACCCATGCTAACGCCACTACAGATGTGATACTACATTTGTGGCATGGGAAGACCAGATCAGACCACACCCAACCCTCACAGCAGCTTGTCACATTGGTGCCAGTTCCCAGTAGGTCAACTCTCCCCATCCCTAGCTTACTATAATACTAAATTTAAAGTTCTGCATATTGGCAATAAAAAAATAAAAGCAAGAATATTTTAGTTTTATACTTTCAATAGATGGAATGAAATGGAAGATCTGAGAAATCATAAATAAAATATTTATTGCTGGGGAATTGACAAGTAGCAGTGGGGATGGCTGAACTAAAATGTATTTCATATTGGGTAATGAGAAACATTGAATAATGTATAATGTCAGTGAATATATATTACTCGGGATTAATATATTCAAAATATGAAGCTAGGTTTGTACTTGAAAAATGTTGTGAGCGAGTGCCGCAATAATGTCTTTGAACCCAATTCACATTCAATGCCTGATGCTTGAGTAGATGGCAATAATGTTAATAATGAAGCCTCACCCTTAAAATAATGGCCATGATCTTTAAAGTTAATTTTGTTTGAAATCTCATTACCATGGGAACTAGGCTAAATGCTAAATAATGGGATGTTAGGTCAAAATAAAGAGAAAATTCTCCCATTTATGAGGTAGTTCTCCACCTAATGCAACCCACTTGTAATAATAGGATCCTTCCCAGAATTATTTTAATTAAATTTTATGGGGGGTCACACTGAGATCAGTCTCATTTGCAGTTGAGCCTTGAAGACAATTACATACAAATATAGGATGTATACTACAATACAATAGAGAATATATACATACAGGAGAAAACAGTAAAACACATTTAAAAACATTTACATTAATTTACATAACTCTGTTATCATTTTAAAATCATGATGGGGATATAAGGAATTGATGTTGTAAGGTGTTTTACCTAATTCTGTGTACACTCAGGATTTACAATGCTAGCTGTTCCTGGGATTGTGTGTCATAACTCTCGCTTTGAGTAGTGTATATAGGTAATGAAGTACATTTTTATCCTCCATTTTTAACTTCTCAATATGTGCTTTAAAACATAGTTTATTGTCTATCAAGATGCCCAGATACTTATAATGAGTGACTTGTTCAATTTGTGCACCATTCAAACTACAGATATGCAGATCATTGTTGTCAGTATTACAGGATAACATAAGCTTCGATTTTTTTTGCATTTAAGACTAGCTTAAAATCAATAAGTGATTTCTGAATATAATCAAAACCATGCTGAAGATCAAGAAAAGCCTGCTGGACTAAATGAGCACTGGAATAGACAACAGTTATGTCAGCATAAATATGCAATTTACAATTACTGACAAATCAATATTATTTATATAAATTGTGAATAACATTGGACCAAGAATTGAGCCCTGTGGTACACTTTTAGTAATGCTCAGAAAACCTGACTGTATTCCATCAACTGCAATCTAGATCTATCCTGCAGGTAGTTTCAAAACCAGTTACAGGCAACGGTCTAGTCCAATAGCATATAGCCTCTTCAAAATGAGGTCATGCTCAATTGTATCGAAGGCCGAATCCACATCTCATAAGGGCAATACTCAGTAGGTCTTGCTGAAATAACTGATGTAAAAAATGCTTACTCATTAAAATTCTTAACATTTCTCTTTGAAATAATCCTGGGTTTAGATTTTGGTAGTTTAGTGCCTCTGAAGCTGGCAATTGGACAAAGATCACTTAGATCATAAGGTCTGTTCATCAATATGAGAGTGGTAACACAGAAAGTCAGAGCCTTTGATGGAATAGCGGCCTTCTTCTTCTGTTCCAATGTGGCTTTCTGGTAGGCAAATTTTATCAATAAAGTGTTGGACAGCAAGGACTTTGATGAGGCTCCTCTTGGCTGTTGATAGGCCCTCAATATTGAGTTGAAGGATTCAGAGAGCTGGCCCTGATGTAATTTAAACTTGGAGCAGTTTTTCGTTGTTCTTTTCAGCTTTGGGACTTGGACTAGGATTCTTTGAGGCTCTTCTCACAAAGCTTCTCTTGGAATTTAGTGTGCTTGTGGTATCAGTGGCTTCCCCAGGTGGTCCCGGATACAGATTGGGGGCACAGCGTAAATGCTGATCCATTGCTCCCAGAAATAAATAATAATAAATTGAGCGCAAAGTGGGCCTTTATTCTAATACCAAAGATATACAGTACATAGTACTACAAAAACAAAATACCATATATATGTGAACATACAGTATTCAATTTAGTGCATTCTGTTTGCAAAATATGTTCATTACAAATCTCTTTAAGATTTCATAGGATTACAGCCATTATAGCCTTTGTAAGTAAAACATATTTCAAAGGATATATACTGTATATAAACCATTTGTGTTGAGATTCAAATAGTGTTGAGGGTAAGACAACAGCATGCTTTGTCTTCCTTTCGTGCCTGGACTATACTGATAAATTGTGCCTATACCTGCTAAATATTGCTCAGGAATATTTTTTTTCTAAAAGCCAACTCTCCACTGATAGGTGCAAAATATCATCTCAAACCCTGATTTGAAATGTTCATGATGCTACACCACATTATACATGAGCATAAAAATAGGAGAATAAAGAACATGAAATAATCAGCATGTTTTTTTTACTGTGTGGTAAGGGCAACTAATTAAATGTGTTGTTCAAAGGACCTCTGGCATGTGTATATTTCCATGGCAACAGAGATATGTTTTAAGCTCATTAAAATATTTTGAACAGACAGATGCTGTTAGCTATCCTGGTTTTCCTCTCCTCTTGAATCATGGATTGTTTGCATTTAAACAAGCAACGTGAGGCCAAACAATTTGCGTGTAGACAGCAGTGAATCTTCAAGGGATTATACATGGTCCAGCTTAAGTAGTATGATGTGTCTAAGCAAGCAACTGGAACATGCTGTATTTTTCTGTCTGGTTGATACAGACACAAAGATCTGGTGCAGTAAGCAGAACAAAAAAACGTTGAGTAAGAACACGGATTATGGTACTGTCCATGTAAGACAAATAATTATGCCATTATATTGTAAGAGCAGGAATTTTGTGCAATTGTGCCATTTGTGTCATTGTCATAATAATAAACCAAAATGACCTATTACCTCATTTTTAAAGGTCAGTAGAGCCCAAATGTATTTTAATGTTAATTTAGACACAAACTGAAAGTACAATGTTAAAAACATTGTGATAGTTGGACTGTACCATTCAGCTATTGAGTATTCCTACACAACAGGTAGACATACTCGCTTGATGCAAGGCATGGACATCAAAATAGTCACTATATGAGGTGGGGTGCAATTTAGGCCTCAGACATGTTTTTTTTGTGAGTGAGTTGCATACCTCACTGGCAGTGGCTAGTTTATGTTCAACCCTGATTTGCAACCCTGTGTCACCTCACTCACCTCCTCTGCTACCTGTAACTCCGGGTGCTGAACTAAATTAAGCCAGGCTAATAGGCTAATGCCCAATTTGTTAAACATTTAAAATAAAAAACAGATGTAGGAGAGGATATCCTATGTGTTACCTCCCAAGAAAAGTCCAAAGTCCACTTCTCTGTTTCATGTTCTCTAAAATAATGTATTAAATAGCCTAATACCCCATTCTAATTAAAACAATCCCTCAAAGCAGTGTACTCTTATCTTTTGTCCAAGTGAAGCCAGGAACATGGCTTAATTAAGCAATTTGTCCATTTTATTATGGATATAAAATACAATTAATCCAAATAGCTGTTTATGTTAAACCAAGCATCACAAACAATAGCGTGCATTATAGCCTAATTTAATAAAAATGTAGGCTAGGCTATGTAGGTTAAGTAGGCCTATCACTCTTTTATCTTTCAACTGCAAACAATAATGACAGCCTACAAAGCTAATTCTGTCCACTTTGTTTTTAATAAAATCCTATGAAAAATAGAGGGTAAGCTGATATAATACATTCAAGTAAAGTCCAAAGTCCACTCTGCATTTATTAAGACACAAACTAAATAATGTTCCATTCCAATAAAAAATCCATCTGTGCTCTGCTCAGTACCGTACTCTGGAAAAGGATGGGATGCATGATTGACTCATAGATTGACTCAATGTCCAGGCCCTGAACTAACAAAGCATTACATAATCACCACCCTTCTGCCACCATGTTTCACAATGTAAATGGGTACTTTAGCAGTTGGGTTCCTCCAGGCTAATTGTCCCATTGAACTCAATAGGAAAATTAGCATGAATGTGAAACCAGGTGGCAGTGAAACATTGTGCTGCTTTATTAGTCCTGCATTTCTGCGTTCCTCTGAAAATAATCCATTTGGTTGTTGGTTCAAAGAGAAAGTTGATTGAATCCTCAGCAGCCTGCTCAGTGTCGAGTACATTGTTTGAAGTAGACCAACATAGTTACAGTACCATAGCAGGTATCAAAGCATTGAGTGTTGGAAGACTTGTCAGTATATAGGTCAAGATAATGGTTGAGGTGCTAATGTGAATTTCCAATCTTTTGCCAACCATCTCCCACTTAAAAAGTGACTTTAAAAAATTAAAACTTTGGGTGATTAATCAAATCAGGTGAGCTGTAACAAAAGCCTGCATCACAGGAGGCAGCCCAGGGAAATGGCTGCCTGTCCCTTTAAATCTTGGATCTGCCTGTCCAATCTTTAAATCTTGTGATCCACTAAAACACTGATTCATAACTCATGGTCTACAATCAAGGCCTTAATTAGCTGTTTAGTGCCAATCAGACTGCAGTCCCACACCTGGCCACCAGCTGCACTGAATGAAGCAATTGGACTGCTGGCAGGTGAATCAAATTGTGAACTACCTAAAATAACTGATTGTGCTGCATTGAAGAAGATTGGAGGGTAGCAAGTCAGCACTGGGTTTTCTATGTTTAAGTTTTGGTTGGTTTTGACAAGATTCTTTAGTTGTAAAATTATTTATGGAAGACTTTATTTTGTACTTGAGAACCTATTCAGTAAATTTGTGTTTTGTTTGGGAATCCTGCCTGCTCTCTGCCTTTCTTCAATTACCTACACCCTCTGAAAAGGTTCTGTGTGTCACCAACCCCCAGTGACACGAATATACAAGAGTGCATGGAACTGGAACATTTCAACTTCAACAGACAACTTCAAGAGAGACAAAACGTTCAATGTTAATGCAGAGCCAACCATCTGGTTAATCAATACAATCTGATATTACCACCTAGATCATTCTACTGTCATTTTTAACAATAAAAGTTTGGCCACTTTGGCCACTCATTTTTTACAATAAAAGTTTGGCCACTTGGAGCAACTGTCTCATTAATAATCTGAATACACTATCAGTGTGACCCCAATAATTCCTCAGGCTGTGAAATGTTAAGGTTAGCCTAAAAAATGCAAGTGACATCAAAAGTATTTAATCTTTTCCCCCAGGGCCTTCAGCATTACACCCATGGAGCAGGAAGAAAACCCTGGTCAGAAATTGTTAATGAACAAATTACTCAAACATGTCTTTAAATAGTGTTAAACACTGAATTTGGCTTCAATACTGCCATTTTGTTAAAGATATAGCCTATACTGTAATTAGTCAAAGGTTTCCAGATAATATTTATTCCTTTCTCCCAGTGTCTTGATATCCAAATGTGAGTATGGAGCAGGTGAACATTCAGGATGATCTGGAAAACCACTTCAATGATGTTATGCACCATGATGCAAGCACAACCATTTCAGTCATGATAAGATTTTGTATGAAAATTATTTTTTCCTCGGTTAATAAACCACCATGAAACATTTCTGAGGGACTGCTTGAATTGGAAACGTATCAGCACAATTACTGTGGCAATGCTCGTCCTGAATACAAAGACTGCTAAGTGGACAAGGAAACAGCATTTGATTATACATGCTAACCTCATATCAGGATCAGGCCATTAGCTTTAATTAATGACATTTAGGGCAAGGTTGAGAACAATGCATGCAAAACATTTTCTCAGATATGTGACACTACAATTGCAGTCTCTTTCCTTTGATCCCATATCTCTGGCTTTTTAAATACTCGCACAGAACACACTAATGGGCTTCCTTTTCAATTAAGCTTCTTTATGTATAACCCCAGCCAAAGTGTTTCCAGAATTGAATGATGGAGGCTGGTCCTTTACGAGTGTGAGCTGCCTATCACGGTCGCGGTTTGAAACTCGACTGTACCAGACCAGCCCTGGTGGGGAGCCCCGATCGGGGGCGTTTGGTTGTCTGCCCCAGGGGAAGGGGGGAGGGAGAGCTGGCACGAGATTGCCGAGGAGCGGTAGGGCGACCTCGTAAACAGGTTGGGTGAGTTCCGTCTCGGAGGAGGCAAACGTTGCCTCGAGGTATTAGCTCATCCCATGGAGGCGGGTGGGGAGAGGAGGAGGGTAAGTTGAAAAATAAATAAAGGGTATAATTGGCTACCAAATTGGAAGAAAAACTGGGGAAAATTCTGAAACAAAAATGTTAAAAAATGTGCATACCTCCGCCGCTCTCGCAATTTGGTCGCTCACAGCTCACATGGAAACGGACATAAACGCAAAGTATTAACAATGCCAGGGCCGTTTGGGAGATATGTGAGGCCCTGTGCAAAGTCATCGATGCACTATACCCGCGACAAGGCCTTTATCGATGCACTAATGCGCTCATCATGCGCCCTCCACTGTTGCACGCACCTCTTTTTTCAGGCTGATATCCATGATAGACACAAGTTAGTTAACAAATTATTTTACAACCATATTTATTTAGGATTGATAAAGTAGCCACTGGCATGTCCAGACTGTTTTGACTGGGGTGGCCCCACTGACTTTGTAGTGGTGGCTGCTGATAAATGTGCACATCCAAGATAGAATAGCACATTTAGTAGATAGTTACTAACATTATTTAGAATGATCTTACAACCCAATCATTTAGGATTTAGGATTGATAAAGCAGCCATACCCACATTGAATAAGCACACGCTATTATAGACATGAATCCAGGTGTGTTACTCCGAGGTGTGTATAGAGCAGCAGAATTATGTGAGCATTTTCCTCCTGGCTTTCCTTGCCGCAAACTCAGAAATGTTTTTGTAATCCAATTTGGATACAACGTCCTTTTCGTTTGAGAGTATGGCAAGTCCACACAGTCTCTCCTGGCACATGGTAGTCCGTAAGTAGAATGCATTTGAAAGATGCTCTGGGGATGTTTTGTGTGATTTCAACTTATCACTTAAATAACGCCAATCCTTGCTCCCCTTATCAGCAAGTTGTGCTGTAATCTTTGTGCTTTGTGTTAAAGTTTGCAGCAAAAGCCCCTGCCTGGGGCTCGTTTTCGAGATGGCAGGAGCTAAAAGTGGCTCAGCTTATTAGCACTGATGCCAAGATGACAGCTTTACTCCTTGACAGGTCAGCAAGGCTGGTTAGCATTTGCTATGCTAGCTAGCTATCACCGGTAACCTGTACCTCAACATTTCTGCAGTTGCAATGGCTACAACTAAGCGGTGGCTGATGGGCACATTTGCCACAGCTGATTAGGTCTAGCTATAATAGATTGTATGGGTCTGTGAATTAGTAAAAGCTTAAATACCAGTATAAGGAATCTACAATCAAATATATTTACGCATAAATTTACTTTCTATACAAAAATCGCCCGATATTTCTCGCCATCAGTTATGAACGGTCAATTGGCAATGGTCCAAAGAACTAAGGCACTTCCATTGTCATGTGTTTACGAACACTACTTCTCGTGCAGTGACATCAAATCACATAGTATACCTTAAGGGGAGACTCATGTTCTGTACTGGACTCTGAACTACTGTTCGGTACAATACACCAGTGCAAAGCTTTTGCAACTAATCATGACAATTTTAATGTCAATGGAAGAACAGGTTTTTCCTTCAAAACAGATAACATACAGTACCACTCCCAGGTTTTTCACAGAACACCCCAAGGTGCTCTGAGGGTGCTAATATTTTACAGGCTACTAGGTTACAGGTAACTGAATAGACTGGGCAGAAAACAGAAACATGAATTACAGCAAGAACAGGAGAAAAGCCAGCTTGATCCCCGTGATTATGCTGGTATGATGAATCTTTTCAAACCTTCATTCACCATTACAGATGACTACAAAATACTTCCATTTGAATTTACAAAGGAAACCTTTGTATTTACTTTATAGGGCAACTCCCAGAATAAAAAAAGAATGATTGCTTGCAGGCAGAAATCTGTCACACTCATTTATTGCACATAGAATTTGGTCCACATGCATTTTAATGCATTACAATGGCTTACCCTAACCCTCATTTTTTTTTGTAAACATTTCATTAATATTATGGAATATAAGCCATCAGGGAATAGGGAGGGGGTAGGGGGGTTAAAGCAAATAGTGCATATACCAATAAATGCATAGTAAAGTCAATAAATAAATAAATAAAAATATATTTGATCATTTTGATTACTTAAAAAACACAAGTACAAGCCAATTATCACCTAGCTTCTATATTTAAAAATATAGATTCCATTTTTATTTGAAGGTGGCAATTGTACCGCTTTGTCCTCTCATGGAATGATAAGTAAATTCAAAATATGTTTGGTTTGTGAAGAGATTAAGCTAACCCGAGTGAAAATAAACTAAAATATACAAATACACAAGTGCTTTATATGGCAGGGTCTATTTTCTCATTCAAACAGCTATTTCAGTTTGTTAAATAACTAACTGACCCACAAAATACAACACCACAAAAAACAACAATACAAAATACTGACACAGAGCACTGAACAACACGAATATGCAAGACCTGGACAGTGGCCTTTCGCAGACTGGATTTGAATTCAGACATATTACAACCATTTCTGGACAAAGATGCATTGTTGAAATGAAAGAACCTTGGGTTCCTCAACATTTTAAATCCTTCCTCTGATCCTACCACAATAAGCATAGCGACATGTTTCCCAATGTCTACACATCCACACAACTTAAGCCTTATTAGCCATGACAGACATCTAAGCAGCTTACAGCAAAGAACTGAGGATTCTTTGTTCTATGTGCATTGGATGTTTCAGTGTGTCTTACTCCCAAGATTTTCTTTCTGTATCCTTAATGAAGATCTACATTAAATCCGTGAGATGACTGAGAACTGCAGGAAATAGTGCAAAAGGAGTTGACTACAACGGTCCATGGTTCCAGTAGCTGGAGAACACAGAAATCTGAAAGAAAAAGAAAAAACACTGCATTTCTCAATAGGTCAATAAGACACTCAACTTAGAATAATCAAATATTTTAATAATTGGGGTTTCTAGATTTCCAGAACTATAACCACATTATTTATTAACATGATCCAAGAACAATGTGTCTCGGATAAAAAGGTTTGATATTTGTTATGCATTTTGAAATCTGTAGCAAAGTCAGTAAATAGTAACCACATGACAGCACATCATTTAATGATAACATCTCTGTGAAATAATCAGTTTTGCCGCTCGGAACAGTAGAGGCCTGGGGGGAAAACACTGAGGTCACGCCCCTTGTTATGCAGTGTGACAGGCTCCACCCACCTTATCCTTCAGCTGCTGGCAGAGCTGCAGGGAGATTGTGAAGAAGACCAAGGTGTCATTGAGCCAGGGAACAACGCACTCCACTTTATGCACGTGACTGACTTCAAACTTTGTGTTGTTGATTTCACTGATGGAGATAGGAGCACACGGTTACCACTCAGAACTCCCCGTGGTTAGTGGCCACTTGGGTGATAACAACAAAGACACTTTAAATATTCGTCACCATCAGATACTGATTTAAAAACATACTATGGGCAGTACTAAAAGGAACAGGAGCTTCAGATCCCTGGGAAATGAGTGCACTGGATATCCGAGATTATAGCAGCAGCAAATAATAGCAGTGTTTTTTGTTACAAATAGATTTCCAAAGAATGTCCTACAATTCTTAACACAATCATAACCCTAACACAAGCATAGGGCAGACATTAGACACTGGTATTTTAATATTCAGTACAATTACAGTGGAGTTATTTTCCTTAATGCTCTCTAGTTATAGGAAGGTAAACAGTAGCTGCAATCCTCTAGCAAGCCAATTAGCCACCTAATACTCAGCCCCATATGTTCTATCCCTCATTTATAGGTAAATGTAATGCAAAATCTTACTAAAGCTGTTAATGTAACTACAATGTGTGCAGCTTTCATATAATATTAGAGTAACTAATTATGAATGCATCACCACACTGACATAAATGTGACCACAAGTACTTACAACATTGCACCAGGATTATGTAAAACCGAACTTCCAGCAGCCTTAAAATTCTAGGAAAAAAGTGATTTCATAAAACAAAATTAGAAAAGGATTCAAAGACAATCTGCCATATTATACCATGTTTAACATCAAAACAAATGATTTGAAGAATATGAAATTTCACAAGACAGTTCTGTTATAGGATGTTATCCCTGCACAATACATGAACAAACTCCACTGAGTAAACTTTTGGTTCTTTCCACTGTATCTTTATCCCAAAATTGAATATTTTGTCCAACTATTATATATTACAAGACTAGAATATACTGTATGTATTATAGTCTGTAAAACCAGGCACACTGGATTTATTCCACTTCTTATAAAGGATATATAAATTCAACAAAAATTCCTTGAAAAAGTAGAAAGAATTCACCCCCAAAATAATTGTACTATCTGAAGACATTAACACAAACACCAAGAGCACAATAAATGTAATACCCTGCTTGACAAGATTTAGAGAAATGACTTCAGATCATATACTGTAGGTTAGAGAAACTCCCCTTATTTTCAATATGAAAAGTATATGTACATCGGAATTCATGTTTTTGGCTACTTCTCATTATCTTCACCATTTTAAAATCAATCATCTACACATGTGCAGGTACTTGCCCTCTGTCAGTCGGGATGTTCCAATCTTTTAAACTATCACAAAAGAGTGAATGCAGCCATTTCCATGTTTTACTTGCCTCAATTTCCCATAGCTCATTGCAAAATCAGTATATAGGTCATCTATGAGATGTTGGTGAAATGCTTAATTGTATTACAACGTCAAATTGGAAGACAGGTTTTGCAGAGCACAACAGAATTTTAAAAAGGTCTAACTTACGAAAATGAATCAAGCAGTAATTGGTATAAATTACTACCACAACCATAAGTAACAACATATGAATTAAGTGCAGTGAATTTGTTTTCTTCATGCTAAAACAAATTGTTTTAATTCTATCCATGTCCCTTACGACTATGTTCCATCATTGTTACAGCAGGCTGCTAGTGTGGTTTAATTTGTGAATTTGTGGTGTTCAAGAGGAAGTGGTTTTAAAAAAAGATGTTCTCTTTACAATTACATGGCAGTGAGTTAGTGTCCCTTCTTTTGTTGCGAGAGTCGAAAAGTATCCCATGGGCCCAGCTGTAAGTCGATACAGATAAACCAGAGTGACAGGTCTAGAAACATGGTGTCAGGCAAGACTCCTATCATTGATTGAACTTTCTGTGGCGTTGGTTAATCTCTGTGGTTTGAAGATGTGACATTTAAAAAACATGTAACATCCTTGCGCAAATTATTCCAGACGTCAAAAAAACATGCTCAATTATTCAGTCAACATTCACTTACTTTTTATGTTACATCCATATTGTGTGTTTATTTACATGCACAATTATGAAGTGTTGCTATGGTTATAAATATTTGGAAGTGCATACTAACATGCATGCTAACCTTCCCCAACATATTATGGAAAGTGTAATGCAAAACCACAAATTACATTTTACAATGCTTTTCCATGAGGTTTTATGTCTAGTTTGTTTTTACATATCCTCTATACCGCCTAGGTATCATATGGTACCGCAGGATACAAGGGAATGCTCAATTTTTAGAGTGTTTGGTTTCGTTCAATCCAAAACTTCAGAACTTCAGCTCTTTCATTACTACCTTGGTGGTGCTGGGCTGCAGGACATGCAGCTGGTAGACTGTCAGACACAGCTTGCTGAGGTTGATGTAGAAGTTCACCATCAGATCTCCTGGCATGGGGGGTGCAAACATTTTCTGAAATATAAACAGAAAGAGAGCTGGTGAAAGGGGGAACACAGAGCTGGGCAGACATGTTTGTGTATGTTTTGAGTTGCATTGAACTTGCCATGAGGCCGCTGGAGGCCAGCTCTGGCAGCGTCATAGTGGCCGGGGTGGTGAGACGATTACGAGCCCGCGTTAACTGCATCATCACTGCGTCCATTAGCTACGTGCAGGAAGGAACAAATATCATGTTGGTATCGTGTGTAATAAAGGAGCATTCTACCAAAAATGAACATTTGTTACTTTATAACCAACCAAGCTGTCAATGTTCGCCGTGAATTTGCATTAGCTGTACATTAGTATAGTAAACCTGCTTGTGTGGGTTGTAAAATCAATTTCTATGTACATTGGAGAGTAGTTTACATAGGTCCACAATCTTAAACCTTAACTTGCGAGACAGAAACTACATATCCCTTTATAAACATAGTTTATAGAGAAGGCAAGTTTGCATCTTGGTCATTTCAAAGCATCTGCAGAGAACTGTAGCATTTCAAGCAGACATTTTACCACTTCCTTCATTCAACTTGATTATTCTACAAAGCAACCATGTCAATCTGCAATCATTCCTCTAGCATGTATTTTTTAAACAATGTTATGGAGGGTAAAGGCCTAATCTAGCATAATATAATTAAATTCTTCCGAGTACAAGCATGGACTCATACTCTGAGGTATGGTACTCCCAGGTACACACTAAGGCAAGATGTGGGATTACCTGAATCAACCTGCAACATGTCAGAAATAATTTGTATGTAAAAAAAACCCTCAATAAATTGGATAGCAAAAAAAAAAAAAAAGTGTGACTAATTTAATTCTTTTCTTTAATCTTTAATCTGAATCCATGTCTTGTTGCATTAGGTTAGAACGTCAGAAATACCTGTTATGAATAGTTCTACACAAACTGAGGATGGTTGTTCAGTTACATGATCTGATTTGCATGCATGATCCCTCTGAATAAACTGACTGAATAAAACTGGATTTGTGCTCATGCTACTGGTTTTTAGAAAAGTAGGCAGTAATCAATATTTGAACACCTTACACAATGTGCTGTACTAGACACTTCAAGCTCCTGAAGAACCAAAACATAATGAAAAACTATGTAATAGACCGCCTCCCGGGTGGTCTAGTGGTTACAACGTTCGAAGCTGGCCACTGCGACCGGGATTCAATTCCACCAGCCGCGTCAGTATCAGCTCTGGCCGGGAGTGGGGGCGGAAATTGGCTGTCCACCCCCGGGAGGGGGGAGGGAAGCCGAGATGAGTTAGCTGCATATAAGAGTGGCTCTGTGTACCGGAGTTACAGTCGAGGGGGAAGAGGAAGTATGTGTTGTGTGACACAAAGCATGTGAGACAATGACTAACCTTATTAACTTCGGCCCCAGTTTTAAAGTGGTAACTCTCATCTCGGCTGTTGAGCAACTGCAGAGCCTGGTTCACGTGGTTCCTCGCATCCTGAATCTGGAGAAATGTCACCTCAATTATACTGCAATTGTACATTGCATAGAGCAGAAATGTTGAAGATGTTTGTAGAGAAAAAAATAACTGCTCAGTTTTATACATTCAGAAAACTATGAGTTTGCTATATACATAAAAGGACACAAGGCTTCTACTTCCAGAACTACATTTATCATTTTTCACAAAAGCACTGATCATATTCTGATAACAAAACCAAGATAGAGCCACACCTGCTGCATTTTCCACTGTTTGTCATCCCGGAAGGCATAATGCATCACTTGATTACTTTTGGCCATCTTTAAATTGATATCCTATGGGACAAAAAAGAATTACAGAGTTAAAAGGTACTCCAGAAACATAATCTGACATAGGAAAATAAAATAATTATCTTCATATAACACATCATCAGCATCTTGCTTTGGTCCAACATAGCTTAGTACTTACAGCCTGGGTTAAAGCTTCCCCTTGTAATGTCAGCACTCCTTTCACTTGGTCCATGCTAAAAATGAATAGCATAAGATTTATTTTACCGACACTCAGAGGATTCAAACTTATGAAGACATGGAATACCTCGTGTCAGTCTGTGATTCTTCAAAACCAAACCCTACATAATGGCAGATCTACTAAAGAACTGGTCAACATAAATGAGATGGCTGATCTGTTCTCGTCATTACGCTCATGATGGTTTGCTGCTCTTCTTATGTGAATTATAGAACTGAATAAATTATTTGAATATTTGACAATAAAATCACAAATCAATCATTTAGATTAGAATTTAATTGCATTTAATTATCAAAGGGTTTTCCTTCTCATCAATATTCACAATGGACAGCCAAAGAACCTGGCATAAACAGACAATGAATTGATATTGTAAAATGTTCTTCCCGAAGTATGAGTGAATTCAGATGGAGTGATTATTATGGTATCTTACAGTGCTTGGAAGAAAAAAAAGTAATCAATTCATTATACATTTTGAAGACATGAATATGATTCAAAATTCGCACTTGCCTCTTCACACATTGAAAATAAATCATGGTTCATGTGGAATGCCCCACTAATGTTTGCTCCATGAGTTTACATCAATATTGTTTGATTAATAACAAATATTCTTACATTTTATCCTGATATGGCAGTCTTATTTTTTTAAATGTTTTTTATTTCCACTTGGAAGTTGTAGAGTGGAAGGTGTAAATAAAGGTGGAGAAAGTTTGATTTAATATGTTTTCATTTCAGGCTGTAAGAAAACAAAAGGTGAAGTATTTGCTCTTACATGTATTTGCCAAGAAGTATAATGTAATGTCCTTTTACTTTGTATCTTGCCATGTTTGCACTCAGTGTGCCTGCTTCACACATTATCTGTAACTGTATTTGCTATCACACAAGAATGTGTCTGCCTGCCACTACCATGGTTATAGGGTTAAAGCTGCTTAAACATTCATAGGTCTGGCGTCCCTCTGTCTACTGGCATTTGGGCCACATTTGTTGACTTTTTAACTGCTAGAACAATTCAGTGCAGTGAACATTTTACAACAGTCCTATTTGAAGTACTACTGTTGTACAATTTAAAGCTCGTTCTTCTCTCACAACACTGTAGTTTAGTAGCACAGTATCAATTTCCTTTAGGATGTTCCTGAGTACATTGCAGTGTTCATTTTGTCAACAATGATGACCAAAAATATTAGTCAACTACCTTTTGCCATGACAAAAACATGACTATAGTGACTACAATGAGACAAATGCACATAAAAAATGATACCTATGTTACTAAATGTAAGTGACGGACTAATAGACATCCAATTTCACTTCTGAATGATATCTTTAGTCCAATCGTACGCATGAAATCCCCATGCATCCTTGTCACTGATAGAATTATGCACACCCTGCCATGTCCTCAGCCACCCCAAATTGTGCGACAAATTGCGTAATTCCTGACATTTCTGATTGAAAATTTCAATAGACTTGCAATTTATTTGCGAGATAATAATGTTCCCCATGTTGGGTTCCTAATTATCCATACAGTGCAACACAATTTGAGGACTTCCATGAGACGTGTTCTGTAAAATATAAGGAAAAATGCATGTTTTGTCTGTACTTTCTCTATGAACACTTGGGTCTATATAATTCTCTCAATTATCTGATATAAATTACCATACATTTCAAGATGATTCCTTTCATATGACACCTTATGACAGGAGCATGCGTTTGTGCCTCATACTTCATAGCTTTGGTGACTGTTGAATTTGGACATGGGCAAGTAGGTGGAAATTAGCAAAAATGGCCCTTGGATGGAAGGGGTTAAACACCTTTAGAGTTAAGTACCATAGCGAGTACCATTTTCAGATGATTTTTGCCTTTGGAACTAATGATTTAGCAAGTTTTGAGGTTGAGGTCATTCGATACGAAACTGGACACTTCACCTTGTGGAAACCAATTTGAAGGTGTCACATGTCATTATCCTGTGCTGTCTGAACTTCCCACTGGCAATTCTGCACTGAACTTGAAATGGAAGACTATTCTAGCAGCAGCATCCAATATACTGTTATTGCATCCTACAGAAAACAAATAAATTACAGTTCTGAATTCCAATGTAAAATAACTAAACTACAGAAAAAGTACAGAAAAAATTCTAAACTAATAGAAATGAATACAATTCTGGGAAATCAATTTCATATTTGAACTGTGCCAACAATTAATCTGAATAATTCAAATTTAAACCTTAGTTCATGCTGCAATTGCTATGGTTATTTTTCAGTTCAGTGCGGTTTTCTTTACAGATTTCTAAATATTTCTTATTATGGCCTACAATAAAACGAAGCCTCACCAGCTTGTGTACCAATTCCAGCCATTTTCTGTGTCGTTTGGGAGTCATTATGCTGCACGTTTACAATGGTGTGTGGAAAGATGGACATCATATTTGATTTACAACTATTATTTGATTTAAGTGGACACAGTCAAGAGAGCTGCCAGTTGGTACTGTGTTGATACAGAATTATAGATTCATTTTGATATGTTTATGCATTGTGGCAAATTAGATTTGCTTTTGGCTAGCTACTTACGTTGAGCTACCCAGAATGAAATTTTCTTGTTTAAGTTGGCTTTCCAGACCAGCTGCCGGCATGCAAAAGCGGCGAGATGCCTCCTGTGTGAAGAAAAAAAAAAAAAATACAGAAAAAAATAAAAAATAGGCACCCATGTTACAATACCATAACATTTAACATGATTTTAGCTTAACCTACCTATGTGTGCGCAATGCAAGTGTGCAAATAACACTGCACACACATAGCAAAGATAAAATAGCTTGTGCCTGTAAATGTTGAACATTTTTTATATAAAAAAATTTATTGCTACCTTTAATATGTCCTTCAGTTGCTTCAGGACAGCATGGACCTCCTCTTTCAAGAGCCATACGAATTCCTCCTCCTGAAATCACACGCCATTATACATTAATGTACATTATGCACAATACATTATGTGTGCAGTCTATACAACTAAATATTTATGAACACTTTGCAGGATGGAAAGACGCAACTAATGTAATCCCTAAAACAACCAATGGACATTGAGTAACACGAAAGCATTCAATATAGGTTAATTAACGTTGATTTATTATTGTTTTGCAGACCTATATTTTCGGTGCTGCTCTCAAGAGGATTGGGCGAATATATGATTAACGTTTAACGTTACGAGTTTAAATTAGCACATGTTATAACAGATAATTCACTCAGACAACGAAGCATACCTCGCTAGTTTGCAACTAATTATCGAAGCAACTCTAATCTCACTCCTCTCCTTGACACACAGCCATGGCTAGCAGATATCGGCGCCCTCTAAATCCGCAAATCAGCGTCAATGACACAAACACTATTTAGACGCTAAAATAGCTCGTTTCTCGTCGACAGCATCAACACCTAGCATTGTCTGTGACTAGGGTGTGTGTGCATCACGGGTATCCTGCTAACGGTATTTTTAGACATCGCCTTCGCTTACCAAGACGGCTCTTTCTGCTTGGCTCGCCGCTGACATCTTAAAATAGTCATATAACGTAATAGCTAACTACCTATAAAGCTAACTAGGTATACCGATGTGTTTCAATCAATTACCAGGTACCATGCATCAACATACAGCTGTACCGCCTACTGTTACTTTTGATGAGTAACGTTAGCTACTATGCCCCGCCTTCTTTGGGTGGACCCAGTCGCTACTTCCGCTCACCGATGGGCTGCCTGGCGGATTGTCACTGATGGCTAAAGACACATTACTCTCCGCGCTTCACCGTCTTCAGTTTTGTCGCACCGGTACCTAAATATCAATTCCAAAGTAGGCCACTGTGTTACCAATGGACTTCATGAACTACGAGAGAAAATCCAGACAAGAGTGCTATTGTGACTGCACAGTTAGCTAGCAAGTTGAAAGATAAACATGCCATAAAAGTAGTATTTTAATAATGTGATTGTTTAAGAACATGAGGGTATAAAGAAATGAAAATCATCATCACTCTAGTGGGATCTATATTATATTTCGTGACACCTTGACTATGTTTGATTTGGGGGGAAAAGTTTTTTTAAATGTTTTAATGTCAACTAGTGTGTATAATTGACAAACGTCTGGAGTTCCATTTTGTTGCATTTATTTTTTTCCCTTTTCATATACTTTGTCTTAGTGAACACACATTTTCAGATCCAGAAGGAAGAGAAAAAAATCTTTTTTGTTTTTTTCAACTAAAATTCCCTGATCTGTTTATCTTGGAGGGTGCATCAGAGAAGCAGAGAAGCATCCCCATAGCATTACACTCCCACCACGTTTCATGGTAGGGATAGTGTTCTTGGGATGATGGGCAGTGTTAGGCTTGCTCCACACATAGCACCTAACATGGAAGCCATAAAGTTCAATGTTGGTCTATTCAGACCATAGAATCTTCCTCCACTTGGTTTGAGTCTCCCATATGCCTTTAGGCAAACTCTAGGCAAGATTTAATTGAGTTTTCTTCAACAATGACTGTCGTTTTGCCACCCTCCCATAATGCACAGGTTTGTGAAGCGCCCGGGTTATTGTTGTCCCATGGAGTTTCTCCCACCTCTGCCATGAAAGTCTAACTCCATCAGTTGCCATAGACCTCTTGGTGGCCTCCCTCACAAGTGCCCTTCTCACACAGATGCTCAGTTTGGGAGGACAGCCTGTTCTAGGCAAATTCAAATTCTAGGCAATTTGCCATATTCTCTCCATTTCTTTATTATGAATTTAACAGTAGTCTGGGTGATATTCAAATCTTTAAAATCGTATATACTTCCCCTGATTTGTGCTTTTTAAGAGCCTTTTCTCAGATTTGCTTTGAATGTCCTTTGGTCTCCATGAAGAAACACTTGTTTGGAAATCCACTAAGCAACTGCGGGACCTCACAGACAGGTGTATTTAATTTGAAATCATTTGAAACACCCTAATTGTACACAGGTAGACTCCAATCAAATAATTGTGTGACCTCTGAAGAGAACTGATTGCACCAGTTCATTTAGGTGTCTTAGAAACAGAGGTGAATACTTATAAATAAAAAATCAGCCAATAATTGATTGCATAATTAATAAAAAGTTTTTTTTTTTTTCTTTGTTATAAAATATTCTGTATTGATCAGTGGCAAGAAATCCCAATTAAATCCATGTTGATTCCATGAAGTAAAAAAATGAAATGTGAAAAATGCCTAAAAATGTGAAGAGGTGAATAATTTATACCCGCTCATTCTCCCAACTCAAAATAATGCCATTACTAACCAAAGTGACCATCTTCTATCATTTAATCAATGGTATCCATTTACTAAATTGTATTGCCAAACCTCAGAAAGTATATATTTGCATGGATGTGAACAAAACTGACCAAAATGCAGGTTTTTCATTCCAAAGAAGGAAATCAACATCCTTCTGAATAAAACCTATTTATACACTCTTAAATTGCATTCATTCTAAATGGTAGTCAAAGCATGAAATGTCAAATGCAATTGAACTAGTGGAACATCTTTAGAAACAGCTGTTGATGCAAAACATGTGGCCAATGATAACCCGACATTTACACAGGATAAATTAATTGCATTCAACTCAATCAATAATATACAGCCCATAGGCCATAAAATAAAAGCACAAATTCAGTGGTGAAAATTAAAATCATCGAACAGTTGGTTGTTGGGACAATTCTATAATATTTTATAGACATTTTGAACATTGACTACCCCAGGTAAATTTTCTTAACAGTTAAAACTAGAAATGTTTTAAGGCATTGGAATACACAAAAAAGACAAAACAATTGCATTTTGCCCAGTATCTGTATTAGAGAAAGACACAGCTTCAGAAAAGGAAATAAATACATCTCTTGTGGGTTACAATATTAAGGCATTGCTATGGTATTTTCTTGGTGCTTCTTGAGCCAGCTCACAATATTAACAATTTTGTCATTTACATCATCCTGAACAATCATAGGAAAGTATACACTGCAAATTAAATAACAGAGTCCATGTGTGGTCATGCATGACAAATCAAACATATTCCCCTTCAAATCTGAGAGTGACATAAACAAAGGGTGCATGTTTAATACAGAAGACATTGCATTTCACCCTATCAAACAGTGAGGAGCTGAATAAGCTCATGTTACTCTAGTACAAAGTCAGTGCAATGCTTAGGTTTACAAACAGTTCCCATCGCATATGGGAAGAAATATCTCTGCTGTCAAATAGGCAGAATCTGAGCAGACTCATAAAAAAGGA
The DNA here is from genome assembly GCA_029706075.1 of Aldrovandia affinis. Taxonomy (NCBI): domain Eukaryota; kingdom Metazoa; phylum Chordata; class Actinopteri; order Notacanthiformes; family Halosauridae; genus Aldrovandia; species Aldrovandia affinis. Next base: position 1,338,973 of record JAINUG010000152.1, on the reverse strand, counting down.
AATTATACAATTATAAAAAACAATTATATCAAATTGTGAGTGTGTGTGTGTATGAGCATAAATATGCCACTGGAGACTTGTTCATTGTGTTTCACGAATGCAAAATATAGGTCTGTTGGTGTTGGACATCACCATATTTTCTGATGATAAAGCTCATGCATCAAGGCAATACATAAAGTAGTATTTTGGGTCACACCATTGGCATATTAGATTTATGGGAATACATATACAAAAAGAATCTGAAAAAATGCACCAAAATGTGACATGCCAGATATGAGCAAATTGTTCATGTCTCTGATTCACCAAAGTCCAACAGCAAAATTTAGTTTTTCTGCTTGATTAAAAATATCAGATATACCTGCACAAAATATCAATCAGACATTGGCTCAAAAAAGAAGTCTGAAATGATCCCCAAAAAGTTCCCATTGTGTATGTAACCTGTGGTGTGCACCAATATTACGAATATAAATGACTGTCACGCAATTAAAGCAAGATTGTATTTGTTCCAACATATAATTTCTCAACAAAACCAAATGAATCTATAGGAAGTGCAATTTTGTCTTACTCAGGCTTATAAATATATACACTATATTTAAAAAAAATATTTAGTGTTACTGTTGGTTACGAACACATCACTGACCTCGCTTCTTCAATGCGTCAATTTTAAATTTTGTTACATTTGGGGATTGCCACCTGGGCACAAACTCAAATCATGTTTAAAATGTTGCGTTGTGAGGTAAACAAAAAGGTATCTGGCTCACAAGACATTGTGGTGTCTATCCACCTTCAGGTGTATTTGAGCTCAAAAGTGACATTACTTAAAACGGAAAATTAAAAGGGTATGTTTCTGTTTAACGCATATAAAACCATAAACAAATGTTTGTTATCCAGAGCAAATCCATGAGATAATTACTTATAAAAGAATATTAAAATGAACATTTAAGCCATATTTTAAATAGCGTAATGTTGCGAGAACATGTTGGCTAAGTTAACATGTCTAAGTCAATGGAATACATACATGATCAATTATTTACCGAATGTTTGTTATTCTAATAAATACACCTTTACTTTGTGTCAAGCCGTATCATACTGTTGCATGTTCCTCCACCGATTGCATACACGTTATGAACAGCTATTCCAAATGTGCCTTTTCCATTAGCTAACGGGACACATTTCATTCTCAATTTCTCAGCCAATTTACATTCAATTATCTTTTTCTTTTGGGACATGTTTGTGTAAGTCAATCACATTTGGTCTACATGCCACACTTTTACCTTCAGTAACATTTATGCTCATATATACACACACATATGGTGCAGAGTCTGATTTTCATTTCAACCATTTTCAGATTCAGTGAATATAGGCTCTGTAAACTGCTGACATGTCATTGTCAGACTGGTCCAGGGCTTTTGCCCTCTTGTAGACCTGTGGGAAAGAAACCAGTACAAGTTTAGATTTTCATCAGAGAGGAAAAGAATCAGCAAATCACTTTATAACCAAATCATTGCTAAAAACACAGGAATGCTGTAAAACAAACACAACATGCCAAAGGCAGGGCATAACCTGTCCAGTGAAATGCACAAATGTGACCATTAAATAGCCTTGAATTTTATTTCTATAATAAATATTCTATATTCATTCATATTTAGCCTTCTAAACAGTGAAAGGATATCAAACTTGGGGCCGCTTGGGTTTGGGGGACACCTCATTACACTAAAACCAGTAAACTTGATCCGTAACACACACACTGCATTGCAATAAAAAAAAAAAAAACACACACACACGCACGCACACCCACATGCACGCACGGCTTAGGGCCTTAGAGTTCAACATTCAATTGTATGAATCCATAAAGAGAAAATGCATATAGAATAGCTGTGTGCTATTCTTTTTCCATTTTGTGCTATTGAATACTTTTGTGCAAGATATGCAAATTATGAATGAATAAATCAAATGGACAGTGTGGTTTAAGACCGCTTTATTTCAAAAAATTGAATAAAAAATGTTTTTCCATGTCCAACTCAAGCATTGCCTGAGCTTGCTCAATTTCCACATGGTTACAAAGCAGTGTAGTAGCACCAAGTCTGCATAAGTAATCAGCACTCACTTAATAAATGACTTAATAGAAAACACTTAACACAACACTTATTTAATTTAGTAAAAGTGTTTTACTTGATCAAGGAGGTAGAGAAGGGGTCTTGTGAGGACAATATACTTGTATATTTATTTACAAATATTAACTCCAATTATAAGTAAGTAATCTAATCCTATGGTACAGTGATCCATTTTTTAAAAAGAAAATACAGTTAATGATGAAAATGTGCTTCAAAATGGTTTTGAACTATAGGTATTCAAAACCATACATAAGATGTATGAAAAGCTTTAACTGGGAAAGGGGAACTGCATGGCTTAATATACCGCAAAAGTCGTTTTCTTTAAAGAATTAGAAATGACTAAGTCGTGTAATTCTAGTTTCAGCTTTACAATTTTATAATATAAAATGTGAGAATCCTTCAGATTAAAGCTTACCTCGTTGGCTGCTGCAGCCATTGGAGTTGGGTGATTGACCGAATCACCCATTGAAATTGCTAACCGAAGATCTTTCTGAATGTGTTTCAAATAATAATCAGGCTTGAAGTTGCCCTGCAAAATATCTGTAAGGAAAAGTTAAAACAGCGTATGAGTAAGATGGAAAAACTGAACAAATGTATATTTTTTTTGTACCGTTCCAATCGGTTTTAACAACACGGTTTTGCCAACAATACAAACAGTACATTCCTGATTTGATTGGATCTTTATACATACTTTGGCATTTCTGGTCCAGGAAGGTGCTCGCCATTTGTCCCTGACACAGAATGTCCAGGAATGTCTGCTGTGATTGACCAGTGACTTGAGCCAACGTCAAACCCTCTGCGATTGTTGCCATGAAACTGCCCTGCACCATGCTCAGGATTAGCATCGTCTTTGCAGCATTCCCTGCTTCACCTGTTTTTAAGAGGGCAAGGGAAGGTCTGTCAACATTTACACAAGTTCATTTGCTCTTTCAACACAATCTTACACCATTCCCATTGCTTGGAAAAAATACTATGACTGACAAGCTTGACATCCACTGAGAATTGCATGTTTTCATGTCAGCTGGAGTGTTATAGGATTTGCTCTCAAGTGAGGTGTTAAAAACACATACCTAAAAAGAAAGAGGTTTTTCCAATAGCTTGGAAGCAACTGCTGCAGTCTTCATAAACAGTTCTGTCGCCAGCAGCTAAAATAACCAGCATCCCGTCATTGGACAGCTGCTGGCTGCCTGACACTGGAGCCTCCAGGAATCGACCCCCTCGAGATGTGATGACCTGAGGACAACAAGAAAATTGCACACCAATTCATGAAAACTTCACTGCAGGAGATCCATTCAACAGTGACGGGTTGAAGCTCCTTCAAATTTCAACGACATGAAGCAACTAGGAGGCCAAGCATGACAGGAGCACCAATCAGCTGTGACGGACGACACTATGAAGGAAACAGTTCTGACCCATGACGTCACATGCCTCATTACGAGACTTCTGATGGTCAGCTATCCAAATATCAACACTCAGGTCGAATGAGTTTGCCAGGCTGCCCTCTTTGTGATAAACTGTAAACTGTGGGACTGTTTATGGCATACTACACATTAACAAGGGCTTAAAGTCACAATTTCTTCTTGTAGTGTTTCAAAAGCTAAAAGTGAAAGTGTCCTTAACAGATTACGCTACATTGACGGCGATGAGATGTATGGCCAACAATTCATAGGAGGAACTTAATTAGCATTTTAATATCACACAAGATGGCCCACATTCCATACAGTTGATGGATTTCTTTGCAAACCCATTCTGAATAAACAACTGGGAGATAAACGGTTGCCCTGAAATTTGCCTTGAGTTTTTTTTTTTTTTTTTTTTTTTAAGATATATGGAAGATACAGACAGGCAATGATGATGAACCACACATGGGATGTTACAGCCGCCAGTTCCAAAATCTGGATCAACGATGTCTGGCTGATGTGGTGCAGGGTGTCTTTAGGCTATGAAAAATAGCCTTCATGGACTCTAGACTGGGTGACAGGCACATACCATGAAAGATTCTTTCTACAGTATCAAAGAAACATCAAGAAATTTCCATGGCACATTTGGATGTAGTGTGCGAGAGATCGGCGATACTTTCACACATCGGTGGATGGTCTCCTATGATAGCGTAAGGAGAAAGTCTTGGAATCTGCACTTCTAGTCACATGACATGTAATTACATCAGCAACTTGGGTGTTTCAGAAAACTGCCATTCCAATATTTACACCTGGAACAGTCATTTATTGGTGATTTATGTGAACATTTTTTGACAAAATTGTGCATTTTCTTTTATCCAGAAATGCTTTTGAACTTACAGATAAATGTAGGCTACTCTTGGTTCTCTGTGGCTGAATTAAATGTATATTGACAAGTCCACAAATCCATTCATCTCTTCTGTGCAACATGAGAAAGCACCAAACTTCCTTTGCTAGCTTTTGAGCACAACACAGCATACAAATAAGAGGATAAGTGCATCCTATACTTTGATTTACTGAACTGAACTCAGTTTTGTCTTTTAGCTTACTGCATGGAGCAACTCCACCATTTCCCTGCATCTAGGTTTTGTGCCAGGAACATTAACATTAATTACATACAAATATAGAAACAAAAAGTAAAACGTGAAAGCAGCGGTCATGACGGTCATTTGATTTTGACCGATCATTTGAGTCCATGACCGTCAGTCATCCTGTCGACTTGTGTTATTATGTTATTGTTACACATCGCTTTAGATCATAGACCATGCACACCTGTATGTGGCTAAATTGCTGTGTAATGTTTTCATACTGGAAATGTCTTCATTCTACAATTGGTGATTGTGTAAAGAGAAATGTTCATTGGAATGTGATTTTTTTTTGCCAAAGCAAGGTTTGGCAAAAAGGTAGATCCCAAAACATTTTAACTATCGTGCAGATGCCCTAAGCTTAAGAGGGGAAAAAAAACTAAACAAAAAAAAAAACTAAAGCAGAACAATGCTCTGTTGTAATGTCATTACATCAGACTCATTACATCCGACCCAGTACCCGTAGTGATGCTTACCTGTGACAGTTCAGTGATCGTTTCTGGGTCAACAGTAGACATTTCTACATAGCACTTCCCTGGTCGGATTCCCTGCAGCACACCACTGGGACCAAGGACTAGCTGGAGACAGAAGAGCAGTTTTACATTGACATGCTTGCATATAGCACACTCGGCAGCCTTGAGATATTTCCCCTCCGTTTTGTTTGACATGAAACCATTTAAAATAAAATAAAACATGTTATGCCCAGACCATGTCATTTTAGCATATTTTCTTTCCAAACACGAGGCCACAAACTTGGCATAGATTAGTAAGAGAGTATTCGACAAAAAGGATTGTTTACTTACATCTTTAGCAGCTTTTGGGTCTGAAACACAGGAAAAGGTTATATCGCACATGGACACAACCTCTGCTGGTGTACGCCCTAACCTGGCTCCCTCTTGGATGAACAAGTCACACTGCAATGAGATCAAAGTATGTAATAACACAACAGTTTAAAAAATACTCTTAAATGCGCATAAAAGTAAATAAATAAATGCACATATTGTCAAGTTACATACCCAAATGGAAAGTTCTATACAATGAAGCTCTGCACTCCCTTGTGGAATACCAATGAAAGCACTTTCCAAATGGCGCAAGTTAAACTGTACAATTTCTAAAGAGATGCAAGTCTGGAAATGGTACCAAGATCAGACTGCAAGTAGGGAAGGGAGGAGAGCAGCAATTTTTAAATGAAGAAATAAATGGATGCTCAAAGGTGCATATTGCTGTGGAAACAACCAATGCGTTCAATATTATCAACAAATGACTCAGACTATTTTATATCGAAACTTATATATGCTGAGAACTAGAGAGGAGAGGAACTGTGTGTTTATGTAGGCTACATTGTATCATGCCATTCATGTTTTGCATTTCTATTTAAATTAGCTTTACCCCCGAATTAGCTTTCTTGCCGATCTGTGTCATATCACTGTGCTTCCTGCGTCATGATATACTGACTAATTGTACCACCACAAATGTACAAAAATGTCCCACCTTACCTTTTCAGCTGTGCGATTCCACACTGTGACAACGTGGCCCATCTTTAGCAGATTCGAAACGATTCCACTTCCCATATGGCCTAGTCCAAGGAATCCTATCCTGTGGCAGGAGAAGAAGAAAAAAAAAGGATCGTTTCCATAAGCAGGCTTCAACTTTTAAATGAAGTCCTCACATACCAAACTGTTCACACCAGTAGAATCTTCCTCTCCTCACATCAAAGTGCCGTGAGCTTTAGAAAAGAGTAGGATGCAATAAACTGTTCAATAGCGCCACTGCCATTGGAAAATCAATGGCAATTATCACAAGGTGATAAAAACCTGTGCTACAGCTAAGAGAAACACAAAGAATTGTGTTTGGATCCTTACCTTTTATCTGTGGGTGTGATGCTGCCATTAATGGCCGTACTGTCTGCTGCCTGAATAGACGTTGATGCAGTTTCCTGTTTAAAAAAATGTCATACATAAAACTATAAAGAAACACATCTGTAACAGAAAGCAAAGTGAAACTCTGCCCATATAGATGCTCATATAAAATGACTGTCTCACTTTCAATGGAGACATAAAACACACCTGTATAATCTTCAGCCTTTTGCTGATGGGCTCCATTGAAGAACATGGCTGTGGAGAAAAATAAGTCATTTGGAAGTTACACACACACATCAACATGAACATGAACATCAGTTTAGATCTACTTCCACCAAAGACACAATCTCTTCATGGCTGCCAATTGCAAGACACACAGGGCAAAAAAAACTTGTACAAAGTATCAGGGTTGCCAAACTGTGGATATTCGCCAAAATGTACAGGTTTAAAAAAATGAATGGGGGGAGGAGAAGGAGTTGGCTCCCATACAAAGCAAAAATGTATGGGAGCCAATAATATATGGAGGACTTTAAAATAATGTATGAGCATTATGTTTTCAAGTTATACACCATTTAAACTCTTAAATATTCAAAAAAGCACTCCTAAAAAGTAATCCTCATATAGCATAAATACAGTATGTTTGTGTTGCAAAATGTAAAAAAATAAAAAAAGTAACTATTTATTATATATTCATGTTGTTATCAGTTGTATGGTTCGGCATAGTAAAGCTATTACAAATAATACCACATCAAGTAGCTCCATACATTTATTTAACCCCGAGGTCCGTGCTTAATTCAGAGAAGCTTTGTGATTTTGGTGTCGTCTGATATTTATCTCAATTTCATTAACTTAACACACACTTACTCCAAAGTGTTTGATATTTTTATTTGAAGGACAATCACAGCTACATTTATATGCCATCAATAGTTTGGTCAGTATCATATGCAGCTTGTATAGCACATCTGAGAACTAAATAGCTAAAAACCTGATTTTATCAGAACTGGTCAAATTTATTTCAGGCTGTGGGAAGGCTATTTGCTAAAGGCCTGAATATTCATGATCCACACCTGAGGGTTCTCCACACCTCTAAGATCTGTCAGATGGGCCATCTGTCAGATGGGCCATTTCTCTCTCAAAGGTTTGAGAGAAATTGAAAGAAATCATGTACACATGATATCCAGAACCCAAGTAATCACGATTCACAAGTGACATTGTCCTATCTGAAAGTAGTTATTTCCTGGGTACACAGAAAAAGTCCACAGTATACCCAGTGCTAGAGTCACACAGTACAAACAACTTGAAACCCCACTTTATTGGCTTTGCTTTCATGTACTGTGTCATACCGGCCAGTTTGAACAGGTGAGTTTTGAGGTGTGATTTAAATGTTGTTATGGTGTCAGACTGTCAGATGTGTGGGGGGAGGGTGGAGGGCATTCCAGAAGATCTTTTGTGTTCTAACAAACGATCTGTACCTACAATGTTTTTGTAAAGAGAACTGTAATTTACATTTGAAATAAAAAATATTTTATTGGCAATGTGAAAAGTATTTTTACATAGATCCTAAGTGCCTATTACAATTTGTAACGTTACAATTCATAATATTTAACGTCACAAGTCGTATTTGAAAATTTTCACGAGTATTTGAAAACATAAAAAATAAATATCAGCATACACAGGCTGTTGCTCGCAGATCTCAAACGTAAACACAGAGATGCTGCTATGTAAGCTTCGCATAATATTTTAGGCTGTTTGAAAAGTATTTTTACATAGATCTTGAGTGCCTATTGCAATTTGTAACATTACAACAAACGGAATATGTATAACATTACAAGACGCGGAATTCATATATTTTCACGGGTATTTGAAAACACGGCAAATAAAATATATCTTATGTGTTGTTTACACCGCGTTTTCACACATGGCATCGCCCTTCCCCGAAACTAGCACCTTGTTACCATGTCAATAGAAGTGGGAGGGCATTTCCAGGTAGACCGAGAGTAAAATAAAATGTTTACTTTTTGTCTAATTAACCTAATTTAAACAAATAATATGAGATTTTCAGTGCTCAAATCGGAAAGTCGCGATTCTAAGGTTTCTGTCAATGTTTTTGCCGTGTGTGTATGATCAAATCTTGCGATGTTAGAAATAGTAATATACTTTTATTTCTGCTCGTATTGTCGGCAAACCAGCCGACCTCAGGGGGTTAATGTATTACTGAATGACCAATGTGAGGTCATGCTGTTAACGGCATAACTACAAATCTTTTTCAGGCCAAAAAGTAAGTCACTGCACCTTACCTTCTCAGACTGGCTGAGCAGGAAGTGATGGAAATATGGATCATCCTTTACTTTCTACAATGGGAGAGGTTGGATCGGAAAGTTCTCTAAACAGAATTTCTGTCCTGATAAGGGTAAAGTTCTCTGAGATCACAAGCTATTCAACATAAAATATAAATTAAAATATACAAAGATAAAAGCTAAGGGTAATCTCAAAATGTATGCACATACACTTTTCACTTAAATATAAATAGTAATACTTCTGTTTAAATTAAAATTAAAAACTACTATACACTCACTACCAGGGTTTGTGGAAAAAACAAACTTCTAACCATGGATATATTTATCACCTACACTGCTCTCCCACTTGAATCCTGAAACTGTTCCAGCAACCAGTCGTTGAACAGAAGAAGGCTCTGGATCAGAGTCAGTTAAACCCTTAAGGGAAAGAGAGAAGCATTTACCTTCACATTTAAACTGACTCAAATATTGTATCTACAGATGTAATTCATGTCTTCCCTATACTTGTTAGCAGGTAAGGCACTATGCCATTACAGGATCTATAGTGGATGTGGATGACACGATGTTATGATACTGATGAATTTTGGGGGGGGGTGAAACAAGGACTGCAAAACCAAACATTTACTAACCTTCTCATTTCTTTCAATAATAGTCCGTTTGTGAGAAGCGAGGTCTTTCTGATCTTCCTTCAACAGGGCTTTCACAGTGTTTTTTGGACTCTTTCGCTTTTTCCCATCAGCGGAAGTTGATTTGTTTTTGACTTCATAATTACTACTGTTATGTGATGCCTAAAGAACAAAGAATAAAATTAATATTAAAACCCAGTAGGGGTTATTCATAACAGTCAACAGTAACTGCTTTTCGTCACGCAATTTTGTCAGTGGCAATTATTTGAACAGATTCATAAACGTATCGTAGCAGCCGGATTAACGTTGCCCTATTCTCAGCGTTGTGGCAGCTAACAATGAAACTGCAATGCTAATTAAGAGTTGCATATGTAACATGTAAACTACTGATTGTCTGAACACTGTTTGGCTGTCCTTGTGTGTAATGATGGTGATATGAATACCTGCCAACTCTCCCCGTTTTGTCCTTCTCCTTCTCCCTGAGTCTCCCAGCCTGCTCCCCTATTGTCATTTCACACGATTTCTCCTGTATTTCAGCAATTTCTGAGTTTAGAATTATTTGGCCACACAAGATAATTCAAATTATTATGAGCTGTACAACAAATCAATGACTAAATGCAGTATTGGCAATGGTTTAGAATATGCCAGTTTCATTTTTTTTTTATTATCCAGTATTGTAATCAACTGCTGAACAATTGGTTTACGTAACCAAAAAAATCTAAATCTCCAGGTATGGATATGGGTGCAGTTGACAGCTCTTAGTACCTGGGGAAAATATGCCACAACATTTTTTTTAAAAGGTTGGGGTTTTTGGATAGCTTCAGTTGATCTGGGAAAATAAATGTACCTGCTTTGACATGGCAGCTGTAAATTATGAGACGTATCTGGATAGAGACCTGACTGACCCCTGAACCCAGACCAATGGTATGCTGAAAGGAGCCAGTTGCTTAAAAATGTAATGCACTAGTGACCTTAACCAAAACAAGAACTGCATGGTTGCGCCAGGATGAGGATTGTAGTTGTGCTTCTAGCTAAGGTTACAAGTGCAATATTTGTCATTCTCATAGCAAATAGTCAAAATGGAGCTTATCTTTTAACGGGCATCAATAACATAGTAGGATGTCTAATTGCAAATTGAGTTTGAACTTCCAAATTAAACACTTTCACATGTTCCTCAAAGGATTTTGAAATTGTGTAACAGTTTTCATATTAAACATTTTAAATATTTAACTTTATTCCTGAAATTGCAGTAATGTCCTTCTTAAAACAGCAGGTGCTATTTTCTGTGTTAGTGTCCTTTTATGAATTCCTTTTGCAATATGCAAATGATCAAATGGGGGTGAAGAAGGCAGAAAAACCTGCAAACACGGAAACGGTAAAACTGACCCGGTAATCCACGTCTATGAATCAGACACTTTACAGTGACAATCTCAGCCCCTGCCATCACGCTAACCCTGCCGAAGTTTTATGAATAACCCTGCTGAAAGTACAGGGGGTGGACAAAATAATGGACAGACCAAACAAAATACGATTATTTATTAACTAAGGAGTTGGGCCACCCTTTGCCTTCAGAACCACTTCAATCCTTGTTCAAATGCTGTTTTTAGTGGGATATTGGATGATTCTTCACTAAGGAAAGGCTGCAGTTCTTTGAGAGATGAAGGCAGTGGAGATCTACTCCGCACTCTATGTTCCGGAACTTCCCATAAAGGTTCAATTATATTTAGTTCTAGTTTTTGGGGAGGCCATTGAAGGTGTTTGACTTAATCCTGGTGTTCACGAACCCACTCTTTAATCCATTTAGCAGTGTGTGTATAGGGTCATTATCGTTTTGGAATATGTGAACAATGAGGAAACAATGTTTCCAACAGAGGGTCGCCTAAAATGGCTTTGTATTCCTTGGAAGTAATACTACCATACAGAGCAATAATCAGACCCAATGACTCCCACGAGATGACTGCCAAACAGATCCACCTCCATGTTTAACAGCTGGGAACAGGAAATGTGGGTTGAAGGCTTCCAGATGTAGTGTGTGTGTGTTGGGGGAGTAAAAGACGACTCAGACAATATTACTTTCTTCCACTGCTCAGAAGCCCAGGTTTTGTGCCCATTATGACAGGTTATGCATTGACCTTGGTTACAAGCTGTTTCAGAATGGCAGATCATAAATATCAGCTTTGTGAAGTTCACAATGTAGCTTTGTTTAGACTGGGTCACAGAAGTGTACATTTTGATTGGTAATAAAATGTTGAATTTAATTTTTTAGACAGTCACAACTATCCTGTCCTATCCCTGTCGGTGCGCATCGACTTGTGATCACTGTTCCTCTTTCCTGATGCTGTTCGACATATTCCATGATGATTTGAGACAATATTCCCCTTGATACATTGAATAATTTTTACATTTCTTTGAATGACTGCTTGACCTCTTTCTAAATATGTTACATCTATCATGTTGCTTTAGAAACTCACATATTAAAGTGTTGTTTTTAAAATGTTTTTCACAGCAGAAACATATTGGCAATTAGTATTGACATTAATTTGGAACATGTGTAGATTCCTTTTTAATTGCGAATTAGTCACTTCAAAAGTCCTTTCTCATTCTGTTTTTCCATTATTTTGTCTACCCCCTGTATATTCAGCTGTAGACATGCTGTTTGGCACCTAATGAAATCATGGAACAATTTAAATAATGTCATGTTTGGCTGACAGTGTGACAGACTTGACTAGAACTGAAGAGCTGTGCTACGAATCGCTGTTGTGCTAGGCACTTAAACTACTTAATTCAAGGTGGCTAAAATATAATCAGGAGTTGGGCAAACACCTTTGAATAATAAACATGCAAAATTTTGCATGTGTTAAATGACTCACAGGATTATTTATTAGGAGGTCCAACGTTATTATGTGCTCAATTTGAAAAGGACTTTGGACTTTAGGACAGGCAAACAGGATGTGGGAATATATACGAAATAAAAGCAGGTTATATCAATATACAATGCCTACAAACCACATTTTGAGTACTGTGACCAGTTCTGGGAACCACTCTAAGGATGAGAGAGGGGTAATTATACTGGTTCTACATATCAAATATAAATGCAAGCAAAATGAGACGGGAAGCATCAGGAAGTGTTTTGTCAAATAGAGCATAGTCAATACATGGAATAGCTTGCAACGTGATGTAGTAGAAGTGTAACGGAGTTGGTTCTGCCCGTAGTGAGTTTCAAACCAAGGGTTCTCAATGTGACAAGAGAGCGATTTAGCTCGCTGAGCTAAAGAGTCAAGTCCCTAACTCCGGGAACTAACCACACTCTTATCAATGTCACTTTCTGTAGTGGACGCTCACATACCAGAGCTCATCTGCTACAGAAGCAAAACCTTGGTGTTCACAACCAGGTTTGACACAGTACTAGATGTCTCTAAACATTAGGTAAAATGACACACCTAGATAATAATTACAATAATGATAATGACTGGACGCAATCATTCCAGTCTTCCCATAGATGGCTAACACTAACATGGCTAATATGCCAAATCATTTATTAATGTAATGTCCTTACATTACCAAAAGTGTCACCATATCATTATCATGCAGAAAAGTAGTGCCCAATTTATATTAGAGACACAGATTCACCACTGTTAGTAGTACAAGGTAGCTGCCTAGCTGTCCAACAGTGCATTTTGTCCTGAAAAATGTTGCTGGTTCTCCCCATACAGCAGCACACACAAGTTCCTCATTGATAAAAATTATATTGTTATACAGTGTTACAACTTAAGACATTTAGCCCTAAATTAATTCTGCCATGAACCTATAATACTGCTAACCAGATCATTCCATTGTACACAATACAATGCTATCAGCTTGTACAAGCCACTTATCTACTAATTAAATCAACATACATGCCAGCACATGCTTCCCTGCAACACAGGCCAGCCCTCAAATCAAATATAGTTTTATCATATATATCCTTTAATGCGCTGAACTTATAACTTTATTTTTCTTGAGACAGGTGCATCACTTGGTTGACATTAAAATAAACAGACAATGGGAACTCATGTACAGGTCAACAATACTTGTTTACATCACAGACCAGTCATGACCAGAAGTATATGAGCATACTAAAACCGACAATTAATTGTACATCGGCTACTACTGTTAAACACACCAGAGAATGCATTCCAAAATATTTGTAAAAATCACCTGTTCCTTTCCCTTGGCTTTCTTCAGGAACTCCTCCACTGCATCCACTGCCTGCTGGAACCGTTTGCCTTTGTTAATTTTGATCATCTCATCCTTGTGTGGATGGTAGGGCTTCAGTTGCTCGATCTTTATCCAAGCACTAAAGAAAGCATTAAACAATCCATTACCATAAAGAATGGTTCCTAGAGAAACATTGAAGAGAATATACTGTATCAATGATACAGACATGGATCTTTGCACATCAGTCTCTGGGTAATTTTAAACAATTATGATAAGGGAAGTTATACTCACTGATCTTCAGTTCCAAAGAATTTCACAAAAAAACATTTTTTGCCCCTTGGTTTCTTCAAGTCTTTGGGGGGACTTACAACCTAATGGTAATGAAAAGCAATGCCTAAATCTTGACTGCAAACAGCCAGTAACTGAACTAACTTAATTAGCCTACCACATTTTAAAATGAAAGAATAAACATTCATGGTATGGTCACTAAGCCTAATCACAGAATGTACCATTGAAGGCGAAACGTATCTCTTACAATGTTGATGACTTGGTTGTTAAATGAATTCAACAGGTTACTACAAAAGTTAAACAAAATTGAGCAAATACTGGCTAGATATCAATTTAGTCAGCTTAAAAAAATCCCACCTTTCCGGGCCATGGTGGATACCGTCCAAGCTTTCCCCTGAAATAAATATGACACAAGATAAGATACGTTACTTCACCAACCAGCTATCCTGGGAAACACGTGAAAAAACGTTACAACTAGCTTACTAGGATTTAACCAATTAATCAGCATCACATTTTTAAACTAGATTAGCAAGTTAGCCAGCAAAGCCATGGATAGGTACTAGCTAGTTAGGTTATGTGTCACTACTACATAGCTAGCTAGCTCTTCATAGTAAATGACAGATAACAAACGATATATCTGACAGCACTAATATGACTATAACTATCAAGCTCGCCAGGGGTTGTTTAATATGAATGTTCAGATGTGGTGCTTCAATTATTCTTATTCACGAAACTACCTATTCTACGTTAGCTAGATAGCTAATGTTACTGCTCTATGTAGAGAGCTGCACGGTGTTGTTACTACAGCTGGCGAGCACTGCACCATAAGATAGCTAACGACGCGTTAAAAATCTTAATTTTCTCCAAATAGAGAACATGCAGAGGACTACTAAAACACGGCTTATTAAACCTATTTATCGAGCATCCAACGAATGTAGCAAAATGGCCATCTCACCAAACCAAGTCTCCGATTCTCAGGTGCAAGTTCGCCATTTTAGGACTTTAACAGCTACGTCGAACAACATCCAGAGAGAAAGAACACGCCCACTCAGATCACATGATCTCGCTATTATCCCTAGCAAAGACGTTATCTAGTTCGAGATGAAGAACTCGTACCATGCTTCCCTTTCCAGCTTTTCTCTTAAGATTTAACAGTTACACGTATGTTGTATCACTCTTATCATTATAATTCACAGAGATAACACTGAGCAGTCGGCAGTGTATTGTAATGGTTAGGGTACTGGACTTGTAACTCAGAGGTTGCTGGTTCAATTCCCAGGTGGAGCACTGCCGTTGTACCTTTGAGCAAGGTACTTAACCTGAATTTCTTCAGTAAAATATCCAGCTGTATAAATGGACTGTATGTAAAGAGCGTCTGCTAAATGCCTAAAAAATGAAAAAATGTTAATAGAACCACTGCTGAATTTAACACCCAGTTACAAAATACTCCCAGTATGGCAGAGAATACACTTCATTGTCTAAAGCCAACGGATACTGAGTACTGTTAGTAATTGTGGAAGGCGTCGGTCTCAGCAGCTAATCAGGACGATTAGCGGCCTCGCCTACTGGCAGAGCAGTAAGCGCACACACCGGTCCTGTGTCTAATAATTACAGCTGTGTGCTTTAAAACTGCTCTGCTCCCTTCAGTAGGTGGCTGGAACCAGGAGGGAGAGGCGTTTGAGACCGAGGAGCGAGAAGAAAAGCGAGAAGAAAAGCGAGAAGAAAAGCGAGAAGAAAAGCGAGAAGAAAAGCGAGAAGAAAAGCGAGAAGAAAAGCGAGAAGAAAAGCGAGAAGAAAAAATATCGAACAAACTGAAAAGTGCCGGTTCGATGTTTAATTTGGTTTTGTTATTTTCAGTTGGTTACCCGAAAGCTTCGCGGCAACTAGGGTAAAGTGTTTGTTTGTGTTTGTTTTATTGTACGCTCCCGGTGCTCGTTCTCTGTCCAGTGTGGGAACTCTGTTAATTAATAAAGTGAAAAATCCGGTAGACCGGCAAACTCCACTCCATGTCTGGACTGTCCCTGTTCAGGGATTGTCGCGTGGCGTGTGACAGTAATATAAGAGCTGTCTAACATATATCTAGGGAAATAAAAAGCACACTTATAAATCATGGAATTAAGCAAACCGGTAGATGGAGGATGTAGTAGGTTATAGTTGGGTATAGAGATATAGAATATTTAGCCTGTAAATTATTCTAAAGAAGGTATTGTAATAGCCATTCAGTAGTAAGGTTTTAATTACATCAACTGGATGAAGGGATAGATGGATGGATGGACAGAGAGATGGACTGAGTTAGCTTTTGGTTATACGTGTGTATAGAGATTTACAGTATATGACTTGGTAATGTTTGTAATTCAGACTATTATAGTAAAGTTTTGCTTTATTGGAATTACATATTTTACAATACATATTGCCAAAGTTTGTGTAGTTGTCATAACACTATATCGTCATGACAGCTAAAAGAAAATAAGAATGTGCATCCCAGATTATGTATAACATTGGAATTTATTATGCTCATTTTGTTAAAGAGAATAAAGCATTAAAGTTATATCGAAAACTACCGTTGCCACTGTTCTTCATGAAACAAGCTAGTTGAGCAATCTTCATCATTGAAGGTCCTGCCAAACAATCACCCCTCTTTCAAAGTCACTGAGACCTCTTCTTGGTATGGTGGTCAAAATAATGGGAAACTGGGCGTGCCCAGCATTTTCATACACGATCCTAAGTTATTTAATTTACATTGCATTCCACACGTGTGGAAGCACCTGCTTTCAATATATATTTGTGTCCCTCATTTACTCGTGTTTCATTTATTTTGGTAGTTACCTACATTCAATTGCTGCAGTATCTCAGGATGTTGTGCACATTCACTGAAAACAACTTAACTTTTGTTTTTACAACACACTTTCTAACACCCTTTTCATTGCACTTCTAGTTATCTTCAACTGTGTCTGTCAACATGTGGAAGGTGTTTTGACCTAGTATATAGTATTACTGTACATTGGTATGTGATGTCATATGGTTAAAGCTAGCTACCCCTTCATCTTCTAAGTTGTCGATGGGAATCTGTCAATTTTTATCAGAACACAAATGTGAATTGTCATGTGTGAGTTGTCAGATATTATTTATATTCCTCTATCAATAATAATCCCTAATTTTTAAACTCTTTTGATTTCTTTTTCCTCATGTCTTCAACCAGGGATGTTTTAACAAACCATATATAAAGTCAATGGCTGTACAGTATTTGTCTGAATCCCAGCACTACATAACTATTACTGGATGCAATACGTGTGCTGCCATATGAAATCTGTGACCTATTGTTGCTGCATCTTGCTGAGTTCAGCCAGATCATTTGGGTGTTTGGTAAGGTGTCTTTGTTATGACCGTCAGTGAAATGTATCCATGCCTTGCTTACTGCTGCATAATGTGGGGAAATCCATGTGAAGCCACTGATCTTCATGAAAGCATTCAGTGCAGTTATCGTCCAGCATACCCCACCAATTAAAAAGGGTACATAGTAAAAATATCACAAATATGTATTCTCCCTGCATGTAATTTCTATCCTGTCATTTTTACAAGAGCTAACTAAAAGCCCAAGCTATACTAGTGACGCAGACACACTATAGAATTAAGTCACACTTACACACAATCCTTCTTCAAGGACACTAATGTCAAAAATGAATAGCATGAATCTGAATAAAGTTCATAGCCATTTTGTGTCGCTCTGTATTTTTAATTTGAATATTTTTGTTAGCTCTATGATGCTTTTGCTCCCATTTTATCATATATAAATATTCACATCTACCAAAGCAAGGTTGCTCTCTTGTTCTTAGTTACATGTTATACATTGTAGTAAATTTCAGCACCTGCTATTTTCAACTAGAGTATTAGCTAAACTAGCAAAGCCATCTGCTGTCATAGCCCATACCAACTCTCTCAATGCCCCTTGATTTAATTATTTCCTTGCTCAGTGAATTGTATTTGTTTTGTATCAACCAATGGTTCAATTAATCTGGTCTCATAATAATACCTGCCAATAAAAACAATTAATCTAATTAATTAATTAAAATGCAACAAAAAAGCCATTCTAAAAGCATTTATGTACCAAGACCACACTTTCTCACCACCGTATTAGCTCATTTCAGTCTCGTGTAGCTGTCATGTAAACAAACCGGGTTGTAGCCTACATGTAGACAGACTGTAAATAATATGGAACAATTACTAAGTGAATATACGTGGCCTGGCTGGAGGCATTGCGATTTTTGACAAAGCAATGCTTTACAATACAGTAATGTCATGGTAGTTAATATGAAAATGTAGTAGCAGAAATGAAATATATAACATAAACGTAAAACATATTCAAAAACGGTGTCAACTATTTCCTCCCTGAAACCTTCCCTTTCTTCCATTAGAATTCGAAATAACACTGGCAACCCTTGCGTCGAGGCGCATTATGATGACGAAATGACCGGTTTCAATGGAGGTCCAGTCAGAAGATAAACAAGAGAGAAATTTGGGGAGTAATGCATATTTAAAATGATTTGAGACATCATTTAAATTGGTTATATTTGTTTGACCACAGTACTTTACATTATCTGGAAGACAGTAGACCCAAAGCAGTACGACTACGACGTAGAGTGGAAATAACAATTAGCTAACCAGTTAAGCTGCAAACAGAATTTTATCACACAGGTTAGCTAGCACTAACGTTAGCTAGCAATATTGCCTTATTTAAAACGACACGTTAGCAAGGAATCTGCCTTGCTTTCCTATATTTTAAACCTTGTCTTGAAATGGGCATATGCAGCCATTTATATGAACCTCCTTACGTTCATTATATCACGTTTCATCACAATCATTTTGCTGATTTAATTTTACATGATAAGCCACGAGCTCAATGCAAATGAGATGCATTGGCTCAACTATTTCAAGAAAAACGTGCCGATCTCAATTGAAAACAGATTCGTGTAATTTACTTAACTTAATTCAGTTGTTTCATCGCGTTTTATTCGCGGTGTTCGTGAATTAGCTTAATTAGCCTATTTGTGAGCACACTACAGAAGCAGGTTGAAAGCATTCACTATTCTTGATCGGCTTCCATATTCACGGTATGGTGCTGAAGTGAAAGCGCATGCAAGCTTTAAAATCGCATTCGCACCACCAAAAACACCGTGCACATACCCTGGATTACTTGATTACGTCAGACGGGAATTGTTCTATCTGCATTGAATGCTTTCATGAAGATTGCAAGCTCGCTAACCTAACATCTAGCTGTACAAGTTGTGCATTGTCGTTACGCTGACTAGATAGGTAGCACTAAGGTGCTAGCTGGCTGTATACTTAGAATTGTAGTTATGTTTGCTTCTTAGCTAGATCGACCGTTGTAAATGATGTTTACAACGTGAAACAATGTGTTCAAGCAGCATATGGTGTGCATCCTATACTTTATTTGTCACATAGATCCAGCTCCCGGGCATTTCGGCCGTGCGCAGTTAATGGCGAGCTATTGCTAGCTAGCTGTAAATGTCGTCATGTGTTTTCAACAGTGGGTATGTGACTAAATTGATTTCAGGATATTAACCCTGTGAACCATAATTTACCCTCGAGATGTAAACCGTTGTATCTGTAGCATTTATAGGCGCTAGGGAATCTACACACGTGGTTTTGATGTTTGTTTCCCATTAGCTATCTGACGAGGTAGGAGGCTGTGAAAGAGTTTGTTGCTAGCTAGCTATCCTAGCTAGATAGCCAACTTTGCTATGGCTGAACCACGGAGGGTGCAATTGACCAGTCTGTCCAGCAATATCCCTATTCCTTCAACTTTGCTGAAGATGCCCTCAAAAGAGGAGTCAACCGTTACAACACCAGCAAATGCTTTGCATACGGCCATTACAGGAAAGTCTGAAACAACTGCGCGAATTGTCCTCGCTCTTTTCGAGCCGGATCAACGGCGCTGTCCAGAGTTTTATTATCCCGAACTTGTGAAGAAGAAGGTAAATAGCTATAGAAAATGGCGTAGCTAATATTAATTGTATTCTTTTCGGTGAATTAACTGATCGCATTTAATGATGTAGGCTATCAGTGTGAAGTATGGGTAACGTTATGGGCCAGTGGTTTCTAATCCTGGGTCTGTGGATAGTGCACAGGTTGTAAGGCATCACGTTTGATTGAGCGAGATATTGAGCTGAAAGTTGATCTCTTAGTTATTTGTTAGACGTCCCAATAAAACAGGAAAAGAGACAAGTAGACTAAGATGTTTCTGAAGCTATTTTTTCGTAAAGTATTGCTTTATCAAATTTGAATTACATATTAGGCTAGTATGAAACGTGATTAAGATTTGTTTGATACTGCATGGAACGATTAATTTATCTTCGTTATGGGAGCCGCTAGTTTAAAGAGGCAGATATTAACAAAGTACAAATGTACTTTTAGCATTTTATTAACAAACAACCCCCCCAGTCACACATGTATTTAACAAAACGTTTTCAGCAAAGAACTTTCAATAAGTGTAAAATCCAGATCAACATTAAATGAATCACTCAATCAAACTATTATGAAGATGTGAATGAAAACCAGCAACTGAATCACAAAGACTAGGATTAAGAAACGCTTTTCCAGACTTCCACAGATGTATTTTTTTTCCACCAGCTATTTATTACTTTAAAAAAAATCTTTATCAGTTAATTGAATCTTGGTTGCCAATGGTTTTGTTCTTGAGTCAGCTGCATAGCTGCAACGATAATAAATGTACTTATCTGCAGAGCAATGCATTCAAAAAATCAATCAAAAGTTTGGAGGTGGAAGAGAAGAAGCCGAAAGATGAGGTAGAAGCGCTTGCTAAGAAGTTTGAAGAAAAATATGTGAGTATTAAATGCATTATCCCTTTAATGGAAAAAAATAAAAAGATTACCAAATACACCTGGCGATATGTTGATGTTGCGGTGTCACTTTCCAACGTTCAGGGAGGAAACAAACGGAAGAAGGATCGCATGCAGGACCTGATTGATATGGGATACGGCTATGATGAAACCGATTCATTCATTGACAACTCCGAGGCAGTAAGGGTTTGGCCATACATGTGCTTTTTCTCTACCTTGCAGGACACAACGAAAATGATTTATGGACATTTAAAAGAGTGCTTCTTTTTGCTTTGAAGGTGTGTGACTGTAGAGACTAAATATTAACAGAATTTGTATAAACTGGTTGCTTTTTTTTTTACAGTATGATGAGCTTGTGCCAGCCTCACTCACAACAAAATATGGAGGATTTTACATAAATTCTGGAACGCTGCAGTTCAGGCAGGCATCTGAATCTGAGGCTGATGATGATTTCACTGATGTGATAAAGAAACACAAGGCTCCGAAGGTGCGTGTATCTCAAAAATTAGCCATCTGGTCAGCCAACTAGATGGATATCTAGAGCCCTAAACCGCAATAAGGATACTCCGAATCGTTGCCATTTAGTGACCGTTGAGGAGCTTCTCATTATTGAAGCATACAATAAAATTATGACAGTGCACACCATTTCTGATGCTCAATGCTCTTTTTTTCATAAAAAAACGAATTAACCATATTCTGCATGGTTTATTTTGTATCTAGCTTGCTCACAATAAACTTGAAGAAAAAATGTTCCATACGGAACATGAATATGAATATGCATTTAAAGTGTTTTCTTTCCCACGACCAATCTTGTTACTGAACTAGCTAGCTAATCAAGCAAATGAACTATACTGGCTAAGTACCACTGGGCAGCATGTTTTGTATAAACAAAAATATTGTTTTTGCAGCCTGATGTGCAATAGGTTCATATTTTTGGTTTAAAATCTAACATTTTATCAACACAATGTGTTCAGTGATGCTCCAGTGATTCAAGCAACAAACCATGGAATGATGGTATGATCTTTAAATGTATTGGTTTCCAATATATGTTGGCTATTTGATGTTCTATAAATATAATTACATCAATAGCCAAGTATTGGGTTGCACCAAATGGCATTCATCATTTTCTTCAATCTATTTATTTTTCTTGAATCCGCATCCCATCAAACAAAGTCCTCAGTAAACACTAAAGGGGTTGAATTCCATTACACAAGAAAATAAATGCACATCTTGTCAATGATTTTCTGCCCTTTGTCTTTTTTGTAGAAGAAAAAATTAAAGGAACCAGGGGATGTGAAATTCATCAAGAAGAAGACAAAAGAAGGGCAACATAAAAAATCAAGGGTTTCAAATACGGGGTAAGTGTTGAATCATAATATTCACAGTACATGTACATTGAAACAATGTGTGGGATGTTCAAGATAATTTTTGTGCAAGGTTATAGGCCTGTAGACCTCAGGGTTGACTATGATCTTTTTTATTTATTTTATGATTACTAAATGATTACTGGTGGCAAGGTGGTTTTAAACCACATCACATGTAGCTCAATGTCTTCTATGTACTTGCAGTTTCATGAGTAAACTAGATCTTATGGACTTTTCAATAAGTAAAAAGAAAATCTGATGTATATACGGTATAAATTGAAAATATCTGTTAGTTTGGAAATTATTCTGTTATTTCTTCGTGCTATTCCTGATTCTCAGATACTCAGCTAGGCTGTTGGACATCACTTGGATGCATCCGTACAATCAAGAACTTAGCCTTTCCGAATCTCTCATTTCATCCCCCTTTCATCCCAGGCATTTGTTTCTTTGGAGTCTCACTAATTTCCATTTCCCATTCACCTAACTTTTTTTTGACTGATGCTCGATGCTTGCAGCTGTGATATTCACAAGTCTCCCTTTTCCAACGATCTGTTCTATTTTAGTCTGTGGCCATGCTCCTCATTTCGCACCGTGAAGAAATCTTACTCTTTTTCTGTATTGCAGCCTGCCTTCCTCTGCATCCTCTTCAACAAATTATTGTGGCCTGGCTTGACTCTCTTGTGTTTCTCGCATGTGCCTCTCTTGCTCCAGTCTGTTTAACTGTTTTTTTTATTACGTTATGTATTCTCTGTAAAATCTTTTTTTTTTATTTTTTGCTGTTAACAGTTCTGTTCCATGTGATCTTCAAACTTTAATGTGCTCTTACCTTTAGTCTTGTACCCTTAGATTGTCCTCGACTGGCTGGCCATCCCTTCAGTAACGTGGCTGTCCCATATCTAAATCGCTCTTTCTGCTAATCAACATGAGAAATTGCTTTTTATCTCAAATGTGTGCCATCAACTACTGCTTGTACCCAATTTTCTAATATTTCTCCTTTCCAAGCATCATTTTTATGCATTAAATTCACTATTTAATTTTGCTGCCTGTAATTCAGTTGAAATCTATAATTTGATTTTATAACACCTCCATTTAAGCACATGGCAAGGTATTTGACTGTGGTTTAACAGTGATTAATTCACTGGGGCATTGGGGGTGTCTGCACAGTAACTGATTGACAATGACACTTTTTGTTGCATTTTCTTAAATCAGCATTATGCCTCTGAATTTGATGGAGGACAAGAAGAAGAAAAAGAAGCATTCTGGTGACCTGAGCGTGAATGAGATGCTAAATAAATTCCAAAGAGAGAAAGAGTCTTCGTTAAAAGAGGAGCCAAAACCACTGCAGAGCTGCCAGCCCATGACTCTGTCAGTTCGAGAGATGGACCCCAGCTTAAATGTGGCAGATCCTCTTCTCTCCCTCATTGGTTCTGCTGATGAGAGTGATCTCTTCCAGGCAGCTAGCACTATTGACTTTGACATTGACCTGGACAAACTCCTCTATGAATCTCCAGAGCCTAGCCCCCCAGGCTTGGATGAGAACAGTGACCCTCTGTCTGTTGTTCAATCTCAGAAACAACCCCCCTTACTCCCAGAAGGATTGCCGCCCGCATTGGAGAGGCATATTAAAGAACTGACTCAGGTACGGCTTGTGTTGGTCTACTTACAATAAGCAGGGTGTTTTCATCATTTTGCTTTTTATTCTGATTTTGTGCATTGAACATTAAATGTTCCCTCTGTGATAACTTAAACTCTGACTTGCATTACTACACTCACAGGGCTTGACTTTAAATGACACTGAATTAGTTACATCTAGAGCATTGTAATAATACCAACTTTAATAAATGTATTGCTTATCCGTCTGCGTTCTATTGTACTTTGGTGATGGTTGGTGGGACTACCATGGAATGACTCATCCAAGTAAGAAATAAGCATAAACTGAGTAAATGATGCGTGTTTGTGATGGCAAGATATTTGTGTGATATTGGGCATAAGTAAAAGGCTAAAGGATGCTGTAAGCCCCTCTCGTGATGTCAGCAGTGTGGAGAACTGTGTGACTGCCTTCAAAGTCATGGAAAATATAAATATGATTTGAGTGGAAACCCTGATTTTTGCATTGTCAGGGCAGCCACAGTCACCCCAGGAGACCATGTATGGATTTTTAAAATCTAAAGTTAACGCATTAAGCAAAGAGGTTTGCCTTGAATGAATATTTGGTAATAAAAATGAATTTGCATGGAATTAAATTGTGTGAAATGAACTTGCATTATACAATGACACCCTGTAATCATGGCACTTGATTAATATTTTAGGCTGTGAGATGTTAATTTAAGTTGAAAATGTGACCATTCTGTCCCTCCATCAGGCTGCTAAAGCATCAGAGGGAGAAGGGAAGCAGAAGTTTTTCACCCAAGATGTAAACAACATGTTACTTGAGTAAGTATGCAGGGGTCTGGGTAAAATTTTAAGAATTGAGTGTTTCCTGCATATCTTTAAATTCTGGGAAGTAAAATAACTGCCAACTCTTGTCACCGATTACACAACGATTCACAAACGGGAAGCAAATCATTTTATAGCTTGCCACAATATAACACCACAAAATAAGGAGAGAACACTTTCTCCTTCGTAGTTTGATAAAGGCAAGTTGAGACAAGTTTGAAAGCTAGTTCGCTAGCTACCTGACTGGGGATCACTTACTCCTATTTTAACCCCATGCAGGAACAAGTCCCTGATGTCACCACTGATTTCTCTTTTTGCTAGCAGGCTTACTGTTAGTTACTGTTAATGGCTAGATAAATAGAAACACAGGGGTACATGGTACACATGTGCACAGTATTGCATTCCCCATTCACAATCTGCTACTCGCTTGTTACATAGTACAGGCAGTCCCCGCGTTATGAACGAGATCCGTTCTTAAGTCTGTCTTTAAGTCTAATTTGTATGTAAGTCGGAACAGGTACATACAGTTCTTATTAATCGTCACTTAGTCAAATGTTTGTCTTTAGTATAGTATTTATTTTACCTTTCTGTGCATATAAAACACTTTAAAAAAACTTCCAAATACAATAAAGCATCTTAAACAAAACATTCAGTACATACTAATACTGTAATAATAACAATACTGTAATATTAATAATAAAAGTAACTGCACATGCAGTACTGTACTGTAAAAAACCTTAAAGAAAGGCTTCGAGCCTTTTCTTGCACTAAAGAAAGGCTAATGGGCATATTACACTGATTTTGGTCTTCTATCCAAATTATCAATAGCTTTTCCATCTCAATAATTAAACCACTGCGTTGCTTGGTAATAATCGTCTTCCATGGTGATTGTTTTCCTTTTCTTTGATGCATCACCAGCACTTGCATCAGATTTACGCTTTGGAGGCATCGTTGTAAGGGTAAGAGAAAGAAAAATGGGACCGTGATCTGACTTAAAATAACGGACGGTGATCTCTGTTCCTTGAGCCGACGAACCGCTGAAACCGCGCAGTGTTTTCATGAGCATCACAAAGTAGTGCGTGCGTTTGTTATTACGAACCATTGTATTTAACTCAATTTTTTAACATAATAGGTGTGGCAGTCTGTTCGTAAGTACGAGTTGTCCGTAAGCCGGACGTATTCTGCCTGTACTGTATTCTGAGTTTTCTGAGGCCAGGGTCTCACTCACTCTCCAATCACAACTCCTATAGAGGATGCCAGAGGCGTCTGCTGGGTCCTAATGCCTGTATTGTATCACGCAAGTAATCAGAGGGAAAATCCTATTTTATGGATTTTATGTACCTCACACCCTAGGTCTGTATGAAGTGACTACCTCAGTGTATATCTAAAATTAAAGTATGGAGGCTCACATTTTGTTATTTGTCGTCTTTTTGTTTTGTCTGCAGCATTGAGCTTCAGTCCAGAGAGCTGAACAGCCAAATTAGATCTGGGATCTACGCACACCTGGCCTCTTTTCTGCCGTGCAGCAAGGACACGCTGGTCAAAAGGGCAAAGAAGCTCCATTTAAATGAGCAGGTTGGAAATGAATGGAAGCAATCAAACCCTACCTTAAGGCTATGATAATTCAGGTGGACTCTGGTCCTTCAGGGCACTTCTTTTACACATTTCAATAGTTTTCTTCACAGTGCAGCTAACCTCGACTTCAATACTTAATGGCCTTCGATATACTTTTACACTCCTCCCCTGACATTATTATAACAAGCTTATTGTTTCTGTGTCAACTTCATATAAGTCTGGTAACAACAAATAACAGCTCATATGACTGGCACTGAACTGCATAGTTCATTAGATTATGGGCTCAGTTCCTAAAAGTAGTGTATTAACACAGGTTATGTATTTAGCTGAATTAATAACTCATTCATATTAGACTTTTCTCAATTACAAAAAACCCATTACTCCTTTTTATATTACCTCTTACTGTGAAGTAATCTCTTTTCATTTAGGTATTGATAGTAAAACTAACTGCATAAATTAACAATCACTTTATCTGTTCAGGATGGCCGTCTCAAAGAACCACTTCAACAACTGAAAGAAGCCATTGGCAGATCAATGCCTGAGCAGATCACCAAGTACCAGGAGGAGTGTCAGGCTCACACTCAAGCCAAGTTTGCAAAGTATGTAACTGCAGTTACATACTTTAAAATAAGTTGCATGCTTTGCAGTTGTCTTCCTTAAGGTTAATGTACTCTGACTGGGAAGTGACACCACTTCAGCTTTGAAACTTTAATATTCAGAGATGCTGCTTTTGTTTAAACTGTCTGAATTATTTTCAATTTTAACTGTATAATCAGGAGACTTGTATTGCAGAATGTTGGAGGAGGGGAAGGATAAGGAACAGAAAGATAAGGCATGCTCAGATGAAGATGATGAAGAAGAGAAGAGTGGCAAGCGGGTTATGGGGCCAAGGAAGAAATTCCATTGGAATGAAGAGATCAGGTGTGCTGTCAGGATGGTTTTATTGGCTATATCCACAGTAAAAAGTATTGTTCTTCAGCACACGATGATGAAAATTGTTCACAACATTTAGAAGTTGTATGTTAATGTGACCTTGGAGAGTAAAGTGCTATTAAAGGCAAATTGTGGAAAGAAAGTGATGGTATATAGGTGAGTGTATGCAAATGAGATGCAAATAAATTAGATGCAAGTAGGCTTCAGAACCTAGTTCCCAAAATAAATGTTTTTAGTTTTTAGTTTATTTCTTTGTAACCATCTCCTGACTTGTGGAGGTCAACTTTCAAAGGGCCGTTTGCATGTGTTACCTCATTTGTATACCTCAGTGAAGCACAAAGCCATGGGAGGCCACAATACAGTTCCTGAAGACTGAGCTGTACTTATTAACTTTTTTTTCCGCAAGTTAATCCAGATTTATTTAATTTAATTTAAAAATAATTATTAGGGGTGTGAATAATTGTGACATCTTTTTAGAGGGAAAAATATTACTTTTCTTTTTCTCAGCAATTGTATTAGTATAAAACTGTATATATAATTTTCACATTTGTTTTGAGAACACAATATAGCTTGTTACCTGTTTATTTTATACAACCTTGTTTGCTCACCTTTATCAAGGGTGTGAATATTTTTGATGGATACTGTATATTTAGAAAATCTAGACATCCAGGGTAACTGCAATGTCTGAAATGAATGTTCTTAATAATCATTTTCTGATCACTTTTGTCTACCATTTGTCCTCTACTAGGGACTTTCTTTGCAATGTTGTCAGGCTAAAAATGGGCAGCTATGAACTGGAGAGAAACAAGTCCCAGAATGCAGAAGAATATTTGAAGGCTTTTCTGGAGGCTGAAGTTAAACCGCTTTGGCCAAAGGGATGGATGCAAGCCAGGTGACTAACGCTGAAAGAATGCCCGCACTGAACAATGTGCAGTGGTATCAAACCTAGACATTTATTTATGGAAGGTCACCAGTTCTGATGTATTTACCATGTGTGGATCATTGCGTTAGAACTGACAAGTACAATGGCATTCATTGTAAGTACCACCGAGTGAAATGAACAGAAGAGACACAATGTCTGCGTGCAAGTGTCAACATCTGAAAATGTGGTGTATTTGCACTGCCCTCTGTATATTTTCTCAATCCTTTTTCAACAGGATGTTGTTCAAAGAGAGCAGGAGAGCACATAGCCACATGACTTGTCTACCGTAAGTAACGTAAGCCAGATAAACATATTTCCAAGAGAAGAATGTACATAGGATATTAACGATTAACCAGTTAACCCTCAAGGACTCTTTTAATTATTAACATTTAATGACTTAAATGATCAGCATAATCTTCAAAAGGAAAATAAATGCCTTATTATTAATTATTAATATTGAATGATGCACACCACAACTATTTACAATTAATTTACAATTCATATTGCGGTATCTTCAAACTTTAGAGAAAGGGGCCACAACTTGCATTTTCACTGGATGAAAAACCAAGTATTGCTATTGAGAAGTATCACTCTGTGTTGGCACCAAAAATACAAGTGCAATTGATAGTGGTCTTGTTGAAGAATATGCTTTTCGTGCTCAACAGAATGATTCAAAATTAGGTGCTAAATTGCTGGTTTTGGTCCTAGTTGAGCATGTTTGATTGGAAATGCAAATGAGATAATCTGCCCAAGTCTAAAAATCTTGAAGCTCAGAGCTTTCATATTGACAGAATATCTGTAACCATTGAAGGGGTCTTCTCCCCTGCCAATACCAATTATACTACTGCCAAACTAGGTGCATGCCAGAAAAATGTATG
The DNA here is from genome assembly GCA_029706075.1 of Aldrovandia affinis. Lineage (NCBI taxonomy): Eukaryota > Metazoa > Chordata > Actinopteri > Notacanthiformes > Halosauridae > Aldrovandia > Aldrovandia affinis. The sequence continues at coordinate 1,310,064 of JAINUG010000152.1, read as the reverse complement.
TAGATAGTTTATCTGTATTGATCGTTAAAAAAATATATGTTGTTTTTATTTGCTTAAGCTCCCATTGCTGATTGACAAAGAAAAACGCTTTGTGGGATTAAAAATTGATGCAATGTCAAGTAGCAACCGGGAAAAATTGTTCTTGTGGAAATATTCACATCATTCAGTGCACAAAGTATTAATTATTAGCATACCAGGCAAAACAATTGCTGTGATGGTCTTGTGTAAAATGTTTTTCTTTCAGTCTTCCAAGGTAAATGTCATGCATGGAAATGAACACCAGTACCTACCAGTACCCAACAGTTCGATATTACTAGTCTTCTGCCTTTTAATGAAATGCAGTTCTGTTTATGATTTATTAACAAAGGAAGTCGAACTACATTACATTATAGAATTTAGCAGACTCCCTTCTCCAGAGCGACTTGCACAGTGAACCTGTGTTCCTGTGAACCTGTGGACACCGCAAACCTCTATCGAACCTGCAACCTTTGTTGCAAGCCCAGTTCCATAATGATTATACACCACTGCCATTGGCTGTAGAACCTTTTGATGACCTTGATCACCTTTTAAATCATTTATATCCCAAATACTGCAATGTGTATTTTCTTGGAAGTTGCACTTGATACAGTATATAAAAAAATCAATACTTTCATGTTTCCTCCTACAGGACTAAAAAGAAAGTTATAACTGCTCCAAAAATAAAAACAAAGGTATGTCAAATGGATCACTTCGGACCAAAATTGTGAATGGGGTGGAAAAATGTATTCATGTAGAACTATCCGTTTAACAACACTGCCTGTTTTCTCTTTAGGAGCCGGTTATGAAGCCTGAGAAAAAGGTGACCTTGGGCACAGCGCTGACCCCTTCTGGGAGCACGTCGGTGTTGGTGTCCGTCTCTGGGAGCACGTCGGTGTTGATGTCGGTGTTGATGTCGGTCTCTGGTAGCACGTCGGTGGGCCCCCCTGGTTCCTGTGCACCTCGCGGCACTCCAGTCCACGGCCTCGGCAGTGCCACTGCTCCTCAGCCCTTCGGCACGGACGACTCGCTGGATGGAGATTTAATTCATAACCCCCCTTCGCTGGGAGCCGTTTCCGAGGAGCTGGCAGCTCTGAACAGTGACGTGAGGGCCAGCCCCGATTTCTGCTTTCCTGTGGCGCACAGGCCATCTCCCGACAGTGCCTCCGCGTTGGCCTCGCAGGAAGAGAGGAAGGCCACGCCAAAGCTGTCCGGCTCCACGTCCGTGTCTTCGATGGCCACGTCGCAGTCGCCGCTCAATCTTTTAGCAGAGCAAGCGTTAGCGCTTGGGCAGCTCTCCCAAGACAGGAAAACTGAGAACGCCCAGCTCCTGGTTCTCCCCGGCTACAAGGAATTACTGTCACAGGCGTCTCTCTCTACCAAAGCCCTGTCGGACAACTTGCAGGTGAAGCAGAGGGGTTTCAGTTTGCCGGGAGCCAGCCAACCTCCTTTGCCATCACCAACCTTGAAGCCTTTTCTCCAGCACAACCAACACCAGAAGCACTTTCCTGTGCCGATGCAGTACAACTTGGGCAGTTCCCAGAACAAAGCAGCCAAGTACTTTTCCCCATGCCCAGGCATGCAGCAGCCCAAAGTCACATCAAAAGCACATTCTTTTCAGTCTCTACCCTCCACCCTGCCGAACAACGGTCAACCAGCGTCCGTCGGCATAGCCAACATGATTCCTTCTCAAGGGTCCTCTTTAGGATACCTGCCGAAACATGGTTCCGCCTCCAGTGCGCCAAGCCTGCCCTTCAAGCCTGTGTTCTCCCTGCCCAGTGCTCCCCAGAGCAGCGTGGCGCAGAGTGTCCCTGGCTCTCTCAGCTCTGTGACCAGCGTGATCTCATCACACAAGTCCCCCTCCCCCAGTCAAGCCTCGGGCCTGCAGTCACCCAGCTCCACAGTAAAGAAAGCTCCCTCCTCTCAGAAACTCACCTTGGTGGCACCTCCTGGTGGCTCAAACGGGGACTCTGCCATGGGCACTCAGGGTGTAGCCAGACTCCTCACTTCCTCACTGAACCCTGTTGTGGCACCCCCCATGTCTGCCCCAGCAGCAGCTGTGAGTCCAGTGAGAGCAGGGTGCTGAAGGCTGTCCTCCTGTACTCTTTCCTTCTCTCTCTCTCTCTGTCCATTCACTCAACATTACTCAAAAATCCAGTCAATCATTTTTATTGTCACAAATGCAGGCATCTTAAGATTGAGAGGTTGCTGTGATGTCTTGATCTCTGAGATATGCAAATAGTTGTCCATTTTTAATGAATAAATTCCAGCTTGAGAATAATATGACGTTATTTCAGTTTTGGCAGAACAGTGGTTATGTATCAGTGTATCAGACATGAAAAATAAAAACATTTTTGTTAATCATGAAATGACTTCTTTTTTTTCTTTTCTTTTTTTTGCCCCCTTTGCCACGGCGGGCCAGAAACTGACACCTGGAACTCTGGGGATTCTCCCCGGGATTGTTCCTATGCACACGTTCAGCTTTCCTGTCATCTTCAACCCGGAATCCGCATCCCAAGCACTGGGATCAAAAGACGCCATCGTCACAGGACCTGCCCCGGGCACGTTTCACCATGGCCTGACCCACAGTAAGTGTCCATGCACACCATCTGACATCCATAGCTGCACGTGCATGTCCGGCACACCGTCTTCACTCATGCGTCGTCGATGTGTGTTTGTCTCGCTTTACTTGTGGTACTCGTCTTGTGTGGCCTGGTTGTCTTCAATCTCTCTTCCTTTCATCAAGTGAAAACGCTTACCAATTTGACCTCACATTCACATTTTCTGATACGAACATTTTCCTGGATGGCAAACCGGTGTCTTGCATACACACTAAGCTGCTGAGGTTTAGTGCATGCTTAGTGCACCCTGGCTGTCCTCTTTACTTGTCTGCACTTGTCTTCTTTCCTCTTCCTCTAGGTATTTTTGGTGGTTTGCATTCTAGCACCCTCCACCCACCGCAACTCCCACAATCCACTCTGTCCTCCCATTTACAGCAAAGTCTGCAAGGTAATCTGGCACACACATTAACTTGTCTTGTCATTATTAAGTGAGCAAAAGGCCTCGACTGCTTCAGCAGGTGTTTTCATTCATTGTCCTGCATTTTGTCTGTGAGTCTTTCCGCAGAGATTCTGCTACATTGATGACACTGTGGGCTTTTGAAACAAGGCTCACAAAGCACAGATGTGATACCGCACAATGAAGTGGGAAGTTCATTTTTGTTTTTGTGCTTGCAATGATTAAAGATGAGCTATGGGACAGTGTAGTCCCAATTGCTGGATTCTATAAGTAGTTTTGAAGACTGAAGCAGCCAGAGTTTTGGAGATCAAACTAGGATTTGATCTGGCTGCATTTGGCTGTCCGCCCCAAGGGGAGGGGGGAGTGAGCCGGCACGAGTTCGTCGAGGAGCAGGAAAGGCGTCCGTGGTCAGGTTCCGTCTGGGAGGAGGCGGATCTACCGGCCCGGAAAAAATGTCTCGTTACCCGGAGGATGGGTGGCGGAGTTGTGGGGGAGGGTGAATTGAAATAAAATGGAGGGTATAATTTGCAACCAAATTGGGAGAAAAATGGGGAAAAATTAGAAACTATAAATAAAAATGAATGAATGCATTATAGCGTTGCATAAGTTAACGTGAATAATCAAACCAAGCAAGGATCCCTGCCATTAACCAGGTGTTTGCCACTTAAAATTCACTTGTTTGTTTGATCTTTTAGATTAATTTAGCTGGTGGGCGGAACACATTATTCTGCTCTCCACTCTGCTGAAGAAAGTAATCAGCTGTGCCTTTATTTCAGATGGGAGCCAAGTCCATGGGGAGAGCGCAATCGCACAGAGAAAGTTTCAATGAAGTCGCAAAGAATACGGTAGTAATGGAAGGATTGTCTCAATGTCAGTGGATGGCTGTGGTGTGAACTTCAGTAATGCACAATGCAACTTGCACTTACAACCCCCAAACCCAAAAATACCATCCCTATTTCTGTTTAAACATGAAATACATTGTTGAATATGGCGTGCACTCTGAAGACTCCATAATGAAACATCCGATTTGCACTTAATTTACTGTCATTTTGCCAAATTCAAGATTATGATGAAAGTCAGTTCTTGTTGATTGTTAAATGAATCTTGAAATGTGATCTGTGTATGTTGCCAAGTTCATTTGTATTGAACTCTTGTATTGTAGGGCTTTGAATTTTTCTACATTGAAGTACTGCATTCATTTCTATTGATTTATTTATATTCATGCTTTGTTTACCTATGTTGTAGAACAGCAATTTGGGTATTCTGGGTAGAATATTGAAAAGATATTGAGTATTTCCATCCTGGTTAATGGTTTGAATTACTACACTGAAAAATCATGGGACCATATTTCTACTATATACTTTTTCAAATGCATTAAGTGCAGTATTTTCCTGCTTTCTGTTGAATGCAAAGTGTTACAAGATGGAAATGGCATACAACATTTCCAAACGATGCCATGATGATGGTACCATTAACTGATGATAAATAATCGAGTAATATAAATGCACTTTTTTTTAGAACAAATGGCTAAAGAAATAATATTTCGAGCTGTGGTGAGCTGAAGGATTTCATTTGTTTTGCAGTGTTTTTTTAGGTTATAATTTGCACAAAATCCTAATTTATGTTTAAAAAGAATATCAGTATTATCATTAACATATGTATTTACCTTTAGAGAATGATAAAAGCCTTTATAAAAATGGTGGGTCCCTTTTGTGAGGATGATATCAAGCTGTCATTAGTGTTGAAAATAATTATACAGTTGTACTCAGGACTTAACCATTTATCATTTTGAGCCATTTACTTGAACATTGAAGGTTTGTAAATTGTACTGCACATGTGATGCTCTAGATTGTCAATGTAAAATGGCACTTTTAAAATGCTTCATTGTACTTTAAATGTTTGTAGTGGAAATGGATTTCAAGGAATATGAAGTCTGTTATGTTTACTTTGTAAAAAAAGAAATGCTTAATGTTTTGTATTTCAAAATTTATTAAAAATGAAGATGCATAAACTGACTTGAATAAAGATTTTTTTTATTTTTTCCCCCCCTAAATTCTATTTCCGATGTGGGTATGCATGTGTGTGCGTACATTTCTTCAATGAATGCCAGCTTTGAACACAGAAATGATCACAATCATGTTATTGCATACTGACGTGATTTAACTTTTTCCAGAAAGCAAGTACAGCAGCGTAGTAAACAGGTTACAGAAGACTGGAGGCTAGTAGTTCAACAGTTCTGAACAAACATCTTTCATTTTTAAAAACTCAATTTACAAAATTGCCATTGTACTGCTCTTAGAACTTTGTTTCGATGGAGGATGTTACACATAAAGTAGTTTATCATTCATGCTAAATCAATTAAAACAATTTTCCATTTCCCTGCTTAACCATAAAAGAAACCGAAAATTATGCAATTAGCTATATATGCATTTTAAATGGGTAATCAAATGGTGTGTACATTGTCAGGTTCTGAGTAATGTGAATTGCATGAAATATCCTCAAACATCCTTCGGTCAGAAGAAAAGCCTTTTTAATGCCAGCGTTTCTCAGTATTAAGCTTGTATTAAAATTATGAAAAGTAACTTGCAAACTTTCTCTAACTTCATACCCTCCAAGAAAAATACAAATATCCCTATACATCTCATGGGTTAATATGCAAATATAGGTCCCTTAAGTCCCTTAGAATAGAATCCAACCAAAATATAAGTGATGCAAGTTGACAAGGCAATTAATAAAATCGGATTATGAAGAGAAATTGTTATTTGCTTCGCCCAGATACCATGATGCCAAACTCCTGGATACTTAATTCGTTATTGTGATACTGCTGCAGCTGATCCTGTGTAATGGTGCCAGCCTTCAGTGCATCTTCAATGGAGAATTTTTGGCCTGACTTTCTGTCATAAAGAACTGATGACTCTCCATTGGAATCCTTGACTGAGATGTCCTCCCAGTCGCACTCCTGGCTTTGGAGGTTGACGAACATCTTCCAGTCGATGAGTCCCAGTTTGTATGCTTCTTCTGGTCTCATTTCCTTGCCTGTGTCCGAGTCAATGACGATGACGGATCGTCGGAGATGACTCTCCCTCTGTTCCTTCTTGATCCTCAGGTTAGCCAAATGACCTTTAAGCGTCTCGATTTCTTGCTCTTTTTGTTTTGTGATGCCCCTCAGGTCTGACAGCTCTTTCTGAAGGGAGGTCAGCCTTAATTCTAGGTTCTTTCCATTCCCAAATGGTGCAGACTCTGTAAGGTGCTTTGTCTCGTTTGCAGTGATAAGGATTTCTGTTTGAAGTTTCTTGATTTCATTCTGCAGTCGTTGGTTCTCCTTTTTCAGGATGGTGCATTCTTCGCTGACTTGATCCAGTTCTTTTTGTGACTTTGTGTTGGAAAACTGCATATCAGATAATCTTAAATTAATATCTTTTAGTTGCTGTTCCAACTCATGGCGATGATTCTCTTCCTCCACCAAGCTGCTACTGAGCCTGTCGATCTCCAGAAGTGTCTCAGCATCTCTCTCCACAGTAACCTTTTCGGAGCGTACCACTTTTTCCCGCACCTCCTTCTTCTCCAGAGTTGACTGTCTTCGTGACAAAGCATTCAGCTCCTGCTCAAGCAACATTCGTTTGTGCCTCTCCTCCTCAACTTGCAGCCTGAGGATAGAATGCTCCTTCTCTTGCTGAGGGTCTTGCTGAAGGACCACCTTTTGCTTCACAGTCACCTTTTCCATGGCCTCCCTGTTCTTGACTTCCAGGTCACCGAAGCGGACTCTCAATCTTTGGATCTCCCTCTCAGCCTCTCGCCGAGCCAATCGTTCACGCTCAAGATCTTTCAGTTGAATTTCCAAATCAGCTTTTTGACGCTGGAGCTTGCAGAGCTCATCTTTGAGGCTATCCTTTTGTCTCTGCTCATGATTTATATTTTGAGAGAAGGTTTGACATTCAGACTTCAGAAGTGGGTCTTCCTCCATTATCACAACCTCTTTCACATCAACCTTCTCCCTCACCTGTGAAAGGTCAGTCTTCCTCAGCCGGATCTTCTCCTCATTAGCTGACCTCTCCCTTTCCAGATCCAAACGCTTCTTTTGCTCTTCTGCCAGTTTTCGCTTGAGGGTCTCTACCTCGTTCTTGGTTTTAGGATCCTCACGATACTGAAGGACTTCATTTACAACTTCCTTAACCTGCACATGAGGTTTGGTGTCCTTCCACCTCTGAATTTCATCCTTCAGTTGCCGGATTTCCATCTCAGATTTTTCCGTGTGGTGGGCTTTGTCAACAATTTCATTCCTGAGTTGTTCCAGTTCCTTTTCAGTCTGTGGGTCTGTCTTATATTTTATGACCTCCTTGATGATTTCCTTGATCTCTATTTGTGGTCCTCTGTTTTTTAGTGTATTCAATTCTTCTTGGAGAGTTTCCAGCTGGAGTTCTGCATCCCTGTATCTTCTCTGCTGTTCAACCAGGTCAAGACGTAGATTAGCTGCTTCATTTTCAGCCTTTGGATCAGGCCTAACAATTTCACGCACTTTCTCCTGAATAATAACCTTTGATTTCTCCTCCTCCAGGCTTGAAATCTTCCTTTCAAGATCAGATTTTTCCCTTTTTGAAGACCTCTGTCTTGCTTTTTCATCTTCATTTTGTTGTCTGAGGTTTTCCACTTCTCTTTGAAATGAGATGTCTTTCTCCACCTTCAGAATCTCTTTGACCATAATCGTTTCCTCTGCCATAGCCTTTTCCTTCTCCAGTCGCCTCAATTTTTCCTGAAGGAATGTGAGATCAGCTTCAACTTGTTTCCTGCTGTCAACCGCTTTTTGTTTGCTCTCAAGCAGTATTTTGTACTCACTCTCAAGCTGTGGGTCATTTTGAACCTTAATGATCTCTTCCTCTGTGATTACTTCGTGCTCCTTGGACTTCTCCTGTGCCAGTGTGGTGACTTTATTTCGAATTTGGATGATTTCATTTTCTTTAATGGTCCTCTGTCTCTTCAGCTCCTCCAACTCATCCCTCAACCTCCTAACGTCCTCCACTTGTTCCCTGTCCTTTTCAATACGGAGTACCTCTTTAACCGTGAACTGCTGTGCATTCTCCCTCTTCTCCTTTTCCATCCCACGTAATTTTGCACAAAGTGCCTCCAATTCATTCTCCAGGGCCTGGGTTGTCCGCTGTTCCTCAGATAGCTTCTGCTGGACTTTGAGGAGCTCTTCATCCAGCTGTGGATCAGGAAGCTCTTTAATCACCTCTTTTTTGACTATCGTGTCTTCTGGTTTCTGACCCTCCAGCACGTAAATATCAGTCTGAACGGTTTCAATTTCCTTCTCAAGTTGCTCTCTACGCTGAGTCTCCTCTTCCAGTAGTTTCTGTATCCTCCATGGTTCTTCTTCTGGCACCTCTGAGCTGTCAGTCTGTACATTCTGCTGCACTACTGGAACTTCTTGTTGCTGCAACATAATATGATTCGTTATTTTGAGGGAGGGACTGTATTGTCTGAAATTTGACATTAGTGCACAGTTATTTCTTTCATTTTATGAATTGTACTTTTCATATTTTACTGACAAAAAAGTGAATGTTCTTTTCTGTTCAATATAAACAACATTTACCTGATTCAGAAGACTTTGTGCATACTCAAGGCTCTGTAGTCTCTGCTTGTTTACAGCATTAACTTCAGTGAACTTTGCTTCAATGGCAGATACCTGTGGAAAAATCATTTAATTTACTTAAACTTAATCATGAAATGTACACAATTGAAATAGTTGTATATATTACCTGCTTTCATTTTTTAAATGTTTTTTTAAGAATTTGTTTTCTGATTTTCTCCCATTTTCTCCCAATTTAGTAGCCAATTACACCCTCTCTTTTTCATGTCAATCCCCCCCTCGTATTGTGAGTTCGCTGCCGTAGCCCTGTAACCGGCAGTGACAAAGGAGAAGTATCGTCTCCTCCGAGACGGCACTCGCCAAGCCGTCGACCGCAACTCCGGTACTCCAGAGCCGCTCCTATATGCAGCAAACTCATGTTGGCTTCCCTCCCCCCCTCCCTGGGGCGGACAGCCAATTGCCGCCCCCTAGTGGCACTCCCGGCCAAAGGCGACTCTGGCGCTGCTGGTGGAATTGAACACCCTCGTTGTAACCGCTAGACCACCCGGGAGGCCCCTACCTGCTTTCATTGGGAGTACTCAGGTTTAAATGAATCAAATCAAGCATTTAATTACCTCATTTTTTACTTTTATAGCTGGAGACTCAATTCGGCTTTTTTTGTATGTCTGAGGAACTAGGCCATCCTCAAAGTCAAGTATTGATTTGAATTTATCGGTTTCAGTTTCATAATCCTGCAAATTGAAGCAGACAAAAAATGTGAAAATATAGCACAAAGTTAAGAAAAGTATACATATAAGCAATTTGGCATGCTGTACATTTTTTACCAATTAAAATAGTCAAATAAACAATGAATTCATGAATCTATTCATATTTATTTACCTAATGGCAAAAGATAAACATTTGTTAAAAATACTGTACCTATTTCATGTTTAACCATTTTGTTGTGTGCTTACCTTAACTGCCTGCTCATACATCTGTGCACTTTTTGACGCATTGTTCAAGTCCACCTCCTTTCTTGCAATATCAGACAGCAGATCCTATCAAAGGGAGAAGTGAATGTCTCTGAGGTTTTTTCTTTGTAATAGATGATTACATTTTTTGGGATGGAAAAATTATATTAAGTAGTTTATGAAAGTCTCACATAATACACAGTCATGACTTACAACCCTTGTTCAGACACCTACTCTCTGGTTTTTCAGTTTCGCATCCACTTGTTTCACATCATCAGTTTCCCGCGGTTCATAATTTGGCACTCGGGAAAGCCAGGTGTTCAGATCGTCATAATCACAGCGATAGTTGGTATATGAAGCCTTGGCTCTTTGTAGACTCTGAGCCCTATGAAGGAAGAAAATAATATGAAATTGTACTGCTACTGTTATGATTCAACCACAACACAGTCCAAGTCAGGTGCTATACAGTACAAATGAACATGTAGCACCATGTTTCATGAGATTTGGAACACAGCATATTTTTTTTGTTTCAGATTTTTTCCCATTTTCCTCCCAATTTGGTAGCCAATTGCACCCTCTATTTATTTCGATTAACCCTCCCCAAACGGGTCTGTCGCTTGACTACTCAAGGCAAGCCAATTCTCTGTGGGCAGCGACCTCCGCTTTTCCTCCAAAACGGAACTCGCCCACCCACCCGCGTTCTGGAGACTCCCTTTCTGTGCTTCTCGGCGGACCCGAGCCGGCCCTCCTTCCCCCTTCCCCCTGGGGCGGACAGCCAAATGCCGCCTCCGCTCGGGCTGACGACCAGGGCCGGTCTGGTAGAGACACGGGTTTCGAACCGCGTCCCTGACAGGCAGCGCACACCACACCGGACCAGCCAAAGTGTGGTGCGTTAGACCGCTAGGCTATCCGCCGCCCAAACACAGCATATTCAATCGCTTTGACCCTATGATCCAAAGGAGCATGTGCAGCAGAGAGGTTGCTCACCTGGTGTCGATCTGCCTATTGAGGTTGTCAAAGCGTGTGCTTAGCTTGTGGACCTCAGCCTCCTGCCTGTCGATATCTGGACAGTGCTCCTGCACTTTATTGGCCATGTTTGCACAGCTGATCCTGGAAGCCTTAAGGTTCTGCTCAACCTCTGAGATGGCAGATTTCTTGGATTTCACCTCGATAGCTTGTTCCTTTGAAAATGAATGAGTGGACATCAGTCTTGCTTACACACAAGAAAATGTGGTTTATGCAGCTCTTATATTTACTCACTTCATTTTCACTTTAGCATCTTAATTGCTAACTTAACTAACTATACATCTAAATGCAATCAAACCACGATGAACGGAAACTCTAAAAGGCAATGTCAAAAGAATGTTATTTTCATGTATATTTCACCCTGCTAGACCCTGTTAGCATAGGCAGGTTTAGAATAACCGGGCCTAGAGGCAAAATGTACAGTTCACTGATCTGTGGACCATCTTTTATTTAAAGGAGATTATTTCAATTTTGGGGACCCATTGTTTAACATTCCACAACTCGACGGAAAGGTCACAATCCGACATGAAAACCACAGCCTTACAACACCCCCCTTGTGCTTGGCCTCCATTGTCATTATTATAGTTTGCCTGCCTCTTTTTTACCACTACACCGCTGGTGAACATGAATTGCATTTATAGGAGGATATCAAACTCACCAACAGATCTTGTTGTGTTTTTTCCAGGGCACTTAGATCAGATGGGGCAGCTTCCTCCCTGGCCAGAGTATTCTCAAAGGTGGACAACATACTCTTTCCATCTCTCAGGGAGGTCTCAAGTTTGTTGGAATTCAGAAGTCTGCAAAATGAAAAAAATCATTTCTTGTCTTTCACTTTTTGTATTATGACTTTGCTGTGTTAATTTTTATTAAATCTTGGCTTGATTCTGAAATGAGAGAAGCTGCATACTTGTCCTCTGAGCACGTAAGTAGCAAGTTGACTTTGTCATATTTTTTGTTGGCCTCATCTATTTTGGTGAAGAGTTGAGGGGCACTGGCGCATGTGGGGTTCGAGGTTAGGAATGTCTCTGCTTCATGTACTTTGGAGGTTTTTTCTGGCTCAATTTTGTGAACAACAGCCTTAATTTCCTACAAAGAAAATATACATGTCATGATTCAAACAATGAATTATTGTGCAGTCCACCTTCTGCAAATCAAATTTGAAACACTGATGTCAGGTTGATTTAAAAACTTTCTATGGAAATGTTAATGTAATTCAGTGTCAATATGAATGGAGAGGTACCTTCAACTCTGGCAGTCGATCTGCACTATCCTGGAGAGCCCGGTTCTGCTCCAGTGGGGGGCGCACAAGAGCATAAATGGCTTTCTCCTGCTTGTTCAGATCATTTGACACTTTTTCCAGACCAGCCATCAGCTGGCGACACTGTTGTTCTTGCTCATCTGTAATTAATTGAAAAGGACTGACTTAGATCTGTATATCATGTGGTCAAAAAAGTGTGATTTCTAAATATATACAGGGTTATGTACGTACCAATGCCACTGCTGGTTTCCTTTTTGAGATCTTCCAGTCGTGTTAGTAGTGTGTCCTTGATACTGGAGCCCTTTTTCTTTAGACCTTTCTGCTGGTTAGCAATGCTAATTAAAAAGAAACGAGAAATATTTCCGTCAAAAAGCTTCCACAGTTTTAGTCCACAAATATGAAACACACATAGACGAATACCCACTTTTCAGAAACAGAGATGGCCTCAGGGTCAGTAGGGGGAATTATGAAGCACACTGCAGGGGCCGATAATGTTATTCCAGTAGAATCTTTCACATCCCATTTGATCCCATTATTCTTGAGAAGGGTGTATCTCTCTCCACGGGTAACTTGTCCCTGTATAGGACCCAAATCGGAGTATAAATCACAACCTTAAGTGCCTGAAATCTCAAGCCTACTGTGAGGCAAAATAAAACAATAGTTGATTTTAAAAATATGGACAAAATGTACAAAATATGTGGGATTAAATGGCTTAAACAGAGCAAGAGGATATGCATTGCTTATTCAATAAAGTAAAAGTTGAGCAAACCTTTTTCATTAGTTTATTGCCTTGTGTAAAAAAAACTGGTATGAGTGATAAAATCAAGTGAAAAGTGAGTTTCTTACATCAACGGTGTTAAAGTCACACAAGGCCTCCACGGGGAGGGGCTTCAGGGAAGTCTCCCTGCGGAACTTCAGAGGGAGAACCTGGAGGCTGTGCTTCTGAAGGTCTTTCACTCGGTCGTCATAGTGACCAATGGCCTTTACCTGGTCCTATTCTCACACACAGACCACAGAAGAGTTAACATCATGTCATGAGCATGTCATCTCACTAAGTTGATGAGTGCTTATATATGAAGGAGGGGGAAAAAACTCACATCCAAATCACAGATGAGACCCTCCATCTGGTACATGTCTTTAAACTCAGGGTTGTACTTCTGGCTAAGTTCAGCTTCCAGTCTCTCCAGCATGTCCTCAGTGTCCCGAGCCTCTTTGTGATACTGCAACAAATATGCACGTGGTAATACTGAAGCCATGTGTGAGATTATGGAAAAAACCGATCTCTCCATTTTTCTGCATAGCTTTACAGGAATACGATCATTCTCCCCAAGGCAAACGTTTTGACCATATAGGGACCAGATTAACCTTTGATATATGTCAATGACAAAAATCACAAATGTTTTTTCACCCTTCATCAAAAGGGGTTCATGAAAGCTTGTCACAAGTCTGTAAACAGAGCTAATATGTATACCTTCTCCCAAAACAGCACTAATAAGACACATGTGACTTCAAGGGTTTGGTGCATACTCACTTTGTGGTAATCCTGCAGATGTTTGAGATGATTTTCCTCACAAATGAGCAAATTGAGGTATTCCTTCCAGTCGACATGTACAGCTTCCATGTGTGCCTATAAAACAGGAATCTCAGTATCAACGACATTCACAGACTCACTTATTGAAATTATAGCTGATGCGATCTACCTCAATGACGTTCCTCCCTGGGTGATCTGCAGCTAAGAGTTTCTCCCCGTCATCACTGAGCTTGGTGATAGTGGCCTCCCGGGGTTCAAGGCCCTTACTGATAAAGTTCTGTCGAGTTAACGTGAAACAATAAGCATTATTGGAACGCTGTGAAATATTGACATTGTGGAGGAAACAGTGTGAGCGTGAACCTTGCCTCGTATTGCTTCTTTCGGGACAGGTAGTCTAGGTTGGTGTCACTCCAGTTGTAGTTGATGCGCTCCTCTGTCTGCTGGTCCATCCAGTACAGCTCATTTGTGCAGCGAGTCATGAAGTCCCTTAGACTGAACAGGTCCCGCTGCCGTGCCACAGAGCTGGCCTGGAGTCAGACATTATACACAGCTGTGGCTTTAACAGGACTTGCACTGTGACCAGTGTGTGCATTCAAATTCAATATTGATTGTGGATAATTGTGGATGTGCAGGGGAGAACTCACTACTTACCAAAAGCTTATTGTATTTCAGCTGTTGGGAACTCACGTAGTCCTGTAAAGCAACAATTTTCGCATACAGATCAATTGCATAACTACACAAAGTGATTTCCATGAACCTTTTATGTATTATCAACATTTCAGTAATTTTTGTCAAAGCCATCAACATTAGGAGTAAGATATATTTCCATATATATGTCATTGGTAACACACAGACTAGTATTTACAAATCAAGGGGTTACTACTGCCTCATCTGATAGTTCACCTTGTCATCGAGATCATTTATGTGAGGGGCCAAGGCCTCTACTTCACAATGGAAAATGTTGTGTTCTTCCACCTGGTTTTCCACTGTGGGCAAATCACTCCCAAATCCCTTGTTGTTGAGGTTTCCCTGTTAGATGAAGAAAAGAGTGCTATAATCAGTTACAGACAGAGTAACACATGTCAAAAATGAAGTGTGACAAAACGTGTTGGTGCTGATGATCACACTTACCTGCTTCTCCTCAATTATCTTTCCCCAGTTGACAATGGGAAGTTTTTCTGGACGTGTTGCAGCCGTAACGGTGTAAATTTTGTCATGCTCCTCACGAAGTTTCAGAACTCGATCCCGCAGCTGCTTGATACTTTTAAACAACAAAGAAACAAATTACGTAAACCCCATCTCTTGCATCCCAACTGTAAAATGTAATACAACATTCAAAGCTATACTATTTGTTAAATATGACATATGAATAAAGTAGCATTTCGTCAAGTAGTTATGAGTAGTTTTTATACTCTTGGATCAACTAAGCATTGGAGCATTCTCTTGCCAAAAAATTTAATGAATCACCACAGAATTCAGATCTTTAAAAGATTAAATATAAGAATAGTAACTGACATGATCAGAATAAGCTTACATTAAGAATATTTCTTGTTAATATTTCCACAGAACATTTCTTCTTGGTGGTTTTCTGACTCAGACCCCCCCTTTTGCATTATGAATGCAACCTCCCCAGTGAACTTACTCGTCCTCAATCATATCCCCCTGTGGGTGGTTGAGCTGTAAAGCTTCCGCAACATCCTCATCTAGGTTCGTCAGAATCTCCAGGGAAGTAAGGATCTTCTTATTAGCCTCGTCCTGGTGGAGGGGCGTCTTTCCTTCATTGATTTTAGTCACGTCCTAGCATTTTTAAAGAACATATTAGTTAAAGAACAGTTGACTGAGCAGATCCCATTTAACGATGGTTATCTCTGCCATCTATACACACCTTGTTCAGGAACTTCTCTAAGTCGTATATGTTCAACTCCACTTTGTCAGCATTGATCTGCAGCCTCTCTACCACAACTGACAGTTCTGTGGCGTTCATCCTGCGGGCAATGAGGCACAGGAGCAAAAGCTTTGTGTTATTGGTCAACAACTGTGTTTCATGGTGCATACCAGAAACAGGGACTGATGTTACTGAAAGTTCCTGAGATAATGAAACCATGGCCATTAGTCTAATCGACAGAGTTGGATGGTGATCAAATATTTCAGACCTCTGATGTTCCCTTTATATCTTAACAATTTATCATTATAAGCGTTTAGTGTCTACCACACTCGAACATATAATAGCAAAGAATGGTCAACAGTGCGAGTATATTTACCCCCCTCACGGTCTACTATATAAGCTTTAAAGGGTTCAGAATATGAGTTCATGTCTGTCATTAGATATTATTTATTCCCATCAGCTAGAACCATACAAACCTGTTAATATTGAAAATCCTGGAGTAGGGTGACAGATTGCTCGTTAAACTTTTGGCTCTAGCCTCTCTTGTAGGAATTCATTTCCTGAACACTTTGCATTGCTCAAATAGTATGCAAATACAATGCATGAATACATCTTAGGTAGGTAAACTCTTCCTTTACCCAGTAGACAATACTCTCATTGTTGAACGTTGAACGATAGTTTTTATATCACTGTAGCATTTTCAACACAGTGTTGCACAGTTGCAGTTGCTACACAGTTTCTTAGCTTTTTTCCTATAAATCATTTACCAGCCATTTATGAAGCTGCATAAATATTGCATGCACAGAATTATAAGACATATAACTGCTTGGTTATATAATTGCAACCTCTGCCAAATTTTCTAATGATCCGTTTCTTGTTATAAAGACAACACTGTCTGGAACCCCTTTGAGTCCAGTTCTATAAAGCACCCCTCTATTGTTGTTAAAGCTACTTGAAAATGTATGCAAATAAGCTTCTGGAAAACACAGGTCTATAAAATTATTTGTCCTTGTCACGGCAGGCCACCTAATTCCGCTTAATATTACAGTTTTTCGTTTGAACTGAAAGCAAGTCTGAACTTGAAGGAAATCTCTTACAGGTTGTTTTACCCCCCAGGACATCTAGTAACTTTCTGGCACATACTTACACTAATGAGTCATGTTTCCATTCATTTGAACTTCAAACATTTTGGTGCAATGGTGAGTAAACAATATCATTAACATATGAGGTCATGCCAATGATGCAAGTCATTAAAACTATTTCCGCATCACACATTCTTTCAAAAACTATACAGACCATGAAACATGTGTAGGTTTTGTAGGCACTCAGTAAAAGAAGGTGTGGCACCTGGTAGCATGAATGGATATGGTGTACTTTATCTCTGAATTTGCTTTATCTCTGAAACTATTGACAATTAACCAATAGAAGAATGCACTTGTTCAAAAGCACCTTAAAAAAGCACCTTAAATAAATTGTGCGCAAGTCAAATGTGCTAATTCACAGGACTGGCAGGGCCAATTATGTACTGCCATGCAAAGTTCAATGTGTCTGGATGGAATTCATGAACAAGAAACATAGCAGGTGTTTTTCACAGGCAGACAAACACTAGTGGGTAAAAGGGATTTACGCATTCCATGCAATTTTATGTGTTTATTAATGACAGCTGGTTTTAGAAAGACACCATCACCAACTGACAAAACGAATTGATCAAATGATATTGACACTGAAAAGCATAAACGTTGATTCTTTTCAATAAAACTTACATTTGTGAGTAAGTTTACCAATATACCCAACACACTGTAGATATGCAGTTAAGTATAGTATAACATTTGCACTGGGTGCTGAATATATAACCAACATTTTACATCTAATTACACATCTAACATTGTTAGGTTAATGATGTATTTGGCATGACTGCCTAAAAATGAATAACTAGTTATGCGTGTTAATGTTCTACACAAACTTGTTTGAACCTTAGATTGTGTATCTCACCACACACATCACCTACTTATACCATTAACCTTACGGGTGGAGTACACTACGTTCACATATCTAAGATTCCATGGACCTCCCCTCCATTAAGACTATGAGAGTGAATTGCATAATCAGTAATGATTGAATAGCTGTGATGTGAAGTGGATAATATTGCCAAGTAAGACAAGGTAGTCACAGTTAGACTGTGTTTAATGCTAAACTTATATCTAACTAATGAATTCCTGGGGGTTTGGTTCCTTATGCTATTAATCAGAAATGTGAATGGCATTTGCTATCACCTGCTCAACCACCTGCTTGGTTTCAGTTATTGTTGAGAGACCAGTTCTGTAAGCTCATCATGCCAATTTCATGGCAGGCAAAATGACTTTCAGCACATTCGATGCCATTTATTTTATTTTCTGTATTCCTGACGTATAATATTTCAAACATTACACAACAGCAAATTAAAAATGGGAAGAATAGGTTACATTTTTTCATTTTTACTTTTGACATTGAAATCCAAGTGTAATGGCATTTGACTGAATCTACATTTATATCCTGTGCTTGTGATATGTTGAGTAGTGAACTATACAAATTAACATTAATTTACTATTAACAAGTCCAGTAAACTTTGGTTCAATTTACAAAAATGTTATTTTTTTAAAAGACTTCACATTTGACAATATGGTGCAAGAAAGGTGTAAAAAAAAACTGGAAGGTGTGGCACTACTCTGGAAGAGTGACGTCCCTGCTCAAAGATGAGGACAAACGATTTAAAGGTTGGTGGGTAAAGACCTGTTACACATACATTGTTAATTATGTGTTGCAGCACAAGGAGATCCCCAAAAAAGTATAGAAAATGAACGGGTGTGTGTTTATGTGGTTATTAGATGCGTTTCAGTTCATACTTCTACTACTACTGACGTTTGCCAATCATCGAATACTGTGACCATTAAAACATATATTAATTTCATACATTGTTGACGAGACTGAAAGCATTCCTCAAACCCATTACAGAATTCACACCTATGATCACCAAATGTACTATTAGCAGTGAAGGGGAAACAATCATGTTGCATTTTTAAATATGGAAACATCACTCGCAACGTTGCGTCTTATGTTGCTCTTTCAGCCTGTAGATGTCGAGACTGAATAGCAATATAAACAAGTCGTGACAGCTAGGCACGTATATTAAACTAACCACTAAGCAAACACCAAACAGTGCCTCGCTAAATAAGTAAAAGTCGAAGGAAATGTTACACAGAAATAAACGGTAGGCTACTTACTTTTTCGGCGAAATAGTTGCGCTGTTCTTCGTGTTCCTTTTCTTAAACATGGTGACGGACTTACTGCTTCTCTGAGCACCTGTTTTTCAAAAGTAAAGTGATACAGTCCAGCAGGAGGACGCGGTTTCGATGTGTGTTTGCAAACCGGTTAATGCGCTATTTCCGAATCAATACTATATCTACAGACACAGTACACACGGTGCCAGGACTCTCTCGATTGTTTAACTCATTGAACTGTCAAATGAGACACTTTATTCAATGCAACCAAAACACGACTAAAATCTGGACTGGAGTAGCCTACGCCCATTAAGGTGGTACATACCTGCAGCCTATCAGCACACAGGTGTAGTTTTTAACTGTTCTATCTCTTTTCTGTACAAACAACACATTTATGTGTCCCCTATGACTGTATATGCATCATTTTAAAACTACAAATACCCATCTGTCATCTCATTGGGAAATGATGAAAGTGATGTTCCATTTGCATTATGGAAAGTGTCTCATAGAACAGATTATATTAAAGCAACATACCTCTCAGTAGTTTGTACGTTTTTGTTGCTCTTTGGTGTATGCTAACGAATATAATTGAAAATAGAAGCTGATGTACCCTTTTTCATTTGATATTTTATGTATGAGTCACAAATAAAACAAATTGAAAACATCTAACTCTACTCCCACTTGCTCCAAAACACATATGGAACTTATTCTGGGGTAATCCCTGGGGTAATGACTCTTACATTTGTATCTCTTTTGGTCTGTACGCATATACAAACCCCAGAACTACATTTGATCTTTTGAACACTTTTAAACAAAATGCTTTCATGTTACAGGTTTTTAAGACATTCACTAGTTCACATTCACTCATTCACTGGATGAAACGTGTAAAGAAATATTTCCAATAGGGGAGTTTATTTTGATGCTGGTTTCACCCAAAAATCTGACATTATTTATGTTGTAATGTATATTTATTAACCAAATATACATTACATTTACTAAATTGTTGGCATTGAAACTGAGCCCCTTTTTTGAAGCTAATTAAAATATGTTCTGAGACTTGTCAATGTACGTATATGGCAGTTTTAGCAGATAGAAGTTAAACATCCAATTGTTGTAAGATGGATCAGATTCAATACTGAATCAATGAAAATGTTGTTTGTTTCTGCAAATTATGAATACAAAAACCTAACCAAACAAGCTGACCAAACATAATTACAGGAATTTTATGATGACCCCAGTTAGAATAATAAAATAAACAGAGGTGAAGATTTTTTTCCCTGCTCCCAGGTATGAAATCACTCAATTCACTGTAAGTGGAAATACATGTAGGTTATGATGGAGCTGCAAGCTGCAAACCTTTGGACACCTACAGGTAGGGCAAGTTGAACAAGTCAGAGTTTCTGGTTTCCCAGTGAAGTGTGGACTGTTCTCGCTTAGAATGGGCTGCTTGGGAACGCATAAGAAAGGATTGTATAAGTATAGCAGGAGTGGCTGACAGAGGTTTGCCATTAATGTTAATCATTAAATATTTAATCTCTCCAAAGATTGTTTTTATTCAAGTTCTTGAATACAGAAGGTCATAGATATACTGAAGCTCTTGATTACTAGTGTGTTTATGCATAGAATACCAGGCAATCTGACCCCCTAAAGAAGATATTGATTTAGTGTTCAAAAGAAAAGGCTTTCTTACCCTGGAGTCATCTTCCATAGATGCACTACATATTAATCAACTAACCACTCTGTGTTTATGAAATAAATCATTAAAATTAGTTAACTTTTTAAAATACATGGGATTAGTCCCACAATATTTGCAATCCTGTCATTGCTGTGAGCAAAAACAGGAGCAGAATCAAATCTTCTCTAGGAATGTGTTCACTCAAAATGGGCCATAGTTCAGTAGCATAGTGTTCAACTTATGTTAGCCTTGGCATGGTCTGTCCTGAAACAATTTATCCACTAAGCACTTTGAATTTAAAAAGGAGGGATTTAGTCATTAGTCAAGGGGGTATTGCGATTAATCAATGGACAAGAAGCACTGGTACTGACTGGCCATATGGTAACAAACATGAAATGGACTACAATTTAAATTTAAATCTTTAACATCCACATGTGACATTTCAAAAATGCTGGTCAGGCACAGTCAGGGTTTTGTACCGTGACTTCAATAGGCAACTCACACTCGCAAAGCACCAGTCAATGTGAGTGTGTTAGACCGCTATGCTATCCGAGGCCCCAGTTCTTTGACTGGAACAGTATTTTATATAGCCGGCAGACAGTCAGGTGTCTAATCCTAGCATCAACCAAGAGAATCATGGAAGTGTAGTGCATTAGCGACTACTTTTCTCCACAGTAACAGCACCACAATTAAGACATGAACCTCAGAGAGCAATGCAAATATACAGTTGGGTTCCTTGCCTCAGGAATGAAAAATTGTATTTATGTTGTTTTGCTGTTTGTTTCTTTACAGGTGTTGCAGCCAGAGACTCTTGACCTTTTACCCAAGGTCATCTGATCTTTCTGGCTGTGCAATGTATCATAGGGGCTGTCAAATAAATTATGATTCCACTGTTTATGCATGAGAAACAAATTAAGCAGGGAGAACATGTGTCAGTTATTTGCCAATGTTGTCCCTTGGATTTAATCTTGGATGTGATCTCAGTTTAAGTTCAGAATAAAGACCAAAGAGCTTGTGAGGACAAATTTGAGGAAACTGTTTTTTTATTGTTGCTTCAATCTATGTAAATATCCTGTATACTTTCCTTAAGTAAACTATGGTACTACAATGTCAAACCACTTGATGTAGAGAAAATAGAAAAGAGTATTATCTTGCTTTATCATATAGGCCTTAGTGTATCCATGGATAAATAGTGCAATGTTTAGGTTGAAAGCGATCTGAAGGAGCTGAAGTGGTTTCAACGCCATTCATTGATCATAAGATACAGATAATTTATGACATAACATATGTCATTTAGCAGATGCTTCTGTCCAATGCAGCTTACAATAGTGAATGCATACATTTTTCAGTGTATGTGGCCCCAGTGGGAATTGAACCCACCGCCTAAGCATTGTTAGCACCACGCTCTACCTGCTGAGCCACACAGAACCACAGGACCACTTATGAATAGAAAAGGTCCATGACATGAATCTTGTCCTGTACACATTTGAATTCTGACCAATGTCATGTGCTTATTGTTATAATTTAACTACCAATATGTTGTAATGTTCTTTTAAACATAAACAGCTTTCGGACCTGAAAGCTGAGCAACACCTCACAAGATATAAAAACCCTTTTTTGTTTCATGTTCATAATAATTAATGCTATCAAAAAATGACTATTGATTGGCAATGGTTGTTCGGCAAGGGTTACATTTTGGTTCATTTGGAACTAGAGGGGGGAGGAGGGGGGAGCTGTTGTAGTCCAACTCTGAATGTCATGAATGGAATGTCTGAATTGATGTCACCTAAAACTTGTGCTGCTGCATTTTTAGTGAATCTGATAAGGCTGGATAAGAAAGGTGAGTCTGCACATCATTTTTCACATGGTTTGTGTGTGTGTGTGCACGCATATGTGTGATCCAACATACAGTATGTGTAATGTATATATGTGAGTAAAGTAAAGTGAGTAGATACTGGTAAATGAATGGACAGATGAATGATTGTGAACATTTCTGTTAATCTGCCCTCAAATATATATTCACTTTGAAACATAGCAAAGTTGTACCAGTGTTCCTGAGTTTCTGTTTATCATGTCAATGTGTTTTCTGTAGCATAAACCATACTGTAGAAGGGTTGTATTTTGTATGCCCTGTGGTAAAAAAAACTTTAGATTAGTTGTGGTGTTAACAGGTACCTATAGCTTTAATTACAGTGATGGGTGGGGGCCTTTAAAAAAGCCTCATATTTGAGATGCTATGAACATACCTTGTGTGGGCCGGGGAAGTGTTTGTGGGGGCAGGGGACGGAGTGGGGTGGGGTCTATAGGATTTCTTAGATTCATTCTCTCTGCAGGTAAAACGATCCCTTGGCTGATCTTACTCTGTTAATCTTCAGCTGCTGCCTGTTATTGAGGGTAGAGTTTGTTCCCGGGGTGGAAAGAGCTTAGGCTGTGGTACATTTCAGCCAGACGACATTGTTTCATGTCATAAGAGATAAACACACTTTAATTGTAGTGCTGGCACCCCACGAAGGGCAGCCATGCATAGTTTCCAAAGCAAACAAACGAATGCATTACACAACAAACAGACATTCAAAAAGACTGTTTAGAGTAAGCCAGGGAATCTACCATTTTCTTAAAAGAAGAGATCCTCTGGTATTGAAGTACATGTCAAAATCCCAATGCACTCACTGTAGCTGAACTCAAGGGTTAGTTTGTGAACAGTCACGAACAACTGTGATCAAGAGTACCCTTTTCCTGGTTAGTGCTCCAAAGGTAAACACGGAGAGTGACATTTTTTCTCACATTATGAAACTTTGTTGCGCAATTGCAAGAAGTCTCAGTTTCTACGTTTAGAGAAACGTTCTCGTTCCAGGCAACCATATGCCCCACATAATCGGTAGCGATTCACCAACTAAACTCAGAGTTAAATTCATAAGCTAATCAGAGCACTTGGAGGTTATTTCATGTTCCCATTGTTGCAACACACAGTGAGGAGCTCATTCCTACAATGCTTGGATAAGGCCATAAAGACAACATAATGTAAAACTGATACAAAAGTAACTTCATACAGTACTGCATAGACCGCTCCCTAGCAGTTCTTTAGAAATAAGCTTTCACTCGAATGAGAGTGAAATCTGTGTTTGGGCAGCATGCTACACGTCCTGTTTGCTCAGTTGTGGTGCTGTGGGACAATGTCCATTTGTATCAAAGGCAGCGGGAGAGCTCCATGGGAAACACCTCCAGTGGAGAACGAAGCTCTGCACAGGCATGTCTGACACATTATAAAACATGCAGAGCTTAATGAGAGGACAAACAGTTTTTAATACTGTTTTATGTGCCCTGTATGGGCTTGTTCAGTCTTAAATTGTATCTGTCCCATCTCATTTTTCGAAGGACAACATTCAGGTGGTCTGTATGCATTTTCAATTAATTTATGTCAAGGAGTGCAAGCTCTACAACTTACAAATGCTCTGGAATTTGAAATGCGATGTGTAGGATGATATATATTACACATATTCATGATATTGGCTTTGTTAAATTCTGTAACTTCTAACATGTCATGTAACAGCTTAAAAGGTATAGCATTTTGAGTTTAGACTTTTGAAAATAATAACTAATATTTATTAGGTATTATCAGATATTAGGTTTGTTTCTTCTCCTCCTATCCATAGGCCTTCAAAGGCACAAGCTTTTAAGCATTTTGTAATGGCTGGTTTAATGTGCAGGTAATGCAGTGACGAAGGGACGGAGCTTTGATTAGTCTTGGCAGTGTATCACTCCGGAGGTGTATCCATAGAGTATAAGTAAACAAGAAAGTATATGAGTAAGAATGTTAAGTATGAAGGAAAGACCACACTAAGTCAATAATTACCTTGAGGACTGGTTACAATTTCACATAGCTGGTCTTATTAGAGTGTTGCCATTCCAGGATGATACATTTTTTTTTTGATAAGACTGGCAGGTGCATACTACAAACTGTTACCATTAGCATCAACCTAAAATCAGTGTGCATTAGTTCTAAGTGTTTAAATCGTTAGCAGCGCTGATCTATAATTAACATTTTCCAATAAAAGCATGTACATCATACAGGGCAGGGTAATGTAATGGTTAGGGAACTGGACTTGAACTGAACTGGAATTGTAACTCAAAGGTTGCTGGTTCAATTCCCAGGTGGAACACTGCCGTTGTACCCTTGAGCAAGGTACTTAACCTGAATTACTTCAGTAAAGAAAAAATATCCAGCTGCATAAATGGATTGTATGTGAAGAAATGTAAACTGTAAGTCACTCTGGATAAGAGCATCTGCTAAATGCCTAAAATGTAAATGTAAAATGTCATATGGAATAGTTGGCACCTCATTTGCATGAATGTGGATGGGGAAATACTGTGCATGAATAAAACATAAGGGGACATGTCAGGGCTCATTCTTTTGTCTGGATCTGAATGGCTCAAACTCTTTAAGATCCTTCCTGCAAAGTTGTCAATTCACTGGCATGCCATAACATGCCATCTAATAGCGTTACTGTTTGAGTGCTCAAGTTCTGCTCAAATTAAATAAAAAATATTTCCAAGGCCCTTTAAAATAATAAAATATCTGACATTCTGTTTTCCCAAACTTAAGACAAACAGGACAACGCCCTCTGAGCACAGTCCCAGATTTCCTGCCCTGCAGCCTACTGGACTGAAAAGCGAGCCATATGGACCTGCAAGCCTGAATCAGCCCTCTGGGTTTGGGGCAGGCCTTGGCGGGGAGGGAACACACAAGAGAGGGAGATGCAAGATCAGCCAAATTGAAAATGCCCTTTTGCCGCAGAAACGGGTGTGTTCTTGCAACACTCACTATGGCTCAACTACAGCCTTGATGTTTAGCAATGCAGCGTGGCTGTGGGTACACAGTCGAAGAACAAATAAAAGCAGGCACTCGATAGGCCACCTTCCCCTCAGATACCATCATTTCTCACCACATTTTTTGTTTTGTTCTCGTCATTGTGAGACACCTGCAGACGCAAGGACACGCTGGTATGAAACTGGAAACCTGTTCCACTGGATTTCTTTCCCAACAGCCCCTCCTCCACAGGCCCTGGCCTGGCAGCAGCATCAGCGAATCATCTCAGGCACACTCTCGACCAAATGAGGAGGGTGGAGCTCCAGTCACCTTGGCTCTCCCTGGGCTTCGGCACGGCAAACAGGGGCATCCAGAGGGCACAGCCCTCAAACAGGGCCGCCCTTTTCTCTCATAAACAGCGTTGGTGGAAGTTTCCTGTCAGTGCTGGTCTGAAGTTAGTTAGTTTAGGTCCTGTGCCTGTGCTTATAGCAATTTCTCCATGAGCCTCATAAACTTCCATCATTGTGATGATTCCCTTGATGATGTTTACACAAGCTGTTTCACAATTACATTTCAAACTTTGAGACATTGAGACAAAAGGCTGTTGCACTGCTTCTCTGGGTAGAAGGCAACTTATAAAACTGGGCCTTGTCATGGCCACTGCAGTGGATTGGGCTCTCATGACTCTACCCTGAGTTCAGCCTTGAGCAATAGCACTGGTAACCAATGAATTCTTTCATTTTCTGTTTATGTGACATTTAAAAATATGTTGATCCGACTAGTGTTCAGTTCTTAAAGTATGTTTTATGCATCAGTATGCTTTTACTGTCGGTCACTTGGATGGAATACAATGATTTTAATCACTCGTGAAATTGATTTAATATTCCATTAAAATTGGTCTGTTAAATGACATAAAACTGCACACAATTTTATCACACAAGTTTATAATCAATTATGTACTTCCCTTTGTAAGTCTCTCTGGACAAGAGCACTTGCTAAATGAGTGTAATGTAATGTAATGTAATGAAAGCTATCTATTTATACATTTCAGCAGGAAATTATTGGACATTGTGGGGCCTAAATAGCTACCACATAAATACATGATCCAGAACACATAACATGGCAGGAGACTTCAATCAGGGAAACACAAGCATCAGCCACAATATAGGTGAATACATTTACAATATCATTGTAAATAATGACTGGTTTATTTTGTTACATATACACATACAGTATAATTCATTTTGGTGGATGTTTGTAGTTTGGAGTTTTTACAGTTTCATTTTCATTTTATGAAAAAAATATACATCTGGCATACATGTTCACTGACAATGATATGAGCTTTCACCTTAAATACCCTCTCAATTAATTTTTTATCAGTTTCAATCTTAGTATAGTTCGCAATTATGACAAATTACCTTTTGGCCAAACACTGTAAGAATATGTCTACATTAAAGCAATCAATTACAGCATACAGAAATATGACTAGATCTTTTTAGAAGCTGGGTAAATACATTTTGAGACACACTTGCATTCAGTGACAGTGTGTGACTTGACTCATGGTATTTATCTCTCCTTCAGCAGGAAAAGCCGGCATGCTCATTAATCTTCTGCAGTGCAAAGCTCAGCTCTCCTGTTTGTCTGCACAACTCACACTCGCCGTCTTTTTAATCTCACTTTTAGGCGGCACATTTCAATATCATCGTCCCTCCTGCCTCGGGTCTTAATCCCAGACTGAACGCAGAGGGATTCCCAGAAAGCAGAAACTTTGAGTTCCTTTGTGCCCACTACACCAAGGTATTCTCCACACTCCTTCTCCAAGTACGTTAACACATCCACTCCATCCGCTCCCAAGTGCTAAGAGATCTCCCTTTGAAAAACTTGGGCTTGTCTAAGATTCCATAGTGCATATATATCATTCTGAGAATAAAGAAAGAAATGAAAACCCACCATCAATCTGAATTTACAATTTACATTCAGATTTATGGATTTACTATGGCTTCATCGAGCAGTCTGGTAATAATCCAGTCACTGCACTGTGTGTCTCATGAAACCTGTCCTCTCCTGTTGCAAAGGTCATTTATTGCATTGTATTTTAAGAGCTCCGTACTGTAGATCACTGGCATGGTAGAAGAGAGTTACATTAACAGTGCATCATTCAAGCAGTGGCCAAAATGGTATATATATTCTTGCCGGATGAAAGACAAGCTGGTGAGCGCTAATCAAATGGGCACAGCTAGTGGGGATCCTGAGTGAATGCTATACATACAAAAGGTTAAAGATTATGTGTTGTCAGCTGTTGTTGTCTACTAAATGCATGCAAAGGGGGTCAGGGTATAAATAGTAGATTTTTGCCCAAAGTCTACCTTTCCTATTTCTGTCTGTGCCGTTGTGTCAGGAATGCTGACTCTGGTGTAGTAATACTGAGAGGGAGAGAGCTTGAACAATAGCAAATATAATCTATAATATCTGATAATAGCCACATAACCTGCTGGCATGATGTCTTGATTAAACCATTTTCATTTACTTACGTTATAGTACCATGTCACGGTTGTTCTCAGCACAGTTCATTTCAGTGGATGTGCTGGGTGTTTAGACAGCGTGGATCGTTTACCTTGAGTCAGATTCTGTAAATAAACCAATGCTCCTCCATTCTTACAATAACTGTTTACACAAGGCTGTTCATGCCTTTCAACCTTGCAATGAATCACAGCCAAAGCCATAGTAATATTAGCATTAAAAACAAACCATTACAATAATATTTCTTCACTCGTTGTGGGTAATAAAGAGATGACAGTGAACACATTTAGATATTGCTGATTCGTAAAATGTAAGTCGAACTCACATTAACAATGAACAATCAGGACACAGCACACTGTAAATGAGTGATGAATGATGCAAATGAGGGACATCCTCATTCTAAGACACTCTGGCATTCACAGAGTTATAACAGAGTAGAAAACTCCAAGGCAGCATTCTTCTCCCACCTGTCTCAGCAATCTCACAGAAGACGTTGGATGTGTTTCACAGAAGACCAGAGGGTGTTTTCAGGCTGCACATTATGGTTTTGTAGTATGGGTGGGGTCCTTGGAATGACGCTGTTGCAGAACCAGATCTAATCAGGAACAATTATTGCCACTCTGCTCAACACAACTCACTCACAGCTGCTGTGACAGCACAGTAATAATATTCATTCAGGCAAAATAAGTGCTTTATAACATGACTTAAGCTTTATTATACATCACTTAAACTGATGGCCTGGCTTGTTTTCAAGTTTCACTTTTTACATATCTCTTTACAAATCCCTCCTTTTTAATATGCCAAAGCAGCAAAGTATCAGAGCTAGTTTGAAGCTTTGAATACCATCTATTAGCTAGCATAATACAATGTTATGTTCATCTTATGTG
Organism: Aldrovandia affinis; assembly: GCA_029706075.1. Classification (NCBI taxonomy): domain Eukaryota; kingdom Metazoa; phylum Chordata; class Actinopteri; order Notacanthiformes; family Halosauridae; genus Aldrovandia; species Aldrovandia affinis. The sequence goes on along the minus strand of JAINUG010000152.1, from coordinate 1,281,651 downwards.
TATTCCATGGCGACTGCACTGAATCTTTCCCATTCCATAGAAAGTGGAAGTTATTTCCATAATGTTAACATTAATCTGCAATGGTACATATCACCACTAGAGGGTAAACTAAACCACACAACATTGAAGAAGGCTTGAATCTCAGTTCAGTTTCTGACAATTGTTTAACCCTTTATTTAATTAATGTTAAATATGACACTTTTTTTCATTGTTCACTATTCAGCCTCACAAATCAGGGGAAATGATTTAATGTGTCTCACAGATGTGTGGTATCTCTGTGCTCGGGTGTGTATTTATTCATCAGTTATTTAATGTCCACCAACAGCCACGGTTCTCTTAAAACTACATAAAACTATTGTGGATGTTTTTGGATCATAATGAAGAAAGGTGAAGTTCAAGATCAAAGCATACATGTGTGACATATTACCTGATGGCATGCAACAGCACACCTGTCTTCAGAATTGTAGTTGTACTATACTGTCATTTCTAATAGGCCATTGGGTGCTGGTTAAAGTTAATTGAATATGAAGGTCCAAACTTTTTGCAGTTATGTTGAATCATGCATATCTGTGTCCTGACGGGGTAATTAAAATGCAAATCAAACCCTCCTGAGCTTAATACTTCTGTCTGAAGCAGGGCATATGGGAGAGGAGCTTAACCATGAGCACACAGATCATTGCTACTTAAGAATCCGTGGAGTCTTCCTAGCACAGCCAGGGTTGATAGGAATGCTGTTCGCCCCCTCTATGCAGAATGCAGCTTTGCTTCATTGCCATCATACATTTCATCGAATGCTGCCTGAGGCAAGATTCTGGAGTAAAATGTTTTATGGCAGTGTCCAATTCCTTTCTTTGGCGTGGTTCTTTAAGCTTACAAGCAAAATATTATTGAAAATAAACTCATTCTGTCTGTTTTTCACAAGGGGGGAAATAGTATCAAAAACACCTTGAAACAAAACTAACTGGGAAACGTGGCTCTATGCACAATTTGAATGAGATCATGATGCGTCTTTTGTAGGCTTATTGATAACAATTCGTGTCAACAATAATACAATTCGATCAATAATAAACAAACAAACACATCCCACTCTGTCCATTGGTTCGTTGCAGGATCCGGAGTTCGCGTACACCTTAACTTTGGTGCCGAAACCGTTCGCTCAGGTCAGGAGGGATGACTGAACTCACCCTCTCACCCACACATTTTCATGGCTACTTCTGGAACGCATTTAATCTTTTAAAAGTTTTTAAATCTGCATATCCCACAAGTGAGATAGCTACTTTTGAAATGAAATAAACAAGCCGTTTTATGGTTATTTCGTTTTGGGGTTAAAAACGAGAAAAATAATTATCCGAAGGTAGGCTACACGGACCGAACTAGCATCCATTCCCAGTCAATTTGGCCGTATGTCTTTGTAAGGGCAATAAGATGTAGCCTACCCTTGGCTTCCGCCAAGCATAACGTTGTAACTAAATAATATTTTAATGGTTTGAAAGAGCTGGCGCCACAATACGTCACTTTTCAATGGGGGGTTTAGACGGAATCAACGATTTTAGATGAACAGATTGTCCTTTTTCACGGATTACTTCCAGAACCTGGGCGAGACATGCACACAGCGCTTTACACCTAGGGCAAAACTACTTGCATGGATTTCTACTGCGGTTGATGCTGCAGCTTGGCATCTGTGTATAAAATAAAACACGGGCACTCGGTTGCACGTATGAAAAAGCACAGACTTCCATAATACAACATGTCAAGTGATGTGAGCAATGCAGAAGTACGATTCTGTCTTCATTGAACAGACTATATGGTCAGCATAGAATCACGTGTTTTACAGATTAGAAACTGGGTAGCTGCGTCTCATTCTCAGGTTTCAATCGCTTTATCATTAATGTAATGGTGTATGAATGCAGACAGGTACACTTACTCAGCGAATGAAGGAACGCGTCTGAGCCCCGAAATGAAAATGTAGTAGTGCCTCTTTAAAATGACTACTGGACTCTATAAAACACATCTGACACTGAGCAGCAAGTGCTGAAGATTTTTAACCTAACATCTGCTTGGATGCAATGTCCTATCTGAAACCTCGAGGCAGAGAGCTTGAGCGTTTTGATGGACTCTCGCTCATCTACTGGTAAGAGACGAAATTGGTAGCCTATTTATATTTTGTCTGTTGCAAAACTTTCGAAAATGATGTTTATGCAGACAATACATATCAAATAATATAGGCCGAATACAAGTTTTTTATTAAACCTATTTTTCACCATTGTTTTTTATTTGATTGATTTTAACTTTTGAGTTTAAGGGGAACGCCTGTGCTGACAACACTGTGGCGTATGATAAAGTTTTCAGTTTTTTGTTCGCAAAGCAGGCAAAATAAATGTATCCAACGGAATGTTACACTTGTCACATTTGAAGGCTTCGCAACATATTATATAACATTATATCTAAGTAATGTTTTAGACACGTAGCCTATCATAATTTCCCGGCAGATAACTTTCTTTGTAGTTTTATATATTGACCTAGGCTGAATTATAACCGTTAACACAGATCCGTTATTTTCGGAGGAGAACGCAATGGTCTGCTCTTTTAAATTAAAATACAGTTTGGATTACGCATAGGTAGTAATATCAGTGAATATCGGTGTAGTGATTCTCAAATGTTTAATCTATGTATTTGTAACACTTTCATGGTCGATTTGAACTATAATAGACCTACGGATGTTGCTTCTGGTTGGTCCCCAGAATGGATCTCAGAGTAAGCACAAAATATTAGGTCATAGTGTAACCTACTTGTTTTATGGCATTATCATTGATAAATATGAACTGTTTATATATGGGCTTATCTGGTTTATTGCTCAAAGCCATGTAGGAATTCTTGCTCTTTCGTCCCTGTATAAACCATACACAACCAACTCATTGCGACACAGCAGCATGTGCACTGTCTGAAAAACTTTGAAAATGTACCAAGTTATTTGTGTAGTTCTTCAGCATAATAGCCCACATATTTCTAATATATAAATAAGTAATATGGAGATGTTCATTACAGAAATAAATCAGTTTCTGAGTTGTTTGGTAATGTATTAATTTTACAATACGTGCTATAGTGGATTTCTGAGATTAGGCATTTGTTTATTTATTTATGGAGCCTGTGGAACAAAACGTATATCTGAATTTGAAGGCATTAGATAAATGTAATATTCTTCATGTATATAGCCCCACTACCGGCACTGGATGATAATGTATGTATTGAATTAATGACATTTTAAATGTATGAAGAATCTATTCATAATTCTTAGTTCCTCATCTGTATTCAATTTAACATTTGTAATCATGTATGCTAAATAAATGGGGTTTTGTCTGATTATTTTGGGATTGGGCCTTTCATAAATAGATTTTCATAATCAACATCTAAAAGGTGCTATATATATTTGAATTACTCAATTTATGGAAAGTTAGTGGTAAATAACAATGAAATAGGGAATAGTTCACAATTAACTCTTTGCTGCTGTCTGATGCCCTGCCACACAAAATGGGTTATGCAAATACCATGTAAGGACAATAGAATGTATTGCTTAAAAGTATAGCTGGGTTTTAGGAAACAGTTAGAGTGGATTGGAATGTATTGAGAGTTGATTCAAGGAATAATACAGTGTACTCTCTGAAAACGCTCTCTAAATTTGTAGTTCACGTGCAAATAAATGTGTGGACAGTAGAGCAAGACCAGAGGAGATCACCTGAGTTTGGAGAAGGAATAATTAAACACACGAGTGCAGTGCAATGCTAGTTAGCTTACCACTTTTATGGGTTCCCGAGCGCTTGCTTTAAAAATGTTTGTCACCAACCACAAACCTCCAACAAGTTAAGAAAGAGGTGGAAGATGATAACCGTGAAAGGCTGATGTTGGGTTGTTCTTCCTTTTCCAATTCAGAAAGATGTCCAGGTTTGCCAGGAGCAGATTGGACACATCAGCCTGGGTCCTTTTCACCCCAGATATGCGTACTGTTAAGCCATCACTTAAATGTGGACCCCTGGCTTCCTTCAGTGATTTTTTGGGCTGATATTCTGGCATCATTTCATTTCATGGATTAAGTTGTTACTGTTTCTGTTTGAAACTTCTGTAAGCACTGTGATCATGTGTAATTTAACATTTATCTAGATTTTCTTGTGTTGCACTGTACTTCAGTCAAACAGTCTTCTCACCATGTGCAGTGAGGTACATTATTTTCCTTGATGAAAAAACAAGCTCTCTGGGTTGGATTAATCATCAACAATCAAATCTATAAAGGAAGTGGATTAGTGTATGCCACATCATGGTTCTCGTTGTGAAGGGGTCATGCTCCGATTACATTTTCATTGCTGAGATATATATATACAGTGGGTATAAAAAGTATTCACCCCTTTGGCATTGTTCACATTTTGTTTTTTACTTCATGTAATCAAAATGGATTTAATTGGGATTTATTGCCACTGGTCAACACAAAATACTCTATAATGTCAAATAAAGAAAACAACTCTAAAGCTTTTTGTTAATTAATTACAAATAAAAAACAGAAAATAATTGATTCCATAAGTACTCACCCCCCTTGAAACTGTTTGAGTATGTCTCTACCAGCTTTGCACATCTGAACACTGAAATTGTTATTTTCAAAGTTGCTCAAGCTCCATCAGGTTGGATGGGGATCATTGGTGAACGAAAGCTTTAGAGTTGTTTTCCTTATTTCACATAGAGTATTTTGATCAGTGGCAAAAATCCTGATTAAAATCATTTTAAACCCATTTTGAAGTAAGAAAATAAAATGTCAAAAATGCCAAAGGGGTGAATACTTTTTATACCCACTATATATATACAATGAGGTGTAATTTGGAAATGTAATCTCTGAACTGCAACAAGAATAGAAATTTTGCATTTTTAAAAATACATTTAAAGGACCAAAAAAAGGCATCAGTGAGCAATCGGGAAAACACATGTGCAGATCTCTTAGGCACAACAATTACATAACGGAGGATAGTTAATTTGACTCCCCTACATTCATGTCTTTACCCTGCTTCGTATGGACTGCCATACGCCAATCGCTTCCCGCTATCAACAAAAATTGCTTTGAGGTCTGGCCCAGTTCCTTCCTTTGGTTCCACATTCGGTATAACCCGGCAATGTTTGTGATAGTGAATTTGTTTTGCCGGATAATCTATTTGCAAATCCAGCTAATATGAAAGCCATCATTGGCATGTGCCTGGAAAACGCATGCAAAAAGGCCAGCCTCAGAGATTGTGCTGGTTATTAACCAGACTGCTCTTTTTATTGTCATTACATGCCTGCAGGTCCTTAATCAGATAATTGCCAAGACAAACAGGAATAAATCATAATAAATCATATTAGAGGCAAAAAAGTATTGGCTTTTTTGGCTTTCAAAAGGACAGGGTTGAAGTTGAAGTTATTCAATGAAACAAGGATAGTGGAGGATTTAGTGTACAGTAAGTTCAGAGATAATGTGGAGAAATGTTTATCTAGGAGGCAATTAAATGTGTGAAGAATTCTAGCAGTTGAAATGCTGACAGACAGGCACGTGTGTATGTACATAGCATGTACGCTGCATCTCGTTCAATGTGAAAATCTCCTCGCTCAGTGTAAAAATCCAGATGTTTGTGGATATGTTTGATGATAATGTCTTTGTTATTTGTATAACAACATGGTAAGTCATCACAAATCCTATTTTTAACAAAGCATAAGAGACCTGGATCTGACTGCAATTTACTTTGCACAATTAATTTAAGCAGGCGTTACTTTTCCCATTCTTCATTTATTTATGAACTACAGCTAAATTGAAAAAAAGCTAACTTTAATTGACAAAATAAGTATATGAAAAAATAATGTAACCATTGCTTAATTGTGTTATTTAGTGAAGGACAAAGTAGACTGGGATTACTGTGATGGCTTGAAGAGGCCATAATCACAATCCATATCATATGGGTAAAAAAATAATAGAATATACAGTATTTGTGTATCAGCTGTGTGCATACACACTCATACTGCATATGGACTATAAGTAATATGATTCCTATTAGTAGGTGCATGTCTAGAGTTGAAATAGTGTTGCTCCTACAGATTTGTTCACATACATTTTCTGCATAGGGCCTTCACCACAGCATTTCAAGTGGTTATTTCCCAGTGGAGATGTTCACATTTTCAAAGAAACCAAATGATTCCTGCCTGCCTAGCATACTTTTTAGTTTGTCATTTGGAGCTGTGTGCTAGATGAGACTATGATGCTTAAAGATCATATATTGTTAAACTTGAGGATGAACACAGCTGGTGTGCTTATTGTTAAATCCGAAAAGTATCACCCTGACGGAACGATATATTTCCTGTATTCTAGGTTGGTCTGTTATATGTGGATAGCACTGGTTTCTGTCCAAGTTAGCTTCTGGTAGAGTTGTGTGTCTTGCATCTGTGTCAGTTAAGCTTGTTGCCAAGTGGGTGCTTGGGCTACAAGGCCTGGGCAAAATATGATCCTACCTTGCCTCTTTCACTCTCTGCTGCCTCTAGAGGGCAGACAGGTATTTGTTTTATTCCTTGGCAAGCAGGTCAGACTGTTTCTCCCATAAACTTAGATGAACCCATTTCAGTTCTCGAAGCAGTTAACATCACTTGGGCTGTCCCCCTTCTCCCCTTGTTCATCTACAAGATGGGGTCAGTCTTGTGGGGATCCCTCAGAAGAGTAGAGAATACCTGTATAGACATTATGCACCAACCCCATCAGGGAATTGCTCTAGTGGTGTCTCATTGTGTCCTGGATTATCCTATAATCTGATAACAACCCACTGTGCAGATTTGGTGATTAATTTTCTGATGCAAATGGTAGTTTCCATGGCAGCTGGATGGAAGGAAATCATTTAGATTTGTGCGTGCGTGTGTGTGTGTGTGTGTGTGTGTGTGTGTGTGTGTGTGTGTGTGTGGGAGTGGGTTGTGTTTTTTTCATTCTCATCCAAACCTTTGGCTTTCTCAATGACATTTAGGTCCTTAAAAACAATTACAACACAAGAAAATCTAAATTTGTACCAAAGACGGCAGTCAATCAAAATGTTATTTCATTTGTCTGTTTTCTTCCAGTGCTCATAAGTCCAGGTTTTGTGCTCATTACACCATGTTATGTGTTATTGCATTGGCATTGGTTACAAGCAGTTTCTGAATGGGAGCCCAATCATAAATATCAGCTATGTGAAGCTCATGATGTATGCTTTTTGTTAAGACTGGGTCATGGAGGTGTAGAATCAGTTCTGTGGTAATTTTTTAATGCCATTGTTTTGTGGGTTTTAGCACAAAACAAAAAGTGTTCATTAATTCCTGTCAGTGAGCTTTGACCTGCGACCACTCTTTCATGATGCAGTTTTTCCTTGTTTGGCATATTCCGTCATGATTTTGGAGACTGTTCCCCTTGACACATTAAATCCTTTTACCATTTCTGTGATTGATGCACCTGCAATTCGAGCACCAACTATGTGACCTCTTTCAAAATCCGTTACTTCTCTCATGTTGCTATAGAAACTCCCATATTAAACTGTTGATTTCAAAATGTTTTCATAGCACAAACATATTGGTAATTAGTATTGACTTTAATATGAAACACTCCTTTTTAATTATGTTTAGTTTAGTCAAAATGCATGTTGTTTTCCATTATTTTGTCTACCCCCTGTATGTAGATATTCTCATGTTATATATTTTTTGTTGGGAGTACTCAAATAATTTAATGAAAGTACTCGATGGTGAAATCATTTCAAATGCTCACCCCTAATACCAGCTGATAAGATCATAAAGCCTGAAATTTATATAATTTCAAGACCATTATGTTTTATTGTGTCTGTATGATCTTTTTAAAATTCGGAATGAAATAACCCTGTTATTCTCTTGTTGTACATATACTCTAGGACTTTATTCCATTGAATAACAAGGCACAGTGTTTTTTACGAGGTTGAATACAAATTAAAGCAAGATTTTTTTAAAACTTTCACCATGATATGTTTATTACTGAAACCTTTACATTTTCATTAAGCATGTACAATTAAGACTCCTTTTGATTTCTTGTTATTTACCAATTGCTGAATTAGTGGACAAATTTAGCATAGGATTGAGAGCAAAAATGTGATGATATAGAAAAATACAATATAAAGTCAATTTGCTGTTCCCAACAACAACAAAACAATGTTTACTCATAGCAAACATCAGCCAAAATAGAAAAAAAGGAATAACCTAACATTATTTATTGCTGTAGGCCAAGAGTGAATTCAACAATTAAGTTTTTAAGCCTTGTCAAATGCTTTCTGTATGATTATAATTCATGCAGGCTGTAAGATTATCTTTGTAACTGTGTGTATATATATATACACACACTGTAGCCTACTTTTCAGCCTAAGTCTATTAAGTCTATGTAGGGTGTAGCCTACTTTTCAACACACACACACATACACTTGGCCAAAAGAATCTCAACCTCCCAAGACAAGAGCTGTGGTATTTTAGGACTCATATTGAGAACCTTTTACGTACTGAAGAGATTTTGGGATGGCAGAACTAATCTGATCATTAAGCTTCATAGTAACCATAATAATCCCCAAGTAAGAGTCTGGGGGTGACTCAATGTGATTGAGCCTGTTAAGATGGAGGTGAGCAGAGAAGACCTTTGGTGAAAAGTCCATCCATGTGTGCTTTGGCACCCAGAGGCACTGTTACATTAGATCAGCCAGAAACAATAGTATCTTGCAAAGGAACAGAACCTGCCTATAAATTACAATTATAGTGATTTCTTTTATTACAAAAAGTCAGTCTTTATTGATGGTACATTCATCTATATTACTTGTTTTTTTCTTTACATTAGTTCAAATTAATTGTGTTACCACTGTGATATTTGTGTTACAGTGTGTGACAATGAAGTAATGATAAAGTCTAAAGTAATGAAGTAGCATTTCATACATTAACCTATTATATCAATTTATTGTGTTAAGGAAGAAGAGAGCAAAAATGTTGTATTAAAATTAATCAAGCTTCTGGTCACAGACTTTCCATACTGTGTTTCAATTTGAATTTGAAGTTTGAATTTCCAATTCATTCATGCAAAGTGTGACGAGTGTCCACTTTAATTAATCTGTAAAAACGGGATGTAGTAGTACATGAGCAAATGTGTCAGTCCTGCTCTGTTGAGGCCAATGTGAAACTGTTTGCTGGACATCATTATGTTAACAGGTTTTAAAAGCTAGTTGACATAACTGGTTTGAAAATGGGATGCTTCCCGAGACTGATGATAATGACGTGAGTTTATGGGCTTCGCTGGTAATTTAATGTACTTTTCATTTAGGCACCTTTTGTTGCCTTACAGCCTGAAATTAAAACATATTAAATCAGACTTTTCCCACATTTATTTACACTTTTCCCCTACAGCTTCAAGTGAAAAAAATAAAAATAATTCTGAACAGTAATTAAAATATTAAAAAATGAAATAACTTGGATTGATAAGTCTACACCCCGCTTATCATACCAATTGTAAACTAGCTCAGGGGTAACCAATCACCTTCCAGATTACACACCAAGCTAATTGGCCTTCACCTGTGTCCAATTGTAGTGATTCTGATTACTTCAGAATAAAATCAGCTGTTCCTAGAGGATTCCATTGCTGCGAGGCTGGTATTGATCGCAGGAGAGAGACTTAAGTTGTGTAGGCGCTGTTTTGCAACTCTATCTCCGTTTCAGGAAGGAAGTGTTTTGTAGATCTGATTGCCGTGCCCTGGCTGGGGTAGGTCTGGAATGCCAGGGTCGAGGGAGAGCAGTGAGATGGAGGAAGAGGTAGGTGAGGGTGGAGGTTGGGCTAGGGTCATAAAGAAGAAATGACAGACTAGTGAGAGTAGTGTTAGTGGGCAGTGTTGCACAGTAGTGTTGAGTAGTGTTGAATGGTAGGTGCCTGGACAGAAAGCTGCTGTGAAGGGAGTCATTCATGAGGTGCTGATGGGTGTATCTATGGATGACTTTAGGAAGAACATTGGTGCTAGTGTGTCAGAGGCAGTTCACTTCTGTAGTTTCTGAAATGCGGTGAAGAGCGATAGTTTGACGGTGCTGTTCATTTTCGATGGGGTTTCGCTTCTGTCCCGGGTTTTTCTGGGCTGTATTAGTTACCATGTGCGTGGTTATGTTCGTCCTCCTTTATGGTGTTTTAATTGTCAGCATTTTGGGCACATCGTGGCTGTCTGTAGGGGTGGGCGGAGATGTGGGAAATGTGGTGGAGACCACAAGTTTGGGGCATGTAAAGCGGTCATTGCGAAGTGTTGAAATTGTATTATTTGAGGGTGTGTAGCGTTTTGGCGGGATAGGCCTGATGGTAGAGGTGGGGGATTTTTCTCAAGGAAGATATTCAGCATGCAGTTCTTCCTTTGTCTGATGAGTTTGAGGCTTTGACTGTGGAGCTATGGTCCAGTGAGGGTAGGTTTTCTGTTTTTATCATTTATAATCCTTGTAATCCTTTAAAATCTATTGATTGTTTGGCGAGTGTGGTGAGTGGAGTTACTTCTCCAATGGTCTGGACTAGGGATTTTAATGCACACAATCCTCTGTGGGGCAGCAAGGTTGTAGATGAGAATGGTAGGGTTGTGGAAGAGTTTATGGATTGATTTGGGCTTGTCTGCTTGTACAATGGGACGGCTACTAGGTTTTAGGCAGGGCGGAATTCAGTGTCCTGTATGGGCCTGACGTTGGCTTCCGGTGTGCTGGCTTGTGAGGCGGAGTCGGATGTGCTTTGGTCCCATACTATTGGGAGTGATCATTTTCCGGTCTTAAGTAGGTGGGGCAGAGTTCTTCTGCCAGAGGGTCGCGGTGGTGTGCGGCCCTTTAATTTTGGTAGGGCTGACTGGGAAGAATTGTTGCGGTGTGTCATGAGGGTTTGGCTCGTGTTGATGATGAGTCGATGGATATATGGAATGACATGCTGTCCACAATGGTTTCTGTTGTGGCGTCCTGGGCTGTTCCCAGGAAGGGGCCTGTGGTGCCAAGGAAGATGGTTCCGTGGTGGAATGAGGACTGTGCCAAGGCGGTCAGGGATGGGAATAGAGCTTACCGGTTGACTTATGTTGACTTATAAGCATCTGAAGGCTCTGGCTAGGAGGACTATTAATCAATCAATCTTTATTTTTGTATAGCGCCATTTACAAACAGGTTGTCACACAGCACTTCATAATTGGCATTTTCCAGAGGGAATAAAAAAAACAGAAAACCATTGGAGCCAATGTGGGAGACTGGAAAATTATTCCCTGACCCCTTAAAAGGCGGTCGAGATGAACTCCTGGAAAATGGTGGGATACAGAGAAAAACAAAACAAATAGTCCTTGAGGCTCATGAGGCTTAACAGACCACCGGAAGGGCATTCTAAGTGTAGGGGTGGGGTGGACCTCATCCCTCCAGATACCAGGGCAGGGCGGGGGATGGAACCAGCAGCTAGGGTCTGGGCCAGCGGCATCCGGCTAACACATGGCAGGGGTGGGGGGTTGACTCTGGGGCAGGTGAGCTCTGGGCAGGTGCCACGAAGCCAGGGAGAAAAGAGGCCTGCTGGAGGGCGTACTGTGAGTCGATTAGGTGGGGAACTTCCAGCAGGGTCGGTTTTGCATTTTCATATCCTGCATTCGGCCGTGGGGGTACATTTAACCGATGGTATGTCAGTGTTTACTGCTGAGCTCATGGCTATTTTATGGGCTTTGGACCAGGTGGAGCAGGTTCAGCCTCCTGAGGTTGTTATCTGCTTGAACTCCGCTGCAGCTCTGATCGTGTTACAATGTAGGAGTTTGTCTGTAGGTTCTGATATTCTGATAGACTTTCTAGTGCTTTTGTATCGTGTCCACAGGCCTGGGAGTCAGGTGGGACAGGTGTGGGTGCATGCACATGTGGGGATAGTAGGCAATGAGTGTGTGGATAGGTTGGCTAAGGCTTCTCTAGAGTTTCCACAGGTGGGGGGTTTCTATCCCCTTGGGTAGGGGGGAGGTGAAGAGTAGGGTTGGGGAGGGTTTGGGGCTTCTCTGGCAAAAGGAGTGGGATGCAGACAGAAAAGGGAGATATCTGTATGCCATTCAGCGTGGGGTGGGGAAGGGAGGTCCTACATTCGGGAGCAGGCGGGAGGGGGTATTGTTGGCTAGGCTGTGGTTGGTGCATTGTGGTCTGAGGGCTGGGCTTTTGTTAGTGGGTAAGCACGAGAATGGATTCTGTGATACAGTATATGCAGTATATGAGTTTCTGAAACTGTTAAACATGTGCTTTTAGACTGTGCCAGGGAACGCAGGAATCTGCGTGACTTCCTTCTCTCTCCAATCACTGTTGGGCCCTTGTGAGAATGTGTTGGATGTATATCAAGGTGTCCTGAACTACCTTTATGCCACTAGTCTGCATGCCAGGGTGTAAGATTTTTTAATTTATTTGATAGTGCTGAGCTTCTGGACCTCTGGGGGGCAGTAATATGCCTACAAGCAAATTTAGATTACCTAGATTTCAACTGGAGCACGGTCAAGACCATAATTAAGAAGTAGAGGGTGCATAGCACCACCCCGGACCTTGACTTGATCAGGCCATCCATCTAAGCTGGACGACTGAGCAAGAAGAGGACTGATCAGAAAGGCCGCCAAGAGGCCAAATTCAACTATGGACGAACTACAGGACTTCATGGCAAAGAGTGGTCAATGCGTGTATGTGTCAACAATACAGAAAGCTCTCCAAAATTCTGGTCTGTGCAGTATGGTGGCAAGAAGGAAGCCACTACTCAGTCCCGTTTGAGGTATGCAAAAAAACACTAAAGATTCTGAACTTCAAAGCATGTCATTCCTACTGTAAAGCCTGGTGGTGGCAGTATTCTGTTATGGGGGTGTTTCTCATCAGTAGGAACTGGGGCACTTGTCTAGTTTATTTTTAATTAATGTTCAGAAATTGAGAATTTTTTTTCTTTAACCCATTCAGACCTAAAATGCCTGCTAAAAACGCCTAATTAAAACCTTTATTCTTTTAAAACCTGGGGTTTTCTGGAAAAATTTCAAAAAAAAGCTTTCCCCCACGTCTATTTCAGTCACAGCGCATTTCATTAATCGTGTGGTCACTCCAGGTCTTAATGGGTTAAAGGGACACTGTGTGTGTGTGGTGTCTCGTGTATATGAAGCATGAAGTGATTACAAGAAGCCAGTACTTCAAAGTATTTATCTAATCTTGTCGACACACTTGCATCGCAGTCTTTAATACAATGTAACATTATGTAAAGCTAACTAGCTAGCTAATCAAGCAAAGGTCAAAATAAAATGTCTGTTTTAGATCCCAGCATTTTGCAAATTAGCATTACAGCAGGCTGCTAGTGTATAATCGATAGAGCTTGCCTATTCACTATGATTTATATCAACAGAGTTTCTGGCCACAAATCAGTAAGTAGCAAACCAAATGTCTGCTTCCAAACCCCACAATAAATTAAATAAACTCAATGTAGTGTTGGCTATCGCATGTTTTTTGTTCCTGAGCTAATGTTCTGTTGCTTATGAAAAATATAACTAATCTTGTTTTGAAATGTGCACGTGTAGTGATTCAGAACTGTGAGGAGGCACTTTGCCGTGCATGTACTGTCTGCCGTGCATACACACGTAACTAAAGCACATCTTTGTGGTGCAGTTTTATGTTCAGTGAGGCATAACAGTAGGCCGAGAACATATACTGAATATGTGGGGAGGGGTACCATTCAATATTGTGCAAATCAGCATGGGTGAACTGAAAATAGGATAAACAATCCACACAAAGCGTCTTAAAGAAACAGGCGAGAATGAATGTAAAACACACAAAAGCATTACAGGCCTTCTAGAATTTGAATGGTTAAATATATCTGTACCAAATCTGCTGCACATGTGGTATATATATTGTGGATGAACTGTATATAATACTTTACCCCTGGCTGATGTATAATTTGTTATGATGAAAAGTACAGTATGAAATGATTTATGATTTTTTTTGTTTGTGTATTGTATGTATACCATGAATATATTTTATTTCATAGGTTATTATGGTGAAGGTTTGTGCCCTTCAAATCCTGCCATCAATCATGTGTCTGCAGTATTTTATTGCAAAGTTTTAAGGCTTTATTTAAGAGTAGTACCAAACAAGCGGAAATAGCTCCTGAAGTGCTCGGCAGCATAGGGTTCTAGCAAGCTGTTCCACACATTGACAACTCCCCTTGTTATGCTGATTTTGTTGTTCACTTTCTTAAAAACCTTTACGAATATGAAAAACCTCAATCAATATTAGCTACTACCAATACTAGAGCTAGGTAAGAAATGGAACATACTGTACATGCTGTTACAACCCGCAAAGTCATCTGCGCTGCAATAGCCAGGTGACTGAACAAATAGGGCATAACAAACAAATATCCCTCCGAGTCAACGAATACTATAAAAAATACAGGATTTTTATTTACCACATACAAACAAAACACAGTGGACATACAGGCAAAGACGACAAATGAATAACGAAACCAAACAAAAGAGTCTGTCTAACCCTAGCACTAGAAAGAAAATAAATCTAACCTCTCTCCCAGTGCAAATCAAATGTGGTTTTCTTCCACAAACTGGTTATCCCTACTCTATGCTTTCCTAACTATCCAAAAAGTGCTCAAAAGGATGATTACAGAAAACGGGCGAACAAGCAGGTTAAGAAAGCATTTACTAAAGGTTTTCAGAAGTTTGACTGGTCGCCAAAACCGGCAAGACCTTCCAAAACCATGGCTCCACTCCTTTTAGTCTCCAGATGGGGCGTGGCCAGAGGAGGTCAGGGAGAAGGCAACTGAAAAACACTTTAATTGAGAGAGGGCTTGATCACTTGTTCCCAGGGTGTCAATTAGCAATCAAGCAAACACAATATATTGAAGTAATTAGTTGAAAAAATTGACCTCCATTTGACCTCCTTTGACTTGATAATGGGTTTTAACAATTATATGACTAAGGTTCCAAAGCATCATGTGTAATCCATTTTACTGCATAAGGAATGTTTTTTAGTAAGGATTGTAGCCATATACAGTATTAATCACTGCAGTAATTATCCAATGGGAGGCTCTTACCTATTTGCTTAGTTAAATCCAGGTGGTGACTTTTCTTTTGGCCAGGCAGTGTACATTTGTTATACTTTTTATGCCTCTAAGGGCATAAGGTTATTTTGCATCCCTGATCCAAACGGGACACTTACACTTGTCAAGAGCAAACAATTTTACAAAAGAACTTTGTAATTCGCTCACAATTATTTACAAACTCTTGATTGTTTCCAATTATAACGGATTTTAGACAAAGGAGCTAAAGCCCAGGAAAATGCACTCAAATAATGACATGTAATAATGTTATTGCAAATTTTTGTCATTTTCGGTAAGTATTGCCGCTGGAATATGGCCATATTTGCGTGAGAAGTAATCTGTAAACAAAATTATTGTTTTTGGATTATCTGTTAATAGTTAAGGGAATTAGAGAGCTGCTAGTAGAGACGATCATGTGGCTCGCACATGCAAGGTAGTGCGCGCGGTGCTGAAGCAGCAGCGAAAGGACAGGCAGTGGCCGTGGCTGAATGCTAGAAGCGAAGTTAAAATGCCAACGTTTTCTGTTATGTATAAGGGAGCTGTCATTATAAGCAGGTAATGTGAGAATCCAAAGGGACGATGCTACAATGAGCGCAGGAGTAAGCTGAATAGAGCTCATTTCTAAAACGGTTGCTAAAAAATGCGTTGTTCGCAATTACATAGTGTGCATTTACAATATAATTTCGTTGGAAATAGCACGCGTGGCTGCAGTTTTTTATGACGTGCAGTTATAGAATATATAATGTTTCCTATCAGTTACTCAATAATAAACTGTTTAATACTACGACTCTTTTTATGGAAACTCCAGAAATGTTCCGTCGTAGAAGTAACTGGTTTGTCTTTGCATGTGTGTGTATTTGGGGTGTGATCCGTGTTCGCTCTTCTTACAAGCGATATTTTCGTAACTCTTGTTTTTCTGATTTTACAGTCATTTTGACAAGTGGGCTATGGTACCATGGTGCTTGCAGCTCCTTTGCTGTTAACGGTTTCTGATCCATGTGTCTTTAGCCAACCAGTATGGAGAGTATGGGGAGATCTAGAACGGAATATAGAATATGTGGTTTGAAATAGCAGAATTTGAAATGCATTATTTGAACCCAAAATGCATAGATTAGATATAATTATGATGCCACATTTTTAAACGCAGACTTCAACATGCAAAATGTACGAACTATAGTAACGCTGTAGAACAATTTTAGGAAGCTCAGCCAGTATCAGCATTCAGTCCGTCTATTAATATGCAAAAAACAACAAAAGAAAATGAATTAATGCATTGTTAAAAGGGTTTTCTACCTCCTCCTTGAAATAGTCACCGTGATGTCCACGCGCTTTGGCTTGTACACTCTTTGTTTTATATTTTGCTGTTATCACAGTAGAAATGCACGATTTAGACTTACTATACGTTGTGTATGGCATTTAAGTCAAACAGAAAGAGAACATTATTTATCTTTGTTCAGCTCTTTATTTAAACTAGTAAAGGAGCTCATTTAGCAAAGTCATTATCATAATTGGATTGAGCAGACGACGAACAGATCAGCAGACTGCGCACTGTTGAGAACGTTTGGTCATATCCCATAACATTCTTCCCTTTCCAATATGGTGTTGAAATAACAGAATAATAACATAATTTTGAGAAACAATGTAACTTAATTAATTTTGAAAAATAACTTCAATTTACATTTGATAGGTAAACTTGCAACAGTATCTGGTATTTTTCATTTCATTGTGTAATATTTTACACTTTTTAATCAGACTTGGTAACATAAAATGTAATCACAGCATTTTTAGACCTGCCATCAACATGCCATCCAACATGAACTGTTTTCCCTTCTCACTGTACCACCAACAGTGAGAGGTCTGCTTTCTCACTCCATGGGGGTTGTATCCCTGTTTGTTG
This sequence comes from Aldrovandia affinis, assembly GCA_029706075.1. Taxonomy (NCBI): domain Eukaryota; kingdom Metazoa; phylum Chordata; class Actinopteri; order Notacanthiformes; family Halosauridae; genus Aldrovandia; species Aldrovandia affinis. The sequence goes on along the minus strand of JAINUG010000152.1, from coordinate 1,264,651 downwards.
TACATTTCTATAATCTTGGCATAATGATATCTGCATTGTAATGTGAGAAAATACCATTTCAGTACATATGCATGTGTAAACTGTAAAATATTAAGTGAGTAATCCTGACAATTAACAGAATATAAATATCACAAGTATGGGGTACTATTGTTCAGATACAAGAATCCTGAAAACTTAGACTATAACATCACTTGACATGGATCAAATATTTGCGCCTAACTCACCACTTTCTCCATGTGTCTTCCTCCTCTACAGGCTCAATGAAGTTGTGAATTCTTCCTGAAATTGTTGTCATATGACTAATTTTTGTTTTAGTTGCCTGGATACAGGGGGTGGCTCATCTTACCCACAGGCTCAGTTTACTCTATCCTCCCCTACTGCATGAAGACAGGACAGTGCACTTCATACAAGAGTGTAGAATTTAGCATTAGCCAATGAGCATTTATTGGCCATGCCTATGTTCATCAAAATGATAGAGCTGTATTTCATTTTAATTTTGCATGTTCAGAAAATGAATTTTTCATATAATCAAAGGCATAGGTTGTTTCAACCTTAGTCAAATTTAAGGATAGACTTTTCCTATTTCATAATTTGTGAAAATGATGGCTAACAAAGCACTAGCAGAACAAATGGCAATTGTATTTTATCTAGCCCACAGCTAGATTAGCAGATTGGTGCAACAGACTGACAAATGTTACGCTTGTAATTCTATTTTGGTATACTATCCACGTAAGGGGTTTACAAAACTACTTCTGCTAAACACATTGTATGTTTAATATTCCAGGTTCAGACACTATGCATGCAAATGGATTTAAGGCAATTTAGCTACCTGAAGCTAGATCAGTGTTTTCTTTATGTAACGGAGTTGGTTCTGCCCGCAGCGAGTTTAGAATCGAGGGATCTCGACGCGACAAGAGAGCGATTTAGCTCGCCGAGCTAAAGACTCAAGTCCCTAACTCCGGGAACTAATCACACTCTTATCCACGTCACTTTCTGTAGCGGACGCTCACGTACCAGAGCACACCCGCTACATTCTCCCCCTCTAAACTCCTGCGGTAGCAACCACGGCCCGACCAATTACCATCAGTCGTATGATCCGAGTCACAGCACCAATGTAACGGAGTTGGTTCTGCACACAGCGAGTTTTGAACCAAGGGATCTCGACGTGACAAGAGAGCGATTTAGCTCGCCAAGCTAAAGACTCAAGTCCTAACTCCGGGAACTAATCACACACTCTTATCCATGTCACGTCCTGTAGTGGACGCTCACGTACCAAAGCTCATCCGCTACATTTACATGCGTGGAAAACACTGTCACATAATTACCCATATAGTGTAGCCATATATGGGCTAAAATACTTTAAAACAAGTTGTAAAAGTAACAGATTTTTAATTGCAAGAAGATGAAGTGAGTGCTTTGAATAAGGATTGGCCATGCTAAAATACTGAAATGTCTTAGTTTACTTTATAGCTTTGCAATCTGCATGTCCTATCCTTTACTGGCTTACTTAACTTTCTGTAGGTGTGTCCAGTCCATGTATGCAGTTCATCCAAATGTATTAAAGAAAACATGCTGTAGAAATATATAGGTTTGGTTGCAAAATGGCAGCAAGTGATAATGAACTGTTCTCTTTCCACCTATCACATAGGACACTAATGGGCCCGTATGGAGTAGATCGAGCTGTGCATTCCGTTGAATTCACTGACTGTGAGAATGGACTAGGTAAGTCTACCTCTTCTGTTCTCATAACATTGTTTAAATATGACAATGACATCACAAAACATTGAAAATGATTCTTCACCTTTCAGCGGTTAGAAACCCCAATGAAACTTGCCTTAATAAATAAACGATTGATGATTCATTTGGTATTGTATTTCACATGCAACCATTGCCCTGAGCATAATGGAGGTTGCTGTGTTGTCTGCCTAGTAACCATTGATCGGGACGCAAAAACTCTGCTCAGGTGGGGGATTACATTTCATGAGGTTTATACTTTTACACGAGAGAAAATCTGTTTAACGACGTACGTTTCTCTTGAAATACTGAAAAGTGGTCACATAAAACTTCATCTAAACGGATAATTTTGCAATGGGTGGTAAAAATTAAATTCCAATACTGGAGTCCTTCTTTATCAACTACAGCTTTGATTTTATTAGATTCAGGAGTTGTATACAGTTGTATACAAACAACCATCTTCCATCTCGAATGTCCACAGTCCATTGTGCTTACAATTTAAATCAAAATCTGTGTGCTAATTTTTCTGGCATCGAAACACATCCATCTAGTGTTCACTGTCTGCCTCCATGTATTAGTGCACAGAAACAGACAGCCATTATGTGAAATGCCTGCCAGCATGTCAGGTGAAATTCCGTATTTTTTCTGTAGTCATAAAGCCATAACAGAGGACTGAGCTTGTTGGTAGTAATGTTGAATAACTGGAATGCTTATTTACATTAATTTAAAAGGTGAAGGCAGGACAGCCCCTGTTTTGTTAATAGTTTATCTCCAAAGTCATCAACTTGAAGGTTGGGTGGGCCAGTGTTTACTGTATTGTTAGCAGATGTTGCTGTTATTTAGCTTTGGTAGAACATGGGGCCAAGCTATTGGCAGTACTGTACTAGCCAACAAAGCTGTGTTGGCAGCTTTAACATTGTTATTGTTCACTACGTATTTAAAGTAAAGAAATGTATTCTTGCATTGTATTTGGGTGAACTATCACTTTAAAGACACAAAACCACAAAGGGCAAAAGTTTGAGATGGATATGAGTGAGGGGGACACCGTTGTGAAAACAGCATATGGGGAAAGAGCAGAGAGAGCCGACAATCATCTACTTGTCAATTGTTATGAATTCCGTTGATGCCGAGAGAAGTGTATTATATTGGCAGGTTTTCATGCAGCATCAAATAAGATACAGTAAACCAGGTAACAATGACTGCATATAACTTTAAATTTTAAAGCTTTTTTGGGGGGGTTGAAATTATTGCAGCATTGTCTAATACACTACATGTCTGACACATGATAAGTGTCAAAGGCCATAAACATTGCACTGTCATTTTTCTCATGTGCCTGATTAAGTGGTAATTGAAAGATTAACTGAGATGATTGTTGCAATTCATAGAAATAGATCCTCTATCGACTCCTTGGTGGTGGAGGACTGAAAAACATGCGAGATAACAACCCAAGATTATTTTCTGGGTCCAACCCATAACCCTTTATTTCCGATAGATTCAAGCCCTTTCTAAATGTGGATTCATCAACCACAGGCTAATTCAAGAACATAAATCCCATGGCTGGAGAGAGACTAGTCCATGGTTAAATTGCGATATCAGAGCTTGTCATTACAATATTTGATGTCACTCATGAGCCTGTGGATTATCACACTATTTTGAAACCTGATATTGAAAAGCAATCTTAGCAAAACCAAATCTATCTGATCATCCATAATCTACTTCATTGTTTATTCAGAACTGTAATATTTCCTTTTTTTTTTAAGCATCATCCCACTTTAGACAGAGTATGGAACCGAAGGTGATTTGGACAAATTGAGTTTTGTCTGAAATAAAGCTGGCCATATTAGCACATGGTCTGTGCGTGGAGAAGGCATGTGGATTGGGCTCAAATCCCATGAGTGCCAGTGCACGGAGAAGTCAATCCTGTCACTGGACAATCATTGCCTTCCAAGCTGCATACTGTTCCCATTTCTTATAGTACCATATGACCTGAAACAAACTGATAACTTCATCCAAATAAAAGAATAGGTTTTGGTTGGATGAAATCAAGAACACCCCTATCAGAGGCAGGGCTAACATCCCAGGAATGGTAACTTTTATGGGCTGTTCAGCGAAACTGAAAAGTAGGCATTGTGCCCTTTAAATTTCTACTATCTGAAGAGCAGTGCTTGATGGTGGTGTTAATTAGAGCATTGGGAATGGAAACATGCATGTTCAGCATACTGAATCTGAAGGACCCAGGGGACCAAAAGTGGGCTGTGTCTTGCTTGTGTGTGCAAAATCGATCTGTAACATTTGGCCCCAGTCTGTGGAAAGTGTTGGTAAGGGTGACCAAAGCAGGATATGATCAGGAAAACGTGCAGAATTTGTATCCCTACTAGTTTTTATGTGTGTGGGTGTCAATGAGGTTTTTGGTGAACCTTTGGTTTTGGCAGACTTACTCGAAACTGTGATTCCATTTGTCTCTTTGAAGCCATGCCAGGAATCATGCTGCAACTGCTTACCCAGTGAATGAGAAATTAATGATACCTGGTGGTCTGCGTACTGCACAGGTAGTCAGTAATCGAAGTGCTTTGACCTTCACAGCGAAATATGGAAGATGTTCAGGGCATTTTTAAAAGAACAAGACATGGAATACCAGTAGCTGAATATGATGAATCTGATCAGACTATAGCTGAACCTGCTGTTAGGAGGGCTTAACAGGGGTTATTTTAAGTAAAGTGAAACCGATGGCCTGGATGAATCCAGCTGCTCTGGGTTTTGTTCTTAGCTTTGATTAACACATTTGAACAACTGTTTAGTGTAAGTTTACATTTTGTTTTCTGCATGGCAAACAATCCTTGTTTTATTTCATTTGATAATTTGACAAATGATGAGTCCTCATATGACAGTAAATATTATAACTACTCAATTTGTTTAACTTCACAGTGTGATATGTCGGTAATGCATATAATGTCATCATAAACCAATAACTTGATTGATATAATTTGTACATCTTGTAAACTGAAAATGATTTGTTTTCCCAGGAATTAAAGTCATTGGCGGTATAAAGGAATTAACCGGAGAAGAGTTTGGAGTCTATGTGAAAAGGATTTTACCTGGTGGCCTTGCTGCAAGTGATGGTATGTCATTTTAAGGGTAATTTCCATACTAATGATTGAAACGGAAAGAATCATTACATTTTTTAAAGTAATTCATTTTATTGGAAATTTTATTTTTCCTGTTAATTATAAACCTTTTTTTTAAAAGATTTTGTTTCAGATTTTATCCCATTTTATCCCAATTTAGTAGCCAATTACACCCGCTATTTTTGTCAATCCCCCCCTAGTAATGTGAGTTTGCTGCCGTAGTCCTGCGACCAGTAGTGGCGTAGCATTGTCTCCTCCGAGACGGCACTTGCTAGGCTGTTGACCGTAACCCGGTACTACCAGGCCACTCGTGCGCAGCGAACATCCTGTTGGCTTCCTTCCCCCCTCCCTGGGGTGGACAGCCAATTGCCGCTCCTGGTGGCACTCCCGGCCAGAGCCGACTCTGGCGTGATGGGGAATTGAACCCCGGTTGCCGTGGCCAGTGTTGAATGTTGTAACCACTGGATCACGCGGGAGGCCCTAAATTATAAACATTTTTGACTTTTCATTACTGTAGTGGTCGGAAATTCAAGGTTAGGGGCCATTGTTCAGAAATGTCAACCCTGGTTCTGCTGTGATTGAACCTCCTTGTTCCTTAAACGTTTTACCGACAGTGACAGTTTTTCTCAGATTAATTATCCTTATACTACATCACAAGGATGCACCGATGAGGACCTGTTACTGTCCTTTTTTGTTTGGAATGCCAGTGCCATCTGGTATTGTCTTACCTCTCTATTGGTTTTATGTCTTCGGTCTAAGAACCTTTGTCTTTGGTACGGATGTGGTCCAGTAACAAGCCTGCAAAGTTGCACTATGACAAGCCACTGTTAATGAAATGGCTTTGATCCATACAGTTTTGGGAAACTCTCACTAATGAACAAAGATCAGCATCACTTTATTGTCAGTCAAGACATCTTAAAGACAAAAGTACTTTGCCTAGTCTTAGGGTCTTAAACATTTTATTGGTTAAGAAAACTGATACTACGGGTTTATTCATTTGATGTTTGCATCAAACTAAAACAAATGAATAGCAAGAAATGATTTGTGAATGTAAGAACTTAAGACTGAAAAATCTTCTCCAATAATGTTACTATGCAGAAACTATAAACATAAAGGAAAGCTATGTTATTAAACTAAATTATCTAATGCACTTATCTGTAATTGTAAGTTAATGCCAAGTAATGCCATCCAGGTAATGCCAAATGGATTCCAAAGTGGTATTTGGTAGCTATCTAGCTATAATCTTAGCTAGTGAGGCAATACATACCTTGCCAATTTAACAGTGGATTGTAACAAAAACATTACTTTTGTATTGTTTCAATTGTCCAAGTATCGTAAATGTAATGGTTGTTATTACATGGGTTTAAGTAATGTAACCAAGCTACTACAGTATCCCAAATATTTAATTAAATCAGAGCACATAGTAGCAGTGCGAGTGGTGGATGAAAGAATGGTGCATGCAAATAAATATTAAGTAATTAAGTAATTAAATATTGAAGCAAGTAATATGTATGTCAGTGTTTCCAGCATGTGCTTGCACTCACAATGACAAAATTTCTAAGCAATTGAAAATTGCCTTGCCTTCAAGGAATAATGTTTTTTCCATTGTTTCTTTTTTGACTTGTTGAAGCTGGGTGTGTCTTGCATTGAATGTGTATAGGGAGTTAGCGTTTAATATTTTGTTGGAAACCATTAAGTATAACCATCTTGTCACACTTCAATCATCTTGCTACGTTACTTCATAGTTGACCAGACCAACATTGATGTACTATAACCCTGACTCACTGCAAGAGCCAACAATAATAAGGACTGCATGAATAAGATACAAGCAATTGTGTCCCAGTTTCAGATCTCCTAGATCTGAACATGACAGGGTACTGAATGGGACAGAGTCACTTTAGCCTGGCTTGGAAGAGTGGGTCAAGCATCGGTCATACCTACCAACTGCCAGTTGCATTCTAAATGTGCTGATAGTAAAGCTTGATCATTTTCATCTTTTAATTGAATACCTACTGGCTGGTGATATACTGTATCTTCTAAAAAATGTTAAGGATTACAAAAAATACCAAAGATAAAATATGTTCCATCAGTGTGCAATTGTCACAGTCACATTTTCCAAAGGATAGTCTTAATGAGCTCAAAAACTAGTCTAATGAGCTCAAAAACATGTATGAGTGCGCTTTTAAACTTTCAAAAAGCTGAGCAGTTTCCATTATTAACCGTATAGGGATTTGAAATGAGTGAGGCACAGCTAATTAGTTTGCATTGTAACGATATAATTATCATCACTGCTTAGCCATTCAAGCAATCCCCTACTCATTGAACTCCACTTGATCTGAGTGTGTTTGTGATGTCCCTGTGATGCACTCTTCCCCTTTCTACGCTCTCTCTGTTCTTCATTATTCATTCCATTAGCTGCCTTAAATATGGATTTTATTTTCTATTGCTAATAATTTGATTACTTTATGTGACATTATAAGTTTAATGTCATTAATCAGAAGACACCACTAAGTGAACCTTATGCACTATTAAATCTTATAATTGTCTAAAGGTTTTTAGATTTAACCATTGTATGGTAAATTGGTATTTCAGTTATTTGAACAAACATCTCATTTTAAACTGTTGTTTAGGAGCTTATAACCCCCATAATTATTTTTCATACTGAATAATGCTGAAAATACGCCTTTCTTTATACCTTTACAGTTTATTGTCACATTGAGATTTAGATTGTGCTGAATGATTTGTGGTTGTTTTTTGTTTTGATGTAGTGGTTTGAAGGAGAGCTGTTATTCATAATGTGAGAATCCTAGTAATAGTATTTGACAAATCTTGTTTGCATAATATCAGCATTAGCGTAGCTTTATTCCTTTGAAGACATGGTGGAATGATTTTTCCACAGCTATTTTTCATATTGTGAAAACTGTTACATTGTAATCTATTGAATGACCCATGCTCTACGCCTGTTACAATATAGTAAAATTGTACATTTTTTCCTTTGACTTAAATGGACGTGTCTGCCAACAATGCAATGATACTGAGAACTAGAAAAGCTTGCCTTTACTGCATGTCATAGACAAAAGGCAAAAACTTTTTTTTATTAACTTCCATTCGAATAGATAATATAGGCCTATATCTCCAGAACATGTTTGATAAACATATATTATTTTCAAAAATTTAAATTAAGTTGATTGCTCAAGTTGACGTAGCCCTTAGAGGGCTTGGGCTATTTTGTCTCGTTGTAGAGGACAAAAGATGGGTCGTCAATTTTGTCGTCAGCATCACTCTCGATGTCAGACTCCTTACCAATAAGTTCGTCATCCTCGACGTACAAAAGCAAGGTTTGTGGTACATTTAGCCTGCCTCACATACTGTATGCGCCTTTACGCACGCGTGAATATAATTTTTATATCAAATTAAAATGATAATATCTCCGTTTTTACTTGGTCTTTCAACGTCATTCAAAAAACTAGCATGGGGTTTCAAGCCAGAACTTTCGAGTGAAGTTGACGGCAATGCTCAAAGTGACTTCGTTTTAAAGCTAGAACCAGTTACTGATTTGATCACGCCGGCATGATCGGCAACTCCTAAGGGTTAACTAAAGTTTTGATAAACGATTTAACACGTAGGTTGCTGAAACAGCTGAGGCAATACAATTTAATTACAGCCAACATTTCAATAACAGCACAAACTTTGAAGCAATTCAACAACACAAAAACAGTCAACAAGCTGAAATAACGATTTATTACAAAAAATCTAGTTATTTCATGCTTAGAATAGGCTATATGAATGATGAACTACATTTAAATGATTAATTTGTATGTGAGACTTCAACAAATGAATGTATCAAATTAAACAATTGATGATTCCAAGAGCAAAATGTTCAATGTAGCCTGGGCAAATATGCTGTGTATGGAAAATAACCATTGCTTGTTTAAACAGTGACTTGTTGCGAGGGAAAGTTAAAAGCCTCCAAAGGTCCACATGCACTATGGTGGTTTGTTGATGAATTCTCTGATGACAAGTGTGACATCTAATGTGTCCAGAATGTCACAGAGAGTGTTCATCAGAGCAAGGTATGGGAGTCTCTTCTGACTCATGGTGCTTGAGTCAGCCAAGTTGTCAGTCTATGGAGAGATGAGAATGACCTCTCTGATCCCACAACAGAAAGGGAGACGCACAGTTTGACTAGCCTCTCGACGGGATTGAGGGGATTTATTGTTGACGGCTGCAATGTTTTGAGGAAGCTGCAATGTCCAGCATTGTCTTAAGGGACTTACCTTTGATCAATTTTGATTGGCTTTTGATATAATTCTAGTTACTGACAGAAACATTGAAACGTCATGTATTACCTGCATAGTTGTGATTGATAGCTTGATTACAATGCAATTAACTTAGCCAAATTGCCAGAAATTTGATTAGTTGTCCATTTACCAACCTATTGGTAAAGGTTCTTATTTCGGTTAACAATCAATACTTTGAGCAGAGCGAGGCCACCAGGTGTTTAGCAGCTAGTTAGCTATAACTGTTAGCTAGTGTTTTTCCCCACTTGGCGTGAATCTTTGACTTTATAAATAGAAGTTTTAAATATTAAAACACATGTTAAATTTCCATCGCTAGCTAGCTAGCTAGCTAGCTAGGAGTAGGGCCAATGGAAGACGACTCAACAACTTACAACTGAAGAACTTGGGAACGTCTGTGAGGAGAACTAGCATTAGCTACTTGCTAAGTTTGACCTCCCTTGTTGGTTTGGTGTGGAATGTGTAGATTTTAAATATTGAGTATAAACTACTTGAAAGTTTTGTGATTGCAGGTTCAGATGGAAACAACATTTTGCATGGGGTAGAATACTGAATATGCTTAACCATCAGCTTCATACATTTTATTGTGCTTGATTTATTAGTATTCTAGTAAATTATCTGCAAACATTTGAACAATCAAAGTATAACTTTTTTTTACGCTCTAGTTTAATCCACAATAAATGCTTATGGATTGAATAGTTATTTCTAATATGAACTATAAATTGCACAGATCAGAGTGGAGCCTTGTCCAATCTTCAAATCAATATTGTCTTCAAACAATATGATCTGTGTTGCCAGCTGTTTTCTTCAGTGTGATTTGTCTATAAAGTTATTGCTTTCCTTGTTAAACCTTTACTTACAGGGCATCTACAGCCTGGCGACCAGATTTTGGAAGTGAATGGAGAAAGTTTAATAGGAATCACAAGTGAAAGGTATATAGTAGGCTACCCTCTACTAAACTGAAACTGAACCACATAAGATGACTTTGACCCCTTTCTTAAACAAAATTCATGATTATGATTACATTTTTGTCCAAAATAGCCAGAAGAAAAATGCATTTAAAAGTGGTTTTGAACACTCTTTACAAATATTTACAATATTAATACATAGAAGTAATTGCCTGTGCTTTACTCCACTTCTATGCAAATTGCATGCTATGCAATATATTTTAATTTTATAATTATTATAATATTAATTATTATAATATTATTCATTATTAGTATGAACTGTGATATCAGCAACATGTCAAAGGCAGGAATATGCAAATCATATAAACAGACATTTTAAACAATAATAGCTTGCTAAATCTATATTTTTTCTGTATAAATGGAATGTGATGTGATCTGAGTAATAAAGTGGAGGGAATTACAGGCATAAATCATTATTTGAAATGTGCATTTTGAAAGATGTATACATTGGGGTCCAAAAGTCTGAGTCCACTACCAAGATCTTTGTTTTCATCATTCATTAAAAACTAAGAAAAACATTTTACTCAGGAGAACAATTTGACCTCTAACTACTTCACTTAGCTCTGCTGACGTAATTACAAACAGCTGCAAAAACTTTTGCAAAGGAAGTGTCCTTTTTCAAGATTAAAGCACCTGCAGTAGCAATGAGAACACAGCTCAGACTTTTGGACCCCACTGTATATTATTATATTTTCAATAGTTGAAATGCATTTGTTGATCTTCAAAATTCTAGATATTTATATTTATAGATTATTCCCCAAACAATCTGTACACAAATGATTACATTTTCCTTATTCCTGTATGGCATGGGTATAATTTTCAGTAGCATTTTGGGTCTCACATTTAAGATTAATTCAGAATGAGGATTACCTTTTACAACTTCCCAGACATTGTCTTTGAGTTTGAGTTTTATTTCATCTGTTTTTTTATGCATAAATGAACAAAACCTTGCTTGTTTTCTATTTATAGGGCTGTTGACATCCTCAGAGCAGCGTCCGCGATCAATCACATGCGCCTTCTCATCGCGAGAGATGAAGAGGCGAGGTAGGCCATTGATTACCATATGCAGACTTTGGGCTCTCAATCCTGCTGTGAGAAAAAATGTGTGTGGTACTGAGATGGATGAAAGAATGGTGCAGTGTCAGGGTCTGTCCACAATAACACTGGCTGTGATTCTTACCCAAATCTTTTTCACATTGCTTACATGATCCCTCCTCAAATACAACTGCGACACCAACAATAACCACCCTGACCACAACAACTACCCACTTCCACCCCCCCACCACACACACACACATCACACACCAGCCCTCAACTAGGACGCCCTACTCAATCCAGGCATGCCAAGTTGAGGCTGGGAAACTTTGTTATTCTAAGCCTGTGACTAGACTAACCATAGGTTCATCCTACAAACAATATATATGCTCACATTGCTGAGCATAGCATGGAGTTGACTGGAATTTAGAGTCTCTCTCTGTGCTGCCTGTAATGCTTCTTCATGTGTTTATCTTGGGTCATTATGAACTGTAATTCACATTGTTGTCACCCTTATTTGAGAAGCCCTGAACATCCTCCTATCCAAAGCTTTATATTTTTGTTTTCTAATATTTGAAGCCAGAGGAATATTTTTGTCTCTAAACTAGATTTGTGCTAGTGTTTTGACAGCATGTGTGTTTCTTGGCTGCCACTTCAAAGAGGCCCTGGGCAGCTCTTGCTCTGGTTTGGGACACAAAAAAAACTTGTCTAATGAGTGAGCGCTTTCCCCTTTGAACATGTCTTTGTGTAGCATTTGAAATCCTTTCATATGTTATATGTCAGGGTTATGCAAATCTGGCCCACAAATCCAAATTCGGTTCTGGTTTTCTGGTAATTGAAAAATGAATGCAATTGATTGGCCAGAGTGTCTTCACACCTGACTCCCAGGTAAAGGGAGGGTGGAAAAACAGCAGTCCTCGGCCCACAATGACCGCAGTTTGAATAGCCCTGTTATGTTATATGTCATATCGAAATACCATGTATGACAGAAGAGTGGCACTCCAAAAGTATTTAGAACTCTCACTTGAAATAAAAAGGAAGAATTTTCTGTCAACTATATTATGTCCAAATCAGTCCAAAGTGGTCTCATTTGTTTGTGCTATGTTTGTGCCGGTTTGTGTCGTGTGCTGGTATGCTTTTTTAGATAGCATCATCAGCATTCCAACTTTGTCCTGTAAAGTATTATTACATTTATCACTAGCTGCTACCTCACCAAATTCATATGCAAGTTATACATTGTATATTAATTTGCGTATACAATTATAGTTATTAAAACATCAATTCATGATAAACCCCTTATTCTGTAAATTAGCCACCTAGCAAGCTATGTTTTGTCACAGCATGCCATTTGCTGCATGCATTTCAATGGTGGAATTCTTTGTTTTCTTTTCTGTTAGTAAGGCCTTGGAAGCTCATTTACTTGTGTATGTATGTGTGCGCACGTGTGTGTGTATATATAGATATATATATATAGATATATGCATATTATATACAGGGGGTAGACAAAATAATGCAAACATGAAATGCAAAAGTACTCATATTTTGAAGTAACTAAATTAAGGAGTCTACATGTGTTTCATATTAATGTCAATACTAATGAGTTTTTAAAGCAACATGAGAGATCTACAGATTTTGAAAGAGGTCAAATCCTGATTTGGCTTATGGGATCATGATTTTTGACACAGTTCTCTTTGACACATTAAATAATTTTACAATTTCTGTGACTGACGCAGCTGTGATTCGGCAGCAACTATTTGACCTCTTTCAAAATCTATTAGATCTTTCATGTTGCTTTGAAACTAACATATTACAGGGTTGATTTTATTGATTTTTTAAATTCTTTTTAATGAAAGAAAAATAAACTTGAGCTGAGTGTGCCATGTGCCACTGAGTCTCTGCTTTAATCTCTGCTCCTCCTTAACCACACTGCTGCTACTCCAGATGTACCAGAGTACCTTTCTGGAGGGAACCATCTAGCCTGTGCCAGGTTAATGTCTTCCGTCACTGCAGTCTCCTGATTTTAAAGAGCAATTATACTGCCATGTGCCCCAGGCCTAACACCTTTATGTCCATGTTTGACTCAGGGAACCTGTGTGCTCCATACTTACCTTTCTATAAAACATGTAGTAAGGCTCTTAGTCTCTTTGAATCAACCCATAACAGCTTCTGCCATCCAGTCTTGTTTGACATTCAGTGTTTTAATCCAAGGGGGTAACCCTCTATGCAGGAAAGAACAGTAGTCCAACTGGGTTTATTGTGCGCTAACGCTACAGGCACTAAAGTTGTAGATCCAGCTTTAAGTGTGATGTCTGGCATGCCGTGTGTGGAATGTTCCCACTATGCAGGATTCCTGAGGGCAAGATGTACAGTACCTGACAGCACAATGGCTCTTGAAGTCTGTCAGAGGTTGAATAATTTACTGGTGCTCAAGCTAAACTGGTGCTTGAAGAAACAGGAAACCATGTAGGGAGAATTCCTGTCCACTCTTCAAGAAGACAGATTCTTTCAGACCTCAGAGGTAAAGGTTTTGCTGACAGTCAACAAGCAAAGATAACATGAGGTCAAGTTATTTACCCCATAGCCAACTAGAACAATACAAATGGTAACAAATAAATAAATGGTACGTTTTTAACAGTGTTCATCTCAGATCATTATTTAGGCAGCCTTGGTTGTACAGTACAAACATGGGCAATGATACTTTATTGTACTGTTTCAGATAATAGTTTTGGTTGGATAATACAGATGGTTGTACCCACACATACACACACAATACACATGCAAATATCCATAATCTGAATATCAAATGCGTTGTATATGTAGATTTGTTTAACTTTTTCACAGCTTGTGGAAAACAAGATATGTTGAATTGAAAATTGTATTTTGATTCAAAAAGCATGATTAATTTCCTCCATGGACAAAATATATGCAAAGTTTATTTTTATGTCCACATCTGACTGAACATTTGCATTCATTGACTTTGCAAGCATGTTTCACCATGTATGATTCTGTGCTGACCAGTGGTGGCTGGTGACCAAAATATTTGGTGAAGCAACCCCCCCTTTATTAAAACAGCACTCAGTCTTTATTAGTGTATAACTATAAGCAACATATCATTTTGCAGATAAACCCAGCATATTATGTCCATCAGCTTTTATTTAAAAGACATGTAACTGGCATAATAACCTCTCTTCTTATCAAATTACTGGTCAAATTATTTTATTGGGGGAGTGAAGTTGAGTTGATAGATAGCAAGCAAACAATAACGTTAATGTTGCATTTTGGAATTTATTAAAGAATCATGAAATTAATTGACATCAGCTCTCCAAGTAACGTTAGCCTATTATCTAACGTAAACTATCTTGTAGTGTCATGTAATAACTTTAGCTACAACCCAATACGTTTTCTAACTTAAATATTATGTAGCATGGTACTTGTTTGTACGGGTTTCAACTAGGCTTTTTTTCACAGCTAATTTTTTCTCCTCTTGTTTTTCTGTGTACTCTACCTACCTAACTAGCTGCCTGGTGTTGGGTCTGCAGCTCAAAAATACAACCACACATTCTTTAGTATTGCTCAGCGCTGCTACCTTGAACTACGGTTTCTCCACATTTGTATAAAATACCACTGCAATCCCCAAAAAGCTGTGACTTGTCACTTACCGAGCCCACTCTCTGCATTAGCTTGATAGGAGGTGAATGGTGAATGGTTTAGATAGATGTCAATCATCTTCATGTCATGAACACACAAAGATTGCGCATCATTTGAAACACTAGGTGAAGCAGTGCTTTACTGGGTGGGCTTTAAAATGCGTCATAAGCCATAATTGTCCAATGAATGACGTATAAAGTACTATATTGCATTACATTGAATTGTACTGTATTAGCTTAGTGAAGCAGAGAGATCTCTGAGGTATAACCTGAGGGTGGTGCTGTTTTGCACAATACATTTTTTTTTAAAAGTGAAACTTTTTAGGCTTGATTCACAGAGGAAATAGTTGTGATGATACTTGGGCATTTAAAAAATATGTTTTATGTGATGTGTGATGTGTGATTATGTGTGTCATGTTTTTTTGACTGTTTGTTTTTAGGTGAAGCATTGCTTCACGTGTTATACGTCTTATAGAAAGCTCCACTGGTGCTGATATACAATATTCATTGTCACTGTTCAATGTCATGGCTAGGGCTGTTAAAAGTCAACTCAGTTGTCTTGTTATATTTTTGAGAACTCATTCAATAACATTGATGAAGAGCAGGAAGTGAGATGGTGAGAGGATGCTATTAATTTATACTTTTCCCCCTTTTCTCTAAATAAAGGAGAGAATTTACTGAGCTGCTGGAACAATATGGATCGAACAACAGCAGTATAGGCTCTACAAGAAATTCGCCAATCCAATATGGTATGGGTTCTGTTCTTTCTCCTTTGAATCAATGGTTTAAAAATGTTATTTATATACAGTATACCCCAAAGTTACAGTAACAGCACACAATGAACCACACAGTGTCACTTAACTCCAGCTGCATCAATGGTGATTACTTTAAATAATTTGATACCTAATGTTATCAAGCATGCTTGTATTGCAAAATGTATTTTTTGCTTGAAATGTGCTACCTTACAAAGTTGTGATGCTAAAGTAAACAGTTGGCTGTTATGCAAGGTAAATCTTCCTATGCATGTAGGAGTATTTCACAAAAGAAAAAACTTTTTTTTTTAAACAAATAACTATGAGAATAAATTAATTACAATGAGCTTTTCTGTGTGCATTATATCCTTCCATATTATATTTTAGATTTATACATGTTTCAAATTTCAAAAACCATGGGCTTTTAACAGGAGATTTGAGATTTAATTTGTTTGAATTAATTCCTTCATCTAAAGGCTAATTTTACTGTCATCTGGTGGTGCTTTAGAGATGTCAGAACAGCTTCAGTGTGCCTTGGCATAGATTCTACAAGTGTCTGAAACTCTTGGAGGGATGGATCACCATTATTTGAGCAGAAATGTCATCATTTGGTGTTTTGTGGATGGTTGTGTAAAACGCTGTCTCAGGTGCCGCTCCAGAATCTCCCATAAGTGTTCCGTTGGGTTGAGATCTGGTGACTGAGATGGCCATGGCATATGGTTTACATCGTTTTCATGCTCATCAAACCATTCAGTGACCACTTGTGCCCTGTGGGGGCATTGTCATCCTGGAAGAGACCACTCCCATCAGGACTGAAATTCTTCTCGATAGGATGAAGGTGATCACTCAGAATGGCTTTGGCATTTACCATTTACGCCCTCCAAGGGAATGAGTGGACCTAAACCATGCAAGGAAAATGCACCCCACACCATAATATAGCCAGCATAAAAAAAGCATAGACCATGAGAAACAAGCACTCGGGCCTGTAGGTTTCTTTTGGCGTGTGCCACATATGCACTCGTTTGCTTGTTGAGAACAAGGTGAAGGATGACTCGTTTGTCTATATGACTTTTTTCCACTGCTCAGTAGACCACTTCCTGTGTTATTTGCACCACTTTACTTGCAAACATGCATTTTTAGGTGTAATAAGGGGTTTAATGCACTGCAACCTGACCATAATATCCCTCTCCGTCAAGTTCTTGGCAGACTGTTCTTTATGAAACTTCCTGTAGATGCCCTAGATTGATATTTGCAATCAACTGATTCAGAGTTGCTCATAAGTTTTGCCTTGCATCTCGAACCAGTGCACGGACATCACAGTCAAGGAGTATGCACTTTCTACCACAATTGCCCCTAGTTGATGATGTTTTCTCTCAGACTTCCATGCCAACATTGCCTTAGCCGCTGTTCCTTGTGAAACATCAACAAGTTGAGCAGTCTTCTTCACTGAAGCTTCTGCCAAATGTGCCCCATCAATCATCCCTCTTTCAAAGTCACTGAGATCTTTTATTCTAGCCATGACAGCCAAAACAATGGGCAACTGAGCCTGCCTAATTTTTATACATAATCCTAAGCATGATCGGATGCTAATTGCTTAATTAATTCCGGAACCACACCTGAGTGGAAGCATCTGCTGTCTGTAAGTTACTCAGTTGTTTGCTTAATTTTAGCAGTTATCTGTATATGCCATATATATATTATATGTGCCATATAATATGTTTGTATGAAAGTCCTGTTGGCTATTTGCCATATAACATTTTAGATCATTTTGCAAAGAAACATCTGTATTTTCTCAATGTTTCATTTTTTCACATTTCTCCTAACAATTTTAAAATTAATTCTCTAAAATTCTCTCAAATGTATTTAACTGGTAGTTATGGATGGTTATGCTCCAATCTTTTTCTGTATAAAGCAGGCAGATACTTAGACAGCACATCATCTGGGTCCTCATCACGGTCTCAGAGTCCTCTGCTATTCAGCCCCGCTGGATCTCAAAGCACCTACAATGGCATGGGCCCATTGTTGCGGTCTCTCAGGTACTGCACATAACATCAGTCGGTCGTCTTCGTAGCCATAACGTTTAATGCTGTGAATGAGCAATCTGAGATCGACTGAGTACGAATTCGTACTCAAAATTTGAACATTGTAAAATGCTTTTATGAGCATTGCCTCCCTCCCACATTCACATGTATTTCCTGTCAGTATAAGTGACTTTATTGTATTACACGTATAGCTTCTTAGTATTAAATATCATATTGTATTACACATATAGATGCTTAGTATTCGAGATTTTATTGCATTACACATTTCGTTTTGCTGGTGAGGTGGAGGAATGATTCTTAGGAGATCTGATGTCATGGGTAACTGCATCTTATGTCTTACTGAAAATGTGGCATTGCAGTTGCAGAGCACTCCTTGCTTAAAATAAAATATGTTGGATCATCGCTATAAAATTATGCAAATTCAATATAGATTTCCATATTGGTATTGGATTTAGTGAAGTCTTAATTTTTAAAAATGTATTCATGGAGCCTGACAACTCTGTTGAATTAGTGTCACCAAGAATGCAAAGAAAGCCATTGATTTAGAGGAGGAGAGTAATCAAAGTGCAGCTAAAGCTTAAGGCGCAAGTAAATATCACTGGCATTAGGAGTATAGTAAAGCTGCTCTCAACCAGCTCTGAACTTTGTTTCATTTTTTTAAAGCTTCTTTCATCTTTTCCAAACTGTGTAATTGGAGAACTGCTTGCGATGACAAACTATTTCCATCCCTGGCTCATTTTTCAATATGTAAGGTTACATTTCCATTAACTTTCCACATGTAATCTTTTCAAATACAATGCCATTTGTGTTTTCCTTACGTTGTTGGGGTATTTCAATTAGGGCTGTCCCCGACTAAAACAAATCTTGGTCGACCAACAGTCGTTTTTTCCGATTGGTTGAAACTTTTTTTTCTATATGACACACCCTATTTGTTTTAATAAATACAACTATATGCACACTGCGCTTGTCTCATGTTTATAACGTTCTTAAGTGAATGACACAAATGACTAACAATAGGCTAATAACTTTATGGAGCCGTAGTTCAAGATTACCTGAAAGGAAAAAAACCTCTTCATGCTGCCCTTGCAGATTCTGCCGTTGCGCTTGTGAAGTATGGCCACATAATAGGCTGATGCTTTTATTTGACTACAACCATAACACATTCTAATGCATAGGCTATGTTTTATTTAATTAACCAGGTTGGTCTCATTGGGATTTAAAATCTCTTTTGCAAAAAAATAGGCTAACAAACTAATGATCACACATAGCCTAATGTCTTAAATTGTAGCCTAAAGCTGAACATAAAGTGGCTATAGCCTATCGAAAATAACTTACTCAAGTCGAAGACCATCTGATGACCTACTTCACCAGTCGTTTCTTGTTATGGCACAGGAACACTAGCTTGTCCACATTATTTGACAAAAGGCTGCTCTCGTTTTATTAACAGATTTTTTCTTTGACATTCCACTTTTTTTGAATCGTCCACGATTAAAACGAAATGTTAGATTTTTCTTTGACATTATGTTCTAAGGTTATATCGAAATGAGTGATTAAAGTATGCCTATATCACTAATCTTAACTGTAGGCAAATCTTAGGCTACAATTAAAATGCACATTTGCGTGCCTAAAAAAAGAAGGATACAATATAGGCTACATGAAAGGTGGTGTTACGCATGTTAGTTATAAATATATAAACCATACAATTAGCAAAACACATTTATTATAAAATGTGTAACTAGTTTTGCTTAGTTTTTCACAACATTACTATTACCTTAACTGCCTAATATAATTTAAAGAGAACATATATAGGCCTAGCTAAGAGTTAAGGACTGAAGGACTGTATACCCGCAGCATCCAGAATGGATTATTCTACTGACAAGCAAGCCGAACTGTGGCACGAATCTAGGTGTCTCATGCTGCGTGGAGAATTGTAAAAAAAAAAAATAATAATTAGCGCAACTGCTCGACCAAAACAAATCTTGGTCGACCAACAGCCCATCGACCAAACATCGCCCAGTCGACTAAATGGGGTCAGCCCTAATTTCAATCATCTTTATGTATTGCTCCTCAGTCAGTAATATGAGCGGCAGAAGCACTTACTCACACAAATTTGAAATAGATGTGGACATAGATACGATGCTGATAGTGAACGGGATGCGTGTTGTGACAGTCACCCAGGGGAGGGAGTCATCCAGCTCATCTCAATGGCTCGCTTCTGCAATCTGGGCATCGCCATCGGTGGAGGTTCCAACAGACCTGACGGCCCTGCAGTTTTCATCCAGGAAGTGCTTTCTGGCGGTGACTGCCACAGAGTAAGAGAGATAGTGACAGGGCTCTGACCTTGGCACTCCTTACAAAGCCCTTTTGTTCACATTTGCACACTGCATTGTGAGGAACCAAATATCTGTCCATATCAGTGATTGCTGGTGAGCTGGAAATAGAGAAGGCAGAAGTCTGATAATTAGCCAAATATTCGATACCAACAGGTATAGTTAATTTGTATCAATCACTTGGTAGCATTCGCTAATGGTAGCATTACATTTCTTTAAATCACAAGATTATGCAGCATTTGCCCATAGCCGCATATTATTTGTACTTCTGGGCATATGTAATCTTTCTCCATGCCTGCACTCAGGAAAATTGTGATACAAATGTGTAAAAAATGTCTAAATTGAAATGATGTGGCCTGCAGAAAGAGAATGTGAGACACAGTTAAGAGAGAACTTTGTAATTACTTGCCAATAGATTATACAGATAATTGGCATGCTTGTCAATCAAATTTAAAAAAAGGTAAACTAATTGAAATCAATGATCAGTTTGAAGGTAAGATTTCTGTCTCTTCTATTTCAAACTTGCTGGTACTTGTCTACATAGAGATTGGGGTTAATGTCTTCCTGTAACAGCTACTGTTTGTCTATCTGTTTCCGGCTATGCCTAAATACATTTACAATATACAGTATATCTACAGTATATCTATACTGTAGATATACTGTATATACACAATATGCAGTATATACTGTATATTGTCTCTCTATTTATTTATGTCTGTATGTGGGTTAGATATGAACTGAATTGCCTTTGTGATTTATTTCCGTTGTCCTCTGTACGAGCATTAAATGGATGGGGGGTGGGGGGTGGAATTGAGTCAGTGGGTGTGCAGATCTGCCAAAACATTGAATGGTCAGCAGAATGCACCCAGAGGATTAGCAGCAGAATGTAGAGACAGCACTATGGAGATGGAGCCTCTGTGGAGGGCTCAGACAGAGTGCAGAGGTCAAGTCTTTATGAAGACTAACTAGCTTTCAGTCTTTTTAATCGGATACGCTAGGATTTTGGTCACTTGGTATAGCTGCGTGGCTTGCTTTCTGTTGCTTTGCTACTGAGAAATAGGATCACGGGTGCCTTGTCCTGTAATTCATTAACAGCCCTCCCACACAGTTATGTAAAAAGGTATGGGCTTCCATCTCTGTTTTTGAGAGGTGTACTGTGTTCATGCCATACATTTTGTATTGAATTCCGTGTTTCAGACAGCCATCTGCTAAGTGCAAATGTTTGTTTAAGGACTCTAAGGCACTCATTGTTTCATGCTGTAACATGCAGGACGGTCGGCTGAGACCTGGGGATCAGTTAATTGCCATCAACAAAGAGTCATTAATAGGCGTGACCCACGAAGAAGCCAAAAGCACACTCGGCAAAGTCAAATTCAGGTACTTTTGACATGTAATTATATAGACCACCTGTCGCAGTCGGTTCACAATAATCAGCTATCACAATTACGCTGGAGCCATACTGACTATGCAGGGAAAAGAGTCTTTGTTGTTTGTCTATGTCCTCACAGGCAGGAGGGGGCTGTGGATATTGCATTCATCCCTGGGAAAGGCCCATTTCCCACCAGTAACTCTTTGCACAGCGGGGTCCAGAGGGGTGTGGGTTCGGGGAATGGGTTCTGTTCCTGCCGGTTAAAAGTTCACCTCAGATCGCCAGAGGTGAGGATCGAGCCCAGCCTGCAAAAGATCTGATTCTCCCCATTCATTGAGTGGACTTATGAGACGCATGTAATTTGATAATAATGTAGTGTTACTGTCACTGTGATTGAGAATGAATGCCCAACATCCGTTCTTTGTTCATCACAGACACGGAAAGAGGAGCCTGCGCCAGTGCCTTCTTCCTCTCCTGATATATGTCCCCCAGACATCTTTGTCTCAGGTAGTGTACTCATTAGTCTGTTTTAACATCCTTTCACTTACCTTTGATCTGACTGGCTTTCACATTCAGTCCCTCTGTCTCTCTCTCCTGTTTTCATTTTACATTACATTTACATTTTAGGCATTTAGCAGACGCTCTTATCCAGAGCGACTTACACAGTTTACATTTTCTTTACATGCAATCCATTTATACAGCTGGATATTTTACTGAAGCAATTCAGGTTAAGTACCTTGCTCAAGGGTACAACAGCAGTGCCCCACCTGGGAATTGAACCTGCAACCTTTGAGTTACAAGCGCAGCTCCCTCACCATTACACTATACTGCCAGCCCTTTTCTGCCAGTTTTTGCCTTCATAGGTGATAACTACCAACTTGTGTATTTTATATGCAAGAGGCCGCATAAGTACAGACAGTTTTTTTAGTAGGGTTTCATACTGTGTAGATTTTCACAGTTGCTGCCATTATAAGCCACCCCTGATAAAGTACACGACAAGCATTTGGCCTGGAGTGGCTTTATGTGCTAACCTTTTTAGAGCTATCTGCCAGTGAGGGTAAGTGGCATTTGTGCTCTACCCACGCTTGTGCTATCTTGCCTCCTTGAGCATTTTTTGAGGCCTGTGTAATCTGTGGATGAAAGTACTCATTGTTATCAGAAAATATGAAGCCATCTCAGGAAGTGGTGATCAAAGCGCAGAGGAAATTTAACGTGAATCATGTACTGTAAATGTCCTTTTAAAACCTATTAAATTAATGTCACTCTCAGCAACCCTGGATCAACATCCCTCACACCAGGGGTTAAAGCAGACAGAAAATGCTCTTACGTGTACAGAAATTCAGGATTCATTGAAATGGCAGTAATTTACAGGGGGAAAAGAAGATTCAGGATTAGACTGGTGCTATGTTTAAAATGTAATCAAACCGGCAATGGGAAATAATCCAAGTGTGCCCCTAAAGGGCACTGTGGGTAGAGGGTGTTTATAATTCAAATCAAATTGCAGTGTGTATAATAGACTTAAAATGTGCCTTCATGTCCTCTCAGATAACCGTTATCACAGGTTACTATTGTTGCTGATTTGCTGCTTAGGTTACTGATATTCTGCCCCTTAGGCTCTTTTGCTTATTATACCAGCCTCCACGGGTTGCCATGGAAACTAACGGTCATAGGAAAATTGACTTTAAAAAAATATCTAACACCACAACAGAGATGTTAAAAGGACTCATCTCTATAAAGATGGACATGTCATAAATGAGTGGAATATGGTATAGATTGTGCTTGCAGTAATTATGTAGACTTTGCTGATACAACTGTGATGTCATAAATTGACATCTAGCCTGTTGATGATTTTAAAGCTTATAATAGTTTAGTTGCTTTAATGATTTGATCTGCACAAGACCCAGAGAGAGCCAATGAATGAGAATGTTATCTGGTGCTTGTTGTTTTGTCAGCTCATGAATACTGGGCATACCTTTATATTTAGCAATATGTCATCTGCTATGTTTCTGCCCACTTCTGAATTTTGTTTCAATCATCTTGGATTACCAACTGTTTGCTAAACCCCCAAGTTTTGTATAATCTGCTTATGTAACTATTTTGCTACTAACATCCCTATCAAGATCATTTGTGTATATTTGGAAAATAGGTGGTCCCAGCACCAATCCCTGTGGGACTCCACTCCACCTAGGTTATATACAACTCCTACAGTTACGTTTTATATTCTACCTTTCAGCCAATTATGAATCCACTCTGAAATAACTCCTGTCATTTCTACTCAATTGATTACAACAATGAGCCTCTTGTGTGATACCTTGTCAAATTCTTTTTCAAAGCATTACTGCTTCAAGTTACTGGTCTTGACTGAGGCTGACCATACACTTTTAATCTGTTTTGTTTGTCTCTTGTTTTGTGTAACTTACAAAGTAGTGAAGCGGTGTGATTATCATATTTTTTAAATCAAATTAAAGTAAATTCTGTTGAAGTTGTCACCCATGCTTGTGAAGAGACAAAAGGTGAAATACATGTGGAAAAAAAGGAATAAGTAAAAATGGTCAAAATATGAATTGATGTACACCTTTTTGTGGGGATAATGCCTTAGTCAGACTGTGCTTTTACAGTATATGTGTGTGGTTTGCTGTATTTCCTTACAGTAGATTGCTGTATGTCAGGGGCTGCATAATTAACAATATTACACATAAATCATGAATTGAGTTAAAAATGCACATGCTGCTTGTGGTCAGCATACACATTTTTCCCTGAATGTGTATTTTCTTTTGCATAAATAATTATATACTATACACATGGTTTTTAAAGTGCATATATTAAAGGCCAAGGGCACAAAGTAATACATAATACTTAATATTGTATTCTCTTCTCCTCTATAAATTGTTTAGACTCGCAGGCTGCATATGCAGAGCTCTGTACATCAGTTGGATTAAATATACACTCTTCACAGTCCCAGACATGTCAGTCCTGAAATTACTGTTATATCCTCACAGAAATCTGTTAATCCACATATGTTGTTTCCTGGCAGTTCATATAGAATCCATCCATTTGTTTCCTCTGTCCTTATATCCAGTATGTTCAGGGAATCTGCCATTCTTCGTCACTGTAGTGACCCCTGCAACTAGTGGTCACGGCTGATCATAATCTCATTACTTAGGAATGCCCAGTAGGTTTAACCAGTGTAATGTCTGCTGAAAGGCAGGCACGTCTCATTGGCTGCTAGGGTGCAGATAGCATGAGCGCTGTTGTTGCCTGTGACAGATGTCCAGTCATAGCAAGTGACTCAAAGGAGAATTTGAGGACAGACCCAGGATGTTTAGAAAGCCGATAAAGCAGATAATTTAGAAAGCAGTAAATATGTATTTTTGTCTTGTGTCCTGGGAAAATAGTGGTAAAGGTCCTTTTTATTGCTTTAAATGTTGTTGCCACGCTTTAGTGGATGAAGGTAGTGCTACTCATTCATTGCATGATATGCTGTGTAGTTTTAATTTTTGAATGGAATTTTAGTGCATGAATTACGTTTGAGAGCTTACGTTTGAGAGGCTTGTACATGAAGCGTCACCTGTTCCCTCCACTCAGAGGGAAACACCCCCAGCTTTGTGGGGCCAGCCCCATCAGGCAAAAAAAGGAGCACAGGGGCTGTTGAGATTTCTCTGTCATTTGTTTTGGAATGGGATAAATCCCAAGTGGAACATGTCCCCATTGCAGGGAGCAAACCGCTCATAGCCCACGCAGTGAAGGGACATTCTGCCTTAAGTCCAGAGAACAATGTAGGAGCTGCATCAGTGCTTTTGAATCAAGCTGAGCTCATAGCAGGGGCATTCTGATCATACAGGAAGATATGGTCTCATATTTACAGCACAGTCCCTGCCCTATTCCAGTTCTCTAGATTTATGTTATTAGTAAATTCCCTGCTGTTTATGTGAACACAATGAATGTAGGTTCGTCATGTTAATTCAACTGTGCAAACTCACATTTTGTCATGTAAGTACAACCCAATCAGTACACTGGTTGTAAAGCTATTTTAATTCTGACTCGAATGGCCTTACCACACCACACAAGAGGAAGTGGAAAAAAAAAGTTTGCCAATTTTTTTAGATTTTCTAAAGCATTTTGATATTTGATACCCCACCTTGAGGTTTCACCACATGTGTCTATGTTTTCAGGATCTACCACTTCACAACAAACAGCTGGAATGGCCAAACCCAAGATCTCCCTGGATCCTCACATCCGTCTCAGATCAGACAAGCTAGACCTAGTGAGTGAACAGCGTTTAACAGTGGATTCCACAGTCAGAACTCAAATTACTATGACCTTTGAGAACTTCCAACCAGTTAATGCAGTTTATCAAGACTTACTGTCTTTTGCATCATATTTCTAATCATTCTATCTGCCTTTTTATAGTGATTTTGTTGTTTAGCAGTGATTTAATCCTATCCTTCTAATCCTGCGATTGACCCTAATCTACCAGGCCATTAATAGGATTATGTTTTGTTGGAGAGCATTTTGATGTGGAATAGAAACACAATACACTATATTTAGTGAATGCTAAACCTTCTATTGTCATTAAAGAAAACCTGTGTGTAAAACCTACACACATGTGGTTTGTAAGGCACTTAAAATAAAAGAAGGAGGAAACTGCCAAAATAAAAGAAATACCAACATAACGTGTCTTAATAGGACATTGGCAGGATGCAACACCATTCTTCCACAATAAATTATATCAATACACCTGACATTAAGGTGTGGGGTAAATTTTTCTGGCATGGTTTAGGTTCACTCAACCCCTTAGGGGGCAAAGTAAATGGCAATAAATACAAATCCATTCTGAGTGATCACCTTCATCCTATGATGAAGCATTTCTATCCTGATGGGAGTGGTTACTTTCAGGATGACAATGCCCCCATCCACAATGGTCTGATGAGCATGAAAACTAATGTATAAACCATAAGCCATGTCTGTCTCAATCACCAGATCGCAACCCAATTGAACACTTATAGAGCATTCTGGAGCAGCACCTGAGACAGCATTTTCCACCACCATCAACAAAACACAAAATGGTGGAATTTGTTGTGGAAGAATGGTGTGTGATGTTGCATAGAGTTCCAGACACTTGTAGAATCTATGCCAAGGTGCATTGAAACTGTTGTGATGGCTCGTGGTGGCCCAGTGCCGCTGTTAAGACACTTTATGTTGGTGTTTCCTTTATTTCGGCAGTTACCTGTGTACCACAAGAAGAGGTCAGAACTTGAATCTGATTTTGGGTTGCCTTTTGGGAGCCGTTAATGCTAGTGCTGCATTGCCCTCTTGTGGGCATGTGCGAAAATGTGACTGTCGTAACACTAAAACACACATGACTGGAAAAAATGCTCATGATGACAACTGCTCTTATTGCTGTATTATTCTGGTCATAGGCTCTTAGGTATATGGGGTTAGATGTTACAGAAGAAAAGAAGAGTATCTTGAGACAGAGCATAACAACGGACATTCAAGGAACAGTGGCCTATGGAGGTGAGCAAAGGAGATGCACAACAGCATGTCAGACTCATACCTTTCCCAGTACATTTGCAGAGAACCCCTGTGCTCAGTTGTACTGCATCCAATGCAGTGTCTCAGCAGGAGTATTGTGCTCTCTAATCTGGGAAGCACATGTGGATTAGAGTATGCTGCAGCTCTGCTTAGCTGGTTTGTAATGGGGGGATTAATCATACTCCATGTTCAGGATACAAACATGAGGATGGAGCTTTCTTAAAATGGCATCCTTGTCTTAAGATGTTCTTGCACTTGCCTGAGTCTTACGCTAACTATTACTGGTATTTTTCAAATGTGTCCTTACGCTAACACTGTTTCTGTCTCTGGGACAGACTTTGTGGAGGCCACGCAAGATATTCTACAAGACAAGCTGGATGAGACGGGGACCAAAGTGCCATTCATGTTCTCTTACCATGAAGCGGCCAGCCTGATGGACACCTCAGCTTTCCACTCTCCGGTAAATTGACTAAACACTTTTTTTCCTCTCTCAGGGGAAAAGACATGCCTAGCTTGTTAGAACTCAAATAGGAGTCCTTAAGGCACCCACGGTCCAAGCTTACTTAGTAAAGGGATGCATTCAGTGTTTTAAAAGAGATTTACAGCACAGGGAAATGATCAAAGCTGCCTTTTAAACTCCAGCATGTTCTGTCTTTTGTGCCTGTTTAAGGAAATGTATTTCTTATTTATACATATTTGTGTAATGTAATGAATAGACTAATAAGCACAAAAATGCAGAACTTGTTTTGATTCAAATATATATCTCTCTTTGCGTCCAGTGCTGACAGATATCTGAACAAGTAGAATATCGAGTTGAATATTTTGCATGTCATTTTCTCTGCTGATTCCTGATTTGTGTTGTTTGTCATTGCAGACTTATGATTTGGAAAACAGCTACACTACTGAGGAGCTGGAGCAGTTTCAATCTGAGGTGACCCAGCTTCAGCATCAAATGAATCAGTTAAAGGTGAAAAGGACAATATGGGTCTCATTCAATTGTCCTGTGACGGTATTTCAACATGTATGTCAAAAAATGATCACTATTTATGAAAGTTATAATGATAATAATAATTTAATTCTCATTTTAATGTAACTCATTTGTGACTAAGGATAAAAATCATATAGGTGTGCATATAGATGCACATGAGATGTGCTCTGCCTTTTGTGTTTTAGCTGCTCTGTGTATTAACACGAACCAACATTTTCCTAGATAATACTGAAGGACACAGAGCACAGCAAGAAAACACTGGAAGATGAGCTACAGAAGACCACGCAGGTAGTCACTGTAATTAATAATACTGTGCTTTCCAACGAGATTAGTCTACTGGAGTTATTGTAGTGTATGTAGATAACAAACAGGTTACACTGTTGCAATTTTCACATCTACCAATGGTAAATCAAAGGTATCCAAGAAGCAAGTGGTGCACTCCACAGTCGATCAAATTGGGTAAATGTCATTCAGATGGGGATAAAGTAGGGGAGGAGAAGCACCCTCCATTAGCACTCTTGTGTCACTCGTCACAGGTATACTGTATCCCTTCTCTTTCTGTGCTACAGAAAGCCACAGCCACGGTTGTGGAGAACAAGACTCTGAGGAGCCAGCTACAGGTGGCGGAGGCAGTGCAGAGACAGACTCACAGTGCAGAGCAGGACTATGAGGAGGTGATTCAGCTGCTGGAGGCGGAAATCAAAGACCTGAAGAATCAACTAGCTGGGAAGAAGCAGAAGGGCCTGGAGGCTACTACAGTAGGCTCCCTCTCTGTTCTCTCTCCCCCTCCTCCCTCTCTCTCTCATGAGAATGCACCAACTACAAGTTATACAACTAATCATTCTGTTTGTATATTAGGCAATACAGGTATAAATGTGCTCATAAACATATTGCAAGGTACAGCTTTAAGGAAGTGTCGGTAACACCTGATTGAGAAGTCCAAAATGCAACTTCCTTTGTATTATCCTGATTGTGAAAAGGCAGCGTAATGTTCTGTCATATTTTTTATTGTGCAAGGAGGATGTCATTGAACTTAGGAGAAGGCTCTCTGTCTTCGATTGCCAGCTGAGGAAATCTGAGCTGACCAGGAAACATCTGGAAATTTCCAACAAAAAGCTGCTGGGATTTGCCCAGGTAATAATCTCTCTGGCTGTGTTAGAGGCCCAATCACAGGGAGCCCAGATGGTGACTCAGTATGTCTCTGAAGCATAGCAAGGGAAAATGATGGCAAGTAATCACAACTCTACAAATTCAGTTGACAGGATATATTAATCCCTATTAAGGGGCTTATGTAACAGGTTTTCACCAAAAATATCCAATATTACTAAATTCCAGTAATCTCCCTCTACTTTATTTCAAATTACCCCCCCCCCGCCATGTTCTCTAAATCTCTATCTCTGTAGGCATTTGAAATTCTTAAATTAAGTGTTATCAGGCTGCTAGAATCAATATGTTATTACCTGAATTTCATGCATTTCTAAAATGTTCTTTTAAAAAAATTCTGAAGATTCCACAAAATATCCAATTTGGCTGACACCATCTGGCTCGCAGCCAAGAGTATCATTGATCTCACCTTTAATACAACTTGAGGATATCACAGGTGATTATTAAGGCCAGCATTATAGCTACAGTAGAGTGAGTGTATTTTATATGCAAGAGCATATTACTCAATATTAGTCCATTTGCAAGCTTTTTCAGCTATGCTTCCAATCATATTTAAATATTTGATTTAAAGAAACAATCAAAGTTCAAAAACGAATATGAAAAATTACAAAGAAAAGGTTAGTGGGTGTTTTTTTCATCACATAAACATATATAAATATTTGATTTAAAGAAGTTCAAAGAATATGAAAAATTACACACATAAAATGTTCAGGTTTAGTGTTTCTTCCAAGTATTTTTCATGGGCCACCTCCGACCTCTGAGTCTCCCTTCATCAATTACAATTACTGAACGCAGACCTACAAGTGTTACCCAATGCCAGCCCCCCAAACCTAAAACAATGAGCAAACAGTCTCCCCCAAACCATTAAAAAAACTATAATAATATGCAGTAAATATATGTGGCAATACCCAGATTTGGAAATAACAGGATAGTTTATTTTATAAAGAAGCATATTTTTTACTGGTTGTGCTATACTGTAGGCTTTTTAATGTTTCAGTAGTGTTAGAACGGATGTTGTATTGATCCGTTTGCAACCCTCAAAACCTTTCGCACACAGACAAGAGCCAAAGTTTTCCGGAGTTTATTTGTGGCCACAAGAAGAGACAGAGTTTCGCCAAGGCAAAACAATTCTCTTCCTAGGCCAAACCCATCTATGAGCTAGAACAGGCGTAGGCAACCCCGGTCCTGGAGCACCAGAGACATTTCTTGTTTTCTGGTGCCTGACCATGTGCAGGTCACCATTCAGACTCAGAGTTTAATATTCAGTCATACTGTGTAATCAAGATGAAAACTAAATCGGATGAAACAAAAATCCGAGACATTTCTGGCACTCCAGGTCCAGGGTTGCCTACCCCTGAGCTGGAGTATGCGTTCCAAGATGTTCAGCCACTTGTTAATCCTTACTACACTGACATCTTGTGGTTCATAGGTGTAACATCAGTTTGAGAAAGGGACCACAGCACTGTATACTGTATATACAGTACTGTACAGTAAATCCCTCACTAGGAATAAAATATTGAGGGGAAAAATATGTTTATATTTTTGTTTTTTTGCTTGTTACAGAATGTTCACAGAGTACTGTCTGTCTCCAGTTTATATGGTGCTGAAAATGGGTTAGTGATATTTAATAGTCATTTACTTGTGATTAAATGTATACTCCTATATTAAAGTAAAAGTATAATATAATACTCATGTATAATAGTTGTGTGTATTTAGTGAAACATCTGCTCTGCAGGAGCCCCAAAACATCTCCAGCAACAGATATCCCTGACACCCCTTCCCCAGTTCAGGACCCTGCTGGACAGCTGGCAGCTGAAGCCAAAATGTTGGTGGATAGAGTAAACTTTTTCGGCACTGAACGTGGTAAGTGAGACAGAATGTGTCACTTTGAAAATGCAGAAGCCAAAATGTTGAAGGTAAATCTTTAATGTCAAAATTTGCTAGGACCATTTCTTCAGTGTGCCATTTAGCATGTTTCCCTTTAGCAAGTGCCTAAAACATCACATGCAGCCAGTAAGACCAGCTTCATCTAAAAAAAAAACCATTGTGTGTTACATTAAGCATACACGCCGTTTACAGTAACACTTTAACTTTATTCATTTTTATTCATTTTTTGATAGCACAGTTCTTTGTTATATATGATTTAGATTTTCCAATGTATGTATACATTTCACTTGGGTCTGCCTTGATTTTGTTTGAGAATGTTGAAATAATGAAGTGACAAACTTTGTAAGCCTAAAAATAAATTGAAAGGAAAGGCTCCCTTTGAAATATAAATGTGCTAGCAATATCTTGATATGAATTAAATTGTGAATTAATTATGAAGTAAAATGCTCTTCTGAAATGTTCTAAATGAGGTGATCCGTCACATTTCTATACACCCCTATATTATAGTGTAAGTGTACACAAAAATCGAATAAAAACAGTTTGAACTTTAGTCAGGGGGACATTTTGCAACAATGGCTGCTGTGGAAAATAAATGATAATTATCCAATTGAATTGCCTAAATCAGTCCATATGGTGTCCCATCTCATCGCTTAACAGTGATTCTTCCGCGGGCTGCTGGATGGCTCATCCTGTTAAGGCAGTGTTTTAGTGTGTGGATGTTTCCCATGATCTGGTATTGAATCTGTAGCATCCCAGTACCAGCCGAGGCTGAGTAGCCCAGAGGAAGGTACATAATTGGCTGTAGCATTGCCAGGGAAGGGAGATTTCCACCAGTGGGACATCTGTGTTTCATTGCACATCAGACGTGACAAACATGGTCAAAATGTTTATTGCTGACAAGTAAAATGAAATCAATAAATTGGGAGAATTGTAGCAGTGTGGTGGTATTATTTTCAGATTTTGCGTTATTCTTGATTTGCCAAGCATCGGTACACATGTATGGATGTGCGTATGTGCCTCTGTGAAAACTAAAACATCTATGGTATGGGCCTACAAAAATTTGGAAAATAAAAAGTTAACTTGATGTCGATGCGCAGCTGAACTTGGTACACCACAAAAATATTTAGTTTTACATTACAGAGAAACTGTCTTCCTTTAAATAGTTGGTGAAATTACTGCTACTGCACACAGCTGTTTTTACACTGTTATTTTGAAGCACTAAATGACTAAAGGAAGTGCTTCTAAATTACTGGCTCTTTTGTAAGCAACAAGTGACTGTAATTACCATATCCTTTTTTTCCTTGTAGCATTACCATGTGATGTGGAGGTCAGTAATACAGAAGAAGGGGAGGAATACATCACTGAGTAAGTGACCCAACCAGTTCATATTCTTCATGGCTTCAATGGCTAATTTCAAGGCAGGTTTTTAAATAATGTACTTTTTCACATTGTTCTGAAGCAGGCCTTTGTAGGATAGAAAAATGTATTAATTGAAATGATGCGATTGAATGAATGAATGATTATAGCAGAGTTATTACAACATGGAATTTCAATCAGAAAGCACAAAACTGATGGCAGTTCAGATTTTTTTACAATGGGTTATCAAAATATCGAGTAGTACATTCTTCAGTGTGGTGTTCAATGTTGGCTTTATGTGTCCTCATTGAGAGGAAACAACAGACTTACCACACCCACTCATCATTAAACTCATCTTATCACTTTAAATCTCAATTCTCTTTTAAGATGAGTATGTTTTAGAGAATCTGTTTGGATTTTTACTAATGAGGAACCAAAGCCCAAAGTGGTGTTGACATAGATGCTGGGATAGACGCTTCATAATATCTCACTCAGTTCTGGCGCTTGCTGCTAAAATCTTCCTTTGTGATTTGTTCAGAGGGCCTGAAAGGTGTGGGGTGGAAATGAGTAGCGATTGAAGATCTGCAAACAGTACACCTAATCCAGGTGAGGCCTCTCCCTCCCCGTACTGCAGCAGTGTGCCTGAGTCATATTTACTATGGGGATACTGTACTCTCACAGCCGCAGTGACAAGCAAAAAACAAACTTATTATTACTTTTTTAATAGCCAACTTGTATGAATGAGTTTGTTTTCCATGTATCAGTTTCTGAAACTCTCATCATTAGTCTGATTATGGCAGCCATTTAGTTAACAGTACCATCTAGTGGGTGACATCGGAGATGCAAGCTAAACAGGCAAACTTGCTTCTCGTGCAATGTCAATCTGAACAAAAATATTTTCAACATAAAAAACGTTATGGCCTCCCCGGTGGTCTAGTGGTGACAACGTCTAGTGGCCACTGCGACCGGGGTTCAATGTCGGCTCTGGCGGCTGTGCCACTGGGAATTGGCTGTCCGCCCCATGGAGTTTCAATTCCACTGCCGGTCACAGGGCTAGCCTCCCAGAGGGGGATTGACATGAAAAAGAGAGGGTGTAATTGGCTACTAAATTAGGAGAAAAATGGGAGAAAATCAGAGACAAATTAAAAGTTACTCGCATATACAAAGCATATACACATATACACACTGTTCCAAA
Source organism: Aldrovandia affinis (assembly GCA_029706075.1). Taxonomy (NCBI): domain Eukaryota; kingdom Metazoa; phylum Chordata; class Actinopteri; order Notacanthiformes; family Halosauridae; genus Aldrovandia; species Aldrovandia affinis. The sequence goes on along the minus strand of JAINUG010000152.1, from coordinate 1,231,226 downwards.
GCAATGCTTCCCATATTTCCCTACCCTCATTCAAGTAACTTGGCCTTGTGTTTCTTCATCTTATTGTCTCATCCCTCATTAGGTTTATTCAGATGTTATGTCACATCCCAAAATGTCTAAGTGTGTATTACATAATTAGTCTGAGTTTCATGCCCTGTGTTTGAAATTAGCGCACGCCATAAAGCATATGTAAATTCTTCCTATGATGTTAATTGATATTTAACATTACAACCTTAGAAGTACCAAAACCTGACATACAATGCTGACACTTACAGTATATAACACGAACACCATCATATATAAACACATATATGAAATTACAGAAACTAAACGCTTAAATGTTAAAACATCTTGCCATAGACGTACGCTGTGTCCTCTCTCTGGACTGTCACCCAGCGAATGCACAACGCACATTTTTATGTTAGCTACATCACCATATATCTGAAATTGCAATTCCTGATATCAGAAACTTGATGTATAATTGCTGCAATTGTGTTAGTCTGAGTAGCTGTGCCTGACAGGTGGTCATAATAAAACACATGCACGACAGTCCAGGGGGGGGGGTCAAAAACACAGGTGAATACTTATTCCTGAGGACGTTCAAGTGGTGCCTCTAAATTATATTCAGCTGTAATCCTCCTCAAATGAATTTAATGATTCTCTTAAAAGGTCGAAATATGGCCTCCCGTGTGGTCCAGTGGTTACAACATCCGACGCTGGCCACGGAGACCGGGGTTCAATTCCCCGTCTCGCCAAGTGTCGGCTCTGGCCGGGAGTGCCACCAGGGGCGGCGATTGGCTGTCCGCCCCAGGGAGGGGGAGGGGAGCCGACGTGAAAGTGGCCCTGTAGTATTCGGTCGAGCCTGGGTGCCGTCTCGTAAGAGGCGTCCTCCTCAAAGGACTGAAACTCACATTAATTGATTCTAATTGGCTACCAAATTGGGAAAAAATGGGATAAAATCAGAAACAAATTTTAAAAAAAATAAAATTAAAAAAAAGGTCGAAATATGCAATATATGTACAAATAACTTCCAAAATAATTGAAACACTTGAGTATATGAAGGGTTCTAGGAGGTCTGTTATGGTCTGTTCTAGCATGGTTTAGGTCCACTCAACCCCTTAGAGGGCAAAGTAAATGGCAATAAATACTGTACAAAGCCATTCTGAGTGATCACATTCATCCCATGGTGAAAAATTTCAATCCTGATGGGAGTGGTCTGTTCTAGGATGACAGTGTCCCCCTCCACAGGGCACGAGTGGTCACTGAATAGTTTGATGGGCATGAAAATGATATGAAAACCATATGCAATGGCCATCGCAGTCACCAGTTCTCAACTCAATTTTACAATTAAGGGAGATTCTGGAGCGGCGCCTGAGACAGCATTTTTCCCACCACCATCAACAAAATACCAAATTATTGAATTAATTGTGGAAGAGTGGAGAGTGACAGACCCTTGTAGAGTCAATGTCAAGGCACATTGACGCTGTTCTGGTGACCAATGCCCTATTAAGACACTTTATATAGGTATTTCCTTTATTTGGACAGTTACCTGTATATATTCTGTGTGGTTATGTACAGTGAATGCGTTCCCCCCTAGTTGCTCAGTTGTTCCACTTCGATAGGCTTATTTGCCAGTGGTCCAGTTGCTTGCACAGACTGAGAGGGGGGGGCTGTTTAATAATGCCACTTTGGGCTGTTCATGTTGGGCTCAGTGGATGAGCAGATGCATGCATATTGCGAACAGTACTTCCTGCTGAACTGTCAGTGCACATGATAGAGCAGCACCACTGGAGCAGCACCCCACGTGCAACTGGGCCTCCCCACGCCACACAGAGATTGTCTCTGTGCAACGCCATGCAGAGCAGTGGAGCATACAATGCATCTCTAAGGAAAACTCATCGTCAAGGTTTTTTTAAATTCAGCATTAATGCTATTGGTTCAGTTGAATGAGATCTTAAAGGTGTCTTACTATGCTTCATGAAAGGCATAACAGATCAAAACAAAAAGAGTACCAATTTTATGCTGGACAATTTTATATTGTTTTTCTTAAACAGATTCTTGCAATTTTCATTTTTAATGAATATGGGATGTTAAAAATCTGCTAAACCACATTGGTGTTAAATCAATGTCAAGTTTTATGTTTCAAGTCGCATATGATGCTATGTTTTTAACCTTACAACATTTGTCACTGTTTTGTTAGAGAGAAGAAAATATGTGGCTGCTTCAGAATCATTTTCTTTCTTCTCATTCAGTTGCTGCTGTCTCCAGTCGTTCTTCACTCTTTGCTCCCTGGAACTTATGGAAAAGACGAGACATATCAGGAAAGCAACGAACGGAATACAGAGACCGAGGATTTCGAATAAGTCAACAGGAAGCAGAGCTGACAACAACATCTGCGTACAGCTGCTTAAAAAACGTACAATAATGGGAGTTCTAATGTGGGACTGCTTCATAGATAAACCATCCACTGTAAAATGTTGTTTCTCTTTCAAATACAGCTATATTGAAATATTTGTATGATTTTAAATATTCTATAGTTTATTCTGATACAAACGAGACATGCTTCTGTTCAACTAGTCCAGCTGCTGAGAAACGCTACAGAGGTAGCTACTTTAAAGATTACTGTTTCCAATAAGGATGTGGTGCAATATAACAGCTCATTTCAGTTGTGCATGTGAATGTTTTGCCTAGATCCATGTTGTACACATTACATACTTTACTGTTGTGGACCTCTGTAGTTATGTCCAAAAAGAAGAACATATTCATGTGTTGTTTCAATATCAATGCAAAACCAGTGGATTTCATTGAAATTCACTGATTGACCAAAAAAATATATATGTGTTTGCATATGTTAGCACATAGATTCATGATGGTACAGCAGTGCGTGTGTGCTCTGTATCGTGTATTTTACCTTCAATTGACCTATTGTCATTTCCCTTGCATTTCATCTCAATCTGTATCCACTGAGGGTACTAGGAATAATGTAGTTCCACACCTTCTACTCTACCACAATGTAATGCATATCTTATATAATTGTATTTGATGCATAATTAAGTGCTCTGAGGTTTTGTATAACAGGGTTCCTAAAACTTGTAACCAGGACCTTGAAATCCTTTCAGAGTGCAATACTGCTGACAAGTATTGGACTTTGCTAGTGGATGCGACAGACCGTTCAGTTCAGTAGGCAAAAAGGAAGAGGCTTTTGAGCTAATTTACAAGACAATTTTAGATATATCTGTACAGTGTTCAGTGTATCAGTAATTACGATATATGATACATTAGGAACTATTGGAATGCTAACATGTTCTGTAATAATGCATAACCACTTTCTAATATCAATCAAATAACTTTCTGAAATGCATACAATGTGTCTGTCTTCAGATTAAAGTGACCCTTATTTTCAGGTAGAAAGAGCTAATTTGTTGCCTTCCATCAGAACATCTACAAAGCGACACTTTCCGGTAGAATTATATAAACTAGTTATGTATTAAAACATTTTGCCTACTGAACACAATTTGTATTCCAATGCTTCAACTGCACTACAGTGATTTATCAAACCACATTCTGCTTGTTTGGAAATTAATCTAGTTAATATTGCTCCTTAGATACAACCTAAGATGTCCAGATCTGTCATTTTAAACCACTGTGCATGGCTATAATAAGGTCTTCATGACCAATTTTTGTGATAATATGACCTGCTTTGTCATATTATATAAAACCTACATTTTAAGTAGAAGTAAAAGTAAACAAAAACCAAAAAAAGAAAATGGATTCAAATAAGAATGTTGAAATTTCCTTTTATGCTGTATTCATCAAAACATATTTAAAGAAACATCTTTCTTTTGACATGGTGGCTTATGTGGAAAATGTATTTTGTTTATATTAGTAACTTTGTTTATGTTATCAACTATACATGCTTTCAAATATATACATCATGCCCTGTACTTCAACTAGATCGAATTATAATTGTGGCCTCAAACATTTTTTTAATTAAATGAACAAACAATCTATGTCATTGTTGATTTTCAATTCTCTTTGTATGTATGCTTATTTGTGTTCTAGAATGTTTGCATACATTCAATGAATAAGATATTTAAACAATAAGGCACAATAGGCCATGCTGAATTGTGAATAAAGTCACGGCTAAGAGGAATTGTTAGGCCCGACGTGAAGCAGAGCACAGACTCGAGATAAATTAATTAGTAGATTAATTTAAAAGTAAATTAATTTGATTCCATCCTTCTGGAATTTTTGAGACAGGCTGTAGACTTTAAAGGATACTGTATTTGAATGTGTGTTGTTGGCGAGAATGTCACTCCATCATTCCCTTTCCTCCAAAATTGGTCACCAGCGGAGAGAACTAATTACTTATTTAAATAGAGCCCACTATGTTAGTACATCTATAACTAGCATCTAATGTGGCCAGATTAAAACCAAGTTGTTTGGCTATCTGTATGATCTCTATTCCAAAAATTGCTAAAAAGGCTAGCATTTTGCAGGCATACTAGCTAACGTCAGGTAGCTTCACTTTTGTACTGATTAATATGTCTGTTAAATTAGCATTGACTGGTACAGTGGATCACTATAGCAAGAAGCTGTTATATTTTTTTGCATGTTCTCCCGTGTCAACAGAAAGGACATACCCAGGTATGAGTGTGTGAGTGAATGGTGTGTGTGCCCTGCGATGGATTGCAACCACCTATCAGCACCACCACAATGGATGGATGGATGGAAATTAGCATTGACTGTACAGTTCCTATAGGAGCTGTTATATTGTTATGTTGTCAAGAGGACGTACCCAGCAAGCAACCACCTGACACAAAATGGCCCGCTAGCAGCAGGACCATTCACCAAGTATTCACCAAGACTGCCTTGCCCCAACTCTCCACTATTGGACCATTGTAGTACTTGCCATTTGTTTAGCTAGCTAGCTAACTGTGTCAAGTTAAATGACCTAAAAATGTCCTTAAAAGTAACAGTAAAAACTGTACATATTGTCACTGGACATGGCACTGGAAACCAATTTTGGAGGAAAGGAAATGAGAGTGACAGTCGCCAACAACACACATTCCTCCAGCTGAAAGATCACCGTTAGTCACTGGTGTCTAATAATTCCTCAGAGCCAAGCGACATAGGACAGTTAGCTGTTTATGACATTTCCAAATAAACATCAATAACCATAACCTAGGTATTAACTAGCTGGTACTCTTGAAGTGTAGTGTTGTAGTAAGTAACATAGCTAGCTAGATGGCCAGCCTACTACTAGCTGATATTACCTAACATTAGGCAGCTCCACATTCAACTATCAGTGTGGTTCCTTCTTTTTGTTGCAAATTTTAAATTAATTATTTTAAATTAATTAATTAATTGCATTAATTTCATTTCATTAAACAGAGTCCTTGTAATTTTTAAAAATATGTAGTAACCGTTTTATAAAGGCAATAAGGCACCCGAGGCCGTGCTATGTCGTCAGTAAAGTCATGGCTAAGGGCTTTACATTGGGCCTAACAGCCCCTTATCCATGTCTTTATTTATAATATCACAGCACTTGTGCCTCATTACTTACATTTTGCATGGCTTTGAATGCCTCTTAACCAATCACAATGCTCTGTTTTAAAATTAAACATAGAATTTCTAGGGAATACATTCAATGAGTTATCTAGTGAGTGCAGCTAGTGAAAGGAAGTAAGAGATATTTGGTGGGATTTTGAAGGATTCCTGAAGATGCCCAGTCACACTGATGATTCACTATGTGATAGTAACAGGATTGCTATTACCATCATTATTGTGATCTGAATACAAAACATACAAATTCACACACAAATCCAAAGACTAATGAACTAACATGACATAATCATAGATGATGTGCATTGTGTCAGTAGCAGTGTCTAAATCGATTCTAAGGGATTTGTGGCAGGTTGTATTTGATACTCTTGAGAGCAGTTCAATTCAGAATAATGTTAGTAAAGAGGATCAAGGCACAACTCTCATGATTTATTTCAATAGACAGGTTACCCCCAAGACGGTACCAACTTGACAGCACAATCTGTGATTAATCATTGCTGTGCTTATTCTTTCAAAGGTTTGGAGGATGCTTTTAAAAACAAATCACCATCAGAAACGTTGAAAGATTGTTAACATTTTTCTGTGCCAGTACTGCTATTCAGTGGACTGTATGGCTGGCATAATTTACACCTTCTGGCAGTGGTATTTTCTTTTGATGCTGCCTGGGAATGTTCATATTCATGTGGAATGTGAAATGATTAATTAGTTGTGTTCAAATGTTTAAAATGTTGTCTTCCTTTTAATTTCATAACACTGTGTGTATAGACATATGACGAAGATCTTGTCCTACTTGTGTAAAAGCTTGTATCTGAACATGACTTCTCTTTCTGGCAAAACATTTCCAGAATGTGCACTATTAGCATGGGAGCCCAACAGAATATTTCACGAGACTCAGATCTTACAGTATAACAAAACATCTTTGAATCCCTGGAAGTAGCCTAGAGTAGTCTTCTCCTGAATCATTTACTATAGCTTGGTTCTGGTCGATTCTATTGCTTTTGTAAACAGTTCTGATATAGTTACAAACTATTTTATAATTATAAAGTCTCATTCATATCCAGAAACAATGAATACTACATTTTCAAATTAAATCAGCTGAATGAGTATGTATGTGATTGCTTTTCTCGCTAAAGTGAAAAGTACGGATGTTTCTCAAGGACAAGTGAAGACAACACAACTACCGCCTCTACAAAATATACGTTAGTACTCATGATCTTTGATCCAGCATCCATCATTGATTTGTTTATGCTCTTCAGATTGATGATGAAGTGAGGAGAATATGTTGATATAATTCTAAATACAATACCACCTTCAGATTAATTGTGCTGAATGTAAAAACGGTAGTTCTTTTGTTTGTATTATTTTGCTTCTTCCTCTTTCCGATAATGGTTTTGATCCCTATAGGAAACACGAATAGCCCTGCTGTGTCCCTCAAGACTGCTGCCGATGCAATTACGATCCCTCGTTGCTGGATACTCGCTCTCAACTAATCACTGGTTCCAGGCTGTATAGATGTTACGCTTTTCAACAAAAGTATCTTCCCTGCGAAAGACAGCTGGTAATTGTGCCACAGTCGCGTTATTATGGTTTTGCCATAGTTTTGGAATGAACTACGTGAGAGGCAGGATGCTACCGTGCAGTCGCAGAACCCAGCTGACAGTAATTAAGTGATAGCTGCCTCAAGCCTCATGCCACCTCAAATATATGTGTATGCAATTTGCAGCTCAGAGCAAATAGTATAGTAATAATCAGATTTTTGGAATATTTATGAATAGATTTTTCTCCATCTCAGTGAGGATAAATACTCTGCATAACAATATAGTGGTCATTCAATAATGGGTAGAGAGTGATGTACAGTATATTATTATTAGGGCCTAATGTAAGTGTCTAGCAGTAAACATGAACGAATATTCTGGAGAGACCACGAAAAAAACACGTAAATTGTCGCAACACTGGCCCAATACAATTATAAAGATATAAAATTGTCATATTAAAAAGAAAAAAGGTCCTTTGTTGGAGAGACGCCTTTCTTGATTAGTCCCAACAGCTGGATGAAAATTCAAGACAGATAAATTGGTTTGTAAGTGTAAATAACGTGTCATTAACAATGTTGTTTGTATTAAAATAACTCAGAATAAGGACCCTGGGAATAAAGCTATATTGGTTGGTATAGAAAACGATGTGTAGCCTTGTAAAAGCAAGTTTTTTTTTCGTTTAGATTCTGTTGAATAGTAATGACTTCGATCATAGTCCACCCACAAAAACAGAGCCAAACAGTGCCTGTTGAGGGCGCAAGACGATCTGTGGCTGCACCTGATTTTGTCAATGACATCACAGCAAACTGAGGGGTGACAAACGAACAAGACAGTGTTGCCGGTCAAGGAGCTGAACGCTGGTCATGCATAAGATAAAGAAAAGTATACGTATAAGTCTAACAGTTTTAGGACGGCAAACGTAACAGAACTTATGGAAATGGAAAGCTATTCTGGCTATATAGTTAACCAGTGCTAACTGACAGCCTCGACGTTGCGATCTGGCGATAACTAGCTAAATATCAGTAATTATTTTTAATTAATTTATTTATATTTAATATTTACCAATATAAAAGATTCAATTTCAGTTATTTGCTACATAGAGCCGACTTCACACACGCATATTGTGAAGGTCGTATAGTGTATGAATGGAACGCACGTAGACTGAAACACATTTGTCCAGAATGAAATACTATGCACGAACGCCTCTTTAGTTAGCAGCGAATGAATGAGTAGCTATATAATTGTTTTGTACTTGTCGAACGTGTGCATAACGCAAATTGTAACAATATCCAAACAGATACAAATACATGTCCCAACGAATAAGGTCAGAATTCAGCGGAAGACATACGCGCTGTATGGACGCAATCGCCTAACGTGAGGTAAGACTTGATCGTTTATTTATTGTAGCTATGTATGTCTCGTGGCATGAGTTTCATAATTTGATTGTATCTGAAGCTATTGATTAGGCGCTCGTAGAGAATGCATACGCCGAATCAAGCGGTGTTAAAATATATTGATTTTGTAATATTGGAAAGCTACTGCGGTTATAGGGCAAGATAAGGCGATTTATTGATCTAACAAATGTCATATATTCGGGTAAACATGATTTATCTGAGCTATACAAACTCATTTGAAATACAAGCATGGCATTTTTTTGGTGCCTAAAAACACTGGAATTCTGAGTGTTCATAAATAATCAGTAACATTTCTGGATCTGATTGTATATATTTCGCAAATCGTGTTTTGCGCAGGTCTAAAAATAGTGAATCCGTTATTGCGCCCAAAATAAAACGTGGCCCCTGGAATATGGCAATATGTTACACACTTGTAGACATTGAGCTGTTTTATTACAACTTAAGAATGAACCCGTTTCGTCTCTTTGATAGTTCATGTGTGTGCCATTGACAAATCAATTGATTGCTCATTTTTGCGGTCTAGTTGTTGCAGGATATGCATAAATATGGATAATAATAATAGTAATACTAATAATTATTTTTTGTTTTATTTTTAGATATTTTCCTAAGCAATGTTGGGCAATTGTGAGTGTGATCTATAATGTATGTATTTTAGAATCACCTGACTGTAGTTTTGTTACGTGCACAATTTATTCAGCAAATAAATCCAGAAAAAATGAAGGCAGATAATAATCACCATGTTAATGTTGATGGCACACATAAATATCACATCCCCTCAAATGTCTTATACCAACTCCAGCACACACCACATTGTATCTTAGTATAATAATCCTCTTTGAAAAATGATGAATATTTGATCCAGTAAAGTTACCAACAAGCCTGAAAGAGGCAATTTTGATATTCTCTGTTTGGTCAACGTGACACAGAAATGTTTTATTTTTTTATAAAATAATAATAATTTTACATGGCCTAAAAAAATAACAATAGGTGATGTAATGTTGAGGTATTTACCAGAAGGTTGTAAGTTTGACTCCCAGATGGAGCTCTGTTAATCTACCTTTGAGCAAGGTACCTAATCAAATACACTTGAGTAAACTATCAAGCTCTAAGTAAATATTAAGTAAAAATGAGCTGTGCAAGTTACACTTGGTAAAGGCATATGCAAAGAAAATAAACAATAATTATAATTTAGTTTAATGTTAGTAACTATTTCACTGAAAAAAAGTAATTTCTGAAAAAATAGATGGCAAAGTGTGTCCATGAGCTGTTCACACTCCCGACTTTTTAGTTTTTACTTAGTCTTGGCTGTTTTTTTAAGGAATAACAGGGTTAAAGGGCTAACGTGGGCATGTATTTTGAGTTCCTTGAAATGGTATTTTGTTTGCTTGTGGAAGTAGGGATTGAGCGATCGCTCATTCATATGCACATTATTTCAGCTTTGGCATTGTGACCTTGTGTGCCTGTCCCTGCTGATTTACTCCTTTGCCAGGCCAGTTGGTTCAGGGCAGCCTACGCTTGTCTGAAATAATGAGTGTTCTTAGGCAATCTGGAGCAGATGCCATTCATTTATTTCTGAAATAAAAACGGAAATAAAATCTATTGTGCATAGCTATGTGAAAACATCATGAAGCTGTGGTCTTGTCTTATACAGTGCACATTGTTTGAGGAATAATATGTTATTGTGTGCTGTGCACTTATTAATTAGGAACAGATTGAAAAGAACAGAACAGTAGTCATTACAGCTTGCACTTGGATCGCTAGTAGAAGAGTGGTATCAAATAACAACTTTCGGTGCTGTAAGGATGGAATTGTTTGACGTTTTTGGAGAATGGACATTTTTATGTGCTACCATAACAGATCTGTTTGAAAGGTGCTGTGTATTTTGGAATTTATGTGCACGTGTGACTGCTGACTCAGAGTAACACACAAAGAAGAGCACGGTGTCAGGAGAGAGAATGTTTCCTGATAGAGTTCTGGGTCCCGACAGTTTTCTCCCCAAACCTCAGAGGAACTCATTTACACAGTAAAATGTTAAGTGTAAAACCAACTCTAATAAAGAATATCTTGCTCTGGCAGAGTAAATTTGTATCCCTATTGGACCCATATAACCTCTTTTATGGTTAAAGTAACAATGAACATTTTACTGCGTAGTGTCCCTGCACTGGCTTTGCTGAATTGATTTGCAGTTTCCCCAACAAATAGAACTGTAACAGCTAAGCTGCTGTTTCCTCTTTGTGCTGTCAGGAAATGGTTAAATACGATGACTGCATTAAAGCTTTCTCTCCCTTGTTGTAGATTGAAAATGGTGCAGAAATATCAATCTCCCGTCAGAGTCTACAAGTACTCATTCGAAATGGTGATGGCGGTGAGTACGATACCAACAGTGTATCTGATAAGTTGTTCCTCATAATGTGTATATTTACATGTGCACTGTTCATACTGCACGCCATACTGTAGTCCTATAGAGAATTGGTGACAATTTATGTGAAGTGCTATGCAATCAACACAGTTGGAAATAATACAATACATCAAAAACAATACATCTTTCAAAATGCCTTTTCAGAAACTGCAACCTCTTATAACATTGTAGGTGGATGCACGGTTTCACCACTGCATACTGGCACACGCACACAGTCGTGCACACTTACGCACACCCACACATGTGTACAGTCATGCACACTTACGCACATGCACACAGTCACGCACTGAGATGGAAGCCATGTTTATTGAGATCCCTTCATCCTTCATCTCCTGGAGGAGGCTTGAGAAGGTGCAGTGCAGTGCTTTGCTGCAGCAGGAGATGTTTCTTTCTGACCGTCTGCGATGCATTTTCAGCAAACGCTCACCACTCCACAAGAAAAACAAAACCACCTGACCTTGTCATTAGCATGCAGGCAACACATGCAAATCAAGCACCAGAAATCTGCTGTAGGATAGAGGCTTAGAATGCATTTCAGGAAAGTCAAGTACTCTTGGTCAGATTCATTAAAATTCCTCCCTTGTACTTGAGTATAAATAGAAAGTACACAATAATGTGGATGGAAAGCCCTGCAACATCATACAATTACACATTGAATGTGTGTTTCACTGTTTTGCTCATAGTCCCTGATTCATTTGCAAGTTACTAACAATGAATAAGGTTGTTGACAATAATGATGGACAAATGTGAAGGAAGTCATTGAAAATTGACAGCCAATCACTATGTGATTACAATACAGTAGTATGCTGACAAGTTACTTACCCATCATTTAAGAATGCATAATGACGAGAATAGGTTGTTCAGCCCATGTAGGCTCGTCATGTCCCAATCTAAAGAGTATCTAGTACTGCATCTAGCCTGGACTTGAATAGTCCAAGTGTTTCTGCCTCAACTACCTGGCATGGCAAGCTGTTTCACGCATGTATAACTCTATGAGATGTGAACGCTCCCCAGTTTTACAGGGTGTGTAGTCTGTCCAAAGGGAAAGCCACAGTGTATTTGTTAATGTGTATCTTGAGGCATGATCTATGCCCTATCCCATGCTTGCATAGTTAGAGCATGTGGTTTTATCGGTGCAGCCCTGCATCTGATGGTAATTATAGAGACCATCAATCTGAACGTGACCCCTGTGGTTGCCACGAGTGGGCAATCCTGTTCTGTTTCTGAAACACTTCCTGAGTGCTAATGAGTCTGGACTGATGTTGTACACCAACTCAGTTGGCTTTGGACTCAAATGATGCAGAATATGGCTGCAGCCAGGTGGCTGTCAGTCTCTTTTTGGTCTCTTGTTCCAGGTTTACCTGGGAAGTGACAGGAGAGGTCATTAAAACCAAATTTGCTGCATAAACAATGGAGCTGTCCATGGTTCTGGGAACCCTGGGTTTTGCTGACACTTGATTCTTAGCAAATTGCTGCTTTTCGAAAGGAAGCAACCAATTAACATGGATACCATAGTGACACCATTTTCAGCCTGCTTCCTTTTACATTAAAAAAAGACTTGACACAAAAAGTATACTAATGGCTTTAAAATATTTGTTTTACAGTGTTTTATGCAAAAAATGAAATTGGTTTGTCAAATACAAAACAATGTTCCCATTAAAAAATAATCAAATGCATTAAATACAATATATCCTACTCCAGACCATGGCTGTTCTTACTAAAAAGGCTTCAGATAAATTAGGTAAAAATGACACTGGCTGCTATTGCTTATCTGTCATGCTGGTGAACCTTCCACTATGTAAAATTGATACCTAGCATTGCCCAGAGTCGTTGTGGCTGACTTGTTGGGCCTATTTTAGGCATGTCTGGCATTCTGTAAGCAGTGCAGTGATGTAAGAAATGACAAATATTTGTTTTAACTCTACTAACTAAGCCTTTGCAGCCTCACCAGCCTTGCCCACCACACAGAGCTGTATAAAAGAGTGTTTTGGGGGAAATGGTAGCTTCTCTGAGTTGAGCAAGAGTGAAGGTTGACTGTTTTCCAGCACTGTGCTGCAGTGTTGCATGAGGTCAAAGCCCAGGGGGGGAACACAGGAAGGGCGAATAAAGGGCAGGCGCAGAGGGGTGCAGTTGCTCGCAGCCAGAAAAGGAGGATGTGAAGATTTTATGCCACCATTAATGTCAGACCCTTATCTGGATGTTAGGGCTAATTATTCAGGATTGTGCTCCTAAAAAATACCTCAATAGAGTATGTTTTTTCAGTGTCTCCCCATGTCTCACAGTGTGACTCAGGTGACACCATGGCTTTGCACTGGGATGATACGATTACAGTAAGTGTTTATTGGTGACTCACAAAAGAGAGGAAGCTGTTGCCTGGCAGAATACGTTTCTCTGTTTGTCTGATCACAGGAGGAACTCACAGGGGCGTTGATAAGATGGACAAATGTTATTTAGAGGATCGGGATGACAGTGTGAGGTTTTGTTTATCCATGGCCAACGCGGCTCTAATGTCAGGGAAGAGATCAGGTTGTGCTTTAATTAAGGGTGCTTTGGAAGGGGCTGTCTGCTGGGATCACTCATGTTACCCTTCTGCCAGCAGTGGAGGGGAGGATCTGCAGGCCTTGAACACACTGTGCACAAAACTGCCAGCTGGGGAACATGATGTAGCACCCAGTGTGGGCGATGTTATAATGAGCCATTTGCACAAATTAAAAAAAGGTCTACACACCGCGAATGCAGCTAAAAGCGGCCAATAGTTCAATAATATAATATTTCATAGTTAATTAAGCAGGTGTATTATGTGTAGATAGTACAGGAAATAAAAGGGGCACAGCGCAACGGAGACGATATTTCAGTACTGACCAAGGTGCAGCTAGAATAAAGGGATACTCAATGGACGATTTACAATCAAGCAGAGCATTGAAAAATTGGTGAAAACATTTGGGTGTTTGTCTTTTGAGATTATTTCTTATTTTGTTTACTTTATGCTAGATGGATGCTGACTATTGGAGAACCCTGTTTAAGTCAGTAGGTTGAACTGTGCATCAGTACAAAATCTTTTTATCATTTGATGGAAGTATATTTGCTGCAGATTATTGCAAACATGTACAGGCCTTAAGCTCTGTATGCAGAAAATCTGAGATCTTTGCAGTTTGCAATCACCACAAAGTATATTATAGACATGGACAGTATATCAGATTAGAGGTGTAGGTAGGGGCACAAATAATAGCTTCTAGGTTTTGCGATCTTTTATAATAATACTTTTTTTTTTTACTACTGTCTCAGCACTTCCGACCTTCTAGCTGATGTTTCAGAGCGCCTATATTTGTGTCATACAGAACCAGCTTGGAGCATATGAGTTGTACAGTTTTCTTCTCTGTAGGAGATATGTAGACATTGTTTAAAAAATGTGGCTGTCAGTCAGGTCAAGAAGAAGTATATGCCAATTGTTTTTAACCATTTTCGTGATGCACACTGCAAGTGGTACAGCAGCTGCATAGTCCCACAGCAAAATGGTTAAGCTCCACTCTAATAGAGACAATTGGAAATAGTTTAAATAAGTTCAGTGGGGATAAAATGTGTCCTGTTACAGTTTGTAACTAAATAAAAATTAAGTCAATATTGTTAATAGGATTTCCAAACATACAACAGAGTGAAAAACATACAACAGTGCCTCAGATAAGATGAAATATCTCTTATATTTCATTTGTTTTTGATGAGTACACTATACAGCATTTAGTAGTAGGACACATCTGTACTTAACAAGAGGCCAGGGGTTTGTGAGGCCTCTTGTGAAGCACAGATTTGGAGACCAATAGCAGGTCAATTACATTTACATTTGAAATTTTAACCATTTAGCAGATGCTCTTACCCAGAGCGACTTACAACATCTGCATTTGTACATGGAGATGTGCATTTATACATGGAATACAATTGCATTGCAATTTCTGTGTAGTTATAATTACCTTCTGATTGCCTATTTGGAAACTGTCAATAAACTCACTCCTTGGTGGGTCCCACAAGGTGATACATAGTTAGCAATAGCATTGTGAGGGTTTCAGTCAGTGTCTTTTATACTTTCAGATCAGTGCCTTCTATACTACAAAGACAGATAAAAGACAAGTTTGATAGGATAATATTTGGTTGGATGATTTTCTACAGTAAAGGAATGTGTTACATTTTCATTTAGATCACACAGGTGTTCACAGGTTCTCCATACAGTTTTTAGTCAAATAAATCTTCAGAGAGTTGATGCCTGGCATCCACATTATGATTTGCAGGCACTAGAGCTACACAACTACCTTTGACAGCAGGTGTCTTATGTATTTTGCTTTCATTTAATCATTTGTATTTAATTCACCTTCTTCTTTTTTGGCCTTGTTTAAATTGTGTCTACTCAACCAGTTTGCAAACTTTGCCTGTTGCAGCATTGTGTCCTTGTGGACAGAATGTGCTTTTGCTCCCAAAGGGGGGCAAACACCGCGGGAGGAGCTGGGTCAGGCTGTATTATCCTAGGCGATCTTCTGAATCCTCTTGTGAATCCACTTGGCCATGAATAGACCTGCAGCAGTGTGATTTTGAGTAAATGCTAAAGGCTTAACTAAAGGCTAAGGGTGCAAAAAGCTGTAGCTGCTGGGAAAGCTATCTGGTGCTGTTTGATGGACAGTGCTGTGTGCTGCATTTCTTAAGTGGTACAATTTTGCAACATGCCTAGCTTCCCTCAGCCCAGGGGAGAGCAGTGACTTCTCTGTCCTTGTGGGCACGCATTCTCCGGAAACTGGTCACAGCAGCAGCCATCCAGGGCATGTGCTGTTCATTGCTCGCATACTCCAAAGTGGCGTCACAGCTCTGCGGGCCAGTTGCTTAGTCTGGTGGTCCTGATACTTCTTCACAAACAGGATTGTGCTGGCTCATAAAGCTTTCATACCACCAAATGAAGTGAAGCGCTTAGAGTTGAATAGCATTAAAACAAAAACGTAGTCATGCCGATGTGGTAGAAATCAGTTTGATTGTGGTAAATGTTGGTGACTAGTCAAGGCGAAGGACTGGCTTTTCTACGACAGCTGATTTTCTTGCTGGAATATTTTCGACAATCCTGTTTGTGTGTGTGGGCGTGTGTGTGCGTGGAGTTTATCTGCGTACGCACATGTATATTCTGAAGATGAATTTGCTCAACACGTTGACATGTCACTGAGAACTTGTCACACAGCAGCAGCACAACAGCTTGTGCAGATACTTTTTAGAGAACAGAGCAACCAGCACAAAGCTGCACATTAGAAAGCAGCAACTGTGTGATTCACAAGTCAACTCCAGCACCTCTGACCTCGCCTGGCCCGTGCTGCGTTCAAACTCTCATGTTCAGCAAGTCCAAGGACTGACACACCGGAAGGGTTACTATTAATATTCCAGAAGGCTTACAGCTTCATGTTCAGAAAGGCAATCTGTTATCTTTTGTGTCATGGATGCCTTCCTTGTGCAGTTTCATTTAAAAGAAAACCACTGTCACAGCTCACCTAAAAATAATTTATAATGTATGGTTTAGGTGCTTAAGTACGTACAGTTTGTATAGTCAGATGTGGTACATTTGGATACATTTTGGTGACAGTCGTATTGTGAAATAGTAAAATATCAGTTCCTTTTTAAAATATTTTCTTTTCTGCCCTGCCATCTTCATTTTCATAGTAGTAATTTAAGGTTACATAATAAAGTAAGATGTGGTTGAAAAAAATAACATTTGTTAAAATAACTAAGCAAAACTGACCTTATGAAGTTACCCTTAGGGCTTAATAGTGCTTGATGTCAAACTGGTTGCATGAAATATAAACTTGAGAGATTGAATTTTACAGCTGGTTAGTCAGCTCCCAGAAAATAAGGTGGTTCAGAGAGAGAGTAAATTTGTTTCGGTTTTTCATTAGGAAAATTTCTCAGGCTGTCTCACTCCTCTGCAGAGGATGACGTTAGCGTAGGATATTTATTATATTGCAGGCTCATGTCATGATGCTGGGCAGATGGGATATTATTTCTTTTAGAATTAGAGCCTCTGTTTACACTATTAACAATATCTGAAGTCACCTCTCCCCCTTCCTTCGATCCCCTTATAGTACACCAACTTAATTAAACCGCGGCTGTATTTTCAGCCAGGCAGATCAAAAGGATAGCGTTTCATTTTTCCTTTCCAGTGTCAGGTTCTGGACTTGTCAAGCTGTCTACTATTCATTAAGCGGACCGTGGCAATCTAATCAGAATGATGCACAGTGCAATGAAACAGGAGTCCAGCCAGTGGAGGGAATACACTTACAGTCAGTATCCAGTCAGCACGAGGTCAATTTATTGAATCATTTGTGAGGAAAAATGTTGTTTCCTCACAAATGGTCCCATCCCAGGAAGTGCTCTCTTTTGGGGCTTGTATGTAAAATTTAAGTTCAAATTCAGATAATCAAGTATGGCTATTAGATGTTTTATTTATTAATGAGTAAATAAAACAAAATATAAGTAAGTGCATTATGTTTAAGTGATTTGAATATATGTTAAAAAAATAGTTCTAGTTCCTATACCATTATTATCTACTTTTTTCCTTTTCAAGTTTTGTGTCTCCCTGGAAACATCTTGGCCTCAAGCAATGGATAATAATATAAGATCATTCAAAAAGAAAAAATATTTTTTATAAAACTGGTCAAATCTGTGAAGAAAAGATTTCCTAAATCTAGTTGCCAACTACAACTTGCACAACATACTATATTGGCTATATTGGTATAAGACTTCCAGACACTTATAGACAATATACAATATAATATAATATAGTATAATATAATACAATACAATACAACTTTATTTATTCCCAAGGGTATGTTTACCTTGCCCTTTAAGGGGTTGAGTGGACCTAAAACATGCCAGGAAAATACATCCCACCCACAGAGATGCCAAAACCCTTAATTTACTCAAGTGTTTCCTTTGCTTTGGCAGTTACCTGTCTGTATTATGTGCATACATGATAGATACA
This sequence comes from Aldrovandia affinis, assembly GCA_029706075.1. Taxonomy (NCBI): domain Eukaryota; kingdom Metazoa; phylum Chordata; class Actinopteri; order Notacanthiformes; family Halosauridae; genus Aldrovandia; species Aldrovandia affinis. The sequence continues at coordinate 1,213,292 of JAINUG010000152.1, read as the reverse complement.
CATTATACAAATGATACAATATATCGTATCAAATTATAGATTTTTACAAGATTTTATTAATTTATTACATTTATTTAACCATGAATATTTAAAGACCACAATTTATGTCCGATTTTGGTCTGATTTAATACACGTTCATAACAACACTTTATATTTGCACTTCTTCCCATTTAATATCGGACACACCACAAGAGTGAAATAATTAATCTTGTGCAAGAATCATCAGAACCATCGCAATGTTAACTATTGAATTTGTCCTCTCTGAGGTTATGAGCATTCACCTTAATTGTATTGAGATGGGGAAGACAGTTTGTGTGAACTGCGTCAGGAAATGTGTCACGTGCTGTTTCTCCTGTATCGAGAGACTGACACCAAGCACAAGCCGTCTGAAGAGAGCAGTTAGCTAGCTATAGTTAGTTCTCAAATGTATTTAAAATAATTTTACAAAGACACCGTCATCTGATTTGAATATCAATAATGTGAAAGAAAGTAAGGGAGCTAATATAATTAGAGCATACTCCTAACTGCTGGATTTATAATTGGGTATGGTAATTAGTTATTATCTGTCATGTATTTGGGACACTAGGGAATTAGCTAGCTAGCTACATATAAATAAAAATCACATTATGCATTTAGTGCTGTTCTCATGGATCAATAACAGTACAGACCGTGATTACCTAAAATAAATAATGGTACAAAACATCAAATTACCATAGGATATTTCTTGACTCACCCCACTCATTGACCAAAGGTGCTTCAGTTCAACTAGTGAGAAGATAGCAAAATGGACTTGGGGGAGGGGGAATCAAAAGTCACAGATACCATGGCCAGACAGGAGATGATGAGTGCTGGCACCATGGAATTTGAATTCCATGAACCATGGAATTTGACACGTTGCCTGGACCAGAACAATTTTAGCCTACTCACTGTGTCTGAGATATAAGTTACAGCACCATTATAATGTATGTAGTCTGCTGTTTTAACATTTCTATTAATATAATTTATATAAAACTTGAATGGCCATGACGCCACTGACGTCAACAGTATCATTTTCACGAGTTATGTATCATCTTTCCTAATTATAGCAGCATGTGGGATGGAGTGTACAGTGGGGTTTTTTGTAATCCCTCCTCCTGCATTAAATCTGTCAGACAGTGCACATTAATGCAAGCCACGGACACATGTGTGCTGTGGAAAGCATCCTAGCACTTTGCAGCTCCCCCTCGCCTGTGTGCCCATCCCTGCCAGGATTTAAATTCTCACACTGAGAGCATTGTGTGATTGGCAGGGGCAAGGGCATTTTCTAAGTGCCAGGCTTCGCCCACAGGTTTATCCAGCACTGTTAGAGGAGCGCATGTTGTAGATCAGGGACACATCTGTCCTCAAGGGAGACAGTCCTGGGTTTATCTGAGCTGTGTTATAAAACCACTCTGGGAGAAATGTGTTCCTTCCCTCCATCACGGAATGTCACGTATTTCACCAGACGCCGCAGTGCAGTTTGTGTGAGCCACTGCCACTGAAAATTCCCTCTCAGGAGAGGATCGCCAGGAACTCAGCTATGGGTCATAGTTTACCTCCCCAGCAGGAGAGGGTGGGCATGATGACACACAGAGGGGGGATGTGGTGTGAGGAGAGGGTGGGAATGGTGGCACAGCGAGGGGGGGTGTGATATGAGGAAAGGGTGGGCATGATGGCACAGCGAGGGGGTGTGATATGAGGAGAGGGCGGCTTGTCTGCAGACTCCAGTTTTTTTTAGGTGGTTGACACATCGATCGCTGCAGTCTGATTGGCGGAGGAGGCCCTCATTGCCGCAGCTCGAATCGCGTAGACGTCTCTGCCAAAAACTCGATCGTTACGTTGTCCCTGGGGCCGGCCTAGCGTTTATGGTTGCGCTGAAGAGCCTCAGTGTGGGGGCTGTAAATTAGCCTGAGGAGAAAAGGCCTTCTGCTGCATGTCTCCCAGCACCCTACAATCTCGACGCTCCCCTCCCAGTTAACCACCCAGGCTGCATTAACACTGTGGTTGCCATAGAGACCGCTGCATCAGGGCCAGTTCTGCAGGAGGCTCCCGCAGCTCGTAATGAGCTTCTCTGCACTTCGTTTCCCTGCACAACAGCTCCCTTTGGAGGAGGCGTGCTTCTGGTTCCTGGGAGAGGAGCTGTCCACGCTCTCGGATGACGGCTGCAGTCGCAAACAAAAGGGGCAGACCCACTGTAATTCCTCTCTCCTTTAGCTGCTCTGTGACCCAGATCTATCAAAACCAAGGGCACGTGTGAGAGGGATGAGCCGAGGCACTGCACCACCACCAACGGGAGCTGCTTTCTGTAAGAGGAGGTGATGCCACACAATGGCAGAATAGACTACCTGACCTTGAAGCTGCACATTGTAATTTTTTATGCACTTGCATGACAAATTGGGAGACATTTATCTGCAATGCTGTTAAAGTCACTTTCTGCATTGGCTGAAAAAACCTCTGATGTAATTAGTCTTCTTCAGTGTCCAGTACGAGACAGCCTGCTTCAACCTGACAAACAGAATAGAAGAATTCATTTGAGCAGATGAAAGAAAGATTAAAGACTGTAAAGTATCAGCGGACCAGGGAAAAGCAGCCTGCCATGCTGCAGTGCCTGTGTGAAAGAGATTGGGGTTATCAGGTGTCCGTTTCACTCATGTCACTGGCCGCAAAACAATTACAGGCCATGTGATGTAAAACGGAAGCATTGTTGGGGAGAAGCACTGCTACCAAAAATAGCACGGTGCAACACAAACCAATAACCTATGCCACAGACCGTAAAATATTAACGAGCAAATGCTTTTTTAAATTAGTGCTCATAAATTACGTTTAAAAATAACTTTTCTCATGCATTTACTTGTGTGCTTTTGCTTCCCGTTGTGACTTGAAACAACAAAATATCTAAAATATGTAAGGAGACCCATTTTAGGGTCTTTGGGTCTATTAGGGACTGTGAACTATTGCCGTTGGGAAGCCTGCAACTAGAGTTCTCCGTTACTTCTTAAAAGCAGAATAGTTTTGATGCAGAAAATGTTTAAGTAGCGAGAGACGAGAGAGGTTGTTTGTTTTGCTTTTAAATACAGTAGTAGATGTATGGGCCAAATTAATAAAGCATATTCTGACAAGCTTAGCTATGCTCTCTGGAAGGTCCAGCCCATGTAACAGAAACATAAAGAGGCCTTTTGCTTCACAGCCGCAGACAGGAATGTTGAGAGTTGTTTGTGGCTCTGGACAAGCTCCCGGGCCACTTCGCTAGGCAGCGATGAATGTTTGACAGGTGTCTGTCCTCCCCCCAGGCCTACGAGAAGCGTTTCCCAACCTGCCCTCAGATCCCCGTCTTCTTGGACAGCGAGGTGCTCAGTGAGGTTGCCAGTGACGACGGCTCCACGCACGTCATTGAGCGAAGCTGCAAGCTCAATGTGGACGCGCCTCGCCTCCTCAAAAAGGTGAGGGGGCTGTCTCGCTGAGGAGCCCACACTCGGGGGAAGCTCACAATGCGTCTGCTCGGACATTCACAAATCATTTTTGACGCTTGACTGGTGAGGGACATCGGCAGGTGATGAGTCACTGGCCATGGAATGGCATTTAGAGCAGTAGGATATGTCGCATTCGTCTGTTTATTTTGCTCATGAATAAGCTCCAAGACTAAATGAGGATCATATCATAGCTCAAAATAAAAGCGTGATGCGTAAGGTTATTGTTTTATTATGTGGTTCAGTTCTAGGTAATGTTGAACCAATACTAAGACTTTTTAATGGACCTTTACCAGTTCATCAGAATCCATGGCTTTCCTCCAACATTGCTTTCAGGGAGAGGCATAACTTCAGTGTTTCTGCTAAGTAATGTTGCTTATTGTCTTAAATTCACAGATTCACTTCCTTCCATTTTACCATGCGACAGTGACAGTGCAAACAAACATAGCTTCACACTGTAGTTTGTAATATACAAATGACACAATGTTTTTGCTGAATACCAATACACATGACATTCAGTTAAGAATATTTTTGTGTTGTATAGTGGGAACAAGACCTCTCCCTCCTTTGATACTGGTTATAATCAATATGAACCAATGACAAACTTAGGTCCCATGCATTTAATCTGATCTCTGAGGCTGTTCAGGAAAGTAATAGCATGTGTGATAAATAATTTCAGAGCCTGGCAACCATGTGTTTTTTCATATCCTGAAATGGCGGTGAGAGGGAATAGTCATACTCTGTAGAGGGAATGTAACCCATGATTGTCTGATGTCTTGGCTGCTCTGTATTGTACAGTAGGTGGGTAGACTCTTGGCCTTTCACACTTTCACAATGGACTATTCCCCCCCAGCAATATGGCCCATAGCTAGCTAGCAGACCTCAGCTTGCAGGGCCATGGTCAGTTCGTCACCATGCAAAGTAATCAGAAATGGGCGCAGTGGTCCAGTTCTGAAAATATTGCCATGGAATAATGGGAATGTTGACTGTAGGGGCTTTTCTCTCTCGCTGCCTTCCTCCTCTTTCTCCCTTCCTTTCTCTCCTGGTCTGCCTTTGACAGTGCCCTCCATTGATGTGCCTGTCTTCGCAGATTGCAGGAGTGGAGTATGTTTACTTCATCCAGAAGAACACCCTGAACTGGAAGGATCGGACACTGCTCATCGAGGCCCACAACGAGACTTTTGCCAGCAGGGTGACGGTCATCGAGATGTGCAGCTACAGCGTGAGTGTATCTGTGTGTAAACACTAACTGACTGCCTTTTCCTGCCACTGAACCCTAGAACCACATCTAGAGCTTGCTTCACTGATCCTGTATATTTCTATGTATAATAATATCCATGCTTCATTAAAGCATTTGCCAATAAAGCTTCTGTTGCCTGTATTCTAAATACCAAATATCATCATACAGTATTGGAATCTCATGGAATTACCATCAGAGAATATGGCTACATATATGAGCCTGAATAGTTAGTGGACATTAATTAGACCATATGAAAAGTGAAGTATGGTAATGGTTTGTGAGGGAAGATATTTACTCTCTCTGAGTGAGTGTTTATGTAGGTTTGTGTGCGTGTGCATGTGTGCGTGTGTGTGTGTGTGTGTGTGTTAGAGTGGGGGTTATAGCACAGCTGCAACAATGCACAGCCACTGAACTCTTGACTTCAGAAGCTAAAGAGACTGTAGAAACTAAGGAGACTGTAGTAATCACCTTTTCTATCCCGCTCAAATGAACAGAAAACAAGATAATTGGGCAGAAGATTCAATTGTGTTCTTAAACAAAATCATCTTCTCCCATGTTCTTAGGAAAGGGTGTGGAAGTTATAATTACATTAGTTGGTATCAGATATGTGTAAATCGACTTCCAACAAATGAGTAACTTTCCCAACTGGAGCCAGTCCCAAATCCACATTTCTGGGACAGTGCAGAAAGAATGTGGCATGCACTGCTACAGGACCTATTTCATTTCCCCAAAATCCCTGTCTCGTTAAAAGATCAATGGCCTCAAGTTAAAGCTGGTTCAGCAAAAGCATGTAAAAGCAAGACGTGCAAAATAAAAAGTGTCTCAAAAAAAGGCTAAATGAAAACTACTGGGCAGGGAGAGCATCTTTTATCTTGCAAAGGTGAACAATTATTGGATATTAAATAGCACTGAGCTCAACACTCCAAACACAACAAAATGGCTCCTATGTGAAAAGCAGAACACTTAGTAGGCACCTACCATAGTCTGTCTTGTGGAATTCCTCATTCGTTTTGAGCTATTAGCTGATGCATGTAACCTCTCCGCAAACTTTTAACTGTTTTTAAAAATAGTGATGTGTTGCTCTTGCTCCAGTGTGGTTCTCTTGCTGTAACCTTTTTACCCAGAAATTTGGCAGTATACAATTAGGTAATGAAAGACGCTTGACCAGCGCACAGATGATATAAAAGTGACACTTCCCTCCCCTGCTGTTGTTGTGGTACATCCATCCACATCCAGCACGGAGAGGAGCTGCCGCTTAAATTTTATAGGCAAATGGAAGGATGCCCTCTGTGGAGTCTTCTATAAGGTGTGTGCCTTTAACTTTGATAAATTACATTCCTTCAAGGAGTAGACAGCCTTATTTATTCCAGCCTGCCCAGCTGTCGCCTTGTGTAGACCCACAGGGCACCATCACCGTACACTTCTTCAAGTCTCTTACCATTCTGAAGCATCAGTCTGAATAAGCAAGTTAAAACTGGGACCATACTTTTAATTGAATTATTACATTTCGATGTACAGATTCAGAAACGTACAGTATGTTTCTATACATTTGACAGTGCTGGTGTGCGTGTGCGTGTGCGTCTGCGTGCGTGTGTGTGTGTCGTGAGTGTGTGTGTGTGTGTGTGTGAGAGGCTTTGTATTCACATTTCAAAGGTGATTGAGGAGTCATTTAAACAATGCTGTTTCTTTGCAGAGCTGATCAGTGTTGTAGATATCTTGAGTATCTAGATCTAGATATTGTGGATATTTTCTGTTCTCGTGTTACAGTGGTGTCTGTAAAACAAGAACCCTTTTGAAAAATCTATGTCTGTGTGCTCACTGTCTTCACAGGTTCATCCAGACAATGAAGATTGGACATGTTTTGAGCAGTCTGCCTCCCTAGATATCAAATCCTTCTTTGGATTTGAGAACACAGTGGAGAAAATTGCAATGAAACAGTACACTGCCAATATCAAACGGGTAATTAGCACAATACCAAAATGGAAATCTGTTGTGGGAAAACATTTTATTTTTGAGTTGTTTCAACTGAACTTATTCAATGTTTCATAGACACAATTCAGTTAACATGATTCTGTTATTTTTCAGTATTACACAAAGACAAATATTTATGATGGGATACAGAACATGAAGAAGTTTAAAATAAAAATAAAATAGAATCTTGCACCTTAACAATCCTGCTGGTCTTAACAGAGTATTAATATGCATGTTTTCAGCCCTTATACAAAACAGATTAAGTCCATCAAAAAACACTGAGGGAGGGAGAAGGCAACTATTAACAAGCACTTTTGTACAGTTAATAGTGTAATCCAGCTTTCAAAAGACCAGTTTTTCTGTGAAAACAAGAAGCCAGTAAGGCAAATGTAAGTGTACTGTATAAATGTCACAGTGCGTTACACTGCTTTAGGAGGGGACGGGTCTGGTGAGTGCGAACGGTGCCTGGCTTTGCCCCCGGCCCTGTTGGCTGCGCTTTGATCTGCTGTGGCCTCAGCAGCGCTGCATTGCTGAGCCGGGTCACAGCTGATTCTGGAAGGCATGCGGATCAGGTTCAGCTGGCCTCTGTCATATCAGCCCTGTGTTAGTGTCTGTAATGCCCCGCTTCACTCCAGAGTGCTCTTCTCTCGCCGTCGATCTTGACCACTGAGACCGCGGGGTGCTGCAAAAGAACCCTTCAGCTTGGCCAATGTGCGCAGAGCTCACATTGTCCTCACATTGCTTAGCCATTATATATGAAACCGCGAAACCGTTAGCATTATGCTCCTCTCTCCATGGATGAGAATGCAACAGCAACTCAAGCATCTGAATAGTAATGCGTATTCTATGATATATAAGTGTAGGTGTTTCACAGCAAGTCCCGTGTGTAAAGGGGATGTAGTAAGCCTGTGTGTGGTTAGTACAGGATGTTCCTGTGTCTGTGTGGGAGAGAGTGCTGTTCCAACCTGCACAGAGAGCTCATATCTGGGTCCAGTGTGTCACGCCTCGTGTTCTCTCTCATCCTCAGAAGCCCACACTGCTGACCGTCTGCAGCAGGAGGTTGGGTATGTGGGTCATCGGTGAGAGTCTGCAGCCTCTCCTTCCCTCCCTCCCCCCTCGCCTCACTGCAAACCTTATTATCCTTATTATCCTCTTCCGTCTTGGTGGCGTTTATTTGCTTTCATCAAATCCATTTAAAAAAGACGAAGAGACCAGCAATTTTGAAGAATGACGTGCGAGTCTTGATTTTGGCTTATCGGCAAAAAGGGTCAGTGTGATTGACTCTAATAGATTCTCTAGGGTCCCCCCTTTCGCCAAGCAGTTGGAGATACTGCTGACACAACATCATTACTCTTGTCTGTGAAAATCAAAGGAAGCTCAAGGACCAAACCATTATCACGTAGTCACAACGAAGAAAGAATGTGATATGTGCAGGATGGTGACAAGAGCGGTAGATACCCTGTTGTCCTGCTTTTGAGCAGCGCATTGAGAGCCAGTGAAGATTTGTGACAACTCAAGCACCCTGCTACAATATGTGTAGGTCAGGCCAGGTGAAATGCGCTGCAGACCTTCCTATTATTCCACCGACAGCATTGTTTGCGCAAAACGCACAGTGGCAGCAGGCCAGTCTCCCTGCCTGTTTTAATCACTCTCTGACACAGATCCTCTCTGTCTGCATGACAGGTCGGGGGGGACAGGGCATGATCAAATCAGATGGAAGACTGTAACATTTCCCACATTTGCAAGCTGCTCTAATCTTATCAGAGCGTATCAGTAATTACCAAATGTTCTCAGCGCACTGGTCCCCAGATTGGACTTATGCTTTTGGCCCCCGTCTCTTTGAGCAGTTTTTTCAATAACACACAATGCCACAGTTAATGCGTGTGATGACGTTGCGGACGCCACCGCTCTCTGCTGTGCTGTGGTCCTCTCAGGGCAAAGAGGTGATCGAGTACTATCTGAACGAGCTGATGGCAGAGGGGATCACGGAGATCCCGCGCTGGGTCCCGCCGGAGAAGCGAGCCCCGAAGAAGCCCGTGGCCTTGCCCCCCAGGCTGGACCTGGACTCCCTCGCGCAAGGCGGCACCAAAGAGGCCAGCTGCGCCCTCAGCAGCGCCGCGGAGCCGACCACGCCAGATGGTGAGCGGGGGGCTGACGTTGACGGAGCGAGTGGGCCGTGAGACGTGCGCCAAAGTGTTTCAGAAGAGAGAGAGAGAGAGAGAGAGAGGAGAGGGAGAGGGAGAGGGAGAGGGAGGGAGAGAGAGATAGGGAGAGGGAGAGGGAGAGGGAGAGAGAGAGAGAGAGAGGGAGAGAGAGAGAGGAGAAGGAGAGAGAGGGAGAGGGAGAGAGAGAGAGAGAGGAGAGGGAGAGAGAGGGAGAGAGAGAGAGAGAGAGAGAGAGGGAGAGAGAGGGAGAGGGAGAGGGAGAGAGAGAGGGAGAGCGTGCTTAGACTCCTCCTCTGTGCAGCCCTTGCCCCCGAGCATCAGGAGCCACAGGAGTTCTGCTGAACAAACCAAAAACATCACACCGCGTACATAATTGGAGATTGTCATGTTGGGAGACCCACAATGCAGATTTAAATATCAGATGAAGTAAGCCCAGTCTGTAGCTTCTCCCAATCTTTTGCCCTCCTAAGATGAAAGTAACAGGAAGTAGCAGGAAGTAGGAGCATATCGTGCTCAGTGGGATTCAACTTCCCACATAAGAAAACAGCATCTTTTATAATAACCAACCAACGAATTGTATGCATTTATTGCATCCCGTGTATATTATTGATTACCAGGGATCACAATAAGTCAGTATTTGATAGCAGTATTGTTTTGATAGATCCTTATAGTGGTCTGTTTCATTGGACCATTGCACCAAATAATTGTCTTTGTCTCTGAATCATTCTAAAAAGCACTTTAAGGAAATCATATTTCAGTGAGAGCTGTAATCCGGAACCAATCAAATGTTTAACACATTTATATGTAGTGACAGTGTTGTTCAATGACACAGTCTGCAGTAGTATGAAAACACATTTTGTGCCACTGTGAAAATCCCACATAACAGTTCTTCAGAAACACTAAAAGGGTTATGTGGAATAGCTAACACACTGGGGATTAAAAATAAAAGAAAAATATAAATAAAATTGCAAATGGATGATAATAGAAGTAAATATTATTTGTATTATTTATGGATCCTATATCTCTAAATGACATTACCTGAAAATGCAATGCAAATTTAATTTCAATGAAATTTCTATTGAATAAATTAAGCTTTTGATCTATGTTGAATCACATCAGTCTAATAATCTAATTAAATCCTTCATTCGAGCAACTGTGAAGCCAAAAATGAACCTGAAATAGTGTTTTCCAGTTTGTTACTGATGATTGGTGCATCAAAGTCTGTTCCAAATCAGTGTTCATATTTGTCTACATGTTTGTTTGATGTGGTTTGCTCCTTGTTCAGGTCATCAGTATGGCTCTGGTCCATGTGAAACCTCAGTTCATTTAATTTGGTGAAGTGGCAGTAAATGCTTATGTCATCAGTCTGTCTTAATGATGGCCATCGTGTATTACTTTCAGTGTACAAGGGAAACAACCAAGGCAGAATCAGTCATCTGTGTGTAAATCAGTGTAAACAAGTGTAATAACTGTTCAATAATTATTATTCAGAATGTCAATAATTTAACAGGAAATAGCTATAGTGATTGTGGTCAAAACATTTTTCCAATCCATGTTGTGGATTATACAGTTATGTACATTACCATATAAATATACTTAAGAAAAAAATATTCAATGATTCAGATTGCAGTGCTCTAAGCACAATCAACACCAGGGGGCTCATTTATAAAACATTCTTACGCACAGATTTGATATTAGAATGTGCGTACGCTCAAATCCATGCCAAAGTTCAGATTTATAAAAACGGTCTTTGACATGGAAAAGTCAAAGGTTCACGTCAGGTTCCAACTTGGCGTACGCACGTTTCCTTGTGGCAATGTTGGAGTACTGCAGGTATTTCGGAAATCTAAGAGCGCCAACATGTCGTCTGCTGCCTAATTGTTTCCTCATTATTATTATTATTATTATTATTATTAGTAGTAGTAGTAGTAGTAGTAGTAGATGCTGTTGTAGTTGTATTACCAGATTGAACACATTGCTTAGGCTATATGTAATGGTTTGCACAATAAAGTTATTAATAAATTAAAACAACATAAGCTAGGCTACTTGTGGAAAACAAAACAAAAACACATATTGGTTTTCCAAAACTACCCCTATTAGTATAATTTACACATCCTTGAAGGAAATGTATTTAATATACATATTATGGTTCCACACGTGTAAAACATTTCGGTCAATCTTTAGGCTATAAAATGTCCAATAATGCAGTGGTTTGCAAGAGGAAGAATGGCAGCATTGGCACTTCTCGAAGATATCGCGCAATAAGAAGAGAACGAGTTATTAGAGATTGGGCAGACTTCTTTGCGCATGATGACGAATGGCTGATAAGCAGGTACCGTTTGTTGAGAGCTACGCTATAAGAGCTTTGTGCCCAGATGGGCCCAAATTTACAGAGACGCACCAACTGCAACCAGGCCATACCCATTGAGGTGCAATTGTTATCCGTCCTTGGGTTCCTGGCTACAGGAACATTCCAAAGAGAAATTGGTGACTGGTCAGGCATATCCCAGCCATCGGTTAGTAGAATTATGCCAGCTGTACTTCGAGGAATCATTCATTTGTCCCCTCAGTACATAAAGTTTCCTTACACTGCCGAGGAGCTGCAGAATGTGAAAGAGATTTTTGTGCGCACAACAGGATTCCCCAATGTCATAGGTGCAATAGATTGCACTCACGTTGCCATACGGGCATCCCATGCAAATGAGTATGTATATGTTAACAGGAAGAATTATCACTCAATTAATGTGCAACTCATTTGCAATGCCCGTGTGGCAATTTTAAACGCTGTTGCAAGATGGCCAGGGTCGACGCACGACTCCTTCATTGTGCGTAATTGCAGTGTGGGGAATTGTCTAGAGGCTGGAGCGATTGGCTTCTTTGTACTTTGCTGCTTTTTTGCTTTTTAATGTGCATAAAATAATTATTTCTACACAATCAGGTGACAGAGGTTATCCTCTGAAGCCATGGCTTCTCACCCCCATAGTGCACCCACAGACAGCCGAAGAAGCCCACTTTAACGCAGCTCATGCCCGCGCATGGTCAGTAGTGGAGCGCACTATGTTAAAGGGAAGGTGGCGGTGTCTGGATGCATCAGGAGGGAGGCTGCTGTATGAGCCCAACAAGGTGTGCCAAATTATCTTGGTCTGTTGTGTGCTTCATAATATCTCGGTGAGCCTTGTGCTTGGGATGCGAGAAGATGAAATGCGCATGGATGTAGAAGATACCCCTCCACTACAGACTGCCAGGCCACGTATTTGGTTTTACTGGTAAAGCCACTGGAAAGGGTCCCAAACAGCATCCCTGCACGCATCTGCACCTTGATTTCGGCCTCGCTAAAATAAGTTTTCTTGCAGCACGCCATTATCAAGTAGAAGATTTGGGTTTTGAGTCGAGCTCCTTTATATGCTAATGATATTAATTAGGGGGTGTTTACAAGGCGGAGATCTAAAACCATTCAGCTGCGCACAATTTCAAGATCATTTGTGATTTAGAGATTTCACATCTGGGGGAGTGGCGTACGCACGTTTTTTTGTGCGTATGTTCATTTTCTCTGAATCACACGTACGCACATTTCAGAAATGATCTTAGATCAAATGTAGGATGGTTTATACACAACCTTTTTTATAAATGAGGCCCCAGGACTAGTGTAGCAACAGGTCCATTGGTCTTTGGACAGTCCTGGGACCAGAGGATGGAGCTCTGTGGATTAAATGGCTATTGAGCCCCTCGGTCTCCTCATTGACATTGGCTCCAGAACCGTTGCCAGCTGTTGCTCCTGACAGCCAGGTGATGCAATGGGAGCTGGACTAAGGCCCACATTCTCAGATTACGTAAACTCACTGCATGCCGTTGTTTATTAGCCGGATAGGACCGGCTTTCTGGAGGTGTGCAAAACAGTAGATGTTTCTTTGAACAAATCACCAACAGTAATTATATGAACAATAACAGCGGTACCAATAAGAAATAGGGCTCAACAATCACAAAATGTGTACATCTCTGGAGATGTGAGTAAAAGTTAGAACATTTGATGGGGTGTATCATGTTTTCTGGAACCAGTAAACCTTTTTTGCAGTATGTATTTCATGACAGACCTTCAGGTGCAGTTACTGTGCACTTCCTGCGCAGTTACTGTGCCAAATCACAAAGTATACCTTCGGGAACACACTTGTAATCACCTTTTGTGATCTGTAAGAACAGAGGGACATTGACATCCACACAGACCAATAGAATAGTCTGCTTGAGAACTGTATAATCCAGAGACTGTGTTTCAGTTTGCATCCCCTATATCGCTGCACTGAGACATGAATGCTGCAGAACTTTGGTATATCGGCATCTGTATGTTTCTGAATGTATCTGTGTATTTCTGTGTGTATCTGTGTTACTTTATGAATGTGTTTTATTGAGCATACCTGTACATTTCTTTGTGAATCAGGGTATTGTTTAGTCTATCTGTGTATATATGAGTGCCTTTATTTGTTTGTTTGTATATGGGATTATGTGTTTATTTAGGTGTTTCTATGCGCAACCCTGTGTAGACATAACTGCCCATCTTAATTTGCGGTCAGTTCACCAGAGGCTCATTGAGCTCCCGTATCAGCCTACTAGATCAGTGCAATACAAACCCTGTTTTCCCCAGCACTTACCCAAACAAATCAATATACTATTGGAAAGAGTGTGTTACTGCAAAACATGACACTTCTACCCGGTCCAATGTTCAAAGGGCATTACCTCTGGATAAGAGGAGGTATTGAAAGCGAAAGCGCACACTTACAGTGACGTTCCTCAGACAGCGTTATATCAGAAGATTGCCCCCAAAGTGTGAGGGTCGCAGCAGGCGGGAAAGGCATCTAGCGACTGAATTCCAATGGGTCAGTGGAGCACTCTGCTCATCGGGGACGATTGAATGCGCCTCCGAACAGAGCATTACTGCCGTGATTCAAATGACTGTGCAAATGTGAGGGCCTAACTGAATGTCTAACTAACAGCTAACTGAATGTTGTTTGTTGATGCGCCCTTTTAGCAGACAAGTTAGATGCCGATTACATTGAGCGCTACCTTGGACAATTGACCCCAATGCAGGAGAGCTGTCTGATTCAACTGAGGCAGTGGCTGCAGGAGACGCACAAAGGAAAGGTACATGTCCTTCAAGTATCAGGTCTGCACTGAACAAGCATCTTCATAAGTATCTTTACCTGTTTTCTGTCAGAAGGTTAACTTTCATTTTGATTATGCGTACTGAAAAGCAGTTTTATGTGTGACTTGTGCCCAATGCCATACATTATAAGGTGTGTTCTGTGTGTGATAACAGTGAAGAATGTGCCTTCGTTTGGGCATAGAATATGTGTATGCTGAATGCTTTAATCATCACTCCACATTACGCATTTAGTGCAAACAGCAACTTACAATAAGTGCACATGCAGTTGCATTTAACTCTGTAAGTTTTCCTGTAACCATCGTTTTGTTCAGTTAAATGTTGAATCCTTGTAATACCAGGGATGCTTAACACAGCTTTAAAAATGCCCTGAAGTGAGCTGTCATATCCGTATGCCTGGACTAACACCATGATAACCAACTTCAACATGTGAAAGTTTAGAGCAAGTGGTTGAATTAAAGTATTTGATATCTTTGCCTTTTCAGGCATTAGGAGCTGTAATAGTATTAGTGGCTTAACTCTTTGAAAATAATTTCTCTTTTCTGTAGTCAGAAGCTGGTGAATGGAAAGCAGAGAAGGTAAAGAGTAATGCATGCTGCGTGAGACGTGTGGATAACCTGCATAGATCTGAGGAGGAAGCCCCCCAGTAGACAAAGCACCAGGACTAGAGCTTGCCTTGTGTGTGTAGTCAGTGCAGGCAATGACGTGAGGAAAATGTAAGCGCTATTGCTCCTAGTTTTCATAATCACAAAGTGGTTTAGGATTAATGTAAGTTCAGCAGCACAAAAAATATATTCGATTTGAAGTTGAATTATTCTTGCCTCAGAATATTGTTAACACAATTATGCAATTGCTAAGAACCAAGTCACAGTGGAATCAGAGGATTTGGAGATAGGATTTGGGGCTTTTGGGACTTAATTTGAAATATGAGGACAGGGTGGCAAAATAATGTGAGGACTGATCATTTTATGGGCCTTTAGTGAGTGCATTGAATTTGTGTCAAATTTCCTCTCAAACTGTAACTTCATCACAAAGCAAAATTTAATTGAGAGACAGTAACAGAGTAACAGACAGCAGCTTGGCAGAGTATTTGCTGTATTCCACCATGAACTAGATTAATTCCAGGAGTAAATCCTGTGTCCAAGCAAGAAGCCAAAGTTACAGCAGAAATTGGATATGCAGAGTAATGAAATGTATACATTATTATACGCTGTAACTAGACAAAGGAAACAGGATTACATTGTGTGCGAGTGCAGTGGACACAGCTGTTCTTTACTGTCTTGAGGGGGCACGTTAAGGGTAGCAGTAGGTGATTCATTTCCTTGCAGTGAAAAAAAGCAGTACCTCCTTGCAGACTATTTCCACAGCTAAATCTAAGGATATTTATATGTTCTCACTATAGCAATAGCCAGCGATACATTTCTTCTTTGGAATCGGTCCAATCTCACAAAAGATCTAGAGCCAGCTGGTTTCCACGGCTAGCTGTCCGTTACATCTGCGTTGCTCCAGGCTGTCAGTTCCTAAAGAAGGACTCCTTCCTGATATTTAACAGCACAGTTCTTATAGTGCATGTAAAAGCACAGGCTATTGCTACAGATCTAAAAACATAGAAATTTCCCAAAACTGCTTTATTCATAGTCACTTCTTTTTCATTTTGTGAAGCAAGCCCTGCCATTCTTTGCTTTATTTGTAGCTTTCAGTCACTGTAAAACGGATCAATTGCATTACAGCTTACTTGACCAATCAGAGACATTTCACTGCATACAAATGGTTACAGCATTATATCTGAATCAAGGATGCAATATCAGGTTTGACAGATCAGTTTTACCAAAGGCATAGCTAGTTTCCTGCAGAATGTCTGTCAATATGCAATCGCAGCTGTTTGCATGAAGAAACATGAGAATGGTGATAGCATTTTTCAAAATAACCTACAGCATTCTGCGCATTAGCTTCCTGGCTCTCAATAATCACTTCCCCTCCCCCCAAGGCCTTTTGCTTTGATTTACCTGCATGACCAGAGACATCTATCAATAATATGAGTAACATGTTGAAAACAAGCCATTGTTTACAACATGAGTTTAAAAAATGCATTCATCCATAAGACTTACATACCTACTAATGTTTGCCGTGATTTCTCTCATTGGTTCACTGGTTCGACCTGTGGCATGTGGAGCGGCTGCATACTGTACACCCCTTGTTTCCCTCCCTCTATCAGATCCCTAAAGACGAGCACATCCTGCGCTTCCTTCGTGCTCGGGACTACAACATGGACAAGGCGCGGGAGATGCTGTGCCAGTCGCTCACCTGGAGGAAACAATACCAGGTGGATTACATCCTGGAGACATGGAGGCCCCCTGCATTCCTGGAGGAGTACTACGCCGGTGGCTGGCACTTCCACGACAGCAACGGGCGGCCACTCTACATCCTGCGCCTGGGCCAGATGGACACCAAGGGCCTGGTGAAGGCACTGGGAGAGGAGGCCCTGCTCAGACACGTGGGTACTCCACCAGTACCAGCACCGTCAACTGCAAGGAAACTCAAGTGAAGCCATGTGCCATTAGAATTGATTAGATTTGATAAGAATTTGAGTTTTATTTATACAGGTAGTCCTCACTTAACGACCGAGTTCCGTTCCTACGACTAGGTCTTTAAGCGAATTGGTCGATAAGCGAGGAGCCGCCCCTTACCGATATTTCAAGCATACTGCACTGTTAGTGGGTAGTGTAGTGAATACTGACTTACTGCGGGAACGAGACTGAGGCTGAGAAAGGGTGATGCGAGATGAGATGCTTGACGCTGAGACCAAAGTTCTCATACAGCGTACAATACCGACTGGTTGGAGAGCTGGTTGTAAGTCCGCGCGGTCATTAAACAGGTAGTTCGTTAAGTGAGGAGTACCTGTAATGAAATTGTGCTTTGCATATTCTGTCTAAATCTGGAAAAAATGCATTTGTGGTCATAAGCAATCCAGATCATTGCAAAGACATGATTATTTTATTGATTATTTTTTTAGGTTTTGTCCATCAATGAGGAGGGCCAAAAAAGATGTGAAGAGAACACCAAGATATTTGGAAGACCTATAACGTCAGTACACCTCCTGGTCTGTTTCTGTTGCCCCAAAAATCTAATTGTCCTTTTCCCAATTAATGAAGTGATTCCGAGACGAACATTTAAGCAGTCAGAAGCCTGAACGTCTGTGTTCTCTCCTCAGGTCTTGGACATGCCTGGTGGACCTTGAGGGCTTGAACATGAGGCATCTGTGGAGGCCAGGGGTGAAGGCCCTCCTGCGGATCATTGAGGTGGTGGAGGCAAATTACCCCGAGACTTTGGGCAGACTGCTGATCGTCCGTGCCCCACGTGTCTTCCCTGTACTCTGGACTCTGGTGCGTACAGCACCTGTGTCTTCAATCGGTTACAAATATTGGTATTATGTGAGCCTTACTGCTTAGGACACATCCAGATCTGTGAACGCACTCTTCTTCTTAAACCTTTACCATTTTGATAAAGTTCCATGTTGGGCAAAAATGGAAGTAAACACGTTGTCACCCTCCTGTCTCTGTCTAGGTCAGTCCATTTATAAATGACAACACACGGCAAAAATTCCTCATCTACAGTGGAAACAATTATCAGGGAGTGGGAGGACTTGTAGATTACATCGACAAAGAGATTATCCCAGACTTTCTGGGGGGAGATTGTCTGGTAAGCTACTTTACTTCAATCACATTTATAAAAATAGAAATGAATTTTTTTCACCTTTTGAGAATGATTTTCTTCTGGTTTTTTTGGAAATTATGAACACCTTGACCTTTCCTGTACAGTTTATTATTTTTCACTGTGTTAAGCAACCAAAGGGAGCTTAGCATAATAGTGTATCAAAGGTATGTACTTTTTAGGTGTTTTTGACAACACTGCACTTTTTACTTTTCAGTGCAATGTCCCAGAGGGTGGCCTGGTTCCCAAATCCCTCTATCAAACCGAGGAAGAGCTGGAAAACTCTGATCATATCAAACTGTGGACAGAGACCATCTACCAGTCAGCTCATGTTTTTAAAGGAGCTCCCCATGAGGTAATATCAAGCACATCAAGCAGCAATGAGCTGTATAGTTGCACCTCAATTTACTGTTGCAAGGGACTAGATCTGTGAAATCTGTCTTGTACCTCGCATGTGATGTCCTGAAAGAATCTTCACTGTAAATATAATGGCATGATGCAATCATTACTTATGTAAAAACCGATATGTTCAAGCAGCACAAACTTAGCAATGCTCATATCGTAGCATTGTAACACAGTGATGTAACCATTTGAAGGAGTGCACAGAATAAATGGCATAATGATCAAATGTTTTGATTTGTTTAAGATTGTCATTGAGATCCTGGAGGGTTCCTCCGTCATCACCTGGGACTTTGATATTTTGAAAGGAGACCTGGTGTTCAACATCTTCCACTCCAAAAGGTCTCCACAGACAGCTAAGAAAGACCCATTGGCCTCAGCGCCCGGCGTCAACAACGTGCAGCTGATAGAGAAGAGCTGGGTGCTGGGCGTGGACTACAGCATGGTGGAATCACCCCTCGTGTGCCGAGAGGGCGAGAGCATCCAGGTCTGTTTCCTATATCACCACTCTTGTGCCTCACTGTGGGAACATGTGGAAGTGTTTTAGTATGTTGTTAGTATGTGCTATGTACATCTAATGTATAACCATTTGGTAGCTAGCTATGGTTCGTAAGTGATTGGTAAATGTTTTAAATGGCCAGAAATGTTTAAATGAACTTAGAAATAATATTTGGAATCAAGTTCATTTGGATGGGTGGCTTGAGGGAAGCCCTTAATACTTGATGAAAGACAGGGGAGGGCACATCTGAAGCGTCAGTAATGCACAGCAACATGAAACATGATGAACATAACAACACAATGCAGCATATCATTCATTACAATTAAAAAGGCCAGGGTTGTATCCAACACACAGAAATTGTGTAAAGCACTACAAAATGGAACTCAAGACATTTGGAAAACTCTCTCTCTCAGTATGGCAAAGGGAATGCTTTCTTCAGTGAACTGCTTCACAAAATAATGATTGAGTTTTTATAAATAATATATGAGCTACCGAACCACTATATAGCAACAATTAATTTGACATGTAAAAAATACACACATGGGCTATTTATGAAATAGCTAATGTATTAAGAAGAGATCAAGTCTGGACTCCAATGCCCTAAGGGGGTTGTCTCCACTACATGACCTGGCAAGCTGCTCCACACATTGACAACTCTGTGTAAAGACATACTTCCTGATATCCATGTGGAATTGACCTTTTTATGACGTTAAAAACCTCAATCAAATCCCCCCTTAGCCTTCGTTTGCTATACTTGAATAAACTAAACATCTTAAGTCTTTCCTGTAACCATTACCTTGGTTCTTATTATGTACCAATTTAGAGCTTTTTACTTAGAACTGTACTTTTTCAAGATCTTCTATATCTTTCTTGCAGTGTGGTGCCCAGAAATGCACACAGTACTCTAAATGAGGTCTGACAAAGGCATTATATAACATTAATATAACCTCCTTTGATTTATACTCAATACTTTTTCTATATATCCCACTATACTATTGGCATTTTCACTGCTACAGCACACTTCTAAGATGCAGATAGACCAACTATAACTCTCAAATCCTTTTCAAATTGAACAAATTCATTTTTCTCCTCCCATAAAATATTCCTGTATTATATTATTTCTCACATGCATAACTCTACATTTAGTGATATTGAATATCATCTGCCTTGATTCTGCCCACTTCTGGATTTAGTTTTAATTCCAAACTGTTTGCTAAACCCCCCAAGTTACATCTTCTACAATTTAACTATTTTGCTACTAGCATCCCTATCAAGATAATTTATGTAAATAAGGAAAAACAGAGGCCCCATCGATCCCTGCAGGATGTCCTATTCATCCCGCACCTAGGACAGATACAACCCCACCTACTGTAACTCTTTGTATTTGCCCTTGCAGTCAATTATGAACCGACTCTGAAACAACTCCTGTAATTGCTACTGAATTCATTTTAACAATGATCCTCTCATGTGGTACCTTGTCATATGCTTAAAATCAAAATATATAATATCATAAGCCTGGTTCAGGTTAAAACACTTTAAGTCCAGGTTTGTTAGGCATGATCTCCCCTTGAGAAAACCATGTTGGCTATCCCTCCCTGTTGGCTACTATTACTATTATTTTTCATGAATAATTCCAACGTCTCCCTAATAATACATTTCAGTATTTTACATGAGCTGCAAATTAAACTGACAGTCCTATAGTTACCTGGGTCAGTATGGTCCCCCTTCCTATATATTAGAATTGCTTCCAGTCAGCTGGAATTTGTCCAATGTTTAGAGATCAGTATGTCAGTGGTTTATAAATAATCTCACAGTACTCTAATATATATGCCATAGGGGCCTGCTGCCTTATTTGTCTTAAGTTTTTCTAGTCCTTTTCCATCCCTTATCCCAATGTCCTCTAAAACATTATTACATTGGCTGTACATTTAGGAATATTTATAAACTCTTCAAATGTAAATCTGAATGTATATGTAAATCTGAATGTAACCAACGGCTAACGGCTGGTTGTGTATCAGCAATATACTTATTATAAAGCAAAGCTCATTCCTTATTCGTAACGCACATAACCTCTTAATTAACATTCCTTATTCTACTGCAATATTGAAAAAACTGCTTTCTGTATTCTCTACAAAACTATAACTGTATTCATGACAAATATAACATCTGGTAAAACACTTGGCATATTGGCACACCAATGAAGCTAAAGAAAACTACCATGGGTGTAAAAACTACCATGAGCAGTTACAAATTTTTTCAACAACTGGGAAAAATGTCTAAAAATATTTCAGTTAATAAAGCAAATTAACTGTGGTCTCCGGCTTCTCAAACTGAATTTTACATATTTGAGGAATGCTCATAGGTTGTTGGAAAATACTGTCAGTGTCAGTGTCAGTGGATGATAATGTGACAGTGGCATTGAGGAAGTGTACAGCAAAGGAGTGAGTGTGAGAGTAACAGTTATAGCATGGGTCTGTCTGCTTTCCACAGGGCTCTCACATCACCCGCTGGCCTGGCCTTTACATCCTGCAGTGGAAGGTGAGTGGCCATGCCTCTAGCTCTAGCACCGCCCTTCCCCGTGTGGACGACGTGTTGGCCTCACTGCAGGTCTCCTCCCACAAGTGCAAGGTCATGTACTACACCGAGGTGCTTGCCTCCGAGGACTTCAGGTAGGGGCTCAGTTACCTGCTTCCCATCTGCTTCCACAACTACAAACATCCCAGTCTTTTAAAGTATTTCCAATGGTTAGCCTTTCAGTAGGTACTGCAGGCTAAGTGAAAAAAACTCAACATAGTGTAGAGCTGTGCTCTTCCAACACCTGGATTAGAGCCATGCTTGCTATTTAGAACCAATATTCATGATATACCACGTGTTTGAGTTCCATATCAATTTTATAAAACAGTATCAACATATATCTTGTAAGAATTCCCCAAACAATGATAACACAACTTTGAGATGAATGTTTTTTTAAAGGATTGCTTGCTGGTTCGGTTTATACAAACAAGCATAATTAATGTCTGCCAAAGGGGCTATCATGCTATATATTCAGGCAATTAGCGCCCATGTCATTCAGCATTTGGTGGCAAAGGGGCCCAGGTCAACCCATGACTTAGTTCATTTTTAACAGAAGATAGATAACTTAGCTAGCTAGCTAAGCTAGCTTGAGCGCTCTTTTGACAGCTTCTCTACTGACTGAAAAGTCCCTGAAACCGCGAAGACAGCTTCCGCTAACGTTATTCTGAGCCTCTTTTTATCGGCTTGTGATTTTGTGTGAAAACTTGCCAAAAAACTATTTTTTCTTTTCTGCACGTGATACTACTACCTCTATTTAATTCGCTGAAAAAAGCCAGTCTTTTTAATGTCTTCTGTTTTGAAAGAGAAACTAGTTGTAAGGTGACAGCACAGCAGGCTAGTTGGTTGTTTTTCCAGCACTCAATGTGCTGTTCATTCTAAAGTTTGCGCAGATACTTAGAAACAGACCTGAAAATATTTTGTTGCATTGGAATTTTTAAGAAAAGTTATTTCCTAAATGGAGATAAGATAGGATGGGTCAGTTAAGATAAGTTTGTTTTTTCTACAGAAATAAATTATATCTCAGACTTGTGATATAAGATAGGAACAGAAGTTAGGTAGTGAAGATATTTTTCTGTAATACGCCCACTGGTGCCCATCTGATGCTAAGATCCTTGCCATTCAGAATTGACTGCCATATTGGTATGAATGTCAGCACAGTATGAAACTCAATACTCACAAACATTACACTGCATTGACCCCAATTGTCCCTGAGGGTTTTAAGCAAGTGTTTGTGGATGATATCTGAGAGTTGTTTTGTGTCACACAGGGGTTCGATGACAAGCCTGGAGTCCTGTCACAGTGGCTTCTCCCAACTAAGTGCTGGAACCACCTCCTCCAGCCAATCACAGAGCAGCTCCCTCATCTCCAGATAGTCCCTCAGGACCAGGGACAGCTGCACCATGAGCCACACATGCACAGACACAAGGATATTCAAACAGACAGACGGATATACAGATACGTAACACACAACCACAAGACAGACATACAGAAATCCACCCCAAAAAACACATTCAGTAGCATTTTCTGTAAAGTGTCCTACATAACTGGATGAATCCTTCATAACTACAGCATAAACATGCACAAAACCTAATTCCAACTGATATAGACTGTCAAAACATATTATATTTCTCCAGAAATATGAAACATTAGCATCAGAATGCAATGGTAATGTAATTAAATATATAGCTGGAGATATAGCACAGTCTATGACAATCAATGTCAGTGGTATAAGTATTTAAGATTGATTATGTAATGCATATGAAGATTGTATGCAGAGCTTATGAAGGCTTCATGTATCTGTTAAATTGGAACCTTTATAAAGTGTTACACAGTATTTATACACACAAGAACCCATACACACAGATATAGAGTACCTTCCTAAATTATTCACACCCTTGATAAAGATTAGCAAAGAAGGCTGTATAAAATAAATAAAAGAGACTTGTATGCTCATATATATAGTATAACACTAATACAATTCATCAGAGAAAAATATCTTATTTAGCTTAAAAGGTGGTCAATTTTGTGGCCAGTTAACCATTTCTTGGTTGATTTTCAGATATATTTGGGATCACTGACTTTCTGAAAGACTAGCAAACTTCAGACGCTTACTTTTGTTGAATGCCCTCAATAGAGGTTTTTTCTGACCCTTTCAAAAAGCCTTTTGGCATGGAGGTGGCATCTTTGGATACTTTGTCTCCCTAAGATGCAACCAAGTTTTTTAGTTCTAGCCCTTGACTTTTGGATTTTTCTTTCCCTCCCAAACCACTGAATGTGGGGGTAAAATACAACGGTGTCCTCTACCAAGCAGGTTTACTACTGTTCCAGTGGTTTTATTCTTAATTATTGACCTAATAATGGAAATGATATATGTAGTTTTTATTTATTTGTTTGTAACCATCTCCTTGTGAAGGTCAACATTGCTTTGTCTGTGTTCTTCTGAGAGTTCTTTCCCTTTCCTCATGGTGATGGGTGACAAATGGATTTTGCCATGTGTGTTACCTCATTTGTATACTGCAGTGAAACAGGAAGCCATTGGGAGGCCATAAGTGAGTTCCCTAAGATTGATAAACTTATATATTTAAAAAATATTACTTCTTAAACTTGTTAAACAAAATCTTTTTCTCTGTGAGCAATTGTATTAGTATAATTTTCCCATTTTTTTTGAGCATACAATATAGCTGTTTACTTGTATGGTTTATTTTATACAGCCTTCTTTGCTCATCCTTATTAAGGGTGTGAATAATTTTGGAGGGTAAAGTATATGCAGATCCACTCACACAGATAGACACACAAACATGAGAAGGGCTAAATAAACCCAAGTGAACAGTATGTCACTTTATGGAACAGTCCAGGTATTGTAAGTTTGCATTTGAACAAATTTTTAAAAAAATGTTTAAGATAATGTAGGAAAATAATGCATACATATCTGACCTCAAAGGGAATGGAGAAGAGGTAATTATGTCTTGATTATAATGAGAGATTCTTAACTGCAGCGATTGCTGTACATATTTTTATATGGTCTTATAAGAAATAGGGCCACTGCGGGAGTGTCATGCAATTTAAACATTCTCTAATGCCTATGCTAAATAACTCATTTCATATTATACCCATCATCTAGCAATACCATAGATCGAGGTGATGTGCATGGAAGATCATCATGTAATCCTTTGGCAGTTGCTGCGGAGAGCTCCCATTTCCACGTTTCATTTGTTTTAAAACGAAACATAAAAAGTGTCCGGCTCACTTCAAAAAGCACAGGCGGCGCGTTCTGGCATGTTTTCAGTGTCTTAAATGCATGTACTAGATAAGCTGCAGGAACCCCTGTGGGACACAACACTGAAAACTGGGCAGCACAGCATCCAGCTGTGTGACCTTAACTAGCACAGGGCTATGGTATGTAAATAGATTGAACTTTTCTGTGTAATTTAAAGCCATATTTGTTTTAATACTGAGAACAGAATGTAACTGAAAGAGAAACTTCAAGACAAAGGACCTTGGGACCTACTAAAGGGCTTTTTTATATCAGCAATATTGAGGAAGCACAGTAGATGCACTGATGTAGAGTTGACTTCTGAGCCAAGAGGCTATTATTATTTACTGCCTTAAACTCCATTTTGATTTGAAGTTAAAACAGCCATTAATTTGAATGAGTGACTTACCAGAGGGCTTTTCATTTTAATATAAATAATGCAGATAATACTAACAAAAAACAAACAAAAAAAAAAAACATCTGAAAGGGTCATACGTTTTGCTGAATTTTTAAGGCTCTAATCACAGAAAATATTTACACTCATTTTAAAATGGTTGAAGAAAGAAGCTAATTAAAATCACCTGGTGCAGCTTGCAACAAAAAACCTCAATATGAAGATTGTCTAATCACAGAAAATATTTACACTCATTTTAAAATGGAAGAATTAAGGCGAATACAGGGAGCTTCTTATGTCAATATGAAGATTGTAATTGTGATGATTTGCATTGTTGACAGGGTAACTGGCTGATGTGACAGTATGTAGTCATTTGTTTTTGAAATACTTAAATATATTGTCTTGTAAAAACGGAACTATATTTTATACGTTATAGATTTAATAGAGCGGAGCTTGAATGCTATTCATAGCGTGTTCACAGCTTAGTCTGTAGCTAATAAAAAATGGATTTGAAACAAAAAGTAATTTTCTGAAAAGATGATGATATATAATGTGATTGTTTGGAAAATGTCTTATTACTGTAAAATAAACCACTACCAAAAAAACATGGTGTTTTGCTCTATGTTTTGTGCCACATCTTTGTCAAATATAAAACAGAGTAAGGAGCTCCCATGGATGAAGCATTGTCTTCCAGGGCAGTGATGAGCCTCGTGGTCCGGAGAGAATCTTGATCTAATCCCAACCCAATCCTGACCATGCCTGTGGCGACTGTAGCTGGGAGTCCTGCAGAGTTATTCCAAATTGCTGGTTGTGTTGCCCTTGGAGGAAGGGCTTCTGTCGTAAGGCTACTACAACTGGCCATTTTAAATAAAGGACTAAAGAAAAAATGGGACACGGTAAATGATATTCCCCACGTTCCAACACTTCACATCAAAGTAGCTTTAATTACCTGTACTTTATCAGGTTTAAGACTCTGGGTTACACAGATACATTATAGCAAAACAAGAAACAAAACTAAACAAAATGCCATTAGCCAATGACATTTCAAACAGAAACAGAGCGCACATTCAGTCCCCACTTTGGTCCAGCACCATTCCAGGTGTTCTCAGGAGTGTATGAACGGGACCCACTTGTTCCAGTTGGCCTCATGGGGGAAGACCTTGCCGAGCCTCAGACAGCAGTCCACTGTGGGCTCATAGAAAGCCGTGGAGCGGTCTCCGAGCTTCACGCCCCCCCCTTCCTTCACCTCGGAGGCCCGGGCAGGGGAGAAGAGGGTCGCCCGAGGCTGTCCTGTCATGTACCTCTTCTGCACGCATCCCATCTTCTCCAGAGCCTGCACAAGGAAAGAGGGCAGCAAGCTGAGACCAAAACACCCCCGGCCTAGACACAGTCTTAAAAAAGCTCTTAAAAATGCACTGAAGCACAATCACAGAAGGCAGTCAAACAAAAAGGAGAAAAGGCCGCTGAGAATACAGACAAGCCAGGAGAGAAATCTATGATATCAAGCCGTTATCACCAGTACCCATAAATGCACTCCACATGCAGACTGGTCAATGAGAACTGGGTTGAGTGCACGTTACCAGCAGGAGGTCTAGGAGGACCACGGGCTGCAGAACGTCTCTGTAGTGCTCGAACAGCACTGGCTCGGAGAGGCCTGGCTTGGACATGATGTGGAAGAGCAGGGACTCCAACATCCCCTTGCACACCGGCTTGTTCAAGCTCCCGTCCACGATGCGCCAGGGCCGGCTGATGAAGCTCACCTTGTCAAATGTGCTGCAGGGACAGGGGGACAGCGCAGCTGGGAATGGCAGTGTGACCAGAACACACAATGGGATGTCTAATGTCCCATCTGAAATAATACAGCCATGTCAATGTGCCCTGGGAGCCAGGGCAACGCATTAGGAATGCTGGACATGTATAAATAGAGTGAAAAGTAAAATCCCAGGGGAACGCTTTGTTCATATACATTCAGTTTATTTAAGCCAAAGCAACACTTTTTCTGCTTGCGAATAATGAGAATTAACTGGCATGTTTACCTCCCGAGAAGGCTGCCATCTCCATCTGCAAACAAAAAAATAACAGCGTCAACATCTGGTCTCAACTATCTGGGGAAACGAAGTAAATTGCATCGTCATACAAATGGAAAATTGGTAGCATTCATTTCCCATTCGAATCCAGCAAGGTACAGACCCGGAGAACGCACTTACCGTTAGTTTGTGTGTGTGCTACGTCCATACTGTCACTGGAACAAGCAGGTGAATCACCGGCGGGAGACAATGGCGGAGGTGACGCACAGTGCAGCGCAGTGCTTCCCAGCCCCTGCTCTCCCTCCTGAGTTTGGCCCTGTCCTTTAGCAGCTTCCTCTGATTGGGTCCCCAGCTCTGCATCTGGGTTGGGGCTTGTTGGCTCTGGCGGGAGATCCGTTCCCTCTGCTGTGAGAGCGCTCTCCGGGTCTGGCTCTTCACTGTGCGTTTCCATCGCCTCTTCCTCTCCGGTTCCTAAGGCGGCCCTTTTCCTTGGAAGCACCTCCAACTCCCCGCTTGTTCCAGCCTCCTCTTCGTGGGCGTGGCCGGTTCTGGGTGGAGGCTCTTGCTCTTCATAGTCAGCCTCTCGGTAGTGTGGACTAGCCAGGGGTCAGCATATTTAATGGCCACCACACGCACAGAGTTCCCTCCAACCTCCACCACCTCTCAAAGTTGAACCTCCACCACCTCACACACACAACAGACAGACAGACAGACAGACAGACAGACAGACAGACAGACAGACAGACAGACAGACAGACACACAGACAGACAGACAGACAGACAGACAGACAGACAGACAGACAGACAGACAGACAGACAGACAGACAGACACAGGATACAATGGATACATTCATTTCAGTGCAAAGCAGACATGTTTCCTAAATAACTTTACTTTGTTATGACCAGCACAGGCACTCTGGCACTCAAGGTCACAGGTCACCAGGAAATATTGTTTCCATTACTGCTTTTTTCTTCTTCTTTGTGCTCAATGCTCATTTTCATTGTACATTGTAAAATGTAAATGGACTTTCTAAAGTCACACCAATGTCTCGTGTCATGCCTGTCTCTAAGGAGTGTCCCTACCCCTCCTGTACAGTCCAGATCCTCACCTCCAGGTACTGAAGGAAGGTTCTGGTCCTGCCGTCCTGCGCCTTCTCCAGGGTAGAGAAGCTGCGGCTGAGCTCCAGCTTGTCACAGCCGAAGGAGTGGGCGGCCTGTATGGCGCTGCTGATGTCCTGTAAGGCCTGCAGGTCCTCAGTGCTGTAGCCATGCTTGCTGATGCACCAGTCTTTCAAGGACTCCGGGAGTCCGGAGTCATCGCTGGACCTCATCAGGTGGGTGAAACCCCTGGGGAGGCAAGCATCCCCCTGCAGCGTGTCATCCACCACGCTACCGTCACCTGCCGGAGAGAGAGATGGAGAGGGAGAGAAGAGAGAGAGATCATGGGGGAGTCAAGAGGGGAGTTAGATGAAGGAAAGAGACAAGAGAGGGGGGAAGACATGAGGAGGGAGATACAGAAATAAATGAGGGGGGAATTGCTTCAGTAAAATATCAGAGAGAGTGACAGAGGTGAGCACACAGACCTGCTGTCAACGAAAAAAGTTCTGTGAGCCAGCTTCAACAATGACAAAATGGCATTGAGCTCTCCCCATGTGACATAAGAGTTAATAAATAAGAGAATAAATTAGCATGACTGTAAAAGCGCAAAGAAGGCGGTAGTAGTATAATGGTTAGGAACTGGGCTTGTAACGTTAAGGTTGCTGGTTCAATCCCCGGGTTGTACACTGCCGTTGTACCCTTGAGCAAGGTAATTAACCTGAATTGCTTCAGTAAAATATCCAGCTGTATAAATGGATTGTAAAGAAATGTAAAACTGTAAGTCGCTCTGGATAAGAGCGTCTGCTAAATGACTGTAATGCAGTGTAATGCAAAGAGACCGCATCTGAGAGGAGTCAGCTGCACTGGGGCCTGGTGCAATGCGGAGTGGGACTCACAGATGGAGCTGAAGATGTCGTGGGCGGGGGTGCGACGAAGCTTCACCCTCATGGTGCAGGAGTTCACCACCACGTTGTCGTTGGTGTTGAGGTTGCGC
The DNA here is from genome assembly GCA_029706075.1 of Aldrovandia affinis. NCBI lineage: Eukaryota > Metazoa > Chordata > Actinopteri > Notacanthiformes > Halosauridae > Aldrovandia > Aldrovandia affinis. Next base: position 1,184,330 of record JAINUG010000152.1, on the reverse strand, counting down.
GTGCTGACGATGCCCGGGACGGAGAAGCCCCGCATCAGCAGGTAGTTGGTGTGGGAAGCCTGAGTGGCCTTCACCTCAAACTTCTTCTTCCCTTCGCCCTCGTCTACCTCGTCATCCTCGTCATCCTCTGCTACATCCTTTACAGCACTGAGACAAAAGGCTACATTTCTCATTTTGCACGAGGTAGAGCCCCCTGAATACAATACTGCGGGTTATACTTTTACACAGGCCACCCATGCAAAAACACAACCACAGGCTCCTGACTGGCTCAGTCAGTAAGGCGCTCACCAAGAGCACAGGCTGCAGTGCTGAGGGAGAGCATGGCACCACTGATGATTCAAAAAATGAAGACCCATGTAGAAGCATGCAGGATTTGACATCCATGCGCTACAAAAATGGAAGTCTTGAAGTACATTTGAAAACAATTTTCATGGTTTATTAAAACCACAAGCCTGTATGCAAGACCAGTACACCCATGCATTTTTTGTAATGGGCAGGTACTGTTAGAAAGCAATATTTTTTTTATAAGACTTAATAAGATAAAGTCAAATATTCTTGACAGCCAGTCTAAAATGGGGCTTGTTTAGGGACATCACAACTGGCTTTTGGTGTAAACCTTGGCATGGCGATGTCAAACACATTGTTCCATGTAAAATGTGTTCATGCCTCATGAACTGGAAGATTATTGATAAAATCGCTTCCATTTTTAGTTCGTCCTAGACAAATATAAAAATACAATATTTGCTGTTTGACTCCAAACCGGCCACCGGTTTGCGGCATGCCGTGCTGTGAAGCGCCTGCGGTTACCTCTTCATCACCTCGTTGTCCACTAAGGTGCTGTCCACCACCACAATCTGCTCGGGGATGGACAGCTCCACGGAGAGCAGGCCCATCACCAGCAGGCTCAGGCTGGTCACACAGGCGCCCCCGGTGGCGTCCAGGGAGAACGTGGCCATGTCAGAGTCGGGCTCCGGCTCGGGCTCTGACTCACTCCGCTCTTGGTTCTGGAAGACGAACTTGTTTGGCCTGTCGTCCTTCCCCATGGCCCGCAGAGTTTCCAGGAACTCGAAGGCCTCAGAGCAGATGGTGTTCGGAATGCGCCACGTGAAGCACCTGGGGAGAGGTGGCCCAAGGGGCAGCGGAGAGAGCGAGAACGGAGCTGTTCACATGGGACACCACCCTCCGACCCCGACACCCCTTCATTTCTTTAAGCATGCAGACAGCATTTCTTACTGTACATGCATTTCTGTCCATGTACAGCAAGAGATCAAAATCATTTTTCGTGTATATAGAGCAATTAAGGCATGAGGCTTAATGAAGTGAGACGAGCATGGTCAGAGTGCATGGCCACCTGTAGTATGTCTGAGACAGCTGGTAGGACATGGGCATAAAGGGCAGCGCCCGGCTCTTCTTGGGCCCAAAGATCTTGTGGACACGGCGACGGTTGACAAGGCCTCGCTTCTGACACTTCAGAAAGGCTTGGAACAGAATCTCTTGCTTGTACCTGCTGTATATATGGAATGTCTAAAGCAGGAAAGTGAGCGTGAGTGTGTGTGTGTGTGTGTGTGTGTGTGTGTGTGTGTGTGTGTGAGAGAGAGAGAGAGAGAGAGAGACATTGAGAGAACTGGAGGGGTAATCAGCATTTTAGAGGTAAGAAGCTTTATTGAACTTAAACAGTGATTGTGCCCAAGTCAGGGAGTCAAGTCAAGTTCGGAGACCTTTTTATTTTTTTCAGATTTTTCCCATTTTTCAGTTAATTATTCAGATTATGTATTTCAATTCGCACTCCCCCACAAACTCACGGCCCGTCCTCCGGGTCAGGCCAATTCCCGGAGGCCAGCGATGATCTGCCTCCTCCGAGACAGAACTCGCCCACCTACTTCTAGAGACACCCTTTGCGCTTCTCGCGAATTCAAGCTGGCTCCCCTTCCCCCATCCCCCTGGGGTGGACAGCCAAACGCCTGGCTCCCAGCCAGGGTCGCTCTGGCACAGTCAGGTTTCGAACCGCGATCGCAATAGGCAGCTCACACCATCCATCCATCCATCCATTGCAAAGCACCAGTCAATGCGAGTGCGTTAGACCACCCTGCCACGCAGGGCACACACACCATTCATCCAAGACCCCCTATTCGTGGACTTTTTTTAAATGAAGAAATGGGACTGCGTTACTAGATTATACACATGCAGGTTTTTGTCCGTTACCTGAAAGGAGCGACAGCTCTTCATTTGTGTGGTGGACAGCACCAGAGTGCTCTGGATCAAGTTATTGAGCACCAGGGAATGGATGTCTTCATTGCTGCAATCACAACAGTGGCAGGATCAGGCCTGACTTCCTGGGTGAAATAGCCATTCTCAACAGTACGCTTCACTGCACATAACATTACCTGCTGAGAAGGTCCTTCACGTTCTCCTCCGAGTCCTCTCCTATGGCGTACACCTTGAACCTGTGAAGAGTGACCGCAGCACAACTGTTGATGTAGAACACACTGCCAGGATTGAACCTGTTTTTCGTCCAACCTCTACCTCCTGACAACTCCCCCCATACATCCCCCACATACCTCTTGAAGAGTTCCTCTTTTGTGTCAGGGATATCGAATGCGCAGTCCCCTGAAGCCGCACTGAACTTCTGCCTCAGGGCGGCGACAAACTCCTTGAACTCCGAGGCACACACCTAAAGCGGCAGATTAGTCTATCAACACCCAACAACAACACAGGTGCCATAGGCCCACTGGTAAAGGGCAGGGCATCAGCTGATCTGAGGAGAACCTTCAAAGGGACTCAGAGCTTGAGCTGCACTGCCGCTACAACACAACAGCCAAAGTCTGTCCATGGTAATACCATTCATGACACCCTTGATACAAAAGGCAACAGATTTGTTTACGTTTCATTTTATGTGGGTTTTGAGGTTAACAAACCTGAGCGGTCGCGCTTTCAACAGACACAGACTGAAATGGGGTCAAAAATTCATCGGTTAATAGTGTACAAACCGAGCTCCATGAAAGTGCAACGGTACGTCAGTCCTACCTCTGCGTCCTCGTAGTTGTTGCGCCTGTTCTGAAATTCCTCGACGATGGATTTATCTTGGTACACCTCTGCCAGGCATATTCTACAGGCAAAAAAAGTTAATCAGGAGATCAAAATATTAAAACGTGGATTTGTTAGTGAATTAAAGGGATGTTTTCAGACCAGATGGTGTTGCCTCTGTGCTGTGATTAAAGTAAAAAAATTAAATTAAATAAAAATGTTAAAAAAATTCTGAAATTGAAATGTTAAAAACGCTAGAGCTCCACTTGCACAGAGGTGTGTACACATGTCCTCCTGAGACAAAGCTTTGCTGGGGGAATTAAAAGGCTGGATCAAGCAATTCACAAAGAGCTGGCCGACCGCGTGTACGATCACCACGAGGGAGCGAAAAGCCACAAGACCCACTTGAAGTTGAGGTAGGTCTGGGGATTCTTCATGATGTAACGCGCACGCCGGCCCACCGACAGGGACGTCTTGTCCAGACCCTCCTCGAACTCAGCGTGGAGGAGGTCTCGCACAACTTGCCAGGGAACAAAGGGCTTCTTAATCTGCAACACAAACCCACAAGCACACATTCAGGCATAGTCGCGAGTCCTCCAGGTAACCAAGTTATACGTTTTTCTTCCCCCAAAAATTATCTGAATTATATAATATAATTAATCTCTGTGATGGTTATGGGGTGTATATGTATATACGTACGGTTTCTGCAGTCACGCTGCCTGGAACAAATTATTTTTACATTGACATTTAAAAACTGCCCTTTTATGTAGTATATTTTTGAAAGTAGACAGTTTTGTTTCTCCTGCCATCAGAGACAAGCAGAGTCTTTAGCACACTCAAACCAGATTGTTTATAAATGGCTAGCATGTATGCACAAAAATATTTGCACTGTATGTAACGTTGAGCGTTACTGAAAGTAAAACAACATGTTTTCAAAACTTCTGCCCTCTCTGACATTTGCCTGATGACTCTCATTGTTTTTGGATATCAATGTTAGCCGTTGACGTTAGCCGTCAGTTCACAATTCCTGTACATGGCGACTTACAACATCACTTTTGGGTGAATATCACTTTACATTTACACATCCAATCACAATAACCCAGTCCCCCAGTGCTTACCTTACGGTTGAGAAAGTGGCTAGCAACACGGCACAGCATCAGAAGGCTGTCTTCCTGCAGGGTCCAAGCAACTCGCTGTCGCGTCATCCTCTTGAGGGCAACCAGGTCAGCTTGGTCGTGGAAAGGGAGGCGGGCCCGTTTTTCCGGAGGGCTCACTATTAAGACACCGCGTGACAGACGTTGAATAATCAACAATTCTGCCTGTTTAATGATTCATAAACAGTTTCATACCGTCGCCGCTCACCTTTTTTCTTCTTCTTAGCCTGCTTCACAGTCTCCTTCTTCTGCTTCTTGCGCTTCTGTTTCTTCCCACCCACAACACGGGAGTTTCTGTCACTGGACTCAAAGGTGATCTGGACATCCTCTTCGGTCACTGTCATTTTGTTGCCTTTCACTTTATTTGCTGAGGGGAGCAGAGAAGCACACATGTACAGCTACACTTAACGGAGTCTGTAACACACATTACACACAGATACGCAAGTTAAACACGGCTCTACACACAGACCGGTTCACAAACATGTCTCAGTATCACGAGCAACTCAATTTCACAAAACTAAAAAAATACACTGCAAAAATCACACAAAAATCAAGTCATACACATCCACACCTGGCCCAGTCAGTAAAATGACAACACAGACTCAATTAAAATGCTTCAAAAGAGGGAAAGCTCCTTACCATTGGGAATAGTCAGAGGCAAAGGATGTTTGGACAGGAGGTTGTTCAGCCTGAGAGTGGGGTTACTCTCAAAAGAGCTGCCAGACTGGAATGAAAAAAGGGATATATAATTTGTATTTTGTCACTGTGAACAGTATTACGTGAAAGAAAGACTGGCTTGTGCACTGACTTTTCTGGGTTTGGTGAGGAGGTAGCTTGTCCAGATCCAGTTGCGCTTCAAGTGGCTGAAAAAGGAGGAGTCCAGCCCCCCCGCACCCTGACAGTCCCCGGGTATTCCCCCATCGTCCGTCACCTCAGAACTCCCCCTGTTCAGGATACACCAAACACTTAGCGTCGCTCTCCTCCTCCACCCACTAACCGACACCAACCCCACCTGCAGCCCAAACTCACTTGAGAGTGTGTGCCACCCGCGAGTACTTCTCGTCCGGCCGCACATGCTCAATGGGTACGGGGGGGTCCACCATTTCTTCCTTCCCATCATTGTGCGAGCCCTTTTTACGTGGACCCCTGATCACACCTGGGGAATGGTAACATGCAGTCACTGCTTTGAGGATTTCCAAAGGCCTGACTGAACACAGCTGGGAAGTGTGTCTTGGTGCAGGTATAGGGAGCTGACCACAGGGTGTCACTGATGCTCATGCAAAACAATTCCAGGCACTTCCTGCCAAGTGTGGCTTCTGACCCTGGATCAGTGGACTGCATCTACTGTGCCAAACAAATATGGCTCACACAGTTCACTAAAGGGACCAAAAATACCTCTAGAAAACCAGAAAGATCAGGTGCTAGCCAGGCTGAATTTGGACCGACAGGCTGCAGATAAATGTAAATAAAATAGCACTGAATTTAAGGGGAAAAGTACCTAAAGGTGTGTTAAGGCAGACACACTGCATGTCAAACCAGTAGTTCTCCACATCATGCGAGGTGTTGAAGGTGTAACTCCGATGCTCAAAGGGCCGCGTTGACACTGCCAGATTATAGTGGGGCTCACAAGTGGTTGTGTCCACAATAGTGGCTTTCTTCTTCAGAAAGACAAAGACCTGGGACAGGTTAACACAATGACAAAAGCATTTAGGAGTTTTAGAAGTACAACTATCACCCCACTTACGCTTCTAACCTTTAATAGTAATAGTAATATACGCCATTTAGCAGACGCTTTTATCCAAAGCGACTTACAGTAGTGAATGCATACATTTTCAGTATATGTATATGTGGCCCCAGTGGGGATTGAACCCACAACCCAAAAAGCGTTGCCAACGCTGTGCTCTACCAATTGAGCCACAGAGAACCAATGTTTTAATTGTATTAATGTTTTAATACAGTCGTATTTGTAATCCTTCAATTGTTGTTTCGGTGTCCTTTTTTTCAACAAAATAAAGGACACACAATTTTAAGAAAATCTACCTGATCTTTGTCTTGGAACTTTTCCACGGGCCCAAACTGCAGTAGCCCCATGTAGCACAAACGCTGCATACTCTCATGAAAGCTGAAAATATACTTCCTGTAACAGACACAAACCATTGCAAGGTGAAGCTTAAGCGGACTACTGTTTTCAGTGTTATTTTTGGTGCAGAACAATCAAGCAATCAGTCATATAAAATAACATACCTTTTGTACAAGAGCTGCTTTTTAATCTTCCCTGGTAGGAATCTAATGAGAAAGTGCTGCTTCACAGGGTCATTCAGAAATGTGTCCAAGCCATCGACCTGAGTTCAACCAGACAGGTAAATCACAAACTCAGAACACATTTCATACATGAAATGTACATATATATATATATACATGTGCGTATGTGAAAGGGTACACACATGGTAGCTGATATGGATGATCTGGATGAAGACGGAGAGAGGAAGGGAGAGCAGGACATCGCTGGTGAGAGCCCAGCCATAGGTGAAATCTCTGTGCAGGGGCATTGGAGGTATGTACCTTTTCCAGGACAAGTCGTCCACGTAGACTGAAGGATAGACACAAAGGACGACGCAATGATACCTCTGTGTTTTTATCACCTGAATTCAAAAGAATAGCCCTGCAAAGATCTATTTAAGTTACCTTTTATTTGATCGTTAATCATCTCATCGACAGGTCGGTTCTCGTCAACCTCCATTTCAGGCGAATTCACATCAGGAGTGCAGGCTCTGTCTGAAGTCCTGGCGGTGCCATCACTGGAAACGGCCACAAAGGATGCATCCTTATTGGGCGATTCAGATTCTGTATTCTGATTGGCTGCTTCAGTGTGTCCGGGCTGCACCCCCTCGTCTCCAGTAGATGCACTCCTGATCCCGGCAGGGGACCCACTCATTGAATGTCCGTAGATGAGGTACCACAGGAACGAGTGCACCAGCTTAAGACGGCGCATTTTGGGCTGAAAGCCGAGGGACCGACCGAGACCTGGAACTAAAAACCCCAAAAGCATTTTAGCACTTTTCCAAAGACAGGTTCTCTCTTTTATCTTGCTGTGCAAAATCAAAAAATCTATCCAAAAATTCTAAATTAAACCCAACATTCATTTACTTTTCTAGCTACAGAAATACATTCTTTTGTGAACACATGCCATTTTGTTTATGGAGTACTTGTTAATGGAGAATTAATAACATGGTGCCACCTACTGATAGTAGGCCTGAAGTCCTTCAGCTGCTTGACTCCCATTTTCTCAATAGTTTTTCTCCTTGGAATCCTGGAGGTACTCGAGCCCTGTCCCTTCTCTTTTTCCTCAGCTTTATCCCCTCGTTGGTTCTCCTTGTTCTTCCCTGCCTCCGCAACAGCCTGGGACCCTTTCATCCTGTTAGGGAGAGACAGCATGGCACTGTCACAACCCCTAGCCTGCCCCACAGCCAACAACCAGAGTCTCTGCTCTCCTCTCCACTGAGACCTGCTGATGGCAGAGTGAAGCTTCATGCACCCATTAATGGGTGGAGCTATTGTGCTCTGTAAATCACAGGCTTGTGCAAACAAATCAAAAGACTGCTCTCCATAGCAAAAGGCCATTATTGATTAAAATGAGTGAATCAAGGATAAACTAAAGTGTCGCTCTTCCATCGTTAGTGGAACCCCACTCACCAGCGTGCTGAGGAGCTTGAGATGCGGAATCGGATTTGTTCAATGGCACTTTTCACCAATGGGTCATCGGGGGTGATGGAGGGATGGACCACAAACTCCACCTAAAACAAGCAACAAGCAAACAAACAAAAAGATGCAAAGCCGGGTTGTTTCTAAGACCAAGACCTTTGAGCATATTGAAGTTGAATGATCTGAACTGAAGGCTAACCTTCTTAGTATACAACAGTGAGATTGTTAATGTACTGTATAAGGGCGGCAGTGTTAGTGTAATGGTTAGGGAACTGGGCTTGTAACTCAGAGGTTTCTGGTTCAATTCCCAGGTGGGGCACTGCCGTTGTACCCTTAACCCATTAAGACCTGGAGTGACGTTTTGGTCGCTTAGATTTTGCGATTAATGAAATGCGCTGTGATTCAAATTGGGGAAATGAAGTGCACGTTGGTGTCGGCTTTTTTTTTAGAAATGTTTTCCAGAAAACCCTCAGGTTTTAAGAGGTTGTGTAGAATAATTGCTTAGGTTTTAATAGGCGTTTTTAGCAGGCGTTTTAGGTCTAAATGGGTAAGCAAGGTACTTAACCTGAATTGCTTCAGTAAAAAAAAAAATCCAGCTGTATAAATGGATTGTATGTAATGTCAATTGTGTAAAAAGTCACTCTGGATAAGAGCATCTGCTAAAAGCCTAAAATGTAAAATGTAAATGTAAAATGTATAGGTGCTGTCCACCTGACATATCTGTATAGGCCTTTAGCAATCATGCACATTCAGGCATCTGTTCTCATACCTTTTTACTGATTCCATCCTGTATGATGGTAGTGCATAACATTTTGAGCATTCCCTCCCTGGACAGGCTTCTCAGTAGCCTCAGAATGGACTTCTTACAGCATTTGGTGGACACCCCATCCTTCTTCTCCTCATCCATGATCATCCTCTGCAGCCTGACCACAGGAGACAGTTACCAGCGAGGACCTCACTTGGGTTCAGGGCGTCAACAAAACCAAACAGTATGCCATATACCCAAACTGTATTACCAAAACATTCAGTAGTATAGATAGTCTTAGTGCCCAAGCCTCACTCACGAGTACAAGCTGTCAATGAGTTTGACGCTGCGGACAGCTTCGATAATGAGATTCTTGCGTTTTAGTAGCCTGTACGTCTGATGGGGTCTCTGGATTCGCTGGGAACTCTTCTTCGAATTAACAGGCCGCGGCTGCAGGGACAAGAGAGCATTCATGAAAATCTCAGAGAGGTTATCGCAATCAGCAGCCTCAGTTCAGACAACAAAATCATCGAACGAGCACCAAAAAAGAAGTCAATGAAAACACCTTTTGACTGACAACTTCTTCAACGACCGTTATGTAGGCCTCATTATCGGTGGACGCGCTGCTGTTAATGAAACTGATGTCTGCGCTCTGACTGGAGGTGGCATCCACGCTCGTGTCACACTGTTCCTGATTCTTCACCACCTCCTTGGTCCTGCAGCCACGCACTCTCGTAGGAGGCAATGCTGTATCCATTATTGTCACACACAGAAAAATACAAGACACAGGTCAATAAAATCATTTGAAAATGACACCATTCCATCTCAAAGCCCTTTACTTGCCACAGTGGTTGAGGAGTGGAACCAAAATGTTCCATTCCCAGGGTGCAGTTAACAGCCATGACTGAGGTACTCAACCTTAACAGCTGCAAAACATATCGAGCCGTAAGTAATGTGTACTCACTCTTAACAGGTGTAGAGTGTTTGATGGTGAAGTCAAGCTTGGTTTGTTTTAATGCAGTCTGCTTGCTGGGTTTGCCTTTGAGATTTTTCTTAGCTTTTCTGCCAGGTTTTTTAGAGGACCTGGATTTCAGCTGTGGCTGCTCCTCTTCCTCTTCCTCTGGCTCCTCCTCATCACCTTTAGGACGCACCTGTAGCAGACCATCTGCAGACAAGGATATCGCTACCTCATCCTCGGGCAGATCTGCTGCCTCACCCGTCCTCAATTGCTCACTCCGCGCATTCTCCTTTACAAATTTCCGGTTCAAGTCACTCTTCTCCACGTAGATCTTGCTAATGTACTTGGTGGTTCTCTGACGCCCCTCGTCCTCCATGAAGCCCTTTGGTGAACACAGGTGCTACTTTGAACCAAACTGCCTGTAATGTAATATCTTCCCAACTCCTTCAACTATACTTCCTCTGTCGGAGGAAACAATGGAAAAAGTAGACAAAGGCTAGACAGGGGATTTGTTAGCCTTAAAACAAAGAGCAAAAAAATCCTACCTTGATCATGTTATTTCGTTCCAGAGTACGACATATCATGCGTCCTTCGAGTTTCCCCACATTCAGGTGCCCCCTGAGAGCAGATTGGGAAATTCCCTTTGTTCCACTGCTTACAACTGTTAATGAACAAATCACAATTTAATGACAAATCCTGATAAGAGATCATTTGTATGTCAACATCAGTGCTTACAAACACTATTGAGCAGGAAACAACTATTCAAAATCATTTTAATATCATGAAGGATCTGAACGCACTTATCTCATAGGCCTGCATCAGTGTGTCTCGCTCCCTGACACAACCCTCTGAAAGAGGGGGGTTCCTACAGTTGTCCTCTTCGTCATTTTCGTCCTCATCCTCCTCCTCCTTTTCCTTCTTCCCATACTCCCTCAAGAGCTTCAGGCATCGCACCATGACATTGGTTCCTGCAGGAGAAACGGATACAATTGTGTGCTTTGTGCTTTGTGTGGTCGACAGGTTAGGGGACAGAGGTCGCCTGTGGGAACTACCTTTCTTGGTTTTAAAAGGTCCTGCATCAGGCGTCAACTCCTTCAGTGGAACCGTTACGATCTGGACCAGCTTGGCCGCCATCATATACTGGTGCACACGCTTGAACGTCCGCTCACTCACGCACTGGAAAAGAGATGAAACAGCATTTTCCGTCAATGTTACAAAATGTATTTTCCTCCACTGGTGCGAATATGAGTGGAAGTTTAAATACATCTTACCAGCTGCTCTCGCAGTTTGACCATGATGCCAATGTTTCTTGGGCTGGCAGCCAATATGTTGGAGGCTTTCTCCATTAGGATATCATACTTGCTCCTCCTGAAATATTGTTAAAATAACAAACATAAAACATAGTGTAGACTTTTCAGAGGTTCATTTTCAAGATACTTGTTTTTTTTATTATGTTCATGATGCACAGCAAAAAAAAAAATGAGGTCACAATTATCATGCTGCACAAAGAATGAAAAATAAATATGAAACTTTCGCCAATCAAAACAATCACCTTCAGAGGTAGAGCTTCAGAGTCAGAGCTACCCAAATACTCCATAATGTTTATGTGTCAGTGTACTTAATAGGCTGATGCATTTAACTTGTGCAGTAGTTTTACCTGAATTAATCAGACACTACCAATATATGCTTTAGCTCAGAGGCCACCTCACCTATCCACATGGAACCTCTTGAGGAGAATAAGGATTGAATACTGCTGGCCACCACTGGGCATTCGGATTACATGAGACTGGAGGGTTATCAGACTGCTCTTGTCCAGAGACTTCCTCAAGTAGTGCATTTTCCCAGCGTCCGTTCTGGCGATTTGAAACATACACATATGAGGTCACACATTACACATGGACCTAGAATTAAAGAGGACCTCTCAGGACTATAGCCCTCAAGGAACATGCCTTCATTTATAAGGAGACAGGAGTTCTCAGCGTTGTTTTTACAAGAAAAGATAAAAAATGACTTGAGGTTCAGTGAGATTCAGTTTATAGTGATAAAATAAATGTCAATACAGATGTGAAAAAATGTTCCTACTTGAATGCCCTGGTGTGTAGATCTCTCTGGAGCTCTCCCTGCCATCTTGCTCTGCCCAGTCTCTCCAAGATGCAGTATGTATGGTCTGTCAATTTAAGGTCAGGATCGCCTTCGGGGCCAATCAAGGCTCTGAAACGGACCTTCTGCGAAGCAACCACAACAAGTTTCTCTCCCCATCTGCAAAATGTTGAATAAGAAAAATAGCACAAAGGTTAGATTACAACGCCATGTAGCCAATTAACTGGTTAATGGTGATGCGTTTGTTGATTACTGTGGTTTCTTACTTATCAATGGCGTCTTCGAGATTGTAGCATGGCTTAAAGTCAAAAGTCCTGACTTGACAGGTAATGTTTTCGCGATCTTTAAAATACAGACAAGATCCTTGGATTCCGTCTTCGTTTTCTTGAATTATTTTGACCGGGTAAATGTCTTCTTGGGAGTCTGGAGAAGGCGTGGACCGTCGAATCTCCTGGATTCCTGTTTCTGGGTCGATCTCTTTAAATCTAGGTATGTTCGAAAATCAGCGTACATAAATCATTCGACGTAGTTATTTAGCTAGCTAGCAAAAACAAGTAGCTAGTTAACAACCTAACGTATGGCATTATACTCCCATAGAATAGTTATCTGCATACACATCTAGAATATAGATACCTAGTTCTACTATTTAGTTAGCCTAAAAAAAGTTCACCAACGTTACAGCAGTTTACACTGTCAAACTGATTTGACACTCAGACTTACCGGTCAAATAACACGAGTTGTCCCCTTTCCCTCGGTATCTCGTATAATTCGAGATCTGGATCGCATACCAATGCTTTCCAAAGAAATTCCTTCGTAACAGGGTCTAGATTTAGAGGAAATGTTGGACTTCTGTTTTCAAGACGGATCCAGAGAGAAGATATTGTTATCCCATCCAAACCTTCCAAAGCAACTTCATCGATGAGCATTTGGAGAGCATCCATTTCTACACGTATGGTGCTTGCTTGTCCAAAGCCTGTGGGATAGCACAGAAAACAACCTCTACCATACACAAACTATCCGATTTCTTAGATTGAAACGGGGACAGTTGGCAAATTAACTTGACAATTCCTTGCAGCAAGGTTACACATTGAGCTAACGTAAACGTAGCTAGATAGCTAGCTACATCTCGATACAACAACAATTTGGATTCTGCGCACGTGACGTTCTTCACATTTCACCTTTGACATTGAGCTTTACGTCACACGGATCTTTTTGAGGTATTACGTAAAGGGTATTTTTCCGCAAATTCACTGATCAGTATAACATGAGGATTGGCTTTGATAGTAAGCTAACTGAAAATAATATTAATATGAGTCACATACTGCAGTAACACAGTTAGTTGCAGCGAGCGCAGAAACGACATGTTCATCTAAGAAAAATACACGGATCTCTGAAGATAGTAATAACATGTAGCAACATGATAGTATAGAAATTACAATACATAAGGTTTAGGCCTTTTTGTTTCGTTTATTTTTCTGCACTGATCTGTAAAAATGTGGATCAACATACATAGTGGCCTGCTAGATGTGACAGCCCGCTGCATTGCCTACTTATCATTAATCTCTGTGGTTTGTTAACTCATATCTATTCCGCACAGTTGCTGCTTAAGGTCAGCGGATCTGCACAGATTCTGGTACAAGAATAGATGTTAACAGGTCACACAGGAAAATCTGCACGAGCGCAAATTTACAAAGAGGTGTAATCTCATACACCTGATACTGCCACACCCTGCAAGGGAGGTTTGAGTTGCTTTTGAGTTAAGGAATTAATGTAAATTGTGAACTACAGTTAATAAATAAATGTTCATGTAAGAGATGTTGGTGACAAACTGGACACCTAAGGACACAGCCATTTACATGTATTTATCACTGATTAGATGGCCTATTTTAGATAAATACACATTTTTGTCAAATTATGAATGTATATTTTTATTTGGACTGTCTCACAACTCCTAATAGTCCTCAGTAGGCTATTTTTCTGAAGACCAGTCACATAATTAATAATTTTATTTTTCTCTTATTTTGTAATTGTATTGCTGTTCTGATGTGTGTTTTGTTTATGATTAGATATGTTGCCACTGAGCTGCGCAGAATGGTAGCCTAATTGCCGAACAAAACTGTTCAGGTTACTTGCTACTGCCCAGCCTGTGACGTAAGGCACAGATTCAGGTCTGCGATCTGGGCTCAACGCTAGTAACGTGAGCGCAGCCCTATTTCATACAGGTTTTCAGTGGGAATGGTGTTTTCCACCTTATTGCACATTGTCCGATCCTCTGGGTGCCTGATATCTGCCTGTGTCATCTGCATACAGATGGATTTGAATAATACTGTCCTTCTGTGAAATAATTGTACAGCAATAGAATTAGTGTTCTATAGCAGCGGTCCCCAACCACCGGGCCGCGGCCCGGTACTGGTCCGTGAGGCATTTGGTACCGGGCCGCACAGAAATAATAAAAACGTTTTAATTTTAATTCCATTTTATTGGCTATCGCAGTCTGCAGGGTGTTTTCTTTTGAAAAATGACCACTTCCGTCTGTGCCTCTTTTCCGCACTTGTCTCAGTTTTTTTTCTCCATGTACCCCCGGTCCGTGGAAAAATGGTCTTGCATGAAACCGAAACCGGTCCATGGTGCAAAAAAGGTTGGGGACCGCTGTTCTATAGGGTGAAAAGAAACATTGTCTGGCTGCATGTGTTTTGGAGATTCCTGCTGTTGTGCACCATCCTGATTTGAAAGGAGGACATTACATTGGCATTGGGCATTGAATGAAGAAAATGGTGATAAAGAGTGAAAATAATGATGAGATATACAAGGATTTTCCTCTCAAGCAACATCTGCAAATGTTTTCCAACATTCAAATAACTTCCACATTGAAATTGCAGAACAGTGTCTAATGAATCAAATGCAAGGATGTAATTCAATGTACAGACAAGAACTCAGGCAAGGTTTAATTTACACACAAGAACTCAGGCAATCCAACATGCACATGAAGCAACTTTTTCTTCTTTTAAATCGGGCTAAATTGGGACATTGTAGTATTAAAAATGCATAAAGGAGTTGCTACTGTAGAAATTATGACAATGCAGCATCTTCTTGAATTAAACCACAATGTGTTCCTTAGACACTGGAAACGACTCTTCTATAAGCCAAACATATGTTCCACTAAGCCTGGTGCAGATAGGAGCTTAGTTGCAGCGCTGTTGCTCAGGGGCTGCATGTACAATGATTCTAAGAGTAGGAGTGCTGATCTAGGATCAGTTTAGCCTTTTAGCTCACAATGGATATGGACAGGGGAAGCCTGATCCTAAATCAGCACTCCTACTCTTAGAATCTTTGTACATACGGCCCCAGGTCGTTGTAAGTTAGGGGGCGAACAAGAAGTACTGGAACCATGTGTTACCACCGTTACCAGGTAAAATTCCACAATGCTGTGCTTTCAAGCTGAGCATACAAAAAGGTGGTTTGGAAAATCCTTGAACCATGAGTTGCACCTTTCCATGTTTGAAAACTCTCAATGTGTAGTGCACAAACCTTGAAGATTTATTGAAAACCAATATTTAATATTCTTCTACTCCTCAGCATCTGTTGTGGACACTTGCTGGGAATATATCAATCTATACAGTCCCGATATACAGTATATATCCATATATATGGGGAAGTTCCCATATTCATGGAACTGTACCTTGTAGCAGTCTTGCACTGCTGCCTCAGGGAACTCTATCGTTATATTTCAGATAATACAGCATTTCAAACTTTCAGGACAATTTTGCACACTGTTTGTTCACTTACACCATACAAATCCATCTAAAAATTAAAAGATCCAGATGCCAAAAATCTTAAAATGATCAACTTGTAGAGCAGGGGGCCTAGGCCTCCACCAGTTATATGAAAGCCTTGGCTCAAGGAATGATCATCTCAACTGCGTTTTCTATGTACTTATGGAAACTAATTTATCAGTTATGCATTGGGTTGCTCTTCTGGCTTGGCTTTGAGATCCTTGTTGTTTGTCATTGCTACAGTCCAGACCTTTACCAGTCTTTAATGAATTTAATGGCTAATGGATCCCATCCTGAACTATGGTGAGTGTGAAATCTTACAAATTGTTCAATTTCACCTGGTTCTCAAGATTACAAATGGACTGAGATGATCAGACTTCTTTTAGGAACTACTGGTTATAGCCTTTTAAGAGCTTCACACTCTGTACCTGCAGTAACATAAGCGCATGGACAACTATAGTTGCTGCTGTCAAACGGCAGTAATTGACCCCACGATAAAAAAACAAGGTAGTATCTTAATGTTGTTAATGTTGATAAAAATGAATCTAATAAAATATATAATCTATTTTTAGACATTGGTTTATATGACATACAATAAAGACTTCAAGAATGCACAAACCATACATTTGTTTAATTTCTTTATTGTCCAAGTACCTTTTAAAAGATAACTGTACAAGTCAGCACACTGAAGTATGACCATGGTACTAAGTATCCAAATGTGCTGTTGGTTCAAGACACGTATGAAAATGTACATATTTACACAAAGGCATATCTAGATTGAGATGCAATGTAAATTAAATGTTATGTCTAACAATGCTGTGAAGAAAACAAAACTAGTCCCTGGATGTAAGCAAAGCCTGACATTTGGGAATCGCACAACAGACATAAGAGATTGCAATATAAAGGCACTCCGTGATATACATTTAAAATACAGCCATTTTACTATCGGGATAGTCACTTAAGGGCTTTCACAGTAATTCTGCCATTTTATTTTCCATAACATGTGACTAAAACCAACAGCATGATGAAAATTACAATCCAATAGAGAAAATGGAGAAAAGCCTTGACAGCTTTGCCACATTTATTTTTTATTTAATTCCTATTCCAATATTTTTGGAGACTGAAGAGGAATAATCATAGTCAGCATTACTTGTCTGCATTACCAGCATGATTCCAATTTTTTATGTACGTTTTTGAGTCATAGAAATTCATTACTAGATGTTAACTTTGTACAGATCTGTAGATTAGAACAAAATCAGTCTAAATAAATACAAAAATAGCATTTGGAGAAGCTTATAGCATGTACCCCTAGCAATTTAGCACTCATGTTTTATGTCCTAATAATTTCTATATGCAATTCTCCCCCTAAACGTACTATAATAAAAAACATTCTACCACTGACACCTGTAGAATAAAATATATATTATACCATTCTGTGCAACTGTTTTGGACTGGGCTTTGAATGAGATATGACCAAAGAAAAGAGTTCTTGCAGATACACTGTACAGACAAAAGTAGTAAAATAAACTTTTAAAACAAATTAACCAATTACAAACACTAAAGTCTTCAATGTATATGGTGCTCTTTGGTGTTTTATGATCCAGCAAAAAGGTAGATCAATTTATACTATAGGTAATTTTTTTTCTTTTCCCAAACAAATAAGTTATTTCTACCAGGTGCCCAGATTTAGCCAAAACAAGTTGAAAAAGGTAAGACTTAAGATTACTCAATCCTTTTTAATACATTAAGGTATGTGTAAACATGAATTACAGATTTAAAAACCAGAGTAGCCCCATGGCTCACCAAGGACACCATTGCTCAGTGGTCCAACATACAGAAAACCTCTGTACAATGATTGATCAATCGTCTCCGCATACCACTGACTTTTACCAACTTCCCTTCGCACACTTCACCTTCGCAACCTGGCATTTTCTACATTCCAGTCCCCAAACAAACAATGACACCCCCTAAAACTCTTGAACTGTTTTGTCATGGTAAAAGTACATACTTGATCGTATGTGAACAGTAACTGGTATTTCCAAGGATTGCTCTTAAATATTGCTAATTTTGGTATTTATTCACCATAAATAGCATGCTTTACAGAATGGATTGGGGGCCAGTTTTTTTCTCTCTCGTTGTGTTCATATTTTGTTTTTTGTTTTTTTACATTTATGGAATACATTCTTAGATTTCCTACATATCTGCATGGATCTTGATTCGGGTGAATGCACTGAAGTGTACCTGAATGGGGTACCTTCTCCATGCATGTGTCCCAGTGGCACCGGAAGACTCAGGCTCTGTGGCATTGTTGTGAATGGGACATTTACCACACCGGAGAAGTGCAGTAATGAGTCAGGTCCCTCTCCGACAGACAAGAGCACGGAGACAGGAACTAAGAGCGTATTTACACAGCCGTTAAGTTTGATTTTCAGAATGAAGAAGTGAATGGTTGTGTACCTTTACCTCCAGTACATGGGATAATATTGGCTTTTGGGAGGGTCGGGAAGGTTTACAAGCACTTGGGAAAAGATGGGCAGTTAAGGGATACAGGAGCTGAGAAATTTTGGACACTTAAGAAGAGCAGCTCAAAATAAAACAGTGACCATGAAAATGGAACTGCCCATCCACTGAATGCACAGGGATGAAAATCAATAGATTTTTTAAAAATAATTTCATATATATAAGCTTTTTTCTGTTTTTTGTTTAAACAGAGGGCCTGTACACATCTGGTAAATTTAAAAGTACCTGTACATATCAAAATTACAAGAAAGTATTGTTACATTACAAAGGCTACTTTCCTTCTATTACATCATATCAAAAATATGCAGCTTTAGTAAACAGATTCAAAGTACAATTTTTCTAGTACAACTTTACAATGCTACATTACAGAGTTAAAAATATACCAAAGAAAATATAATGCTGCACCACTCCTTTTCAAATTGTTGCTTTTCAAATTTTCCCACACGATGCAGTTTCTGCTGTTAAAGCACCATTTATTCTCCTAAGCAATGAGCAGCTGGTAAATGAAAATATAACCACTGTGCAGAAGTGGAAGCCTATATCGGATATCCCACAGTGACACTTTCCAACCTTCTTCCAGAATGCTCCCCCTACAGTTGACAAAGACATTCCCTGTACCATTTGACAACCCCTCCGATTTCCACCGGAACGCGTTCCCTTTACTTTCAGCGGGCCTCCTTCTGCACTCCTCAGTCGATCTTCTCCACTTTCCCAATGATCTTCTCCTCAAAGATGGGCAGGATCGCATCATCCTCGCGTACCTCTTCGAACACCACGCCGCAGTCGAACTCGTCGCTCACCTTCTTGAAGTAATACCTACAGAAATACCACAGATGAGCTTGTAGCCCGCGCCCCCGGCAATGCTTATGCAGCTCGTTTGTTGCACGATCAAATTCTCTACGCATCACACATAACTGTGCAGTATCGCAGCAGATGGAGTGAATGGTAGGAGGCTTCACCTGTAGCTCCCTTTCTTTGTCAGCAGCTCCTTGAACTGACCGAGCGTGACTATCCTTCCTTTGACGGACGTCCTATAGGGAATAGGCTCTCCGCAGAAGTAATACGCCACTGTAATGTTCTCACAGGGCAGCTTCTTCATGGTTTTATGCCTGGAAGAGAAACATCAGCCGAGTTAAATGGTGCAATGTAAAACAACGCTTCACGACACTCGCTCCCTTTCCCCTCTTGCCTTAATACAAGTCTTTCAGGGACATCCGGACACAACAAAAAAACACGAACGACACAAAGACTTACTCCTGAGGATAAGATGCATGACATCAATGGGGGAGACCCATCAGGACAGTTTAAATTGTAGATCCAGACACACTAACCCCACGGTTCTCTGCTCTGCACACAGTCATGGGTGAGACGCAGAATCGACTGCCTGATTCAATCCCTGTGGACACTCTCGCAGCAATCGGAACATCGGCAACCAGCTGTAATGGCGCGAGTTGAAGAATTCACTTTTGAAAATGACGATCAATGACCTTGTCCTTTGTGAGCCAGTTTAATTTATTTATCAGTTTTATTTTCGGATGGGAGACAAATCCTTTGAACTCGCTTCAAAGTAACGCGTTATGGCGGCATCCCTCCTTAAGGACTTCTGATCATATTTTACACGCTGCGGTCGCCGCTCCCGGCCTTTAATACCGGCTGCGGAGACGCATTCGCAAACGGGGCCGATGGTAGGGTGCCGCTTTGGTCCCGTGCTGTCCTGCCAGCAGGTAGCGTGTTCCTCCGCGTCCCAGTCCCCCATGAAAGAGAGGCAGGGGGCCACATCAGAGTGCGGTGGGGCCCGGGCACATCCAGCTTTCATGTGCTCATTACGACAGCTCTGAAGTCTCTGCACATCGTAAAGCTGCCTGTCTGAGTAAGGGCGTACCTTTGAGGTCCCGTGGGGGGGGACCGCAGCCTCCCCCGCAGGAGCCCAAATCCATACACACCATATCAAAGCCTCGCTCTTGGCTTTGGATTGATCAGCGCAAGCCTAACCGTTACCCGTCTGTTCGAAATATCTGGATAGGCACTTGAAAGAAATGAAACCGAAATCCGACTAGGCGTTAAAACTAACAACAAGTGGGGTTAGTTTCCGTTTTGCAAAAAACTATCAGAATAATATTAATCCTACTCTGAGGTTCACACAATTATTATTATTATTTTTTTTTTATGTATCAATGACTTAAATATAATTATATTATCAATTATATCTATCAAATTTTTCTATCTATCATCTATTTGAAAATTAACAGCATAATAGCTCATTATAAGGACTGAGTAAATTCATCTTTATAGCCACTTCAATTGTAATAATTGAAAATGAATCCACCAACACATACAGAAACACATGCACACTTGAGGTTTTTGTTTGCACTACAAGGACACAGCCTGCACATTCACGGCACTGGAAATGGGGTTCACTGCTCTACTGCAGGACTGGACTAGCACTACGGGAAGGTAGGGGAGCTACGGCGACGGGGAAACGGGATCGGTGACTGGACGTACTCGCACTTGGAGAGATCAATGTCGGAGACTGCAGGCACCACGCTGAGCGGTGGGAACAGTGTGGGCCTGACAGCAGCGCGACCCCTCTGGATCACCTCCATCACATACCTGAGGAACAACCCTGGAGTTAGACCGCCTGTGGGGTCGCACGGTCAGCCTGAGGTACCCACGCACGCACGCACGCATGCACGCACACACGCAGGCAGGCAGGCACGCAGGCACAAACGGACACACGGACACACAGACACACAGACACACAGACACACAGACACACACACGCACACGCACGCACGCACGCACGCACGCACGCACGCACGCACGACACGCACGCACGCACGCACACAGACACAGACACACAGACATACAGACACACAGACACACACACACACACACACACACACACAGAGGCACGCAGGCACGCAGGCACACACGGGCACACGGACACACGGACACAAACACACAGATGTGTGCGCACATCCACACCACTTCTTAGCATACCGTACCACACAACCCCTTCTCTAATCTTTCACTATGTAATAGTGCTTCGGTAACCTCTGTCACATCGACCAACTGAACTGTACTGTTTAAGAACAAGGGGCCACATCGAACACTCGTTTCAGAGCCACAAAGGGCTCAATCTCAGCTCAAATCTCAAACCGAAATCACAAGCAGCTGGCCGGATCCAGTCGATCCACGTTCGTTTCATGCTCCGGAGGGCACGGAGGGTGCATTTTGAGAGATGGAACAAAATCGTTTGATCACTCCGCAGGTCGACGGTGGGATCGGGCGCCTCACCTCTGTTTGGTCTGCAGGGTGCCCGACTTCTTCTTCTCTTCCTCAAGCCGCCTCCGGGCCTCCTCCAGCTGCGTGAGGGGGTTGGGGGCGGGATTGGGGGGCATGGTGGGGTCCTGGATGAAGGGGTGCGAGGGCTGCACGGTGTTGCGGAGCTGCGCGCTGATCCAGGGGTGAACTGCCCCGGGGCGCTCCACCGAGCTGGGCCGCTGCGCGTCGTGGCCCAGGGTCTTCTTGGTCCCGGCGGTGCTTCTGGGAGGAGAACGTAAGAGGTTGCCGTTTGAGAGGCCCGCCTTAAAGCCTTCGTTCGCACGCCGCTCGGACGGGCCCAACGAAAGCGAAGGACGGCGCGGGGCGGCGCCGGCCTCCCTCGTTATTTAAACTCACCCGTAGGGAGCCTTCTTGTGGCGGCCTGCCTCCTTCTCGCCCTCCATCATCCACTGGATGATCTTGTGGTTCCTCTCCAGATCCTCTGGCGGCATCTGCATCTCAAAGCCGCGGACATCCTCGCTCTTCCCGGCCTCTCCCTTCTTGGAGGACCGCTTCGACAGCGTGCTGCCTTTACTGCTGCAAAGACAAAATCAAACTCAACACTTGAGTGCATACCAACCCCCCACCCCCTTCATTTTTTCCCCCCTAATCTGGCATCGCTAATTATGCCTCTCAAGTTACTACTACGTCACTCAAATCCGTACACCGGGAGCGCTGCAGTTGAAGTGAACGCACTCCCCCGATGCACTCGGCACCAAGCCAGTGTTTTACAACCTACATTCCACACAGGAGAGTTAGTGCCAATCGGAGGACAGAAGGATCTCTCATCGACGAGAGATCCTCCTGTAGCCTGTAGCCACCTGGCATGTCACCGGGAGGAACTAATGTAGCTGAAACCACAGGAACCCTGGCCAACTTAAACTCATCCAATCCCTCGTCACCTTTTCCCCCCCAAAATCTTATATAGATTCCTCTCCAAGAATAGCTGTACTGTGATTCACAACAATGAATTACAGACCAAATAAGTCAATTCTGGCAAAGACCAAAGAGCAGCAGGTGCTTTAAGAGAAAGCCAACGATTGGTGCATACTTGTGTCCCAGAGACTCCATGGGGTTAGGGGCCACCCCCATGCTGTCGGCGTAGCTGCGAGACTTGGTTGGGTAGTGATGCGGCTCTACATTCCAGGAGAAGTTGTTCTGCACCCGCTGCATGGCCTCCGATTCAATCAGCTCTTTGGGTTTGACGCCGCCGCTGTGGTGGATGTGGTAGACGTGCTTGTGGTGGTACATGCTGCCGGCGTCTGGCTTCAGTCCTTGCTTGGCCGGATGTTTGCCGTGGCCCGGCGCCAGCGGCATTACCAGGCCGGGCATCTTGCCGGACAGGATCCCGTCCGGCGAGCGGGACTTGGGCGAGTGGCGGCCGGTGCCGGGCGACTGGCAGCCGGGGGTCTTCATGACCCGCTGCACGTGCTCGTCCAGGATGGACTCCGGGTTCTCCTCGTGGGCGTCGCGCAGCTGCAGGCCGTTGTAGGTCGTTTCTGAGTAGCGGGCGTTGTAGGGCTGGGGGGGGGGGGAGCTTGTGGCTGGCCAGCGAGGGCGCCGTGGAGATGTCGGCGTCGTCTCCCTCCTCTTCCTTCAGAGGGGACAAGAGAAAATTGTTACACGGCTTGCATTGATAGGAATTATACTTGTACATTTGTTTTATGACCATACATTTCTCAGAAATTAAGAAGCATTTTAAACCTCCAAAATGCATTATTTGTTTTACATACAGTAGCTGTAGATGTGTGGTCATCAACTCAATTGTAACATTCAACACATACACTGCCTGGCCAAAAAAAAGTCACCACCTGGATTTAACTAAGCAAATAGGTAAGAGCCTTCCATTGGATAATTACTGCAGTGATTCATATGTTTTAGCTGCTTCTGTTTCAGAAGGGTCAAATTATTGGCCTGCATCAAGCAAAGAAAACAACTAAGGAGATTGCTGAAACTACTAAAATTGGGTTAAGAACTGTCCAACGCATTATTAAAACCTGGAAGGATAGTGGTGAACCATCATCTTTGAGAAAGAAATGTGGTCGGAAAAAAATCTTGAATGATCGTGATCACTTAAACGTTTGGTGAAATCATATCGTAAAAAATCAACAGTAGAACTCACGGCTATGTTTAATTGTGAAAGTAAGAGCATTTCCACACGCACAATGCAAAGGGAACTAAACAGCTGTGTAGCCTTAAGAAAACCACTTGTAAGTGAGGCTAATCGGAAAAAAAGGCTTCAATTTGCTAGGGAGCATAAAGATTGGACTCTGGAGCAATGGAAGAAGGTCATGTGGTCTGATGAGTCCAAGTTTATCCTGTTCCAGAGTGATGGGCGCATCAGGGTAAGAAGAGAGGCAGATGAAGTGATGCACCCATCATGCCTAGTGCCTACCGTACAAGCCTGTGGGGGCAGTGTTATGATCTGGGGTTGCTGCAGTTGGTCAGGTCTAGGTTCAGCAATGTTATGTGCCCAAAGAATGAGGTCAGCTGACTACCTGAATATACTGAATGACCAGGTTTTTCCATCAATGGATTTTTTCTTCCCTGATGGCACGGGCATATTCCAAGATGACAATGCCATGATTCATCGGGCTCAAATTGTGAAAGAGTGGTTCAGGGAGCATGAGACACCACAGAGTCCAGACCTTAACCCCATTGAGAATCTTTGGGATGTGCTGGAGAAGACTTTGCGCAGCGGTCCGACTCTCCCATCATCAATACAAGATCTTGGTGAAAAATTAATGCAACACTGGACGGAAATAAATGTTGTGACATTGCAGAAGCTTATCGAAACGATGCCACGGCGAATGCGTGCCGTAATCAAAGCTAAAGGCGGTCCAACAAAATATTAGTGTGTGTTACTTTTTTTTGGGACGGGCAGCGTATAATGGTATTTACTTATTTTATTTCTGATAATGCCATTTATATTCTACATTTCACATTTACATTTTAAGCATTTAGCAGATGCTCTTATCCAGAGCAACTTACAATATGTGCATTAATACATGGTAGGAACAATCAGTTTGTGCAAGAGATCAGTGCAGTAATACAGCGATGACATCGTTGTAGGCAGCTGCATACCATACCTGTAACACTGGGAAGTGTTTCTAAAATAAATGGCACTTGATAGCGTGAATACCCGCCCCACCCTGAACAGTTGTATCTGCACTCAAATCTGCCCTTTACATAACAAGCAATCGTTTCACCAACTTTCCACAAAATCTATCCAAAATATTTAATTAATTTTATTCAGAAGCAGAGACAGAAGGAAGGACCGACTAAACAGAAGTGATCACATAACCTCACAGAGGTCATTCATTCATTGAAGGTCATAGGGTTCCATATTTTTGGACAACATGGTAAGTTTGGCCAAAGGTTCTACCAGCAGAGGGCACCCTACTACATTATTTATATCCTACTACTCTGTCGTGACCCAGAGTTAGAGACAGACAAAAGAAGCTGTGATTGTGCCCGCACAACTTGACCTATCATAATCCAGTTTTAACAGCCTGTCACAACTTGACCTATCATAATACAGTTTTAACAGCCTGTCACCATCATTACACGAGGTGTAATTCACAACTGCATTCCTGTCCGTAAAGGGGATGGCTCACAAAAATCCACAATTTTCAGTTATGTTCAATCAAAAGGGACAGAAAAAAGAAGAATGACGACTCTTTCCTTGTGAATTTAACTAGAGGAAATACTTAAATTATTGCACCAAACATTATTTCACCTCAAATGCCTTTAAAATGGTTTTAGAAATCCAAATCTCTTCTGGTATTTAGTTACCCCATTGAAATGAAAATGTAAATACACATCCCAAATTGTTCTGTTCCACAGACTCATTAATATAACAGATTTTGGAAATGTGCTTTTGCACTGCTTATAATGTATAGTATACATTTTAATTACATGCAACATTTTGGTTGTACTGTAAATAATTTTTTCGCATTGCAAGAAAGCACTTGCAATGTCACTAATAAGTTGTGTATGGCGTTATTGCTGCACATGATTTAAAAAAGAATCAAGCAAAGCAGTCATTTCACATCAGTGAAACCACAGTTGGTAACTTTTTTGTTGGTACATCTTCCCAGAGCCAGGTAAACCCCACTGCTTGCATTCACAAATGTAATGTTATCTACCATGGTGTAAAGACATGGACAAGCAAGTTGATGTATAAATATGAATGGGAGGGAAACGCCCACTCTAACCGGACAATGGTGAGCCGTCAACATTTTTCTAAACATCAAAGCATGTTTTTGGCCACTTAATTGACTGTATAGAAAATATATGAATGCATTTCCCTACATTCATATTTTATGTACTTTTATGTGTCAAAAAAAAAAGAAGTCATGAGCCACCCGCTTTAACAGAGTCAGTATACTGCACGTCTTTTTAGCAGTGACAAAATAAGCTCGGTGGGTTTTGTTCTTGTCTTCCTCTCCGCACATCGCGTGCACGCGGAAAACAGATTAGCTACCTGACTTTCATTGGTATTTGCACTGTAATTTCAGAGTCCCGAGATAGCTGTGCCTTTCTCCGGCAGCGGCAAACGCATCGGGCCCCAGCTGACGGCTGCTTCACCTGTTCACCCGTGTTTGAAGTAATCTGCCGCGGAAGCCGTTGGCAAATAGCGGTTTGTAATTTATGTGTGTGCCTTGATGCAGACTCCAGGTAGAGGATTCTGAGGCTTTTTGATGAGCGGCTGGCGCACAGACATATTCCTCTATGAGCAGCTGTGGAGAACATTACTTCTGCTCTCTCATTTTCACAGTTCGTTTGGGGTGGGGGGGTAGAGATGCCAAATCGAAACTTGCTTTTTCGCAATGCATGCAGCCAGCCTCCTCTGAATTCATTTAACCACACCAAAGGGGTTGGAGAATGTAATGAATTTAAAGAATGCTTATTTAGAAAACTGAACAGTTTGTTGTGGCCATACTGGGATTATAAATGAGCAGTTGAAATATTTTAAGCTTTGTAAACCTGCCAAACAGTGCTTCACACCAAGCACTTGTGTCAATTGCCTGCATGTGTCAATTGCCTTTATATACATTTTAAAAAGATGCACAGACATTTGATTCACGCAGCAGTCAGGTTAATGCCAAGCATTCAGGTCAGAGAACATTTTAAATGATGCATGAAGCACCCTCTCCCATCAGTGCATATCGCAGCATACGCAAAGTGCAACCTTTAACTGACTGCTATTAATCGAATAGAAAACGTATTTCATTGATTCTTTGCCCTCATGTTAAAAGCCTGGTATGGGACAATGATAATTATCGAATCCATCAGCAGACTTCTGGCTTTCCACAGGCACCAGGTATCAAACTCACTGGATTCAACCTAATTTCTCTCCCTTTATCCCTTCTTAAACCAAATGGAAGACCACCAGTACTCTTTCGGTCTTAGCTGAGTTCATGTTTGGATACTAGGAGATGGGATAAATGTAAAGGTAGCACAAATTCAAAATCCCATTTCAAATTCTATTTGTCTAGAGAAATACAATACGAGTCATCTTCATTTTTGATATAGCAAAATGTTGACCATTACAGTGGTTACAGTGGGTGTTTCCCTCCTGTTCATACTTATTCATCAACCTGCTCATCCATGTCTTTAAGCCATAGTAGATAACATTACATTTGTAACAAACACAAGCAGTGGGGTTTATGTGACTCTGGCAAGATGTACAAACAAAGATGTTTTATGTTTTACTTTTCTTTTTAAATCAATTGCAGCAATAATGCCACATGCAACTCATTAGGAACAGATTTACAGTGCAGTTTTTTTTACAGTAAAATCAAAATATTACATATAACCAACATGCATACAATACACTCTAAGCACTGCAAAGTGTTGTGACTATTCATAGAACATTTCCCATTGCAAGATCTATCATGTTAATGGGTCTATAGCACAAGGACAAATCATGTATGCGTATTGAAATTTTGGTTTTAATAACAGAACTAAATACTTTATTTGGCATGATAATTGAGGCATTTCCTCTTTAGTACAAAAAAATAAGGAAAGGGTCACCAATCTTTTGTTTTCCATGTATTTTGTTTGAACATAACTGAAAATTGCAGATTTTCATTAGCCACCACAGCTAAAATAAAAACAAGTTCACCTAGTTTTTTCATGCTCACAGTTCCAGAATAGTACAATGGTGGCAAGAATAATGATTTATAGAGGATGAAAATCTCCCTGGTTTAAGCCTTAATGAGTGAAAAGCATTGTACTACGGCACCAAGTGCACTTCCAGGAGGACTAACACTACCATTTATCTGCCTTGAGAGTTAACACCCGACTTTCTGTATTGCAAATAATCTATTTGTGGAGTTTGTTGGCGTTTCTTCACGCCCCAATGGAGTTCAAACAAACCCATTACACTGCACTGAGCTCATGAGTGCCTCAATCTGCAGGTGTTCCACCTAACATTGAAGACAAAGTGGACTAAAACACAAGAATCCTTGATCTGCCAGGGCTGGAATTCCGCTGAATAAATCACTGTGGCATATTTGCCATCTTAAAACAGAAACGCACATTATTGTGAATGAAAAGACTGGCAGCCCTGCTGAAAACCACAATGGTGAGGGCTTGGTTACAAGCAGCCATACACATAAAGCCAGTTTATGGACAGTTTAAGAAATAGCATAATTGTATCACTGCTTTTGAGCTCATTGAAAATATAATGGTGTGAAAGCTATTTACCAGTTTATTTCGGTAATTGCAACTGACTACGCAGTAAGAAAACAGGACGTCAAAATGTGAAAATAGCTGGCGATAAATGCTTAATGTGACATTAGCCAGGCACAGGGCTCATGCACTGAATTCCATGGAATATAGAGTATAATCAATGTGTTTCATTTGTTCATTCCAATTTAAAATGAGATACTTCAGTGCTTAATATTTCTATTGCCATGCAGGGTGATTAGGGTTTGTCTAAGGGTTTTCTATCGACTTGCAGTGAGATTAGGTTTCAGCAACTTGGAGGAATCTTTATCTGAAAATGAAGATTAGCATTTTAATATTTCATTATCATTTTTATATGCAAATAATGGCTATTGCTATCCTGTACTGATAATATAAAATGCAGGGGGAAAATGCGCCTAACTAAAAGTTTCCTTTTTAATCAATCAAAAAAACTATAAAACGACTGTGTATGATTGCATATACAGGAAGTAGATAAAATAATGGAAACACCAAAGGAAAAAGGACTTGCATTTTGAAGCAACTTAGTCGCAATTAAAAAGGAGTCTAGCCTACATATGTGTTTCATATTAATATCAATACTAATTACCAATATGCTTCTGCTATAAACAACATTTTAAAATCAACACTTTAATATAAGAGATCCTAAAGCAACATGAGAAATCATACTTGGTATGTTAGATAATATATATATATATATATAAATTGAATAATATATATATATACACACACACACATATATATATATATATACATATCTAATAGATTTGGTTAGATTGACAGAGGTCAAATAGTCTGTGCCCGAATTGCACATGCATCAGTCACCGAAACGGCAAAATTATTTAATGTGGCATGGGAAGACTGTCAAAAATCATTAGCGTAAAAACTGCATCGGGAAAGAAGAACAGCGGTCACGAGCCGAAGCTCACCGACAGGGACAGACGGACACCCAACAGGATTGTTTCTAAAAACCTAAGAACTGAACTTTCTAAGAACTGAATCTACACCTCCGTCTTAACAAAAAATAAGTAGCGAGCTTCACAAATCCGATATTTAAGGTAGGGCTGCCATTCAGAAACCACTTTTAACCAAGGCTAATGCACAACAATACAAAACCTGGTTTAATGAGCACAGAATCTGGAGAGCGGAAGAAAGTAATATGGTTTGATGAGTCGTCTTTTCACTCTTTTTTCCTACAGGTTAATATTTGCAGAAAGCCAAAGGAAGCACTCAGCCCACATTGCCTGTTCCCAACTGTTAAACATGATGGTGGATCTGTTATGCTATGGGCAGCCATCTCGTGGGAGTCATTGGGTCCAATTATTACTCTGCATGGTAGAATTACAGCCAAGGAATACAAAGCCATTTTAGGCAATAGGGTGTACCTTATGGTGCAAACATTGTTTCCTCAAGAGGTTCCCATATTCTAAGATGATAACGCCCCCATAGACACTGCTAAATGGATTCAAAAGTGGTTTTGTGAACACCAGAATTCAAACACTGTCCATGGCCTCTCCAGTCACCAGATCTAAACAGCACTGAACCTTTATGGGAAGTTATGGAACACAGATTAGATTTTCACCACCTTCATTTCTCAAACAACTAGGGGCTTTCCTACTTGAAGAATGGTCCAATATTCCACTAGACTTTAGCATTCCAAGAAGGATTGAACCTGTTCTGAAGGCAAATGGAGGGCCCAACTTCTTATTAGTTAGTAAATGTAAAAATTAAAAATATATATTTTGTCTACCCCCAAAATATATATATATATGGCTTGGGCAATATAAAAATTCCCATGTTGATGATATATCTTTAATAAAATAAATGATATACAATATTATGATTCCTAAAGCAGTTTTGTAATACAATGGGATATTTACCAGGATCGCCTGTATATGGAATATGAACAAATCATTAAATAATTAAATCTGATGTTCTTATGTTTGTCCCCTATGCAATACATTTAGAACTCAATTCATTTTACCACTCATTTTTAAAATCTTTTATATTTAAATTTTTATGTCTATGAAAGTATAGGTGTCTCTAATTGAAGTTAAGAATTTAAACCCCTCACCCCAGGTGATGTCACATTGAAACGAATCCACACAGATACAGTATCCAAATACACATACCAATCGAACCCTCTTCAGTCTCTCTTCCAGCTTCTCCTGGGCCTCTCTCTCCCGCAAGACACCTTCCAACCGGGTGATCAGCTCCGCAGCAAATTTTTCCGGGTCTACATGAATATCCTTTGGTATCCGGTATGTGCGCTGCAAAAAGACAAGCCAGCTCCTAGTTACAAAATCATTGCAACACGCAAAACTTCTGGTTCAAACATTTTAGTGAAAATGTTTTTCTCCTCTGAACGGCCTACACATTTCATTCCACAAACAGGGCCTGGTTTGGGGAAGACACAATAGCCCCCTTTCCACTGCTGGAACCAAAACCGTGCGGAACTAGAGCCACAAACCAAACATCTGGCAGGGTTCCAGTTCATGTTTCTGTTCCATTTCCTTTCACAGGAGTGCTGATGCGCACTGCCAGCCCCAGATCATCAAGGGAGATTGAGATGTATCATATTTCTTTAACAAAATGGTGGAAAATGGTACAAAGAGCAGAAAGGTAAATAGTTATTCTTGGAGAAACGTCTGCTCTTTGGTTGCATAATATTATGAAATATTTATCTTTGATCTGTTCTGAGATTAGCCATCTAAAATATATGCTCACAGCTTGCTAGAATCAAAAAACAGCTGCTCGCCAGAAAGTTCACTACAGCCATTGCTTACTTTTGACATCAGTAAAAGACCACCCTCTGTCTATCCCTCATTTCCAGTATTTATCCCCCTCTGCTTGCAGAAGTGGTGAGATGAAAGCTTTTGTCACTCCATGGTCCCTGTTCCTGTTATCCAACAGACTGGTCTTGTTGGATGCCACAGACAAGACAACGGGACAAGAATTTCATAGCTCTGTCTGGTTCAAGATCCAATAGCGGTAAAGGGGGCTAAACAGACAAAAACCCACAACTGTCCCACTTTCTCTCATACACACATTCCCCTAAACTGATTTAAAAAGTAGCACATCACATTAAAGCTAGTTCAAGTATTAAAGAATGTCCTCCATGGAAAACCATGCCCGTCATGAATTAATTAATTCATCTGGTCAGTAAAATATTAGCAGCTTTAAGGTGACTGGCAGATAACGATCACCATCTGTGTATATTAGATAAAAGTGTCTAAACTTAGCACAAAGAAGGCACTGTGATATTCTCAGCTTCGATACCAATGGGATTCCTAAAAAATCCCGCAAATACATTTCTCTGGAGTGGAGAAGATAATAAACATTTTATCACAAACATTTTAAAGGAACACCACCCTCCAAGGGAACTAGCGAAATAGACCCAACATGCTTTGATTTAAATTAATCTGACCATCCACCCCTCCAGGGAGACAGACCTACGTTGTCGATGCCAGTATGTTTTAATGATTCATATAGCTATGGTTTTGTACTGTTGATAACATCCGTTTAAGACTGGTATCGTAAAATACTCCTGTTGATAACATCCGTTTAAGACTGGTATCGTAAAATACTCCGCAGAAATAAAGACCAGTTAAAAGACAGAGCTCTTGATAACATATTAAGACTGACGATTGTGTCTCAAATCCACCACATTTTCAATGGAATTCAAATTTATTTGTAATGTGACAGGATATTGTATGAATGAATAATGCAAACAGACAAATACAAGAGGGGCTGCAGAGCTGTGGTGTGCGCACTGCCATTTCTGTTACATATACAGTCAAACAAAGATGCATTTAAGTCATTTTTTGCAGTGGAAAAAAATCTGCACCCTGATAAAAAGACCAGTCACTTCTGTATGCTGATGTTGCTAAAAAAGAAAGGCTTTTGGAAATATGTGTTTACAAATGGTAAAATGATTACAATTCTCCCACTTATCTCAATGAGCGGTAAGGCGAACATACAGCTTGCGGTTTTCGTATACATAATTTAATAAGAGAAAGCACAAAGTAATGGAGCACACATCAGCTGCCTGCTCACCCCACCCCCCACCCCCCAACTCGGGTTTCAAAACTTGAAGCGCCAATTAGGCAGGAACTTCCACACTGGGAGATGAAGAGGGAGTCACAGCAGTCAGAAATGTCTGCTCAGATCTGCTGTGAAAGGAGCTGTTTGGGCTTCTGCAGAAATGCGACTGAAAGCATTACGCCTCAGTTTAGACACCTCACTCCCTGCATCAGCTATTCACAGCCAGATGATCAAAGACTTGCAGCTACTGTTGCACATCTTAATGCAGAATCTCATTTTCAAGGTGTGGCTGCTGTGCTAGGGGGGGCTGAGAGAGCATCCTTTGTGTTACAGCTCCAAGTCAAGGACAGAATCAAGCAGAATGGCCACAATACGCCTTGAGAAATGCACTGCTGTAGTTTTTCATCCGTCTCACCGTGAGGGAAAGGGATTGATTTAACTTTGACACGCAGGTTTTGTTGTTTGTGTGTGCGGTGCCATGTCTCAATGTCTGTTCCACTGTCTGATACACCAGTGCTAGTGGAATGAGAGTGGGTGCAAGCCATGGGTACACTTACAGGAATATGAGGTAGTGACACTCGCCCATTTGCTTTGGCGCTTTCCTGCATCTCCCTCCGATGCTGTTTGCGATACCGGTACGGTGGAATCCCATCTCTGAAAAACCCCAAAAAGACAATTTGTATCAAAATACTCATTTGAAACACTTGTGAGAAAATGTACAGTACATAATGACAACATGACACATTACCCTGATACTTTATTGAATATCCTGCTTGGGTTCACTTACTTCTCAGCTACAGTCACATACTTTACTTTTGGTTACTGGGCTACATCCTACGATACTTAATAGTTCTGCCAGATATAAAACCAGGAACTGAGTTACTGCGTATTACCCCTACACGGACCACCTCATGCTCTCGGGAGAACGTTGTGCGATGATATTGCATCACCTCTGAAATGTGAGAGCATGTCGTGTAGTGATACCGTATCACCTCTGAGATGTGAGACCCTGTTGTGCAGTGATACTGTATCAGTACAGGTACAGCTTCACATATAGCATCCTCACCGGTTAAGCTTTGGCACCTTCTAAGGTTGAGCTTCTTCACAATCCCAGTCATTGTGACTTTCCCCCTGCTAAACGTGTGTTGGTCTGCCAGTGGGATTGAACGTGTGCAGATAGGGCGCTGCGGTTCTGTCTCGCTGGGAATGACTCCTCTTTGTGGGAAGCTCCGTGGCAAACGGCTGATAATGGCCTCTAATCCATCTCGCTTCAAACACATGTTTTTGTCCTGCTGTGCTGCCTCTGATGTTTCTTTAACTTAATTCCCCAGTGCCATCTCTGAACTTAGCACACTTTTCCTCGTTCTTTTTTTTCACTGAACGTTCTCTCCTGCAGCTCATCCCAGCCCTTCTCTTTCAAAGGAAACACTTCCAGCTAAAGGGGAGGGGGAGCTCAATTGTGGCATTTGTCCAGAATCTGGTCCTCAGCCAGTTGCAAATAAAACCTTACAAGTGGCGGCCGACTACTGAAAAATAAACAGTACCAAAAAGAAAAAAACTAAAGGGAAGCCTCCCCCACAAGCAGCAAGGAGTTTGCTGCTTTAAACCCTGGACATACAGGTAACTGCCAAAATACAGGGAACACTTCAGTAATACAGGGATACAAAGTATATTTAAAGCAGGTGCTTCCACACAGCTGTGGTTCCTGAGTTAATTAAGCAATTAACAGCTCATGATTCTTGCAGTCATGCCTACAAATGCTGGGCAGGCCCAGTTGCCCATTACTTTGGCTACCATGGCTAGAAGAGGAGATTTCAGTGACATTGAAATAGGGGTGATTTTTGGGACATGCTTGGCAGAAGCTCATTAAAGGGGGTCGATCACCAAAGCAGAACGCCACAGAAATATTCTTAAAGGGGCTGATGGGAGATTGAATCCCCAGCATATCAACTGAAAAGGAACAGAACAGCCTGTGACAGAATGACCCGAATGCCCCCTTATAGCATAAAGCATAAAAAACTGAATTCTTATAGTTTAAAAGGTAAACGATTAACAGCGCTAAGATTAATATTTTTTTTTTAACTAGTAATAAAAAAACAAGAAGAAAGGTTTTCGAATCTTCCCGTGTAATACAGGCCGCTAATTTACTCAGCGTGACCAGGAAGTGGTTAAAACCAGCTGAAAGAAGACAATTTTTAAAGGTCTACAGAGGTTATTCAAAAGGAAGGGGAATAAAAAATTAAAAAAGACCTGGATTGTATTCAGTCGTTTAAAAAATGCACACTCCTTTAGTTCTGGTGTACCTTTCCTGAAGCCCAGGAGACTAGACACTTGTGTCCTGAGGTTCAACCCTGCTAAGAACGTAGCCAGGTTGAGCGTCGTGCTTTCAGGAGGCCGTACTTACACGCTGCTGTCCGTCAGGGACAGGGTGTCGGCGTCACTGGACATGCTCTGCTGTTCGCTGTCGTTTGCGCTGGTGGCAGGAGCCAAGGCGTAACCGGTGTTCACGTAATACGGGTTGACGGGCTCCCTCCATGCCGCCTGCCTGCAATTGGGAGATAAACATAGACAGTTAGATCTCAGTCTTCGTGAGAATTACATTTAAAACAACGTTTAAAACACTTCATAACCGTTTCTCTAATGAGCAGAGAATGGAAACATCACTGATTATCATAATCTATATTTCAGTGTCATACATTTCCACTACATCGTTCTTCATGCCTCTCGAACGTAGTGGGAATTTAAGGATTTCTTCTTGTGAGCACAAGCAGACGAGAGAAGCACGTTACACATAAAAGCACATCTCTCTCGATGAATGGCCTTTAAAGTTTGGCACAGAATCACAGTGGATTTCTCTCACAGCCCTGATATGGCAACTGACTTCCTTTTCAAGTCCTCTTCTACGAAAGGTCGGAGTGTTCAATTAATTGCTCTTTTCGGTTTCCAAAAGGGTTCCGCGATTGTCTTAAAATCCCAGAACAGACTGCCGAAATGGCATTCTTTCCATGAATTATAGATTTTGATGGGATTCTGTTCTTTGCATGCAAGCAGAAAGGCCCCTCAAGAATCTGCAAACCTTCAAAAAACCTGCCCCTGCGGTTTTCTTCCTGACCACTCCCTGAACACACTGTTCCTGACCAAAGGTTAATTCCACCATTTTTAAGTGTCAATCAATATCACTCACGAGTTAAATAATTCTACATCGAGTACAGGCAAGTCAAATTAAACAAAGTAAACCTACATCGATTTTAATAAAACATTACTAGCCAGTATGAAACATACACGCAAAGCCTGCAGCAGAGCAGTCTATTGGGTCTAAGGGTTAGGGCTAGGGTCTAGGAGTTACAGAAGGTCAGTGAGAAACACTGGCCGCTATGACACCAACAGTAAGTCTTTTACATTCAGTTTTAGACATACAAAGTTCTTGTATTTTGCCTGGTATTTAAATGTCTGTGGCAATTTATCTTAAGTTATTCCAGAGAATGGGAAACAATCACGTTAAACTCTACTGGATATCAGTTGAAAGGTAAAATTAGCCTATTAAATGTTTTCTCAAAATGGTAACAGAAACCCTGGAAGAGGTTCATACTGAAAAGTACTCTACTTGGCAGTTGTAGAACATGACCTGTAGGTTTAGCTATGAAGTAATGAAAAAAAGAGCAACGGGCAACTCAAGGTAAAATTGTACTCCCATGATGCACCCTAATCTCTCTGTGCAGATTCACATCAGAATTGTTTTAAATGTCCATTTCGTTCAAATTTATTGCAAACAAGCCATTTTTCCAATAATGTGTCTGTCAAATTCAATCTTCTACACACAGAGGGATCCGATATAATGCAGTGATTAAGTGTCACAGTTGGTTTCTCTTAAAAGACTGCTTTGGCTTATCACGATTTGTTTCATGCAGAGCACCGGTGTGGTAACTGGATTAATACTGGAGTGTGGTAGAGTGACCAAATGTTGACTGATGATGGATTGATTTCTTGCAGAGCCCCTTTAGATTCTGGTGCAACAGACAACAGAAAATGCCTTTAGAATGCCCAGAGCTGGACCAAATTCTTCAAAATCCTCTGCGGTGGAGGGCAGCAGACAGAGAAGTCAAACGGCTGCTGAAAATTACAGTCACCCCTCTCGTACACGTTGATGGATGCAATATCCCAGCACTGCTACTCTGTCTGCTTTCCTCGCCAACTCATTTTAGGGTAATCCTCAAAACCTCATTCCATAACAACCATGCAAATTAAGAGAGCCTGCCTTTGGACACCCACAAAAACTCTTGACTTGAAAAGAAGGAAATGACAAATTGCGATACTCTGTGGCGTGTGGAATAATCCCAGTGCACGTGGGTGAGGTAGGTGGGCAAGTCAGTTCCATTTCACAGCACATGTGGATCGGCCAATTATTCACCCCTTATACGATTTACAAAACATAAGCAAGGATGTATTCAGAGCCAATATACAAATGTACAAGGAATTCACTGTGAAACAAAGTGATTTTTCCAATGCCTGAGGAGCCATAAGGAACAAATTGTTGTTTTGTATGGCTTCAAAGCGCTTATCATCTTTCATGAGCCCATGATCAGGGTTAGCTGCAATCTTGTAAGCAGCTGTTTGCTGGGGAAAGCCAAGAAACAAAGTGGGATCGGAGAAATGTAGCTTTGCTAGCTAGCTAAGTGGAGAGTTAGTTGCTTGCCTCACTTGCTAGTTTGTCAGCTGTTGCTGATTCAGCATTCGCTTAATAAAGACAGGCTTTTGATAATAAAAAGTGCTGCAATTACTTTCACATTTACAGACTGGCTCTATCTCCTCGCCTGATGACTAGCTAGCTACTGCTATAACCTGCTAGGTAACTGATCAAATGTCTTGCTAGTTAGCTCACAGACAAGTATTGCTAATAGGTGTCAGATACCTTTCATTTACTGTTAAAAATGACTCACTCTACTCTCTCTCTCAACAATGTATTCATTATCAATATACAATTTTAAATAATTGTTACACATTCTAAAAAACAAATGCATTTTAGTCAAATTTGGTCCCAGTAAAAGAAAACATTGCTTTCTGGGAGACAGGGAGATGCTGTTATCGGGCTTGTTTCATTCGTAAATGGCAGTTATTTTATGATGGTCTGTTTGATTTGTCCAAAGCTGGGTCACATGAATGTAGGCAGGCTAAATGAAAATTCCTTAATTCAACTACTACAGAACATTGTCCAAATGCAATGCTTAATCGCACTGATGTAGCACACTCCCAGTGACAAGACATCGACCGACAACACAGCTGTGCTCACTCGTCTTCCTGTGTTGGCAACCTTCCTGAATGGTTTCCTGGTGATTCAGCATACTGCATCTTTGCAGGTAGGCAATTATCTTTAAAGCTTTTTGTGGTCTGTGGTTTTCCAAGATTAAATAATCATTTCATGAACAATCAAAGAATAGGTTGGCTTGACCTAGACACTGTATTCACCAAAACTCCCCAAGATTCACTGAAAGGTTTACCTAAATAGTAAGGATGCACCGACATGAAAATTAAAATAATTTGTTATTTATTGTCCTATTTGTGCCCTGGCAATACAAATAATAATTCTGCCCTTCATTATACCTTTCATTGACCCCAAATTCAATCATACAAATGTATGGAACAGTTTTTATTGTAACATTCTTAAACATACTCGCTGTACTGTGCTACATGTCTGACTTGTAAATGGCTGATCAAACTTGATGTATTAAAATCCTTTGAGTTGCCTCCTCTTGAAATCTGACTGGAGCATTTGTTACAAATAGCAAATTGGTTGTCTTTCTCAGACACCTTGTAATGCACCACAATTTTAAACCATTATCGTAATTTCAATGATCAACCGTGGCAAATTTACAAATGTCGATGATTACAGTTAGGCTATAACATTTTTGCATGGAGAAGACTAATTCCTGCATTGGTTTTGGCCTTTTTAGATCCACAACACAGCCAATTACAGCCAGCCTTGATATGAAGCACAACTTCACAGTAGTGAAGCCAGAGGAAAGTGTCATCAACGCGCCAAACTTGTAGCTAGCGAAGCATGGAGTGAATTTGTTCAGTCAGTAAACCCACTAACTAGGGTAGGCCCAGACAAAACATGACAACGAGATTGAAGACGAACCAATATGAACCAAATCAATTGTGTGGGGTTACTTTGGTTACAAATGAGCTGACAAAGCCCAGAAAGGAGGGGTGTAGCTATGTAGTATTGTAGCTTGGCGGTCCCGGCGGCAGACAGGAACACGTCTAATCTGTTCCATCATTTCAGAAGTTATCACAAAAAGCAATATTAAGAATGTATGGCGAAAAAAAGATAGGCAGAGGCAAGAAAAAAAATAATATGCAGATGTGAAAAGGCAGCCATATTTATATATATATATATATATATATTTACTATTTTTTTTGTTTACGCACAGTGCAAACTTTATACTTGAAATTATGCTTGAAAATGCATGCATTGAATGTTAAATAAAGTTGTGTTTGAATATCGTTATCGAAGTATTTGGTCAACATATCATGATAATTATTTTTGCCCATATCGCCCAGATCCAGCATGCATCTTGTGCAAGACTGCATGGAGTGCCGGAGTGCTCGTGGTAGGTAGTCAATCGCAGCATCGTCAGAAGAGTATATCAGGTGTGGTTTCAGTCAGTTTGACTTGCAAATAAAAGATGCTGCTGTTCCATTCAAGTTTGAACATTTAGACCAGATTGACGCAACACAAACTGACGGATAAATCGGCCATGCCATCTGTAAATTAGATTTATCAGCCGATAAGCCGATTGCAGTCAACAAGGCAAATATCGGCTGATACCGATAGTGTACCAATATATCGGTGCACCCCTAGTTTATAGTCAAATACCAAAAAGGTAGCACACTGCCGCTTCAATGAGAGATAGACACTATGTGGAAGTTTAATTGAAGTGATAACTTAACGGACAGTTTGCCATCTAAACAAACATACTGAAAGGCATTGCAACAAATTAATCTCCCTTATTTCTCCAGAAGAACATACTCAAACATAAATGATAGCCTTCAAAGCATTATATTCTCAATTTCCAAACAATTCATTGCTCAAACATGAACAAATCACCTTGGTCATCTGCGTATTTGTATCACATCATACTGTGGGTTATATGGTAAAACGGTGTACAGATATAGTCCAAAAATATATATAGGCTACACTGGGCAAGGTTAAATTTCCAGCACTACAAAATAAATTGAATTCTCTCAATTTTTCACTAATCACCAAAATGAATGACTCGGAAACTGGCCAAATGATTCCCTAGCCTACACCAATAAAAATAATGTTAAAAAAATCTATACCAGTAAAAACTACAACTTCTCCTAGAAATAGTGTGACATTTGAAGGACGGCTTTGGAATTTTCTCTGCTTCTCACTTCCTAATGTTCCACTGCAATGTCAGATCAAAGACAGAGGCGTATGCACAGCCTTTGTACATTGGAGACCACACACAATGCAGCTTCATAGGCTCGCAGTGGGGTGGATATCCATAAACTGCAAATGAACTCAAGACATCCACACAGGGACCATGTAAACTGCAGGGACAAGAGTCAATCTATACAGGGGTTATTTTTAATACCTGATCTTCCCATTAGTGGCAAACCTCACCCCTACAGGGACACACTTGAATTATGAAATATACGCCTGTTATTTAACGCTACAAATTTGAAAGCTGCTGGAAACTGATTAACTCTCCATTACTAGCTACACACAAAGACTTCAGGGGAAAGAACAAAGGCGGGAGTGCAACATCCATCCACCAAAAAGAAAAGCACAGTTCTGCTTCCTGCACTCATTTGCAGTAGCAGTGTATTAAGACTGAAAGAACATGAATTCCAAAAGATAAAAGGTAAATGTAAGATTCACTGTTTAGAATCTATCCATAGAAGGATATATCCATATCCACCCAAGGAAACCACAGTAAAGCAATCTTCTGCAATGTTAGACTTCGCATATAACATTCCCAACACCGAAATAGATGTGAAACTCGAACCCTCTCGCACTTCATGAATCTAATTGTAATTATCTGCCATTGTATCCTTGAAATGGAAAGAAAAGCTCCTTTCTGCCCAAACCCAACTGCTGTTTGTCCATCCTTTTCAAGCCAGTTTCAACCATGATTATCACCATGATTTTATTTTTTTCTAAAACAAATTTAAAACAAACCTAATACAGCAGTAAAGAGACTGTATTAAAGTATCCTGGAGTATAGGTGTTGGAGAGATTTTCAGAGCTACTAACAAGTTCAGTTGTTCACCAAAATGGCCATATTTGCAGATACTGACACTATGCAATATTTCAGTAAGTCTGGTTTATAAACAAGTACTAGGAAGTTGCATATCCCTAATAGCAGTATACATGTACTAGCAACAAAGTTGCTTTAGTAAGGTTAGTATACAAAATCAATGCAAGAAGGACACCTTAAAGTACAAAATCTTTGTGGGTCAAATGAACTTTTGTATAATCTGTACTGTAGGATGCTTAGTTATTGTCATAACTGGTTAAGTTGGTCAGTAGAGACAGTATAATCAAGCAGACATTTGACAAGAGAATACAAACTAAATATAAAAAAGAATGAGCAGCTTAACTAATTGTACTTCAATAATCCATTTTATAGGATCCCATTTATTCATATTTTTGGCATCTTATGACTGTAGAATGTCTTAATCAGGAAAGAAAAGCATACATTTGTTAAGCTGACCTCAGCACTTGGGAGTTTTCATGTTTCAAAGATCTGAAATGGGACTGAAATGGCCCTGACGCTGGCTGTATTTGAGCCTCTGAACTCCTGGGTTCCTTGTGCGATTTAAAATCTGCATGAATCAATTGTGCGGTTAAATTGAACATGGACATAAGAGAGACATCTGAGCTCCAAACGTCTTTCATAAAGCTCACTGGTGAAATGTTATCTTGCAGGGAATAGAGATACTGTGCTGTTCAGTAAGCGCATTCGGTTAGACAGACTGCTGGAGACAATAGTGGAGCTTAATGCATTCGATAAGGTGGTGGAAACTCACATCGTCTACAATAGAAAATAGCTGATTGCACAGTGCAATAGATCTCACTATGTTTTTTTCTTCTTTTGTCCTTGGACTGTCATGTTGTAATTTCTGAGAATGTTCCAATGATTACATCATAGAGGCAGTTTTAGTTTGCCGTCTCTAAGTACAGCACAAATTCGCTTTTTTATATTCCGTTTTTATTTTTAATGGAATGTTCTCAGTAGGATGACATACCTTCAGTCGGTTAATAAAATATAATACCTTCCCGCAAAGGGCTTTAGCAGACTCTCACTGACTCACTGTTTTGGTTGTTCTTTTCAGTCAATTTGAAAAACTGCCATACAGCTAACGTGCTTACTATAGCTAGCTTGCTATCTCTATAGAGTTGGCATTTTCTTAAACACAATTTTGTGTGCGTTCAAATCGACTGAAATTATTTTTGTAGCCTGCATCAGTCTTTAATCTGCTATATTACCATGTAGCTTCATGTTTCATACTATTACAATGATCAAGATATGTAAAAATGGACATGATTAAAATTGCTTTAGCAATAGAATAGATACAACTTAAAATTGTTAACATTTCCTATTTTTTAAAAGTAAATAAAAGTAAAGGCGGCATGAAAAACTGCAGTTGCAGTGCAATCATATGAGCGCAAGGATAAACTTGATTTCATCAGGGGAGTAGGCTTACTTTGCAGACCAAAAACTAGGCTCAAATATCACTTAAGCTTAGAGCGAAAGCACTTCCATGTATGACTCGATGATTATTTGCTACTCTGTGGGCAAATAATTTTCCTGACACATCAATTCAACGTGACCAATAAAACCTCAACATTTTTTTATTTTTAAAGCCGGCCTCACAGGCAAGCAATTTCGATTTACGTGAAGGAAAATTAAAATGGGGGAGGTGACAAGC
This sequence comes from Aldrovandia affinis, assembly GCA_029706075.1. Classification (NCBI taxonomy): domain Eukaryota; kingdom Metazoa; phylum Chordata; class Actinopteri; order Notacanthiformes; family Halosauridae; genus Aldrovandia; species Aldrovandia affinis. The sequence goes on along the minus strand of JAINUG010000152.1, from coordinate 1,142,312 downwards.
TACAAGAGTTGCCAATCCTCCTCCAAAAATCTTTTTTTTTTTTTTTTTTTTTAAATGAAATTGAGTTAATGCTCGGGATGAAACATGACTGCAGTGCACCAATTTCTGCATTGCAAATGCTCCAGGAAATGAAAGGGTCGCTGAGAGCAGGGTTTTGCCTAAGCTGTAAGCGAGTAGAATTTCAGAAAAGGGGAGTTCAGAGAGGAAATCCAAATGATGGAAATATGCAGCTGGCGGGGGCCGTGATCATAGGTCTTCGCAGGAGCACGCACAGCAGGCCAGTCAGTGCAGAGATCTCGCCTGCCTTCCTCTCCACCTGCAGGAATCTCGCCTGCGTTCCTCTCCACCTGCAGGAATCTCGCATGTGTACGGTTCCTCTCCACCTGCAGGAGTCTCGCCTGCGTATGCATCCTCTCCACCTGCCAGTATCTCGCCTGCGTTCCTCTCCACCTGCAGGAGTCTCGCCTGCGTATGCTTCCTCTCCACCTGCCAGTATCTCATTTGCGTTCCTCTCCACCTGCAGGAATCTCGCCTGCGTTCCTCTCCACCTGGTTCCTCTCCACCTGGAAGCTGACAGGCGATTCGCTGCTCCCTCTACTAAATTACTTTCAACTGATGTCTCAGGGGCACGAGGGGGGAAAGGATGGATTCTAGCAGAGTCTTGAACATTTGGGAGAATGTGATTGCTAGGTTTATGAGTGGGCTACTTGTGCAGGAAAGAGGGCATCGGCCTCAGGAACACAGCAGCCTTTCCTGATTATGTCTATGAAACTAGCCATACCGTACACAGGTAGGCAGACAGGCAAGAAAGAAAGCAAGGCGCATCAGTCTTCTGGGATTCCCAGCAAGATGGATCAGAAATGAAGTGGGATTCAAGGGGACCAGAATGCAGTCATCACATTCCTTATTACTTGGTTGTGTTTAAATAGAACAAAATGTGTTTTGTGAGACAATTTGATTTGAGACGTTGTAGAAGATGACATGGCAATTTGTGTGTTCCAATGCAATTAAGTTCACATAAAAATATTATTATATATAAATATTATATGAAGCTATTCTATTTGTATTCCTATGTTGACCAATATTAGTATTTATGGCAAATAATACATTTAGCGAGTTATATAGTTCTAAAGTGTAAAAATGTAAAAATGTAATTCAGTATAACTGGCTGCAGCAATGTGAATAACAAAAAAGTTCAAATAATTTAGAAATTCTTCATAAAACTATCAATATAATTGCAACATTATATAGAAGCATGGTAAAGATATTGTATTTAGTGATATTGGATTTCATCAAACATCATTCAGTGTAACAATCATAAAAAGACAGTTTGGATCGCATCACATGATAGTAATGTGACATCACAAAGAAGAGTGACAAGGACCCACCGTCACTGTCTTATCAACAATGTTAGCAGCAATGTTTGTACATCTCTCTTAAATATTTGATCATTTCACCTTTTTGCTCTCAAGTACCCTTTGGACAAAAATCACATCATTCAACTTCAGGCAACTTCTCGACGTAAACAAACGGCCTCAGCACATAATTCCTTCAAAGTCAACAGAACGACATCAATAAATCTCGGCAAGTCCATTACCTTTATATATTACGGTCTTGTAATGGTTGGTGTTTCCAGTTATCACTGCTGGATAAGATGGCCAGTGCAGCAATTATGCTCCCAGAGGATGGACCAGCCAACAATATTTGCGAGGCCTACTGTGTCCCGCGCGGATAACTGTAATGACATAGGCTACGACTGAACGAGGGACATAGCCTGTGCTGGTGGTAAGTGCCCTTACCAGCCAAGCCACTCAAAGCTAACTACGTTGCTTTTCAATTACTTCTGCACTTTGCACACAAAACAATGATTACCCCCTTTCACATCTGAGGGCTCCTGCCTTTGGAATCCAACTGGATTCGTTAAAGCAATGATCGTAAACCAGGAGGAAAGAATGAGCATCGTCCACAGGTTACTCATTACATCATTTCCACTGGCAACTGGCTTTTTAGCAGTGACAATGTGAGAAGATGATGGACCAAAAAACACGTTTCTCGGAAATGCATGCTGGCAATTTCCAAGTCTGAGAACAAAGAGCACCAACCAAAAATGCTTGGTGGCTTTTTGATAAAAAGAGCAAGCGTTAGGCAGTTCATTAAAACACCTTTATGGCGTGGGCTGTAGGGAATATAGGTGCTGTTGAATTTTATGCAGATTTGTGTGTTAAAGTTACATTTACAAAATGTCATTTGACTGCTCCGTAGCAATTAAACTGACACACTTACTATTAAACATGAAAGGCCAGTGCGACACAGGGTTGGCTTAATGGAGCTTTTATGAAACTGTGACTTAAACACATTTTCTGTTCCATCGGGTTTAGGTTTCTTTTTACTTGTATATAAAATACAAAACACCCTTCACTTCATCTTCACTGGGATCAAACCAACCTTGAAATGACTGAGCTGCTGGCATTGACTTGCTTTCAGTCATTACCAAACAGCAGCAGGGGCCCAGATTTAGGAAAAAGTAATCAGTCATACTTTCTGCAGGGCAAGCATCTTGGAAAGCATACTTGTCCTTCCTAAAAGTTATTTGCCCTTATTGTCTCATCGCAGCGATTGCTATAGGGCTTCAACAAAAGGACTATGCCAAATGTTTTGAAAATCTTTATATTGAACATGGTGGCAAAAGGCTCTTCACCTTCCCATTTTCCTCAATAGGAAGGCAAACAACTCAAATATGTGCAACAAATGGATGCGGGAACTAATTAGAATGTTAAGTGAGCGATTTTCAATGAGTTGGACGTTGTTTCAACGTTATGGAGAGGCAGTTATCTAGCATTCACATCACAAATCTAGGCTCCATTCCATATCTGTGGTTCACATACTGTATATTGCTTGTTAATTATTGTATTGGTAAATGCTACATGCATGATCACTTACCAAATCTTGTGTCAACAAACAAAGAGCAAATCCAATTCCTGGGAGTAGCATTGAAGCACACATAAGTACCAGAGGTTCTGGCATAGAACAGCATACCAACAACTGCATGAGCCCAGCCCCTAGACTGCACGACCTAATAGTGAGAATACACTAAGTATGATGCTTTTCAAAAACAAGGGTCTTTACACTGACAGGGTTAAGTCGGACCTCCAAATCTTACTAAATATTTAAAAGTGGAGGCAATGGTAAGTATTTTGACTTTGGCAATTCTATAGGCGCATGGCATACTGTAAACAGAAACCATTCATGCAAAATATATGACCTGAAATCCCACTTTGATCTTTGCCATTCCCAGCTTGAAAGTCTTGCAGATAAACACTCTGGCAATCTTGTTTAACAGAAAAAAGACGGCCTCGCTCTCAGATGCATTTCAGGTAACATCAGACAATATCCACAACATTGGGCTGATGACACAACGACCTGACGACACAATGCCCGGTCTACTACAAGCAGATTCACATCCACGCTCGCTCATTACCTACACTTTTGTTCCAGCCATTTGGAGAGATTAAATACAGGCACAACTTGTCTTCTTTTTTTTATACTTCGAGGCAGTCAATATGTACATGTCTATATGCCGGTGCTCAACTTTTTTGCTTTAAATTGAACATTTATTAAACAAGGTCATTCGTACATGGCTTGCAATATATTATGTTAAAGTAGTTAAAATGCTGAATTTACGAGTCCAAAGAATTCATTTTTTCAGGCCGATTAATTGTACTGAGGTAGGTACTGAAATGTGACCTAAAACCAAAGGTATGTACCAAACTGAGAACTTAGTGAAGCATTACACCCTTTTTCAAATTGTAGCTTGTTTTTTTGCAATTACTGGAAATATTTTTCCAGTGATTGAAATAACCTGGAATAACAACATCATGCCCTGACAGTGAATGAATATCAAGAGGGAAGAGGGCAAACTTCCAAAAATTCACTCTTAATTTTGTCAACTGTCACTGATCTGGAGGAACAGTAATAAAATAAGTTGGTTGAGGAGTTCATAGGGAAAAAACCTGAAGTGCCTGTAGGCCATTTTTCTTCCTTCTCAATACTACTACTATATCACTTGCCTTTAGAGGAAGACTACTTTACCACCAGTCTTTATAGGAGGAAGACTACTTTACCACCAGTCTTTATAGGAGGAAGACTACTTTACCACAAGTCTTTAGAATATGCAGACTACTTTACCACCAGTCTTTGGAGGAGGAAGACTACTTTACCACCAGTCTTTAGAGGAGGTAGACTACTTTACCACCAGTCTTTGGAGGAGGAAGCCTACTTTACCACCAGTCTTCAGAATATGCAGACTACTATACCACCTGTCTGTAGAGGAAGGAATCTATTATGACAATCAGTAGCCTCAACAGTACCAAAAATATACAATGCTTTGCCCTATACCAGGGGTTTCCAAAAATGATGTACAGGAGTCATAGTAGGTGGTTGGCAAAATAGATTTTTTTTTTCTTGTTTAAGAATATTTTGTTACGGGTAAATTTATATATTTCATAAATTACATACATTTGTTTACATCTACACATATACATAATCATGATTTAGACAAGTTTCCATGTACTAGGGTGTTAAATAGATGCTGCACTGCAGTCTGTAGTGGATGTTGCATAAAATGTCAAATGCTAACCATTTTATTGAAGTGGGGGACCTCAGCCACAGCGTGGTTATTTTCAGAGGCCTTGAGGTGAAAAGGTATTGGAACCCTTGCCCTAGAAAACCCAGTGTAACACAACACAGGTATTTCACAAAATAGGCTACTCAAGAGGAAGTGCTATATTCACAACACAACTAATCATTGCTTTCTGAGACTAATACACTGTCTTCAACCAATGTTCAACCAAGATTTTCTCAGAGAAAACTGTGAGAAAACTAGGTCACTTGAGGGTATACAATTCAGCAACCCTAAATATTAGTGGTGCACCGATATATCGGTGGACTATCGGTATCGGACAATATTTGCCTTGTTGACTGCGATCGACTTATCAGCCGATAATCTAATTTCCCGATGGCAGTGGCCAATAATTATCCGTCAATTTTTGTTACGTCAATCAGGTCTAAATGTTCAAACTTGAATGGAAGAGCAGCATCTTTTATTTACAGGCTAAACTGACTGAAACCACACCTAATTTACTCCTCTGGTGATGCTGGTGATAGCTATCACGAGCACTTTGGCACTCCATGCAGTCTTGCACAAGATGCAAAAGTCTATAAAAGCAGAGTATATACAGATATTCAAACAACTTTATTTAACATTCAATGCTTGCATGTTTTCAAGTATAAAGTTTGCATTGCGTAAACATATACAAACACACATATATATATATATATATATATGGCTGCCTTTTCGCATCTGCATATGATTTTTTTGCTTGCCTCTGCCTCACTTTTTTTTCACCATTCTTCATATTCCCTTTCGTTCCTTCTCAAATGATGGAACAGATTAGACGTATTACCGTATGCCGTCGGGACCGCTTTGTTACAGTACTTTCAGAAGTGCTGACTGAACAAATTCACTCCATGCTTCGCTAGCTCCGAGTTTGACATTTTGATGATTCTTCCCTCTGGCTTCACAACAGTGAAGTTGTGCTTCATATCAAGGCTGGCTGTGTTGTTGTGTTGAGTGTTGGTTGTGTTGCAGATGGAAAAAGGCTAAAACGAATGCAAGAATAATTTTTCTCCACGCAACAATGTTATAGCCCAACCGCAATCATCGACATTTGTAAATTTGCCACGGTTGATAATTGAAATTACAATAACAGTGTAAAATTTGGTTATTGCCCAGTTCTAATGCACGCGGTTATCGTTGCTTTAAGACACTATCGCTGTTTTAGTGACACTATCAAGCGAAAAAAATGTTGGCTGTGTGGCCGCATTACAAGGTGTTGGAGAAAGACAACCGATTTGCTATTTGCAACAAATGCTCTAGTAAGATTTCAAGAGGAGACAACTCAAGCAAATATTTTAATACATCAAATCTGATCAGCCATTTACAAGTAAGACATGCATTAAAAGTACAACTAGTATCTAAAAGAATGTTAAAATAAAAGCTGTTCCATAAATTTGGAAGATTGAATTTGTGCTCATTGAAAAGTATAATTATAAGTATAATATATACTTAATATATAAGTATTTGCCAGGGCACAAATAGGACAATAAATAACAAATTATCGGTATTGGCCAATTGTGTTATTTGAATTATCGGTAATTGTCCAGAATTTTAATTCCCGAGCAAATACCAAGAATATTTCTTAGCAATTGTGGGGTGCAAAATCCACCTGAACCTTTCATCTCCCTACTACTAGTGATAAATTCTTTCAGCAAGAATTATGAATATGTAAAATCTTTTTTTACATTTTTTTTTATAGCATTGCCTATTCTATCACTAGTACAAAACCGTGTAATCCTGTGAAACATACTGGGCTTCCAATCCTGCCTCAAATGCCTATAGATGTAGGCCTATCTGTTAACATTTTTTTTCAGTTGGTACTTGGATTAGAGCCTTTATTTAGTCAAATAAGAAAATCCTTTTCCTCACTGGAGAAGTGAAATTGGTTCCAGTGTATTGAAGCTGTTCATTTTACAGCAAATCTTCAAATCATTCCTTGTTTCTACAGAAAAGGAGCAGTGGGTACTTGGATACCCCTTTTTCCACTTTAGAGCTGGAACCAGGCTAGCTTGCTTAGTTCAGGGTTTGGGTGTATTTCCATTATATTTTTGGTTGAGCAGAATGAGAAATAACACTATAATAAATATAATATATAACACTATAATAATAATAACAATGCTGATATTGGCCTACTTTCAGGTGAGCTGTGGGTGGAGTCAGCAAGCTGCATCCCTAAGTTGCTTCTGTTGGCGCTAAAAAATGAGTGCACCAGTCTTGTTGACTGTTGTATTTGCTTTCAAACAAAAGAATCACAAACTCAAGGGTAAAAACAACTACAAATTTGCCATTGTTACCAGTTTGCAAGACTTACTCCTTTCTGTATTTCAGAGAACTCAGAAGTACACTATATCACTAACCGTGAACAAAAACTTTCAAAATGCAAGATAATGTTTAATGGGTACACGTAACAGAAAAGCAATAATGCTGTACAACCCGAGCCAGCTTGAGCTCCAGGCCTACAATGAAAAAGGTGCACAACTGCGTCACACTGCAACAGTCTTATGACATTGGACTATAACACTACAGTGAACAATCAGTTCTGAGGACAGCTCATTGTTAAGAGGCCGATTTCTCAATCACATCACATTCTCAATCTGCTTAAAATTCACATAATTTAATTAAACACTGCACAATTAACATTTCAACCCAACTGAGATCAAAACTGGTCTTCTGAGAATGTAATTTCACTCTGTTGTCTGCAAAAATGTAGGTGGAGAGTAATTCCTTTACCTTCACACCACAGTTAAACACAGGTTCTCCATTTTTATAGCTCAAAAGAGTAATCCTGCTGAGCATTTCTGAGAGAAACCTTTATTCTACTTAAAAAGCCTGCCTTTCACAGAACACCTGCAAGTGGCACACAAAGACCTTGTGGTTCTTCTTCCAATAAAAGGCAAAGCAGTTTCTCCTAATCTGCACTACTTCCAAATTCAAGTACCCAAGATCTCCTCATTTGCAGTTAGCTGTGTTCCAATGCAGAAATTCTTCTGAAATGAACACAGTGTACATCACCATTCAGCAATGAAATCATCAGGGAAGGTGAAAATGAGTTCCTTTCTGATTCACTCTGTAGTTTTAGACTTGCACAGAGATCATCAGCAGTTTGAGCAGAGGAAAACAAACATGTTTGAGGATTTACCTGTACTCCCGGTTGTCCTGGTATCTCTTGTTAGTGGCCGCCCGCTGTGGGGCAGTCTCCATCAGCAGCTTCTGGGTAAGCCGACTGGTGGGGGTTGGGTCGCACTCCAGTTGTTCGTCCGGCTCCTGGTCACACTTCCATTCCTCATCCTCATTCAAAGTCGGTAAATATCCAGGCAAAACCTTCCCATTCCCTGATGCAGAACTCTGGTCGCTGTACAACTTGGGGCTCTCCCCACCTGTCCTGGTGTATTCCAAATAAATGTCAGACTTGAGAAACACAGGGTACGTGTTCTCTTCCATCATAGTCTGAATTTCAGTCTGAGCCTGGTCAAACATGGCGGGATCGATGTGCAGCTTCATCACACAGTCCTTGATGAAGCTTTTAGTGGCTGGCTTGATCTGCCTCGACACGATCCCATTGTTGTCCAGGATGTATTTTTTGTAAATAGCTTTTGCCAATTTCAGTTTCTTCTCCTCATTGCACTCATTTGCCTCCAGCTTCCGGAAGCCGCTGCAGGCGAACCAGAAGTCCAAAAGGTCCGCGCAGTCCTCCTGCTTGAGGAAAGTCCTGAACAAGTGGATCCCATCTTGATCGTCCAAGAGAGAGTGCAGTGACTCAGCCCACTTCAAGTACGGCGGCGTAGGAGAGGCACTACCCTCTGGCTCATAGCCCAGGTCCAGGTCCGGCCGACGGGGCGTGGCTGTGGAGGCCTCGCTCTTGAGGCTCTCGCTCTTGGCAGAGTAGAAGCTGTGGTTATACTGCCGCACATCGCTGGACACCAGCTCTCCCTCCTCCCCAGGGACCGGGGGTCGAGGAGCATCTTCAGTGAAGTTGCCCCCCAGGTCCACTGGGTACACCTTCTCTCTCACACTCATAATCGTAATGTCCACTTTGCCAGTCCCAGTACGGCCAAAACGTCAAAAAAATTAAATCCAGACTTCTACTGGTGCCGCTGCCAAAGAATTCCTCCTGAAAGACATAAAAAAATGTTAAGATAAGCTAAATTCGTTTTCAACTTGCACAAGAAACATGATAGGTGTTTGGTAGTCTCTCATTGAACAGGGCCCATGACATGTTTGGTACGTGAACACTAAAATCATTTACAAGACAACTATGAGAAAACATTTATATAGAAGCCATTTCAGAATGCAAGCATTCTGCAAGGCACAGCCTTACACATGTAATAGCAAATTTCATCAAGAAGAAAGTCTCTAATAGATACTCAATTAGACAACAGTGAATCAATGAAAAGATAATAATTTAACATAAGTATTCCTAAAATGATCAATATCATCCTCTGAACTTAACATTTCTCACAAACAAACCAGTGGGACCAAACCCCTTATTCGTATCCCAGTCTTTTCCACCATCTTTCCACAAAGCAAAATTAACAAACTGCAATCAAGATATATGTATGTCATGTTGTATGTGCACACTATGTGAAGATAACAAAAAATTGTGAAGAAAAAATGCCTAAGAAATCATGAAACATCTCTCAAAGTACTCTATCACAGTATACAATGTTCCAATTCCAACAAGGGTAATATTGTAAATTTCTAAGTTCTAGAGCAATACTGATTTCAGTATTTAAATCTAAAGACCTGGAAAATATCTAACTAGGACTTGCTCGCAAAAAGTATTAGGATAATTCACAGTTAGCAATCAAAGCACTTAAGTTTCTGCCAATCATGGGTCACCAATACTTGGATGAACAACTTGCAATGGAGAAGTCAAATTGCGAACCACATCCACAAATCACATAATTGTGCCAATATCAGTACCGTATTGTCTGCCTTTTAATCCAATCCCACTGCAGCTTTTCCCATGAGCAATAGCACAGTTTAGACTAGTGTGAAGCAGAGATGGTGAAACCACTTATATCAGTTATGGATCCAATTACAGTAAGTAGCAGAACTGTAGCAAAAAGGATGACCACTGTGGATGGACTCCAGAGGGATTATTTCAGAATATCAGGTGTCTGTTTTTAGTGTCACACCAACATTTAGCCATTGTGTGTGCGTGATGTTGGCTGCATGTGCCAACTGAACCAGATTACAGATTTCCTGGTTCCAGTATCCCTCAGTCAGAGACAAGGAAGCCACTCAGTTCTAACAATTTATTCTATGCGTTGGAATGAACAGACCGTATAAAACTTCAAAATTTAGCTCTCGCTCTGCTTTGTCACTGCTTTGTCTGTATTCATTTTCTTTGTTCAAAATGTACTTGATTGCTCAAGATTATTCGCCAAACTCGGTGAGAGAACACCCCACATGAATAGCAGCAGCTAAAATATGTACTGGTGGGATTTCCAGCTAAAATAGATTTCTGATTGGGAACATGTATGCCAGTTTAGCATTCACCCTTGTGGAGAATAACTCTTCAAACCTTAAGCAGACATCTAGCTGGCGATTTCAAATATAGATTAACCATTTCTGAGGTTAAAAAAGCAACTCCAGAGCAGAGCCCCACAATCTACCATGACTATGACGGTTGCACCAGTGTATGCAGACGCAGTGACTGATAACATCAACAGATGACCTTGGCTAAAATACTTTTGTCCCTTGGGCAGGAAGAGAGGAGGTAGAGGGATTGTGGGCAAGGGATTGTGTTTAAGAAATATGATTTAACACATCTTAAACAGTACTCAAATCTGTTTAAGATGTGGACTTTTGTGGAGTTTATGCATTTTATTAATGCCTTGTTGTGGTGTGAAGGGAAGCATTCCAATCTGGAAAGCTTGAATAGGAGTGCCATAAAATCGAAGGGTGAGGGGCTAAACAAGTTTCCTGTTACTTGTGTGTCTCTGACTTAGTGACAACAGTGAATTTTCTGTCCATCCAGGTGCACAACAGTATGACAATGAGAAAACAGAACAGGACATTGTGTTATACTTTTTAAATCAGTAGTTTAAATAGTACTTTCTTACATTACATATTCTTGATTTTAAACACACAAATAAACCAGTGTTCCATTTTCTTTGTTGTGCATAACCTTCGTGTTGAGACAATCTTGTCTAAAAAAAAAAGTGTTGATGTGTACCATTGGAGAAAAATTCCCAGCTCAAAATATGAGACTAGTTTTTATTTTTATTGAGCACAGATTGAAAGTATACTGTATAGTATTAAATGCGCTTTTCCTATGCGTTTTGTGGCAAACGGTTATTGTGTTTCTTGTAAGAAAGTGGAGGGACATCCTCAAATAAAAGCAAAGGTATTGTTGCCTTAGGCAATGTGTAGTGCAACATGTACCTAGCCAAAGGATAATGTAAAACAACGTTGAAAAATCTTTGATGATGACCCAAAAGAGGTCATGCGTCACAGGAGTAGTAAGATATTGTTATCAATGTAACAATAACGTTAGCTACATTTAAAGAAACACAACTGCATTATCTCAAGAATGACGTATGCTGCTAAATACGTTTTATAGCTAATTAAGTACATAAATTAGCTATAAAAAAGAGATTACAATAGCTAGCTAGCTAGAATTATTAACAGTAGCTTGCTATTGCCACATTACTTTTCAACATATTCCTCTGAAATTTTGTTGTGGTACAAAAAATCCATACACTACCCAGCTTCTATGTGTGTGGGTGCGTGCGCGCTCATCTATGTATGTGTGTGTGTATATGTATGTGTATATATATATACACGGATATTCTGGTGCCCTAAATACGCATAAATAAGATACTTAACTTTCGCTAGCTAGCTACTTGCCCAGTGCATACAGATGGAAGCTAGCTAGACCTTTAGCTTAATAGCAAGCTACTTTTCGTGAGTTCACCAATCACTTAAGCTGTTGACCAAAAGGAAGCAAAATGCGAAGAAACCTAACTAGCTAACTAATACAGCTATACTTTGGATCTTCAAGTCTGCTAAAAACATATGTAGTATTTCGGTTTTATTATATAAGGCTGACGATGAAGCTATCTTGTTTGTAAGTGGTTTTAAAACAACCGCGAAATTATTTATTCAACTTCGCGAACCAGCTAGCTAGCTGATTTAGCTACCTGCAGCTTCTTCACAGAGCATTTAGGCTTTTCCTCAGGTCGTGCTACAGAAACTAGCAAGCATGCTACACAAGACCGGTTGTTAACTACAAGCAAGCTGTGTTAATTTTAGTCAACGATAGCAAGTAAGACTAGCTAGCTATGTGTTAATCAAGCACGTGAAGTCTTCGCTAATGTCCACTGCATGCACTGCTAGCTAGTTATCCATGTAAAAACCGACCGATTCATTTTAGCTAGCCAAGCGTTTTCAGTTTGCTTGCTTGCTAGCTTGCTAGCTAGCTAGCTAGTACTATGACACCCCCCTTCGCTACCCTCCCGATTGCTTTGAAGTGAGCCCCACATTGCATTCATGTCTTGGCCTCTTGGAGTCTCAGCAGCAAAACGGATGGGGGAGGGGAAGCAGAAACAAACTCCACACAGCCAGGCCCTTCCTCAGCAGACCGACAAGTACACAACTTTATAGTTCACATTATTAAAGGCAACGGAGCTGCACGTTACGCAAAATACCCATCGATAATGTGCACGGGCCTCACATCACACGTTTCTTCGATCGATCAAAGCTCACGGCCCGAATCCGCTCGATCTAGAATTTGAATCAAACATAGCAAAGCGAGGGCACATTTCATCCTTGACTACCGCAATCCTAAACCCCGTGCTGGAAAAGTTTCATACTGTACCTCTGAAAGCCTGCTCCCCGTTTTCGAGTGCATCGGGGATCCTGGCGTTTACAGTTCACTGTGAATCGTGTCATAAGGACGAGTTAAAAGAGTTTAAAAATAACAAAGAAAACAATCCGTTCTCCACCTCCCCATGGCTGTCTCTCACTCTCTTATTCCGAGTCGGTGTCTGTGAGTGTGTGTGTATGTGTGTGGAATAGGAGCTGCTCAGCAGCGCCGCATGCGTTAACAAAGCACACTGCAATCTGGGAAAACATAGGAAAGCCTGGACGCGGAGCAGTAAAAGCACACTGCTTGTTTCTCCAACATAAAATGCGAGCCATTATGTTCAGCGAGGTCATTGTAGCACACCATAAATACAGTACAATACCTCGAAATATAAGAAATGTCCGTGTAACAATATCTGTTCAATTAATCAAAATCTGTTTAGGAGGAATAGTACCATCAATGTCAGTACTCCAACACTAATGTTGCAGTATAAATACTGCAGACCACACAACATTCATCATTAGTGGTAGTTATAGGTCCCAATGCACGCTCCTTTAATATAATGTTGTTCCGTGACGTATTCATCATGAGTATCAGATGATACATTGCAAATAGTTGTTCCTTGTGAACTCATTTCTGTAACTTGATTGAAAAAGTAGATAATCAATCGAAAACATAACCTATACTGTACATTGAGCAAATGTTTCAAATCCAAAATGATTATATCAGCAGGAAAACATCCACATGTAAACAGAATTCAGACCATAATATATTTTAAACATAATTACATTTGAAATCTGGAAGTTATCTTTGGTACAATCACTCCAACTTACAGTTGCATTTCTTTAGGTGACAACCTGCAGTTCCACTACATTTAGTGGATTATTACATCTTTATATATAGTAGTTATTGGTAAGATCAAATGTAGTTGATCTAAACTTGGGAAAACACTTTAAAATTAAACAATTGTCAGAAACACCATAGATGTGTAATATTTGCGAGTATAAATATGTGATAATCAGCAAAATACAAATTGCCAGTGGTAATGTGAGAAACAGGTAATTGAAAAATATTGACAACTTTAAAATGCTATAATAGTTACATTTAATGCACAATACAATTATAAATGTGCTTTCATTCTTTTTAGGATGTATTATTCGAATTGGTATTCTCTGTAGACAAATCCATTATATACATACATTTTGCACACACACACACACACACACACACACACACACACACACACACACACACACACACACACACACGCACACGCACAGAGATGTGTGATCTATGTTATATGAAATATAATATATAACGGATAAATAAATAATAGTATTTGCCTCAAATCTGGCACAGCTGCCTATTCAGCATGGAAAGAATAATGATGTGACAATGATTTTGCAATCATCACTCGGAATGTCAGAGACTACATTGAAAAGATCAGAGTGTAGGAGTCAACCCCCTAAATAAATCCAACCCCTCACACATGGTTACATATTTGCACTATGGTTTTAACTTCTCAGCCTTTTTAATTACTTAAATATATTGTGCCAAATACTACTAAAAAAAGACATGCATAATAAGTATAATCAATCTATATTTACTGAATAATTCTCAATTTTGTTACCATCTATAAATGAATACAGTTCGATTTTTTTTTTTTTAAATATCCAGTAACCAGCAACCAATGATAATAATTTTTCAATTGTTAAAATAAATGTCTTTAAGTTATAAGAAATCAAACAATACAAATAGTATCTTGGTACAAGAGAGGACATGTCATTTATAAATCAGCGTTGAGTAAAATTCTAATTTAAAGGACCCTTAGAAAGCTCTTGCACTACACAATACCCATGTTTTTACAATGAAATAAACTGCGGTATCATATTACTTGTCCCCTCTCTAGACATCTACATGTTTACCATGAATACCTGAACGTATGACTCTCTCATGAATTTCAGATCTTCATTCTAAATTTGAAGACGTGCAAAGATGACTGTGTGGAATATTACTTTTTCAGCTTTTCCAAAGGGAAGATACACTCTGCAAATCCTTTCCCACTGATGCATCACTGTGTCAATACAGACTGCAGTATGAATCTCATCAATAAAACCTGAATCCACCATTATAAAACTGCTTGTCAAAGGGTGCTAGATTTCTTTTCTTCATAAAAATGCTTCTTGGCGCAAGTGTGTGCAGCATATGGCACCTCTTTGATAGATAAATGCAACTGCTGTAGAGAAATACCAAATATGTCAGACTCTACCTCTAACACGGGAGGCCAAACTAAGCTTACACATTTGTCACAATCACTCCAGGAGTACTACGTAGTAAGTCACATCGTATCAAAATTCAATCTCTATATGACACAAAACAAATCTATGACAAATCTCATTTGAATATAGAGACACAAAATCTTCAAATGCATCCAACTAGTAAAAGCATATATTTCTGTTACTTTCAGTCCGAACCATTTTTAACACAAATGGTCAGATGATCTTACGTATAATATTTTTTATTTCAAATAATTCCAAGTGGTCTGACACCTGGGTGGTCTGAGAATAACAAGTGACAGGATGTTATTGTGAGAGACAGGTTTCACAATGTGTACTTCAAACTTAATATTGCACTTCTAACAATAGCAACAATTATTCAGACACTACAGACCCATCCAAAACATAGAGCACCACACGTAAAAATAATGTATAAGTCCATAAAAAAGCAATTATACAGTGATATGTACTTACAATAATATTGTTTACTGATTTTATTTTCAATCTACACAATGGTTTCCACTGTCATATATTTAATACAATGTCACTCTCACCTTTACAAACTAGGCTATAGTAAGTATGACGTTTATAACACGAAGCAGAAATCTATCATCCATATTTGCAGAGGTAAATGGCATATTAAAAATGATATTTAAAAACTACCCAACAACGTCTAGCACTAAACTATTTTAGCAATGCCACTTAGGATATTAGCATGGCAAGACAGTAAGAGCAAGAAGACGTTATTTCAGTAGGTTGAGAAGTAGAGAAAACAGTGGTAAAGTAAAAGCTTAAAAACTTTACAATTACATCCATAACCATAACTACCGAACAGTATTTTAGTTCCAGTCATATGAAATGTTAAACCTTACAAGTCAAATTGACGTTTATAGTCACATAACACTGGGTTAACTGATTACACCTAAAAATGTATCGTTGATATTTGATGCATTCAAATACGTTGTTCATTAAATTGATCGAAAGTTTTCCATATGCATAGCACAATGGTTAACATATAGTGAGACACAACGTCCACGCAGTCTAATTGTGGGAATGTGAAAAGCAAGATATTTACCTGTTGCGATCAAACCAAAGATATGGACAGCTACTTCAAAGAAGCCAGCTATTCACGTTGCGGAAGTGGCCACATGCAGAAATCCTATATCTGTTGCATTTGGATATTGGACATCATAATGTCAAACATTGTGCGTCGCTCCAATCCATGACTTCCAGAACGTCAGATGCACAAAGAGCAAAACATTTCTTTATCAATACCTTCACATTGCTGCATCGCTGCAACAGAGGTGCTTCCTTCCCATCTCTAGAGGGACCCTGACAGATACACGCGGCTCGGCGAGCTGTTTGTTCACTTGTGCTTTTGCACAGACTGAACTCAAACTGCGGGTGTGAGTAGCCTACATACGTGATTAAATAAAAACGAAAGTTAGCTCATCACTGTTGTAAGTTTCCATCTACCATCACCGGTGATGAAAGAAACGAGTATAGTCTACTTACATCCATGCGCTAATGCAATGGTATAATCAATACAAATGTGGAGCATTTACAAATCTAAAGCATTTTATCGTCAGCTTCTTTATCGTTAGAGAATTTACACCACAGAAAATATTAGGCTGCTGATATCAAAACACTCATTTCAAATTAATGCATGAATACAAACCAACATTAATGCTAACTAAAAACAAGCATACTAACAAAAATGGAGGAAAACACCAACTGTGGCTAAATTGCCTGATTCAAATCCTTTACAGTAGTTGAACAATTCCAAGTTGATAGAAAAGCACAATGTCTTGTAGGACATTTGGGTCAAGTGAGCGGGACAATGTGTTTTTAATATATCGATGAAAACCTCTAAACATACTACAACGTAGACGACAGGGGAGACAAACATCAACTTCACGATTTGTTCCAGATATTTAAGACATTCACAGCATTCTATTTGCATTTATGGTCTGTTCATACACGGACAGAAACCATTGATAATACATTGTATTGCATTGTATCTTGCGTGTCGTCGTGTTATATAACATTTGTAGTCTGATCCAAGAGATGTCCTTTAAAGCTGAAGATGTATTTCGATAGCGGTGGTGCTTAAACAAAACAAAATAAATGAGTGTCTTCTGTGATTCTGATAAATCTTAGCTAATGAAAAAACACATGCAAACAATACTGGCACCTGCAACTGCTAGGCTACTATTGCTGCCGCAGTAGCCTAGACGACTTCAAATAAAAACAATAATTTTTATGATTGCAATAATAATGAAAAAATCATAACTGTGGTTAAAAGGTTGGAAATGTAAATTGTGCTTCGTAGCCAAGACTTGTTTATGAAAAAAATGCAGTTTTAACCTTGTGCTTTTGGTCCTTAACCATGGTCTTGGAAAATCATCCAATCCAATAACTGTCATATATTTACATGTGTGTTCAAAGCATGAAAAAGGATATTCACACTTATATGGTCAGTAATGGAGTGTCTTGGGGCATGGGGTTTTCCCACTATTCTATCACAGCAGTGACAGGAGGAGCCCTGGGTGAAGTGGGTGGATATTCTGTCTGAAACATCATTGATAATGAAATTATCCATAGCTCAAGAGAGGAGTGCTGGAGTGGTTGCTGTCATTTTTGCTCTAACCGTTATAATGGAATTGAACCTCCTGACACAATGTAAGTACTGCCACAACAGTGCTTGCGATTGCGTGCCGAGTATGCACAGTGGGTGCCCATGCTATTGATACAGTGCATAAATGTAACCTTTCGACAACATGAAGACCCATACACAGACAGTGTATACAGCATATACAGTATACAGTACATGTATACACAGTCAATGTATGAATGTGGTACTATTCTGTAAAGATGCATTTCAAATGACATAGACCTGTTAATTAAAATAAATCTCCACCACTAACATCTGTCAGATATCATTCAGCCCCATGTGGACTGGCACAAGTAGTTATTTTTGCTTGGCAGCATCTACCTTTAATACTTTGTATGCGATTATTTTATACATGCACAGCCTATTCTCTGATTGCCCTTCTCCATTTTATTATGATTTTAAGAAGTGTTTATTTTCAAGACTATTGATTGGATAAAGGCTTTTGGTTTGTTTTTTTAGATTTATATGGACGACATTTTATAAATGTCTATTGATATCTTAATGCTCAGTGGATGAAAAAAAAAGAGAAAACAGTACACAAATGTGATTTGCATTATTATGTCTGTTCTTATATTCTACTTAAGAGTGAGGTTCAGTGATCAGCTTTGTGAATTTGAATACAGACTGAATATACATAGTTTGTACATACAAGTTTACATACAGCCCAAGCTAGCACTAAGAGAAAACAGTGTTGTCTGGGCAAAGCCAGTCACATGTGATAGACAGGATTAGCAAAAGTGCAACATTTACACAAAATCATGGCTATGGAACACAGCCTATCTCACAGATGGGTGGGATTCATAATGAAATACCAGTGAGGCAGGCAGGAAACGGAAAGTTTAAGAGCTGAAAGGACATTTTTGTTTCACCACTTATATACAGTACTCATTTGGAAAAATAAAATCAGATAAAAAGAGGAGTCAATCTGGCCTGTAGCTTATTCTTTATCCAGATGTCGATATATCTTGATATATTTTCAATCATTCTTCATGGCCTTGCATAAACAACCACTTCACACCCGAAAAGGTTTCGTAGCCTTGTGCTTACAAGCCAGACACTTTAAACAAATAAAATATCTGAATTGAATAGGATAGAGATAAGATTGCTGTGGAAACTTACTTGCTGTAGGATAGTCAATTTACACTTAAAAATAAAACTTCCAGAGGGCTTGGTTAAGGACATACAAACACAAGAGTAAGGTCATGTGGGATTTATTTGTATTCAAAACAGTGTTACTGTCTTGCAGGGTGATTTGAAATCTGTGTAGTTTACAAAAGTTATTTAATCTGAATGTGAAGTGATTAAAATGCTTGTGAGGGTTTTATACAAACACAAATTTGGTATATACAGTGGCCTTAAGATCACTCCTGGATGGAGTAAACACTAAAACCTATCCAGGGACTAGAAAAGATCAATATAATTTGTAAATCAAAATGATTTCTAAATCAGTTACATTTTGTAAATCAGTGATCAGTACAATGCAATGTGTGCTTTGTAAACTGTTCTAGGAGTGAATACAAAGTGTAGTATACTCCTATAATGAATTTTTCCTTAAACAATTTAAAATCTATCATATTTACATTTTGTTGACAGTATAGTACAGTTAGATATTGTAATTACTATAGCACTTAGCAGGTATATTGTGGACACTGTTGTATATTTTAGTGTTAAATTTAATCGATTTTCTTATAGTTCATAAAAATTCATTTGAAAGACCATGCATTTTTTAAATATGGAGGCGCTTTCACTAATTCTAATAAACAATACAATGTTTCACACATTGTGCTATTATCTGTTCTTTCAAAAATGTAAAAAACGGATTTTCAGTTGTGTTGGGCATTCATGTTCTAAATATTGTTCAAATGTCATCTATATTTGATTAGATTATAATGGAATTATAATAATTAATATGGCAAATGTGCTTCCTCAAAAGATAATACAGTATGTCTGTGGCAGATGTAGGCTACTCAAAACCAGGAGGAATGAGACAACAAAGATTAAGGCAGATTTAAAGCATAAAACACCAATCCTGCTGTGCAATAGAAGGAGAAATAAGATAAGATTAGATGACTATATGAAAGAAAGATTCTAATCACTGCATAGAGGTACCGCTGAAGGCCTGCACAGCACTGATTTCAGCCTCTGTCTCCCTTTCACCTGCTGTTTAACCAATTTACTTTGATTGAACATGCCAGCTAAACAAAACAATCTGCAGATGCAAGAAAGCCCTTGCCATGTTTGTTCTGTACTGCAGGCTGCGGCGTATCTACCTTGGGAAACTGGATACGAGGCAGAAAGATTCACTACCATCAAATGCGCATACATCACAGCAGCAACTGAATGGATTTAAATCCTGTCATTGTGTTCAATCAGCTCACGCTGGAGCTCACCAGAGGGACTGGGGTATCTCCTGAACACAAAATGGCCCTTTGCCTGTTCCCACTCTCTTCACACAGCTTTCTAGTAGATATGAATCAAGGTTTGCATTAGACTAGATCCCTCCCTCTGAATGAAAATGAAAAAAAATTATACAATTCTTCAGCGGGTGGTTTTCTTGAATCGCTATACAACTGATTTTCAAACCTGTTAAAAATCTAGGGCGGAAAAATTATTTATGAAACAACTAGTCAGAGACTCTATCAATTATTTATTTTCTGTTCCGTGTATATATCTGGCTGTACTTGTATAGATAATGCGCAAAATAATACATAATAATTGGTAAAACCTATGGAACGTTCCATAAGGATAGTGGATAAAGTGGATCAAATTTTCACAGGAAATCAAGAGATTAAGCTTTGTTCCAAATGCCAGGTAAAATCGTACAACGAGTAAAGTTTACAGTAAGAGCTCATGGCTGAAATTTTAGTTTAATTGCAGTCTTCTCAATGCAAAACAAAACGTTGCAAAACACACCCACAAAAGTACAAGGTCAATCATTTCTCTCACAACTAATTTTGTTGTAGCCTCTAGACCTTTACAGAGGACAGTTCCTCTATCCAAACCATTTTTTTTAAAGGAAACAGAAACAGAGGAAATCCTTAGTCCTAAATGATGGAGAATAGCTGATGGGAAGACCATATTCATTGTTGCCATGTGTGATAGAGAACATTCAATCTCTGGATCACTTCATTACCCTACTCAAATCTATGAGAAACTAGCTCATGGGTTGCACCCTCCAAAGAGTATCTCACCCAAGTATCTCACCCATATATTGTACATAATTAGTTCTCTCTCATTTTAATAGTGCAGTATGCTCCCTCCATGGTTACCACTTACGAAATGCCTTTTGTCTGGCTGAAAGCCAAGTTATTTGTAGTGTTGTGCACAACTGTTTTCAGTATATGTGGAAGAAAAGGGGTCAACAGAAGCATCCCGACTACTTCAAAAAACAACATTTGATTTATAAAATAATCTAGTGCAGTACATTCTTCATAAAGTTCTTTGATCTTGATCAGCTGGACTGCAGCCAGCTGCTAAACAGCCTTCTTTTTCCGCTTACTGACACCCTTGTTGTGGCAGTTACCAAATTCTGTGTCAAGACAAATGCAAAACGTGTAACTGTCTTGATTTCTTTAGCAGGTAGAACATGTAAGCAACTGTCTTGTATTATATACATTAAACTGGCAGACACAAAAAATAGAAATGTTGCCTAACCAAAACCCTTGTAACAGGAAGTTACAACAGAGCTATGAATGAGAAGACTCACATACATCTCTGTCCCAGTGGGCCTCGTTTTAACATTCAAGTGATTGCTGCCTAGGCCTCCATCATAAGCACATAGATTTCCTTTCATTTGTCACAATTTTTAAATGAATTTTCATGCCCAGAAAAATAAATACATCATGAAGAGGGCCTAAATGAACGAATGGTACATCACAGGGACAGGTTTGCTCAAGGCGGGACTATGAGACAGCTGAGCCTCATTAAAAACACCATGCATACTGTATTAAGTCTTAGGCAGGAGGCACAGTGGGTTGGCCAACCTGACTGCAGGCAGGCTCAGGCAAATTGCTAGACTGTTGAAAATTAAATTATGAGAGGTTTATCAGGTCCCCTGTGCTTTTTTAATGAATCCAGCCCTTTAATGGACAGCATTCAATGTATGAATACATATATTTTATATGCTCTTGTTCTCTAAATGCAAAAATAATCTCTGCTGGTGTGGGGCTGTGACGGTTATCTGAAAAGCAACTCTTCAAGAAACTGTTTATAAAAGTCAGGTCTCTAAGCATCTAAAAGTGATCAAGTGTAGTGTTCTCTTGGCAGCAACGTCCATGCTGGTGCTGAATTTAACACTCTGCCACTTTCAAGTGTTGGACTGTTCAATTTTCTGAAAAGTTGCAGTGAACCAGCGTTGTAATTTAAGCCTTTCTCTGGCCATGCCTTCTTGTGAGTTCTAATTAAAGAAAATTCACAGGCTTGACACGTCACCCGCTCTTCCAGGTATAGCTTCCTCAAAATGATTGAGTGCCGGCATGCACTGTGGCATCATGGGAAGAGCCATGCTGTCCGTATGGCCCCAGCCAATGGCATCCTCACACATATGTAACGAGCATGACTGTTCCACTGTTTTTTTTTTAGAACAGCAGTAGAGCAGGGCCAGGAATAAACACGAATTAGCAGTCTTGCATTTCCGAATGCCTGGCATTGCTTAAATGATTTGTCTGTTAATCCCACTTAAAAGGGCCTTGTTTTTAGCATGTATATATATATATAAGCATGCAGTAATACTTCATACTTTCATTCTTCATAGAGCACTGAATACACACATACAGTACACATATACATATTATATATATTGATACAATGGCATGGATGTATATATATTTTAAAGGAGTATAAAAAAAAGGTCTTACCGCAAAATAGCTGCATCTTCGCTGCATGGATTGTGACCTTCCAAACGTGTATCCATGTGCAGAGGCTTCCATTGCCAAATCATTGCACAACCCCAGTCCTGGCAGGCAGAACATCTTCCTTATCAGCAGCAGGGCAAGTTTCACTGTCAGTGGCCGACCCTGCCATCCCAGTCTGGCTCTCCTATCCATTACTCTCTGAAACAAAGAAAAAAGGACACCTGTGCAGTCATTTTTACACCTGTCACTTCTAGACAGAGAGAGAAAGAGACAATATGCACGGCATCCAGTGTTGCTCTGTTTTCTTCACAAAACAGTTGACATCCACAAGCCCCCAGCTCCCACACCTGATCGTTGCACAGGCAATCACCAATATCACAAATATATTTTGCCTTACATTAATTACTTTTGTTAAAGTGTTGGAAGTAAGTGTTTGAGAAATAACATATGTCATAATATGTATTAAAAAACAACAACAACACAATAACAAGTAAGTCTATGAAAAAATATTATGAACAGAGATTCATAATAATTCTACATATAAATGAGACTTTACAGCTCAAACATTTTCAATTGAATATTTTAAGATATAAACCCATATCTGCCTAATGCATTAGTCTGTGCCTAGCCACATAGCACGGTGTGTGCCTAGCCACATAGCACACCCAGCCAACCTTCAGTCTAACACTTCCCTCTTGGAAAGGGAAAGAGAAACAATAGGCATTATGTATCATTGGAAAGAGCATGAAATTATATTCATTTTGATGTATAAACTGATGTGTTATGCCCAAACACAAAAAGGTTGCAATGGAAAATTTGAAAATATGTATTTGTACATAATTTATAATAATGCATAATTTGTGAAGATGGTATGTCATGTCAATTAAACGTTTTAACAAATTACTGTTATGATATACAAAATATGTATGTTATTTACAGATACATTTTTACAATCTTACATTTATTTGTCACATCTACATTTACATTTAACCATTTTGAAATTTGATGTGAAGTGTTATATTTCAATGAATTGAGTTTGTATCATTCTCTGTAATGTCACAAGCTCATTCTTCATTTTGTTATTAGTTTTTTTTGCATGCCCTTTGTTTGTTGTATATGTTGGGATCCTGTTGAGCTCCTACTGCTTTCCTGTAGCTTATACCCATCATTGATAGAAACTCTGAAGACGCGCAATTTCATCTTTGTATTATGAGCTTTATTGTAAACAATGCAAGCATTTAGGATTGCAATGTCAAGCATGTACCAAATAATTTTATAGGACAACTTTAGTGACTTTGTTTGTCTCTTGTAACAGGCAATTGTTTTGTCAGCGAAGTCTCCACCCCCCATGTGTTTGTTATATAATGATATAATAGTTGGATGTTGCACCCCAACACGTATTTGAATTTCATTAAATTTCTGCTACGGAACCTTCCGTAGAACGGCGACTCTAGCGGTTGCGGAATATCCCGGAGATCGGTGAATGAAGGGTTTGCGCGGTCTACAGAAAATCCCATAGTTTGTTGGATATGGGTAAACCATAGTTATTTTTGCTTGACCCAACACATCAGAACAGTGCAGTTATTTGTTCAAATAAATATTGTATGTAAATCCTGCATAACAATTTGATTTGTCTACTAATTTTAACTAAATTTGATTTGTCTGCAATTTCTTATACAGGCACTTGCACCTCCAGGATTTTCCTACTTTTTGTACTCAAACCATACATTCCCATTGGAGTTTCCCATTAGTAAGAGGGCCTTCATTGATCACCTTTGGCACTTTGAGTAACAATTCAGTGTAATGCCAGGCTGCACAGTTTGACTGATTCTGTGACTGATTCAGACTTTTAAAACCAGGGAATTAATGGTGCCCTATTGCACCTGTAGAATTGTACATTGTGTGGTTATAGTGTTAACATATCACTTATAGCATAATATGTCTGACCTTTACAATAGCGGGAGGTGTTTCCAGCAAGCTCGTTCTCATGAATAATAATGGCTCCAGTATGTGAGTGGGATCTGTCAGCAAGGAGCGAGTGAGGAAGGGATTGACTCAAAGCAGCTCCCCGGCAGGGCCGCTCCAAGGAACGAGGTCCAGGACCCTCGCTGAGGGAAGGTCACCACACTGGGGAGCCAGGGACACGCCCTCGCCTTCTGCTCCACAGCCAGCATCTCCTTCGTCCTCCGAGCCCCCCCTGCTTCCTTCTCCTCCGTTGGGGGAGGGGTTATTTTCCATACAGTTCCAGGTTGTCAAGTGTTTGAGGTACTGTGCATGCCAGGCCAAGGTGATGGTTAATGTCTGTATGGTAATCTCTTATGCAAGCATTGAGGTTATATTTAAAATGCAAAGGAAAAAAATTGCTAACTTAATTTTCCAAACTGAGTGAAATCTGAGAGGAAATAAAACATTCATTTATGTCTGTCAATCAAAAATGTAAATGTTAAACACGTTCACATACTTTAGTTCACAGAGGATGTTGTAATTTGTTTGCAAGAGCTGTAACAATTCAGGGCCCACAATATAAGTTTAATACCATTGCCACCAATTACTGTTGCTCGCATAAAAGGGTGATTATCTAAATGCCAAGCCACATTACATTCTTCATGATAATTATGATCTACCCAAAATAAATGAAAATGTATTCATTCAAATGTCAATGAATCAATCAGGGTGAGCGGCTAATTATTTCACAGAACAACTCTCAATCCCACCACACCAGGACTGAAAAAAATACCCTTCTAAAAAATCATAGGCAAAGTCCAGTGAATGCAGCAAGATCAATGGAATTGCTCCTCCATGCTGCAGAGACTCAGCCAGGAAAAGGCTCACATCAGATGCCATCAGCATATGTTCCTAGAGAAGCCCTTTACTTGCCCTTCCTCGGGCCTTCCTTTGATGGCTAGGCCCCCCACAGTGCTCAAACATAAGGCCTCTGGACATATATCAGTTCAGCACTCTCAGAAATACTCTCAGAAAAAAAAAAGATACAGCTACTCTTTTTGTGAAAAAGAAGGAAAAAAAGATATTAAAAAAATCTGAATTTTAAACATTTATTTGTATTGATATATATAAAACATGACTAGTACTTGGTGGAGAAACCCTTGTTGGCATATTTCTTGTATTGGTCATTTGCGCAGATCCCATTTTGGCCCATAGATAAATCCTTAAAAATTTTCAGAAAAGGCCAGCAGCAGGGTTTGAGAAAGGAAACTCATATTCACCACTTCCCAGCTCTTATCTTTACATAAGATCAGGCCAGACCATCAGGGGCCACCATTTTGTGGTGAGCAAAGGGTGTTTTTCACGGCCTATCTTATAATCTTCCAGTACTCCTTCTCACCAAGCTGTTTGCAGCACATCAGCTTTGCAGGGTCCCTGATGTCTAAAACCTTGTTGCTTTTTTGATTCAGACTGATTAGCAACATAAATATGAAAGTATATTCTTTTCTGTGATTCCTAATACTTCATACATGCTCTCACTTCAAAGGAAAGCCAATAACCTTGGCCGTGTGTCCCTTTTCATGTCTGTAAAAATAGAGCCTAAGAACCCCAGCCACAAAGCAAGTAAGAATCATTAACAGGCTCTGAAATAGTACAAATTTGACCCAATAGCAATTAATCTTCTCAGTGAGTTGCCTTAGCGCCATGATTAATTTTTTGTGGGTGTGTGTGCGAATACCATGCACGGAGGCCTTGATAGGTATGTGCACTGTTAGAAGAAACTATTGGAATAATCTGACAGCTGCATTTGGCAGTGAAGCACCCCCTGTGACTGATGGCTGCAGCTGCCAATCAGTTGCCTGCACTCAGGGTCTGATTGACAAATGAAGTGACAGGTGCAGTTGCAGCTTAAGTACCTGCTGCGTTGCAGGGTTGCAGGGGGCTATAGGGGGGAGGTGGTGGACAGAGGAAGTAATTGACAGCTGGAGCTGTCTGCTAAGTAGTTTATCCTGGTGAGTGCATAACAAGTGCCAAGGCATCTGTTCCTCTCACATCTCTCTCCTCATCTTTGCTGGCACCAGTGCTGCCAATCTAACAAACCAGCAGGTTATAGATGACATTCCACAGAGAGACACAGATGCATTTACACAAACACACACAAACATATACGCACACACACACACGCACGCACGTGCATACCTATATACATACACAAACAGAAGTTATCAATTTAAAAAGCTTACTGGGAAAAATAACTTTGCTACTAAGACTAGCAAAATACTTCCACAATTCATTGCACCTTGGATACAATATCCTGGTTTTCATGACACTTATTTATTTACTTACTTTTACTTAATTACTTAACTTTACAGTTAGTTTTAATGGACTTTTGTTCTATATAAAGAACAATGTCACATTGGTAAACCATTAGTCAATAAGAACACCTCCAGTACACATACTGCCTCCTCATTCATTTCACCCTATAAAAGATGGAAGGGGGCCCCCGGATGGTTAACGTTAAAGGCATTCTTACAGAGTTCAGGTTTCCCAGCTCTGGCCGGGAGCTCCGTTCAGGGGTGGCGATTGGCTGGAACTCTATTGGAGGGATGCAAAACCATTCTTCCATGAGAAATTCCATCATCTGGTGTTTTTTTGATGGTGATGCCTGTCTCAGGCACCACTCCAGAATCTCCCATAAGTGTTCAATTGGGTTGAGATCTGGTGACTGAGACAACCATGGTTTACATCATTTTCATGCTCATAAAACCATTCAGTGACCACTCGTACCTTGTGGGTGGGGGCATTGCCATCCTGGAAGAGGATCAGGATAGAAGGATGAAGGTTTTGTATTTATTGGCATTTACCATGCACTCTAAGGGGTTGAGTAGACCTAATCCATGTCATGTTATAAATGCCATAACATAGCCACCAGAACCCTTTACCATGAGAAACAAGGCACTTAGGCCTGTATATTTATTTTGGTGTGTGCCACACAAGCACTCGTCCACTTGAAAACAGGTTGAAGGGCAAATTGACTTGTTGACTGTTGTATTGGACCAGTTTATTTTTAAGTGTAATAAGGGGTTTATGCACTGCAACCCAACCATAGTATCCCTCTCTGTGAAGTTCTTGACGGACTGTTCTTGATGAAACTGCCTGCTCACGACCTAGATTGATTGTTTCCTTTATTTTGGCAGTTACTTGTAGATGAGTTAGAGATGATTCATATATTTGAATGTACTAGTTCAGACGATGAGCCGATTATTTCTGACCGTGGGCACGTTCCCCAACATGCCCTGAAGCACATGGAAAAAAAACAATGGAAACAAGGTCTCACTCTCAGGAGGAGGTACTCTTTGGCTTTGAAAGGAATCATCTTTCTGAACATGCAGTTTAAATGTAACAGATCTCATCTAAAAGCAGAGGGAGTCCGGTGTCAGGCACATGTAACCGTTAACTGATACAGTTATATAACCACAGTGGCACTCGGTAGAGTTCGCATATCTCCACCACCCTTAACAGCTGTTCTAGTAGCCCTAAAATCTCTTAAGTTCTCCCTGTTTCTAAGCACCAAGCAATTCTCCAAGTTTCATCCAAATCCATCCACACATTACATTTGACATGTTATTTTGTCAATGGATAGGCAAGAGAGAAAAACAGACCCACATGGTCAATCACATGTCCTCCATCCACTGAAATCAAAATCATTACAATTTGGTGTGCTGCCATTTGGGTGGCAAAACAAAAATAATGTATGATAGCTGCTATGATTGCAGTGCTTCAAAAGGACAGTTGATCAATTTTACTCAGTATACCCATATACTGTATGTCCTACCTCCACCACATAGTTACGTAAGCTGGCAATAAAAGTAGTCCAAGTACACTTGGCGGGTTCACGGAAAGTGCAGACAATTGCAGCCAACTTTACGTTTGTGTTTGAAGTTGTTATAGTGCAACCAGAGTCTAATGATCAACCCCAATCACAAAGGTGATTAAGATCCTCGCTTCCAGGACAGCCAAGGACTGGATCTTTGCGTGTCTCTACCGATGGGGAGGAGTTTTGTTTTCAAGGCCAACCTCATACCATAAAACCTGCTGAGAGCCAGGAGGAATACGTGACACACTGCACAATGTCAGCCATAAAATCCACTGTTTCATGATGTCATTCTTTGTCACTTATTATTAGCCTCTCTGCGAGTACACTCCTTAGAGAACTTTAAACCGATTGTGCACCGCTTCCTTGTTATAAACACAAAATCCATATTCTATTTTCAAAATCAAAGAGTGATTAATCGAAGACTTGAATAATGGTTCAAAAACATTCAAAAAGTTCATCCATTGAACTGAACCCTTGTACAATGTTGATCTGCTTGAAAAGGATGGATGCATGTTTATTACAGGTAAATGCAAACACAGCCTTGTGATGAGAAGAACCGCATGGGTTATAAACAGCAGTGTAATTGTTATTTGTGCACACTTGCACATTCCCCTGCCATAAAGCTAAAGTGAAGTCATGGGTCAATGTTCACAATTGTACCCACCGCTTTTTAAATGAATCCTTTACACATTATTTCGGAACAAATAAAATGATCCGTATGATCTTTTCAAGTGGATTAGAAAAGGTTTGGCAAATGGGAAATTCCCCTTATAGTGAAGGATTTTGGTGATTTTAGGGTAACAGTTCCATGGGAAAGAATAATAAGAGAGCAATATAAATCCCCTGCTGACACCCTTGCAGTGGACATATCTGAAGGCATAAAATAACTATATGCTGACTAAATTTCATGAAACCCAGATAATAAGGTCAATGTTTTTCCATGTTATTTTGGGTCTGTGTATC
This sequence comes from Aldrovandia affinis, assembly GCA_029706075.1. Taxonomy (NCBI): domain Eukaryota; kingdom Metazoa; phylum Chordata; class Actinopteri; order Notacanthiformes; family Halosauridae; genus Aldrovandia; species Aldrovandia affinis. Next base: position 1,113,237 of record JAINUG010000152.1, on the reverse strand, counting down.
TGACACTAAGTTATTCCTTCATTAAATGCAAGGGAAACCTCAACAGGGCTTAACACATCTCACGGGGACCCTGACTTTTCCTTTTTCCTGGACTTTCCAGCTCATTTGTATTGCTAGCAGAGGATTAGCAGAATCCACTAATTCCCCATTAATTTGATCCCAAAAGACTTGCTTACCTATAGCAAGGGAGATGCAAAACATTTTCATGCCTTTCACAAAGTAGCAGTATACGTGCCCAAACTATCTATTTACAAATATTATACAAAGCTCCCTAAATGCTCACCTTTCATGAAGTGAATCCCAGAAAATACGACCTGCTTTTTTGTGCGCCCATTATTGAGCTTCTCTCTATTTATCATGTTAGGCAGGGAACTGGCTAGCATATGGATATGGGGTTTTCATTTAAGTCAAGAATAATTTTTGGTTTAATGTCATAATGTTAAACTAAAATCTCCTAATGTTGATGTTGTGCAGTGGTCACCAGGCACATTTGTTTTCACTTTGCAGGATTTAGCTTTGTTACCCATGATTCCCAATGAAAGCTCCATCATGCTTAAAATCACAATAATAGCTAATGTCCCAATTTTCTCATTAAAATAAATGGCTGACAATTAATCATTTTTTACACCTACTGTATTGTTAAACACATACTTCTTAAAATGTTGTTTTTTGTTGTTTTGTTTGTTTTGTTGTTTTTCTGATCATTGATCAGATTTAAGGTGGCTGATTGATATTGGGATGACTTGGAGGGACAGATTAAAGTAAATGTTTATTTTGTCTCAAGACTGCTTGCTTTTCAATGTACAGACACAGGTAGGATGCATTGCATTGTATGCCTGCATTGATATCTACAATACATTGAATTTGTGTTCTCTCATTTAATGTAATAGACATTCAGGTAGGTAGGGTAATATGAATGTAATTGATTGTTATGAACTGTATTGCTGATTTAATGGGAGTAATGTAAATTTATGTGGTATTATTGCTATTTATTGGAATTTAGTTTATGCTGCCAATGCCTAATGTTAATGTATTTTGTATTGTTGTTATTTATTGTAACCTTGTTTATGCTGCCAACGCCTAACACCACAAACACAATACACACACACCACCATGACACCTAATAACAACAAGGACCACAATGAAAATAAGTCTGAGGACTTTTCTGTGTCATCCTTGATATTTTTCCTTTTGTATTGTATTCTTTTAAAGTGAAACATCAACATCAACGTCAACTAAACTAAAAATAATGTTCTGTATATTCATGCATTTTCACATGTACTGTACAAAGAATAACTATGACATAGGTGCTATTGGAGGAGCAGGCAGGGGAACAAATGTGGCCTGCTCTGGCCTTACGTTGGCCTTTAGATCATTGAGAAATTAAAAATAAAAAAACATCTACTACGCATCGAAATATGTCCTGCTCAGCATTTGGGTGGTCACAAAATCCATTGGTGCTGTGAATAAATATTATCACCAATTTTTCTGTTGTTAATATATTAACTTAATGAATATAGATTCCAAATTTTTTTATCGTGGACCTGAAATATTTGGGGGGTTTTCTGTATAGTTTTTCTTAAGCATTTATGTGTTCTAAATTGATAATTTACCACACATAATAAACAATTAAAAGGTTTGCTGTTTCTTCATTCTTATAATGGCTATGCATATTTTAAGAACAACTCTACATTGTTCAACAAATGCACATACTACTTATGCATATTTTGTTCTATAAATAGAAAGCTGAAAGTGCCTGCATCATTTTGGAAATAAATTCTGCCCCCCATGAAAAATGTGTGTCCCCCATAATGTCATGAAGTGTCATGATGTAGGATATGACATTAAAATTATTTATACAGTATTTACAATATCAATGGCAAAGAAATACATGGATGTCTTAATGAATCTTACTTCCTACAGCATAGGTGCTCAATCTTTGGTCCTGGGGGCTGTAGTGTCTGCAGGTATTTGTTCCAGCTGGGCAGTTGATGTCACTGATTACTATACCCCATGGTTTAAGAGGTGAGCTAATTGATATCAGGTGATTGGTTAGAGCAAATACCTGCAGCCACTGCGGCCTGTAGGACCGAGAGCTGACTATGCTTGTCCTAGAGCAAGATGACCATCTACAGTATGAAGTCACTGAGAAAAATATATTGTCTATATTCTCATAAGCCTTGCACCCATCCGCTATATTTTCAATGAAGGGTACTGTGGTGGAATATAAAACCGCCTGTGGTGGAAAGGCCCTTTACACCTTATTTATTCTTTAAGGTTCCATCTTAGGTCTTTGACAAAAGAAGCACACTGCAGCAAACCATGTATCTCTTCATTCTAGCCCTGGAACATATGGGAATGTATAAGCACACATTCCAGGCACATCTTGTGGCATTTAGAAGAATGCTCCATAGCCAAAATCATCTGAACACTCAAAAAACACATTACACTCTTCTTGAACTCGGCGCTCCTGAATGTCTGTGTATTGGTTAATGCTGTAACCCCTTCAATATGAGATCCGAGCATAAATATGAGGGCGATAACATGGCCACATGGTTAATGTGGTCAGTATTGACTTGTTGCCTGGCTCTGTCATTGAGAAAGCAATTCAAATTGATAGCAATCCCATGAACAAGAAACAGAACCAATGAGAGATAGTGATTATCCTCCTCAATGTGAGAAGGAGAAGGGGGCAACTATTCTAATACAAAGCCATTCCATCAAATGAAAACAATTGTGTTCGAATTTTTTTTATAGGCATGGGAAGGCAGTGCGAGGAGGGGGGGGGGGAGGGGGGGGGGGGGTTGAATAGCAATGATTGACTTGAAAGCCAGAGAGCTTGCAAACAGTTTGTAAGCATTGGATGGATTTAAGGAAGAACAACAAAGTCATCCCAGTGTGATTTGCACATGGAAAGTAAAGGTCAGATGAACATATAAATTAGCGCTCCACTCATCTGTAGTAGGAGTAGGTGGTGGAGCTGCAGGACGATTCAACTCTCACCTCTGGGAAGAGGAGTCAATTCTGACCTGGAGCAGAAGCCCACTCAATCTCCTTTGGAAAACGGCAAAATACCAGCAAGAGAACAAAACTAAAGACAAATGAAAGTAGTGGGCTGTCAGGACAAAAAGAGCCCTGTGCTACAGGGCTGGAGGCACTTCCCACAAATTCAATTTTTATAGGGCCTTTTCGAAAAAGTGCCTTTTCGAAGCACTGGTACTAATAACTGAACCTACCGGCCTATCGCTGCGAGATTCGGAAGCGAGGTCAAATGGGCAAGAAGAGAAAAAATGCAAAACAAAATTTGTCGATACCAATCAATGGCAGAGTGAGCCGAGCGTGGAGCTGGTCAGTTCAGAGGCAGTGTGGAGACACAGACACAACGGAGGTCAAGAGGGGAGAGAGGAGAGTGTGTGTGTGTGTGTGTGCCTGTGCGTGCGCGTGTGCGTGCGTGCGTGTATGTGTGTGCATCAGAGATCTCTGCAGGCAGGGCACACCAGGCTGTGGCTCAGCCAGACTCTACAGTAAATTCTGATCCACAATCAATATTCTGCAGGCTCTACAAATACGCCTGAAAGACACTGAAGGGGTCTGGAGTATCTGTCCTAATCAGAGGCTTAGGTGGATCACTTTCCATGCCATTGGTGACTCCATTTTAGAACAGTGCAGAAGAACTTCACCCTACCCAGTTCCCATTCCACCTAGAATCAGACACAATTTTGTAATTCAGGGGGGAACATACACACTGATTGAAAATATTTTTAATGGGTTATGTCATTAATATTAAATGCACAAAATAATAGGTGGAAGAGGTGCTGAGGAGAATATTCCAATTATGTATCAAACAAGGTGATGGGAAAATTATAAGGGAGGCCAGAGGAATGTCTGACCAGGTTTCTCTTGAGAATGAGACCCCATGTCTCAATGAGATTACCTGTATAAATAAAGGTTAAATAAAAATAAATGGACAGGGAATCATGTCAAAGCTTGCAGGAATTGGCAGGAGGTTATTCATACACAATCATTAAATTTAATTAAATTCACAGATGAAATCTTATGCATTCACATTTTCAGATTTAAACACACATTTCTCAAAACTTTACCACTGTAGATTGGCCAAAAATATAACAACGTACAGTAATAGTTTTACAAATTATGAAACAATTCTGTTTTTGGTTTTGTAATTAGCTATTTTGTCTTAAAGCCTTACAAATAGGTTTAATGTAAATAACCAAATATGTTATAACTCCAATGTTTAATATGTGAACCCTTCAGCAAATATGCTTTATTTTGCTGCAGTTCACAGCTGGTCAGCATGATAAGGTAGCTCGCAACCCGCAGCCTTTCATGTTTTTCTATTGTTTGCAACCAAACCATCTGCTCTGTATTCTTCGCACCGAGAGCAGCAGCAGACGAATGTCCACGCCATTAAATCACTTAAGGAAACATTTTGCGGTCTGACTGACAGTATTAATGCCTTTTCTTTCTCTGGTCCTTGCTGGAATAATGGTTCCGCATGGGAGGGGAGATTGTATTTACATTTATTTAACATTACTTCAGTCTTTTCTCAACCTTATTTTGCGAACACGTTTCCTGTAACGGCTAAATTAATCTCAAGGCTTTCTATTTCAGCTTTTCCCATCTCTCCATGTCTCTCACCATGTCCTCATCACTGCTGCCCTTTGAGCCCCTCATTCATTTACAACCAGCCTCACCAAGACGGCTCATCCATAATGACAAATATTATTAATCACACTTATGAAGGATTCATGCATTATGTGACTGTCAGCGTAAAATCGAGGCAGGCAAGTTTTGTATATCAGTGAGAACTTAACATTGTAATATATCACACATATTGCATTTTTTCATATAAACACTGAATGTTTGAGTTTCTTTGCATAATAATTTAAGAGAATATTTGAGTATTTAAGATTGTGCGTTTGAGTGTATGATGTAAAAGGCCAATGCAAATTGACCAGTTGTACATTATGCATTTTAAATTAAAGTTCAAATTAATATATTAAAGTGTTGAAAAGGGAATAATATTCACATGATTAATATTCCAAATGTCAAAATCCAAGATATGACCTTTAGTTACTTGGAGAGGTGTGAATTTAGTAGTGATGTGCATATTCAGAGATGTGAGGAAAGAGATGAGGAGATAATATTCAAAAGAGGCACTCAAGATTCTTAGGAACCGATTCCATAGTGAAACTAAATAGCTTTTAGACTTCAGTGTGAATATAATTATTCAGTGTGAATATAATTATCATTAGATATTTAACATTATATCATCACAATGTTTGTAATGATAAAATGCTTACAGATCTGAATTGGATCACTGGAGGGAATAACACTACAAAGACACTATTAGTCGTGTTCGAAAATGTTATATTTATGGTCAGATGTGTCATTATTTATTGGTTTACAGCCTATAACCATGAATCTGTATATTGAAATGGACATTGAGACACTGGTAATGATGCCCCTGAAAAGAGACACAAGTAATTTATCTCAATTTATCTCAACATTGTTTTGACACAAGCAAAATTGAACTCTTTTCTCCTCATAAAATATTCTCTGATACATCTGTCCAAAATAGAACAGTCACATTTTGATCCTTTCAGCAGATAAATGTATAAACCAAATGCAACTATGGCAAGAAAGGAAAAAAACTAAACAGTTTTTTACATTTTTGAGTTGAAAAATTGAAATATGGATGCAATCATGTCTGCCAAAGGATTCGGGACTTCAGTTTAGCTATAAGGTTTTGCATTAGACACATCATACCATCATAGTTTACACCGCTAGAAACATTGCATTAATTCTGTCAATCTTACGGCCAGAAGAAAGTACTAGGAAAAGTGAGGTTATTATGATTATTCTTCACAGATTATATTATATTCATAATATTAACTGAACGTACAGTATGTCTGAAACATTTCACAATGTGTGACACTGTGTAGGCTACACACATGGGAAATAGGACGACTGCCTTGTTGTCTGTCCCCATGGCTACACTTTACAATGTGCAATTTTCCAAATATGTTTGCAGGTCAGCTATGCTCAGTGCCATGCTGAAGAGGGATTATAATTATACTTTCAATTTGGAAAAACAAATCTAGCTGGTCGACAACAATCTGGCCAGTGGCTAAATGTTTGTACACATAGCTGTTATTTTCTCTCGCTCAGACTAGCTAGCTCCGACAACAGCAACGCTATTAATATGATTTACAGGCAACAATTCAAATTACTTTCACCTTCTTTGCTTTGCATACCAACTAAATTATCTAAAATGCAATAGCAACTCTTCTCTTGACTTCCTCATCTCATCTCATCTCATCTTCAGCCGCTTATTCCTAGTTAGGGTCGGGGGGGCTGGAGCCTATCCCAGCATGCATTGGGGCGAGAGGCAGGAATACACCCTGGACTTCCTGTAGATTTTAATACTGTATATCATAACCATAACCATACATTTAGGAATCCAAACTGGCAGTCCTTTTGAATTTACTTGAAAATTGAGAGTCCATTAGAGTGGAATGTGAACCAATCCACCACGTGGATAGAGTCTACATCACCATTGTCTTCTGAATAGGGAATGTCTGCAGACATTTTACCTCATGAATGTTGTTCAATATTTAGTGGCTAAATGCAGTATTGAAACTGAATAATTTTGAGAGTGAAACACAAATAAGAGTAAAATATTTCATGCCAAATGCATTTTTACAAAGAACATACATTTCCAATTAAATGTAATTTGGAGGGAGCACTTGAAAAATGTTGATAAAATATGAGTTTAAGGGGAAGAGCGGGGGACGGGTGTATTTCTCTCCACCACTTATGGCTATGTCTATATGTTTTTCCAGATAGTTGCCTGCTATTGTAAGGAGACTGCCTCTGTTGAATATAAGGCATTTAATATAACTTCCACTGTGGAATATAAGGCATTCAGTGATACTTCCTCTCCTGAATATAGGACATTCAGTGACACTTCCTCTGCCAAATATGGGGCATTCAGAGAAACCTCCTCTGCTGAATATAGGGCATTCAGAGACACTCCCTCTGCTGAATATAGGGCATTCAGAGACACTTCCTCTGCTGAATATAGGGCATTCAGAGACACTTCCTCTGCTGAATATGGGCCATTCTGGGAAGTGTCCTCTATTGAATATAGGGCATTTAGGGACACTTCCTCTGCTGAACCAAGGTCTTTCAGGGAGGGGTGAAAACCTCAGGGTTCTATCATCTGAAAACTAGGGGAAAAACAGAAACATACATAGCAACATCCCCCAAACATCTTGAATAGGGTTTTTAGAAAACAAATCACTGTTTCTGTTCAAATACATTGAAAATCTCTGACCACTTGAGAAAAATTAGATCCAGACAGTCCTATCAAAGCCCCATCACTTTCCATCCTGTAGATAATAACATCTAGATAAGAACATACCTCATATGCTTACATGTACTCATTGTACAGTGTAGGCACCTACAGCATATTTATGACAAAACAAAATCCAGGGAACATGTTTGGCTACACATATCCAGCCTTCCTAAGTGTGTTTTATACATCCACATTTGGCATGTCCCAAAAAAATTCTCTGTTGTTCATTTTCCAGAAAACTTAAAATACTTCATGATCCCATATACTGTATGTGAAGTGCTAATTGTACAAGAAGCTACTGAAGAGCTCTAGGTGCCCTTTAAGTAGAGAGGATGTGGATACCTCAGAAATATTTGTCATAAAACCCTTCTGCCACCGCGTTGAGCAGCTGTTATGAATCTTCTTCTCTTGACTAATTTTAGTTCAGCTATGTCATTGGATGTAATGACTGGATGCATCCTTCTCAGGAACCGAGACTGCGGTTGAGTTTACAAATATGAGAGAGCCTAGACGTCCCATACATGTCCCTGTATGGCACACAGTGACCGCACAAAGTACAGGAAAAGAGGGCAATGCTGCATACAACTGAAATAAACCAAAAGGTAAATCCTGTCTCTAAACTGTAAGTCATCAAAACCCATGTCCTTCTTCGAGCGTTCCAAGGCCAGAAATATCGCCCAGACCGTAACCGTGGCAAAGGCAGAGTGAAATTATGTGGTGCACACTTTGGAAAGATAAGTGATACCAGCCCTGTCTGGAAAATGAGATTGAGAGGGGAAGGAGTGACATGTACAGGTGTTCCACAGGCCTCTATTCATAGGGGTTTAGAGAGCATGAAAAGGGCCTCACACATTGAGTTGCTTTGTGGGTATATTGACAGCTTAAGTCTTAGTTTAGTAAAAGTGCACATGCTTTGAACAGAATGCGCATTGGTCTACAATATGAGTAAATATACTATAAGTGAATTATATATTCATAAATGAGCATGACAGTGCACAATTAAAATCCCCAAATAAACAAGGAGTATAGTGATTAAGATCGAAGGGCTATTTGCATGTTTTAGGGTACAGTACACTGAAAACTGCCCTGCCTGTAGATTGTTTCTGGACCACTGGCCTGCAGATACACCATGATCCCTTTATGCTTGAATGAGGGCTGAAATTGACACAATATGCATGACTGTGCACTTATGTGCATTCAACTTTGAGGATAATTTCTGCACCAACTGGAAACCCACACATACACACACACACACACGCATGCATGCACTCATGCACATATTCAAACACACGTGCACACACACATATAAAGACACACACTGCTCACTTCTGCTAAGCAGCAGAATGTTATAGAGTCATCAATGAGATCAATGACTAAATGCATTTTCTCTATGATGGGTTTTTTCTGATTCCAGCAGCAAATATAGCAGAACAGTGCATCAACCATGTGGATGTGTGCACTGTGGAGTTTTACAACTTTTTAGTAATTTTGTACTGCTTTTTATGCTATTTGGGAAGTCAGGCAATTTCTCTCACATACACACTCACAAAGTTAACAACAGGGAATGAAAAATACCATGAATGTATCTTTTCACAAACTGGTTTTGCTGTTGTTTAACATAGATTCCCCCTAAGATTATCATGGAAAATAACTAATGGTTCCTTATGGTTCCTGTGATTTATAAAAAATGCACCAAGAACATTTGTTTTAGGTTTGCTCATATTAAATCACTACAAAGAAAATGAATAGCTGAAAAATATTTGAAGGATATCTAGCCAGGATTGTTTTCATAATTAGTAAGAACTACTACCTCTTAACAATAATATCATTTTTTTATTTATGGACCTCTTGTTACCATTTATTTATTTATTTTCTCATTAAAATTATCATTTTCTTGGACCTGATGTTACTACACTCTTGTTGTAGAAGTCGTTACTTACTACATGTAATATGTACACTACTACATGTAATAATGTATTTAACACATATGGGGAGCCAGGCCTCTCAATTAAATGGTGGGTGTTGCAGAGAGCAAAGACAATGTGAAAAGCTTCTCTAGTGTTGAACATCTGCACACATATGGTTACTTTCAAAGTAGAAAGATGCCTTTTGTTACAGAAGTTCAAACTGTGCAAAAAAGTTATTTTACAAACATAATTTTTCCTTCTTTAATAAATAAGTGCAATATAACAGAGTTGCCATGGCAGCAACATTTGTGTTTTTAAAAGTTTATTGTACTAACAGTGTTAAAAAACGTGATGAAAATGAGTTTGTGAGGAGGGCTGGGGAACACACAGCTTGGCCTACAGCAGGCACAGTCCCCTGCGGTTGCTGGCACACTGAACAAAAATGTTATGGCCAAAACCGCAAAGCTGTTTTCTTACAATAAATTATTCCAGAAGACCAGTGAAGTTCAGATTAGTAGATCATGTTTAGTGGCCCTGAAAAGGCTGTGGAAAGAAATAACAGGAGGTGCAAATCAAAAGACTGCTATCAAATTAGATAAAAAGAAAAATGAGTGAATAAAATGTTGAGTTACATTTATATCATGCCACACACACACACACACACACACACACATTTATGCACGCACATATGCACACACACACACACACACACACACACACACACACACACACACACACACACACACACACACAAAGTGCTGTGAAATAAATGTGACTCAACGCTATTTCAGTATCTGTTCTTTAGCTTATTTGATAGCACTGTGTATTAAAGCAAAGATGTTCTGAACTGAGAACAATTATTTTACTGAAACACAGTGACTGCTTGGCTACCATTTAAAATAAAATGTTCTTACTTTGAAAAAATAAACCAACAGATATTATCATGCACAGGATTAAAGAAAAAAGTTGGAGCAGTCAGTATAAGGTAAGTAAGTTTTCTACCCATGGCCTTTTGTTACACCTGCCAATTTAGATTTACACTGCCTTGTAGGGCCTGCTTGAAATAGGCTTATCTTTACAGAGGCCTCCTCACTTGACAATAGCCCATTTAGACGTTAAAAGGAGAGTACAATGTTTATTGTACCTTCAAATGTGAATGGGAAAATGCCATTTTCAAGTTAAAGGATACATTTAACAAAAGCTTGTCATGCTGTTCACATCTAAAATAAGCTAAGCACTGCTTAAATCAAACAAGAATGCTTCACACAATAAAAAGACAATAGCAATGTTTCAAATATGAAAATAGTGTTCCTCGCTATTTAGCTACAATATGGAAAATGTTGCAGATATAAAAATATGAATGCGTATTTGGCCTAATAACAAAAAAGGTGGCGCTACAAAAGCTTCAGTGTGGAACTGCCATTATTCGGTATTGCGTTTCATCAATTTAGACTGAGAAATCTGGAATTTGGTTAAGAATAATGAAGTTATTTGAACCAAAAGAGAGTAGAATAACAAAATAGTGTCTTTGGTGTATTGATATGCTGCTCTTTATAGTGCAGCTTTGAAAGAGAAGAAGTACCAAAAGACTGTCACAAAATGTATTCTGGAGTCCCGCTGATGTCTTTTGTCATTGTTGAATATATCATGACTAACAAACCCAAGAGTGGATTAGCCACAGTGGATTAAAAGATTTGCCTCCTAGAGTTTATTTAATATTGTATTGCTTATTATAGAACTACTATCTAAGAAAACATGCATAAATCACTGAGTCTAGTGGCTCTCTTCTGTTTATTTAGAGAATGTGGAATGGAACACCATTGACTTAAAATGATAATCATGCATCCAAGGGCGATTCCCAATCATGGTAAATCTGTTGGGGAGTGAATGCAAGAAAAGAGAACATGAGCACGAAAGCTTGTCATTATCTCTGATAGATCGACTTTTAGATGCGCTTTAAGCAGTCAAAACAATTGATGTGCTGCCTTTGAGAACAAGAAGGCCAAAACGGACACAAGTCCGCGACAAAAAGAGGGAAAAAAGGCACTCGACAACAAACAATGCAACTCCAAGAGAGCGAAAAGCGACAACAACCACTTTCAAGGTTCAAAGGCACGTAAGATCAGAGATGTGGTACCTACCACCGTGGTCTGAGTTTACCTCGTCGTGCGGTTTGTTTTCGTTGTGCTGAAATGCAAAGCGATCCGATTGTTTTTCCACAGATCGGGTCTCGCGTCACAAAGTCTGCAGTAGGCACGGCCGCCATCTTTAATCATAACTGGATTCGTTCGCGATAGTTCCCCCGCACTTCTCCCTGTGTCTCTCCATCCTTCCCCCTCTTCTGATTGTTCTGGTGGTTCTCTTTTCTGACTGACATCACATTGCGGTATCAACAGGCTCTCGGGCCGCACGGCAGGGGGGCGGCAGGAATATGGAGCGCTGGCTGCTTGTCCTCCGCCTTGCTGCAGATTTACCAGCTACATTCAAACCTTCCTCAAACATAAGAACTGCAAACAAAAATTCGTCCCAGTTCTGAGGGCCTTTGATCTCATATAGGCCTGCATTTACAGCCCCTTAATGGAACCTTTTGAAAATGTCGTTCCCTCAGATGTTCCGAGTAATGAGATTTAGAATAGTATGATTAATCTAGGCCCTTCTTTTTTGTACACACACAGAACGCGCGTACACACACACACATACTCTTTCAGACCAAACTGACTTTGTCGCTGAATTCTTCCACCAGACCCTAACTCGTGGAAAAATGTATCGGAACTATACAAGAGCCCAGCTGGAGTGCTTTGATTGTGCCGATTTTAACAAAATTTGATCTGAAAGGCCTACGACAATCATTTTAAAAAGTATGATCGACCGCTTCTTCGACCCCCTGCCTTCCTCCGCTCCTCATCCCCGCCAAATCCCCCCTTGTTTTTTTCATATTTTCTCTCACTTTTTGTTGATAGCTGAATGTTAAGACTAATCTTGTTTACTGTGTTATTGTTTCATAGCGCAGTTCAGACGAATAATGGGAGTTAAATCGAAACGGGTTGATGCTCTCACCTGCCTCTCCTGCTGAGTGCTTCGTCGGGTCTGATTTTCGTGTTCCGCCATGATTGGGCGCAGTCATCTACTTGCTACCCTGAGTACTTTCCTATACTCGTGAACCTTTTCTGTTTCTTACTACTGTGTTGCTGAAAGATGTGCATCTTTACTTTATGTTGCAGCTTTGGCTCTGCAACCTGATTGGATGACGCAAGGACCAGATGATAGTGCTTAGAACCCATTGTAACTATGGCAACAGATCCCTAAGGCATAAGATTTGCTCATAATTGCTAGGTAAACATTCGGCATAAACCACTTACTATTACTAGGTGTTATTGTAGTAAGTGATGAATTGCCACTGACAATTAACACATCAAATAAATTTGAAAATATGAATACAGCTGAACATGTTCAATCTATGGTCCAGTCTACTCTGAAAAAAAAGCTTACGGTCACGATGTCTTCCTCATCAGCCGCTTGCATAACTTGATGCGTTCGCAGATAAAGAATAAAGTTGGGTTCGTTTTGGATCGAGGCTGTTTGTATGGGTTATACTGATGACGAAGACAAAGACGAAGAACAAAAAAACAAGCGTAACAAGAAAGCAAAGGTTAGTCGATGAAAGTGACGAGAAAAATGAGAAAAAAGAGGGGAGAAATATTGCCTTTGTAGCCAAGCGTTATCAGCTGCTTACCTTTCATATGGATTTCACACTTGCTTGTCTTGAAGCAGCCAGGGTCAGACACAGCAAAACCCTTCCCACAATAACCGATTTTCTATTCACACTGTCCCGGTGAACCCCTTTCGTGTCGCCTGCCACTTACATTTACGTCGATGATGCTCCACGAAAACAAATTTTACATATGGGTTTTGTCTCGCTTTCGTTACTCTTTCCCCCTTCTTTTTCAAATAACATCTGGTAGTGAATGGACATAAGTAAAAAAAAAAAAAAAAAAAAAAAGACGTGCAGTGGGAGTGACCAAACACTGCACCGTTCACAAACACAAATGTGACCACGAAAAATAAAATATTTCCCCCCACTATACACGCCCCATTTAATACCTTCTTGATACTTGACTCATTTCTCTCTAGTAAGTTATATACTCATTTTTGATTACATTTTAACAAAGGCAATATCTTATTCTTGATTGTTTTTATATTTTGTTACTGGAATTCATATCTTATGGGTGGTATGCCTCAGTTCTTTAAAATGTGCATGAGCCCACAAATACTAGGCATATGAAAAACAATTCTCAGATACTTGGATTCTTTTATTTTACACTGATGCCCGTAAATGTAACTGATTTAAGCTATGCAAGTACACTGATATGTGCGTAGACACAAAGAGGTGAATGTATAGAGGTTTCGATATCTCTGAACGCATGCCAAAAGAACTGGGATAGGTTTACACATGTGACGTGGTGTAGCGGAAGTCAACAGTAAGGATAGAATATCCTTTAGATGTGTAGACAGGGAATTACTTATAAGAACAACACAGAAATGAAACCGTTTGTACTTAACGGGTGTACGGTCAGTTTAGCATCTTAAAATGTGATGACTTAGCAAATTACATTCAACACTTAACTGTGAAATAGGTATACATATGTCTGTGTGCTATTTTCTTTCTTTTCACTCCACTTTAGGTTCTGATAAATGAGATGTATTCAGTTAGTTTGTTTAATTTTGTGTAAATTGTTAAAGTAAAAAAGTCTACATTTTCTGAACTAGCATACTAATGATTCCTTATTTGAAACATTAACCCCTGGCTCATTTACTCCAGATTCTTATATCACATATTAAAACACTATTAATACTGATATATTTCATATTTATATGATCACACCAGTGTACCACCTGTCCATGTGATCCTATACAAAACAGTTCAAATGCATGTCTATTTAAAGTGGTACATCAACTAGATAAGTACAATAGGAGCTACCATCTAGTGACCATGCAACATCTTCATGTAGATTTGAATTAGTTGAAAATGTAATGTTTCATGTAAATAAGCATGAATTGTGCAGAAGAAGCATTACTCTTATTCATAATTGTGCATGTACTCAGTAAGGTAATATTCACATGGTTTTTATTTATTTTAAAGCACAAAAACTGGAATTGGGCATGACAAATGATGGAAACATAAAAATAATTATTTTTAATATTAAAATGAGAGGGACCTGAACAAACATCAACTCTGAAGAAAGTTGTGCAGTTACTACCCTAGACTAGTTACTACGCAGTGATTTTCTTAAATCTGTTTTTCTAATTTATTTGAACACAACACTGATTATTATGACAAACATATGCAACTTACTGATTATACTGAACATAGCCACTATGATAAATATCAATTACCATTGTACTTTTATTAGCAGATACTGAATTCAGATTTGGGAAATAAATATAAAGCTGGGTGACAAATATTTGTGTTTTAAAAGTATGAATAGCTTTGTCTCCAATTTCTTTTGCTCAAAATTGGTGAAGATGCTTAAATAAATACAAATACAAATGCTTTCTTAAATATTTATTCCTTCACCGTGACTTTGGAATGTACTTCTTGAATACATTAGCACATGGCAGTTACCACATCCTTTCCTTGTTTGCGTTTATGCCCTCATTTGTTTGTCATGGAGTGCTAGAGATGTTCCTAGTTTTTTGTAACCAAATTCTTAATTATATAACTGGAACCATTAATAATCAAAATAAATGCTGATCACCTGTGCTCAAGGTACCGAATGCACGTGGTCACCTCCAGTACTGCAGTAGCCTATTTTGCAACAAAAAGTGGAAAAAGACTCAAACTTTACAAGTTTATTGAAAATAACACAAGTGGTTTATGAAAATAAGTTCTGTATGTCATATAATATCATATCATCATTAAGGAAATTAAATTACTTTAACGTAGCTTCTTCCAATGTATATCTTATATCAGCAACAGGAAACAGGAAACAGTCAACAGTCAATGGAATCATTCAGGCATTAAACATTAATGGAGCAATTGGATTTGTTCAGGGCGGCTATGCTTTTGGCACAGGGACTTACATTGAATTACATCTGTATCCCATATTCTTCCTCCATTCCATAATTTGGAATTCCCAGTCATAATTTAAACCCATTTCATTGCTGCAACATCCTCCGATAATTTGGGAGAAAACACATTACAACGCATGTACTCCAAAATGTGCTCTGTGCTCTGTGATCCACATGCTAATCTGCACAGATTTGGATTGGAGGACTACAGACCTGATGGCGCTGATGTAGGCTCAAATGGCTCAGGTGCTCAAATGACAAGAGGAGGTGCTATTGTGATGACGTGGGGGGCTGGCAGTGTAGTACAATGGTTAGGGAGCTGGGCTGGGAAGGTTGCAGGTTCAATTCCCAGGTGGGGGACTGCTGTTGTATCCTTGAGCAAGGTACTTAACCTGAATTGCTTCAGTAAAAAATATCCAGCTGTATACAGTAAATTGATTGTATGTAAAGAAATGTAACTATGTAAGTCGCTCTGGATAAGAGCGTCTGCTAAATGCATAAAATGTAATGTAAATGTAATGTAAATGTATTACCAGCCAATCAAAAACCCTCCCTCCCTGGGCAGTGCAATGGCCAACTATGCCTCCCAATGTGGGACTCCCAGCCACAGCTGGTATCACGTAGCACATGACTGACAGAACAGACATACTGTTCGGTCTGAGGGTACTTCACCACAACCAAACACAAACCTGCCAGGTTTAATCAAGTGAAAGAAAACTGTCTTGAGATGTATGCCCATTATGACCATAATCTATAAGTCAAAAGATCAAAAATGCCACTCAAGACAGGTATACACAAGGATGGCATATGTTTCACAAAAAAAGAGACACTAATACGTCTGCTCTGGGAACGTGGAACTATCCAAAAAACTGAAACATTAAAAAACGTAGTCTTGAACTGATATATTACCATGCTACAGGGTTACCAACAGGCTGCAGCCATTCCAGTGATAATAATGGAAAAGGCTGTCTGGAGAAAGAACCTGATATATATCACAGAAGTTAGGCTTTAGCAGACTATCTGAGGTTCACTTATTTACTAATATATCTTTCCCTCATCTTTTAATGCAACACAAATCTTTCAGGCCATCACACCCATAGGCTTAACGCATTTTTGTTATCCTTGCACAACACCTGCGGGAAATATCTCTCACTTATCTGTATCGTTACATTGGCGAGATGCTTCATGGTAGCTAACATGGAGGCTGGGACAAAGGGTCAGGATAGGGCCAACGTAGGAGGAGGTAATGCAGCAATTTTAGTTTCTGATCTTCATGTGCGTGTACAGAGCACACTTCAAAGGGGTTGGGGGAGTGTGCTGGAAAGTTGGGCCTTGGAGGTCAATGGCATAGAGGTGCCGGGTGGCTGGGGGGTAGGGCGTTGGAATGCGGAGGAAGTTAACTTCAATATTTCTAAGTTAAAGTTTGTGATGGTCATAACCCATGGCAGGATTGTGTGTCTGAATAAGTCAAAAGTGTACAATGTGGGCAAAAGTATATTTATGTGGAACACCGTATAAATGTTTACGTAATTTACATTGTGAAAATCTGTGTCACTGGATAATTTCAATATAAATCACTCAGTAAAAAATATAGCTCTACCCACAATGCAAGCAGGCACACCACAACTGAGGCTAAACAATAGAAACAGGGGTAGCATGTCTGCATGTAGTGTGCACCATGCTAGCCATTGAAATACAAAAAAAAGAAAGGAATATGCCCTACTTATCGAAAGAACACTGCCTTCATGCCATTCATGTGTTGGCTAAATCAGTACAATGTTGCTCAGAACCTGGGTTGTTGAAAGCCACCAGTTTCTAACCAAGATATTCAAGCCAAACATATCAATGTCAGGCTAAAATCCATAAGATGACGAGTAACAACACAACACATGAAGAGTTCATACGCAAAAACTGATAAACGCCATTCCTGCCAAAACTAAACCAAACAAGCCGTGATTGAGAGCACATTGCCATCTTTGTGATTTCCAAATAGTTTTGTTGCAAAACTCGATATATCTCATGCTTTATGTACAGTTATTCAGCATTTTGTTACAGAATCCGATACATGCCGTGCCCTCTTGTTAGCACAAACTGAGATATCCACTACTGTATTTTATCCTTTAAAAGGCATGACGCACTAAATTCGCACAACCATGCAGTACAATTCAGAACAGGAACCTACGAAGTGAAAGAGGACAAGGGCAGAGAGCAAACGCAGTCTCCCACTACCAAAATTATGCAGTCGAGATTCCCACATTTGGGAAATTCGCAGTGGTCAGCACAACCGAGTCTCGCTCTGGGTGAACCAATTTCAATTTGATTGTGGATTTATCTGCTTTATCTGCAAACTGAAAAATATAAAATTATATATTTTTTCAATGTACATTTTTGAAAATCTGGCTTTCTGTTACTTTGCTTACATCGCTGTAGGGTCACCTTTTTGGAATTGATAAGTTATACCAAGAAAGCACAATAAAAAATCTTGATTTACTGAAAATTACAAAAATGCTCCAGGGAGGGGGAGGGGAGCCGACGTGACGTTCGTTGCACTGCAGTCTACAAGTTAAGTTTCCACAAAAATGAGTCAGAGGAGCACTCAGTGCACAACTTTATACTGGGGAAAAAAATGGGATTCAGAAACAAAATAAAAATTAAAAAAACAAATCTTGATTTACTGAAAATTACAAAAATGTTGCTGGTGTGCAACAAAAATGAGTCAAGGACATTGATAACTTTATACTGGCAGATTGTGTAATTACATTTCAACAAAACATTGATGTAATTTTTCAAAAGAAAACAGATTAATATTAATTAAAACAGAATTATGCTGCATCTAATCATCATTCATAGTTATACTGATCTATAGGCCAGATCAACTCTGTAGAATGGTCATTAAATCAACAGTTTTCTTTGTTGAGAACTTCCGAATCTCCGGAAAATTGTTTTTAATATTTAAACAAATGTTTCATTCATGCACAAAATGACTCTGCAGCGATGGGAGAACCTGGTAGAAGGACAAACATATCTGGAGCACTCCATCAATCAGACCTTTATGGTAGCACTTGGCATTCAGGCCAAAAAGTTCAATTTGTGTCTCATCAGACTGGATAATCTTTTTCCTGATGCTCTTAGAGTCCTTTAAGTACCATTTGGCAAACTCCCGGTGGGCTGTCATATGCCTTTCACTCAGAAGTAGCTTCCGTCTAGCCACTACCATAAAGGTCTGATTGATGGAGTGCTGCAGAGATGTTTGTCCTTCTACCAGGTTCTCCCATCGCTGCAGAGGAACTCTGAAGCTCTCTTAGAGTGGCTATTGGGTTCTTGGTCACCTCCCTGACCATGTCCCTTCTTGCCCGGTTACTTAGTTTGGCCAGACGGCCAGCTCTAAGAAGAGTTGTGGTGGTTCCAAACTTATTCCATTTCACAATGATGGAGCCCATTGTTCTCCTGGGTGCTTTCAATGCTTTAGCAATGATTTTATACCCTTCCCCAGATCTATGCCTCAACACAATTCTATCTCGGAGGTCTATGGAGAGTTCCTAGGACTTCATGGCTTGGTTTTTACTCTGACATGCACTGTCAACTGTGGAACCTTACATAGACAGGTGTGTGCCTTTCCAAATCATGTCCAATCAATTGAATTTACCACAGGTGGACTCCAATGAAGTTCTAGAAACATCTCAAGGATGATCAGTGGAAACAGGATGCACCTGAGCTCAATTTTGAGTGTCATAGCAAACGGCTATGTACATGTGATATTTTTGTTTTTTATTTTTAATACATTTGCAAACATTTCTAAAAAACTTTCATTATGGGGTATTGTGTGTAGAATTCTGAGAAAAAAATGAATTTAATCAATTTTGGAATAAGGCTGTAACATAACAAAATTTGGAAAAAGTGAAGCGATGTGAATACTTTCCGGATGCACTGTATGTGATATGTATCAGCATCAGAGTAACAGTGCTCTAGTTTGATGAGAACAGTAGCAGAAATGCACCTGGGCAATAGTAAATTGCTAGTTTAGTCCACCCGATTTGGTAGTTTCATGGTTTCCAATAAAGGTGTTTGCGTCAACATGGGTTGGGCTGCATAATGGGCGGTGTGTCAATAAAAACCTGCTGTGCAAGTTTCATGACTGATCTCTTTTTTTGCATTTTAGTCCACAAAGACCAAGTTTTAGTTCAAACGCTGGCGTTATATGCTAATTTGGTGATGTTATTAATGAACAGATTGGCCAGACAAGCGAGAAATCCCCCATCACACAATATTGCTTTGTGGATGTTCTGTATTTTACCTGACTCCAAGGCAAATTATTCAGTAAACCACTATATGAAATGCAATCTGTATTCAACTAAGCAGTTCAACGTATTTAAGCTTTGCACTTCTAAGGAGTGGTTCAATGCACTTGAATGATCAAGAGACCGTCTCTACAACCTTCAAGCTGTGTAAGACAGATATATTTATTTTTTAAAACCATGTATGTATGCGCATTGGTTTTTGTTATGTGAAATATACAATTTTCACTACAATAAAATGGAGAATGGACAAAATTGCCAGTTCGTTATGGCACTGGTACTAATGGGAAAAAGCTGATGATATGATTGGCCAATCAGATGTAATGAACAAAACCCTCACCACACCCACAGATAATTTATTCTTCTTAAACCAGCCTCTTTTACAACTTTGGCACAGGTGCACTACCATCTCTTGTCATAAAACTACCAGAATGGACAAGGACACGCCTTAAGGCTTAAATATACTTCACTTAATCACATGTACACTACATGAGTAGCATTGTTCACATACTCCACTGCGTACTTTTTGTCTGTATGGATGTTTAAAAGCTATATCCACTAGGGCGCTCTGTCAACCTCTCTTCAAAATTTTCCGCCATTTTTTATTTTCTTCTTCGCTTTCTTCCTGTTTCCATCAGTTGCAGGCTGGACATTACACGTGGTATACTGCCCCTACAATTTATGTTGGTATTGCACCTCACGTACGCGTACCGTTAATATTTTGAAGGCGTGCACAAAGGACGCTCCCAACGACCGCAGGATCCGCATGGCAGCCATCTTGCGTACACGTACGCCTATTTAAAGTGAAGTATATTTAAGCCTTTAATGCGTCTCCGTCCAGGATTAGCACTACTGTCTGCGCATTGTGCTATGACAACAAGACTAGACCCTGTATCTGTAATGCGTACATTCACATAACATATTTTTGTGGAGCATGGCATTTTAATAGTGTTGTGGTAATGGACAAGTGCGTGCGACCCTGACCAATACCCAACTGCGGTCAGTGTTCCTACATCATCTTTCTAAACACCCTTGTTAGTGAGGCTGGGCTCAGGCTTGACTGAAGCAGGGGGGCTCAGGGGGTCTGGCTGCTGCTCTGGATCCTTGTCCCTCCTTTGTTCCCAGCAGTAAAAGGTCAGACACCAAAGCTGAACTAAAACCGTGTCTTGAGTAGAGACAGATGGAATGAGCCAGGCATAAGTTTTAGTTTTACAAACCAAAAACAAACATGGAGGGCAATGGATAGTAGCTTAAATTAAATTATACATTCTAAAATAAATATTACAAACCAATTAAACAAATGTTTAAATGAATTATAACAAATGCAGCTAATGTGGTTTTGTGCATGAAAATTGAATAAAAGGCCTGAGACATCTTTTCTATTAAGGTTTTTGCAGTGGTTCGTCAGTCGGCTGCTCTGCCTTCTGTGGAAACACTGTTATTGACACACAGGTACAATAAATATGTCTGGAATACATTAAGATGACTATTCTAAACAGCAATGACGTGATTTTCATTTCTACAGCCTGTTGTCCAACAGCATTCTTACGTTTACATAGGCATCAGGCATCCTGTGTCTTGACAGAAGAGCAAGCACAGGGTACACAGAATGAACATCAGTATGTGTTAGAATTCCTGGCAAATTTTATCTGGTATTCTGGAAAGTGTTCCCGTCAATGTCATTGAAAATAGCTATTTCCCTCCCCACCAACCCCCTGAATATTTACATAAATCTGTTATGATATAGGGGCAGATGAAACATTTGCAATTCCTGAGGGACCGGAGCCATTTGGCCTGCAGTCAAATGGAAATTGTCTTTCCAGCAAGTTCTGCAGTCAGAACAACAAATGTCAAGGTCAAACGTCTGCCAATTTAAGCCCTGACTCTCTCTCTCTCACTCTCTCTCTCTCTCTCTCCAAACAGAACAACAGACATATCTTAGCAACACCTCGCCATCTTTCTTCATTGTATAACCACTTAGGGAGAATATGCTTATTCAAGCAGTTTGTTGGTGCCAGAGTCATATTAAAGGGTCAATGAATGACACTTAGAATGACAGAAAACTAAAACTAATGAAGGCAAGAGAAACTGACATGTGTTGGCACTGTATAAGGAACAAGAATAATTTCACAGGGAATGGTAATAGTAAGGCACAGTATAGTATGCCTTTGTATTATTTCTGAATAATGGTTTATTTATTTGTGTTGTTTGAGTGTAGAACACCTCTTGCTGGAAGTTGAAATATGGCTTATGAAAAATATATTACAACTGAATTCAATTAGGTGCACTTGTTTAAATATATAATTTATTCATTTATATACACATATATATATATATATATCAGAATTACTTAATTAGAAAGTATACATTAAATGTGTTGCATAATTTACTTGACATATGATAACTACTTTGTAACAAGTGCTGTAAGTACACGTAACTGCCAAAATAAAGGAAACACTTGAATAAATGAGGGATACAAGTATATTGAAAGCTGAGTTAATTAAGAAATGAACACCCCATCATGTTTAGGGTTATGTATGAAAATGTTAAGCAGGCCCGTTTTCACATGGTTTTGGCTACCATGCCTAGAAAATATCTTAGCGATTTTAAAAGAGGGGTGATTGTTGGGGCACATTTGGCAGGAGCTTCAGTGACAAAGACTGCTCAACTTGGTGATGTTTCATGAGGAAGAGTGGCTAAGGTGATATTGGCATGTAAATCTGAGGGAAAGACACCATCATCTGAATCAGTTGACTGCAAATATCTATCTAGGATGTGAGCAGGCAGTTTCATCAAGAACAGTCCATTGAAAACATCGCAGAGAGGGGTACTATGATCGGGTCGCAGTGCATAAATCCCTTATTACACCTAAAAATGCATGTTTGCAAGTAAAGCGGTACAAAGAACAAAAGTGTAAAAAAATCATATGGTCAAAGGAGTCATCCTTCACCTTGTTTTCAACAAGCGGATGGGTGCATATGTGGCATACAAGAAACATACAGGCATGTTTCCCACGGTGAAGGGTTCTGGCAGCTCTGCTATGGTGTGAGGTGCATTTTCCTGGCTTGGTTTAGGTCCACTCAACACCTTAGAGGGCAAGGTAAACACCAATAAATACAAAGCTATTTTGAGTGTTTGCCTTCATCCTATTATTTGTACATCACAAGTCAGAGTTAACACAGAGGGATTTGATTAAATTCTTTACGTTCCTTATATTGCTTACCTTACAATATTTTCATTTCACAAATATATCTATTTGGACCTTAAAATTGATCTTGAAAAAAATTACATTTGAAAATATCATCAGGGAAATTTGTTAGATGGATGTATCCATCACATAGCACATGAAGGCTGATTTCTTTGGTACCTCCAACTAAATTCCTTTTATGCTTTCAGAGAATAGCTCTCGCTGCTAAATCTGACAATGGCGGCAACTTCAACACAGGGAAAATAAATGCATATAAACACAGTCACAGGCCTGTTCTAAGTTTCTCAAACATAAACAGGACACTAGTCAGCGGTGTGCGCCGTTCTTACAAAGCCAAATAGTGCAAGGCTCCAACTGCCACCTAAGGGCAGGTCACAGCGCTGCTGCTCACAGAACTGTCATAAAAACGACATCCACAGCAAAGTGCCTATCCAGGACGAGGAAAGAGCCTTGTCCCCTTTCAGTTCACTGCCATCAACGAAACTCACTGCAGCAGAAAACTCACTTTCAAATGGGGTGTTGTTGCAGTGCTGATCCGTAATTACTGGAGAGTAATTTACAGTCTGTTTTACTGTCTCTTGATTCTCAATTCCAAACTGACAAATTATTGAGTCGCTATGTAAAGGTTTTCAGATTCTCCCCGCTTCAGAAGTGATCTCCCAGCATGTTCCGGCCTGTTCTCATCGTTCCGCTCCACTACTGGAGTCAGTGCTGCGAATTCTCTCCATTTTGAAGCAACCACATGAATCGCTGTGCCCTGCACCACCTCTGTGCTCATCATCTGAGTGAGAGCACTGTAGTGTGTGCAGGGAGTGCTTGGAGTAGGACGAGGTATGAATGCTGTGAGTATATGCACTGTCAGAAGTCACAAAAGTAAAAGCAAACATCTAAAGGCAGCCCCTTTGGAGGATACCTCACAACGCAAAAAGTTGGCAGCACTTCTGACCCGGGCAGGGACAATTGAGGTTTGGCAGGGAGGTCTGCACACTTGTGCGCACATGGCCACAGACAAAGGACAGGTATTTTCGCCTTATCATCCCATGTGCAAAGCTAAACATCCAAGTGGCTGTGGTGAGATAACTCACTACAATCCCTTCAACAAAAAACAGGTAAATGACTAAGCATCAGTTAGACAAAATAACATCATTGTTTTGATTTGTCTTTGATTCTCGGTAAGACTAGTTTATAGTCATTATCATCAGAAACCTTTTTGATTACTTTTGTGCCTCTACTGACATATATAAACAACTAAACAGCTAAAAACAACAAAAAGAACATATTACATCACATATCAAACATATATGTTTTTAATAGATACATATGCTAGACAATATATTGAGAACAAATCATCGTTTTTTTTCCATTTTTACCAGTATGCCTCTCTCTCGCTCTATATATCTCAACAAAAATATTTCAACATAAAACAATTATTTTATTCACATATACAAAGCATATATAGCATCTATACATCTGTAATACACAATTCCTAAAATTGGTCTACACACCAAATGACTGATATCAAAATGATGCTAAATTACAACTAAACTTTCATCAAATACCCATATTTTTAGCAGGATCAAGGGTGTGGGGTTTCCACGAAACCAAGTTAGATGGGAAGGGGAGGGGGAAAAAGGAATAAATCCAAGCAACCAAATCAAGTCCAACATCCGTTCTCGTAATCATTTTCCAAGTTCCAAGTTCCAAAGTAAATAGCTACTTCAGGCAGGTTTGGCACTCTCAGGGTGTGAGAGTGTGAACTGTTGCCCGGAAGGTTGCTCCAAAGGCCATAATTGATTTAATTATTATTTAATTTATGTTAATTGGTAAGTGATTATTCACTTACCTGTTTGTGTGTGAGAATGTGAGTGGGTGTGGTCTGTCAATTGTTTGGTGTTTTGTGATTAGGTGTGTGAACGTTAGACTGGTGATTGCCTCACAAGTCCCACCTGAGCCAGGCAGAAAGTAAGCCTATTTAAGAGCAGGTGGGGCAAGTAGGGGATCAGTTAGTCTTTGTCTGGTCATTAGTGTGTGTGAGTGGACATGCACGTATATTGTGTATTATTGTGGAGTGTTTGATGTTTGATGTGACTCTGTCAGGCATGGTGGCGTGTGTCTGTAATCCAAGCTTCTGGGAGGTGGAGTCTATGAGTTTATGTTGAGTTCTGTGTGTGTTTGTCGAAAGTGACTGAGTAGAGTGCTTCCTGCGTGTGTGGGAAAGAGGGAGAGAGGGCGCACTAAGAGTGTCTGTCTCTCTCCCTCGGTGTGATCGTGAAAGAGATTGAGAGGGCGCCCTGAAAGAGGGCCCGCCTCTCGCCCTCGGTGTGATTGGGAGAGCGAGAGGGCGCCCTGGTATAGGGTCCGCCTCTCGCCCTCGGTGTGATTGGAAGAGAACTCGCACTCGGGCAGTGGAGAGTGTTTCTGGACAACGGCCCAAGAACTCTCACTGAAAGAGTGGAGAGTGTCACAGGGCTGGTCACTGTGAGGAGTGGCAAGGGTCTCTGTGTGTTTGGGTCAGAAGTTTGATGTGGAGGAACTTGATTGGTCTGCATAGAGCCCTGACCTCAACCCCACTGAACACCATTGGGAGGAATTAGAATGCCGATTGCGAGCCAGGCCTTCTCATCCAACATCAGTGCCTGACCTAACAGATGCTCTTTTGGCTGAATGGGGACAAATTCCCACAGACACACTCCAAAATCTTGTGGAAAGCCTTCCTAGAAGAGTGGCAGCTGTCCAACTCCATATGAATGCCCATGGTTTTAGAATGGGATGTTCAACAAGCTCATATGGGTGTGATGGTCAGGTGCCCACTGGCTTTTGGCCATATAATGTATGTAATAGATATGTTTTGTTAACCCCATAATTTCAATGAGGTCGACTGGATTGCATTAATGAAGTGCGATCCGTTGTAGCAGCAATAAAAGTATATTACTATTTCTAACGATATAGATGTGAAGATTTTATCATACAATAGATATGTTTTGTTAACAAAAACATTGACAGAAACCTTAGAATCGTGACTTTCCAATTTGAGCACTGGCAAATAATATGAGATTTTTTAAATTAGGTTAATTAGACCAAAAGTAAACCTTGCCTTTTCCTCTCTGTTTTACCTGGAAGTACCATCCCCCTTCTATTGACATGGTAATTAGGTGCTAGTCTCGGGAAGGGGCGTGGGGCCATGTGTGAAATCGCCAGGTAAACAACACATAGGCCTACAATGTCCCGACATTATATTGCATCTTGTCTGTGTTTACAGTTGCGATCTGCCAGCAACAGACTGTATGCTGATATTTATTTTATTTCCCATGTTTTAAAATACTCGTGCAGATATATGAATTCCGCGTCTTGTGACGCTATACGGAAATAATCAGAATCATTGCGAACTGCAGCGAATAATTAACGGGAGGATATTTAACCAGCTGGCATTCTCTGTTTCGGTGCTTGGACATTATCTAGCTTAGCTTGATAGTACCTATTGTGATTAATGTTTCTTGCCTCTCGAGAACTTGTTTGCTCGTGTGTGGTTATTGTTGTTTAGATTCCCAGTGTTTAGTTTATTCTGAGTTTTTAGATAGGCTACGTTTTGGATTTACCGTTTTACTTTGTTTGTTCCTGATCTTTGGTTATTTTGTTTTGTTTTGTGTATGTCTTTCCGTGTCTTTGCAGACACGGATTTTGCTTTCGTTTTCCTACAGACGTTTAAAGATAAATAAATATCTTAAACCCATAAAACGGGCTACTTTTGATCATGTGCCTGTGCCCACTGCCAAACAGACTCTGGATGTTGGCAAACTGGCTTCTGTTGGTTGCAAGAAATGCGTACTCTGCAAGATGTCGGGGTAACAACAGTGCACTCCATGGGAGTGCAAGGTTTGTGATGTTCCCTTGTGTCTACAGTTCACCAGAAACTGTTTTGAGAAGTGGCACTTGTATATAGTTTGTGTGATGTTTTCAATAAATCTTCCAAAATGAAAAAAACTTGGGTTTTTTTCAGTCTTCTGCATGGCTCACTGACTATTGCTTACTCTGATGGCTTTTGTCTTTGTCTGATGGCCGTTGAAAGAGAGATGGCCCATCTGACAGATCTTACAGGTGTGGACAACCCTCAGGTGTGGTCATGAATATTCATGAAATTAGCATATAGCCCTCCCACAGCCTGAAATAAATTTGACCAGTTCTGATAAAAACAGGTTTTTAGCTATTTAGATCTCAGATGTGCTAAACTATTTTGACATCCTTACATAACCAAGACCTTGATGAACAAACGCATATTGGCAAAACAATTTGTCACTATAGTTTAGTGTGTGCTTTCACAACTTTTGTGACGGCAGAAAAATGTACTCTTTATAACGTGTGTGTTTGTAGATCTATTTACAAGCTGCATATGATACTGACCAAACTATTGATGGCATATAAATGTAGCTATGATTGTCCTTCAAATAAAAATATCAAACACTTTGGAGTAAGTGTGTGTTAAGTTGATGAAATTGAGATATATATCAGACCACACAAAAATCACAAAGCTTCTCTGAGCTAAGCACGGACCTCAGGGGGTTAATGAATCAGAGTATCACATTGAAATCAGAGGTTAGACAGAAAATGATGCACTGTAACAGTATTAAGTAGTAGAACTAAAATGAACACTGGTGGCATAAAAGGGGGTGGCTGTGTTTATTCTGTATATTGTGGTTAAATTCTGAAAATTAAATCTACTCCCATACAAGACATCAAGTGCCTGTATTGTAGAGCAAAAACAACTATTTTGTGTCATAAATTGCCATGGTAACCTCTGCAAAAAAAAGGCTTGTCTGCCCATCTGAATGCTAGCCAGGGGCTGTGGCAGACTTCTCTTGGCAGAAACCTTACACTCAAGAAAACTCAAAATATATACAACAAATATGAATGTATATAGTGACAGTTTTGTGACAGTTCTGTCTTTTGATTTTCTTTTCATTCACCCAATATTAATTCATATGAATATTATTATTTAGCCCAAGGCTTTCTTCCCCATTGTAGGAAGATTTTTATTATATTTAGGTCAATTAGCTATCAAATGTTTGATCAATGTTTGATAATTGCATACCCTGTAAGTAAGAATACAGCTGGCTAAGCTAGATTCACATTAACCTTGTGTAATGCAAAAACATTATAAGCAAGTTGGCTGTGCTTATTTTGAGTGTGCACCCTGTGTGATCCAACCAGGGAAGGAAACTGCAAGCTCCATAACCACATGGCACAACTCCTGACAAAATGAGTACACAGCACAAATACCCCAGGATCTGTGCAAAGAAATTAATCTATTTCTCATCTTGGCTCCAGGGGCTGAAATCCCCTTGTGTGGACTCCTGCACATAGAGCTAGGGTACTCTCTCCCTTGTTAGTCCACAGCAATCTACAACAACTGATAGACATGGCTCAGCAGCAATGCGGCACAACTCCATGACAAGAGGCAGAATTCACTCACAGTGCTCAGGTCTCTTTTGCTGGAATGAATGAACATCTTGGTTTGACTCCAGAAGGTAACATTGCTATTTGTAATGAACTCACATATATAATGGAGCTCTGCTACACAGGTAGGCCTGCACCATGAATTTTGTAATACTTACACGTTTCTCCCCGCAATCCATTAGGCTAGAAATCCTGGCTTTCATGCAAACACCACAGGGCACCATATGGGCAACATTACACCATAAAATGCTGATGCTGTGTGTTCTTCCCCTCTTAAAGGACAAATTGAATTTATAGTTTCAGAAAGCAGGGCAGCCAGGGTAGCCATTGCCTTTTTACCCCCACGTGAAGGGGATATCATTTGGATCACCGATAAACTAACATGTAGCTTGTAGTTGTTTAAAATCTAACATCAGATATTAACTGATAATAATACCACCAGGTATTGTGGGTGATTTTAGCATAGAACCACAACACAGTTGCACAACCATTTTATACTTTCCTACATCATAAAATATGTAACTTGCAGAGTGGAATTCTGACATTTAAAGAACTGCTTCACTTAGCAGTTCCTGGAACAGCACAAAACAAAGCGAAACCAGAGAAGAAGAATTTCCTCACTGCAGGCATAATTTTGTACAGGCTTCAGAAAGAGAGGAAAGTAGGAAGATTGTCTCACCTAATAGAGGTATTATGGTAGATCATACAGAGAAGAAATGATCCCTCCCTTGCTTAGTTCAGTCAACCATGTCCTCCAGCCTTGGCACCATTTAAGAAAAGAAAAGAAATCTATGTTTCATTCAATTCTGTATTATATATACAGTACCCTCCAAAATCATTCACAACCTTGATAAAGATGAGCAAAGAAGACTGTATACAATAAACAATACAGGTAATGAGCTACATTGTATGCTCAGAAAATTGGGAAATTATATTATTTTATACTAATAAAATTGCTCAGAGGAAAATATTAAAGAAAAAGTACTATTTTTTTCAAAAGAGAAAGAATTGCAGTTGGCTCATATACTCACATAAATGTACCAAAGATGAGAGTGGAGCTGAATTATGAACGACCCAACAGTGAATTTCTTCCAGTTCATACGTCTCGGTGGCTTTGAAATGACGCAAAGGGCCCATAGGGTTGATCACTGAAAAATTGTACCAGACTGGAGCATGATATAATTTCATTTTTTTCTGGAAAAGAATGTCACTAAATGTTTAAATTCAATTGGTTATATGTCATACCACAAGTAAATGGCCCTTCCCAAGCAGATTTATACATGCTAGGTATGTCCTATCTAACATTTTCTGTGGGTTTAGTTTTTCTTGCAGAACCTCCCAGTTTGCCTTTAAAGGGAAAACATTACTGAGGGAGAGTGGAAGTGTGCTCACTATATCCCACACACCCCAAGCCACAGTGAGAGTAATCTGTCTCTCTATTTTCCAGCTCTTTCACAGATGAGGCATTGAGAGTCATCACCCAGTTGTTGATCTGCGATTAACTGCCACAACTTGTCATTCAAAACCTATGGAAATTCAAAGATAACACCCGCATTGGCAAGCATTTTCAAAGTGCCCCTTAAGCTTACCACTATAGAGAACTGAGCAAAATGAACTTTTTTTCATTTTATTATATGTTTGCATTTTACAATGGTACAGAATTAAATTAATGAATTAACCTGTGCACTAGATTCCATGGTGGGATTCAACTGTACTTTAGAAGGTAGATTATTTTTTTCATTTTGTGCCACATTTCCTTATAATCAGTAATGGTATGGTCAACACAGACATGTAGCGATGATAGCAATAGCCTCCCTCATCTCCCGCCACATCTAGAACCAGGGTACAGCACTGCAGTGCTATACTTTTCATGACTCCTCGAGCACCAGAAACAAAAAAAAACGTTTTGCTGGGAGATCCAAAAGGCATAAAAAACCCATGTGGTCAAACGCAGGATGTATATGAAATCCAGCAATAATAATGTCAACATCACTGCTTGACATAAAAAATATGGATATAAAAAACAGAGGAGCATCAGGAAAAGTAATATCTTTTACTATTAAATTGTATTTCTATATTATTTTGGTAATATAAGAGCTCTAGAGTGGACAACAGTCTGTATTCTTACTCATGGGGGGTTTACATCTGGTAATAATTAAGACTGCATCATAACAGCAATTCCACCTATTAAATGTTTTGAGTCTCGAACAGAGATGGTTAGCTAATATAAATTCACATTATAAATGCTGTGATAGGATTATTAAGCTATTTTTTTTAAATCATGCCTCGGAAACCTTTTTGTGTTTTCTTCAGTTATGGCTTCAACATCTCATTGTGTAATGTCATACAGTCAGGACACAATCTGCATGTATCACTTGTTTTTTTTCTTTTAAAAATAGTTACACAAGTAAATTAGCATGTAATAAAAAATAAAATAAAAATTTAAAATTATTTTTAAAACGGTTTTCAGTTTGGTAGCCTGTGATGTTGTATCCTGTGGCAGTGCTTGCGTTTCAGTCCTGAGTGCATTTATGCTGTTGGATGGCAACACTTGGACATAGCCTTTCGCCATCACTATAATCCTTAAACCAGGTCAATATTCCCCTTGATCGTCTGCAGAAAAATGTGGACATATTCTAGATATATTTAATGGCTGCAGTCGAGCTGGAGGAGGGCCCAAGAGGCTGACAGCCAGAGTAGTGTGCAGACACAGCACTCATTCATAGTCTGATCACAGGCAACACTGCACTGAGGTGCGGCTCTGCTCTGCTACACGGAAGAAATGCTTGCTTCATTGTGGGTTTTTTTTTTCCTGCCATTGTGATTATTACAGTTCACATCTGCAGTGCGTTTCATACCTCCATATATATATAATAAATCAGTTCTGACCTTCATTAAATATTGATTCATTTGCTGTTGCTGGATTTTTGCCCAATCCTAAGCATCAAATGAGGAAAAAAATCTATATTTTTTAAAGCACTTCAAGACTGATCACAATTTGGAAATGCTATTTGTAAACACAAAGAACAAGTAAAACATGATAATGAAACAAAAAACAACTATGAACATAAAAACATGTAAGCTCATAATAGTAAACACATGTTTAAATCCCTTTGAAATTATACAAGTAACTGCCAAAATAAAGGAAACACCAACATAAAATGTCTTAATAGGGTGTTGGGCCACCATGAGCCGCCAGAACAGCTTCAATATGCCTTGGCATAGTGTCTGGAACTCTATTGGAGGGATGCAACACCATTCTTCTATGTGAATTTCCATCATTTGATGTTTTGTTCACAGTGCTGGAAAATGCTTGGGCGCTGCTCCAGAATCTCACATAAGTGTTCAAATGGGTTGAGATCTGGTGACTGAGATGGCCCTGGCATATGGTTTACATCGTTTAATGGTCATCAAACCAATCAGTGACTCCTCATGCCCTGTGGTGGACTTAAGAACTGCAACCTGACCATAATATCCCTCTCTGTGAAGTTCTTGACGGACTGTTCTTAATTAAACTGCCTGATATTTGCAGTCAACTGATTCAGAATTGCTAGTCTGTTTTGCCTTGCATCTGAAACCAATGCACGGACATCATGGTCAAGGAGCATGCACTTTCAGTCACCAACTATCAAGCTAGTTGATGATGTCTTTCGCTCAGACTTCCTTGCCAACATCACCTTAGCCGCTGTGGCTTGTGAAACGTCAGTAAGTTGAGCAGTGTTCGTAACTGAAGCTCCTGCCAAACGTGGCCCAACAATCACCCTTCTTCCTTCTTTCAAAGTCACTGAGCTCTCTAGCCAAAATAATGAGCAACTGGCCCTGCCCAGAATTTTTATACATGACCCTAAGCATGATGGGATGTTAATTGCTTAATTGACACCTGTTTTCAAAATACTTTGTATCCCTCATTTACTCAAGTGTTTCCTTTATGTTGGCAGACTCAATACTTTATGTATTAGACACTATATTTCACATATGAGCTTAAACAATGTTTACACTTTAAAGGAGAGAAAACAAGACACTTCTGCGTTTAAAGTAGCCTACAAAACAAACAAGAAAGTGGATCAGAACTGATTAATTACATACTTCAGTATAAAAAATCTAAAAATGCTTTTAGGAAAAGGAAAAGTTTTATAAACCGAAACAAAATTCAGGAGGCCCACAATCTAGAATGCATTCAACCTGAAAAATTAGGGTGGTTCTATTTTGTTCTTCTCCTCCCTCCCCTCAGTGGTTATATGTAGAACCCCAGCAGTCTGAGCTCTGATGGGGAACTACTGGAACACACTGGAGAGGTGGTCTGGGCACCCTTCAGTCCTGAAAGTCCAGCAGGTGGATGTGTCTGCAATGGGGAGCACTGATCTAGACTCCAGTGAGTCTATGCACATGGCTCTTTTTAAATGCACAACTATTACACTGCATGCCTTGGGGGCTGGAATTTCCTATTCCATTTCTAACAGCATCTGCATAGATGAGAGCATATTTATGAACGTGTGTATTAATAAAAAAGTCTACGTTCAGTGTTTCGTAAAAGTAACATGGCAAAACTATTAAAGGGGATTGCTCCAGAATTTTATGTTTTTCATTCAAATTCTAGAAATTCAGAACTGTGATGTAGCAGCAAGCATTGCTTGCATAGTTCAGATCAGGATCAGTCCTGCCTGCTCCCTGTGAATTCATGAGCTAATCACACTTCCCTGAGAATTGTTGTAATACGATCTAATAAAAACA
The DNA here is from genome assembly GCA_029706075.1 of Aldrovandia affinis. Lineage (NCBI taxonomy): Eukaryota > Metazoa > Chordata > Actinopteri > Notacanthiformes > Halosauridae > Aldrovandia > Aldrovandia affinis. The sequence continues at coordinate 1,080,195 of JAINUG010000152.1, read as the reverse complement.
AAATTGACACCTTGATGGCCTATATTTTCTGACAATCTTATCAGTAATAAATCAGGAAATGTATACATGAAAATACTATAGATATTTCAGCAATCTTGTTCGTTTCAGACAACTGTTGGAAGCAGAGGAAGTCTCAACACCACCCATGCACGTACTCTCGCAAGGAGTCTCAATGCAGGGCTACTTTATTGAAATCTAGGGGCAGGAGATATCTCCCCAAGTACAGCAAGAGTAGAAATAAAGTGATACAGTCGTTATGCACAATCTTAGTCACACCAACCTTTTTTGTGATCTTGGACAGCCTGGCCCATGCTGAATAACTCTTATATTTTCTGCAGGATCTCACATTTCCTTCTTGGGCAGAGCACATCCTGCAATACTATCTTAGCCACTCTTTCAGAGAGGGCAGAAACAAGCCCCTCCTTCACTGCAGAAATGGATGCCTCACTTTTGCCCCACTTCACATTTCATTTCAACATCACTTTAGGGCTGGCACATTTTCATTTATCAATTAAGTCAGTGTCCAATTCTCTTGTTCTCTCTATATATATTAGGGTAGTAGGTGTACGTACAGTATGTATGTGGTTATGTACTTACAGTGCTACCTACCTAGCACTGTATGTGCTAGGTAGGTAGTTAGCTATTTATTTAATAGCTGAAAGTCTTTTGTACTCTCTAGCTATGCTAGAGTGTAATGTAGCATCCACTAGATGGGGATCACATCTGGCTGATTGGAAAACTAGCTGGCCAGCTAGCTAGCTATACAAGCCGGGGGTTGCGTCTGACTGGTTAAGAATTACATGCACTGTCAGCTGGCAGTTGTCACAGGTCCATAGCCAGCTAATGTAACATCCGGCTATGGTCTGCCAACAAATTATCCACAATTCTCTCAACTCAACCTACCATGGTCACTAAACACAAACAAACAAAAAGCATGTTCTACAACATATACATGTTTGCATGTTCTGCAAATACAGCTAGCTAGCTAACCACAGCATGCGAGTCAGCTAACTAAGCTATTTCTTGACTGGTTGGTAAATAAGGCTTCTGCTGTCAGTGTAGCTCAAAAACCTGTCCTCCTACTAACATTATGGCAAACCTAGAACAATACAATATACATGCAGTTCCCCACTAAACTCATTTTTCAAAGTGATAGCTAGCTAGTCAGCTGCTAATGTTATTTTGCTTTCCAAGAAAGCACCTGCCAATCATCGTTTAGTGTTCCATCCAAACTCCAGTCCCTCCCCAAGTTGTTTGGGAATGATAGTGATGATGATGACGGTTTTAAATATAAAACCCAAAAACTACATTTTTAATGAGAAGTAAAACGTTTTGTAAGTAAAATTATACTATTGGAGACAACTGGTTGGAAAACCAAGCAACCAGCCCAGTAGTGATTACAATTATGATTAAAGCAGAAATGCATGGCCAATTTAAAATAACCTATATTGTACAGCAGTCCACTGCTAGGTTCATTATCCCTCTGAAGAGTATGGATTAGGCTGTTTGAAAGAAGGTTTGAATCCTAAGCAACCTGCCCATACCCAGTGAGTGAGTAGCCTACATGTTGTTTGAGGTAGAGTAGATCAACATAGCTACAGTACTGTAGAAGGTATCAAAACTGTGTGCAGTAAAACCTTGTTAGTGCATATGTGAAATTAAAGGTTTTGATGCTCATTGGAATTTCCTGTCTTTTTCTACTTTTGTTCAAAACCGTTCTTATAATGTCTTATTTAAAATGTAGTTTTGGAGATTATATATACATAGTGGGTATCAAAAGTATTCACCCCTTTGGCAATTTGAACATTTTATTTTCTTTCTTCATGGAAACCAAATTGATTTAAAAATACTCTATAGTGTCAAATAAAAACACAACAACTCAAAGCTTTTTCTTAATTACTTACAAATAAAAAAAGATAAGACAATCATTTTTTACTGAAATGTTACTTTTATTGGCCAGTTACCTATAGTATATATGACCAATATTGGCCATTTTAAGTAACTCACACGATAAAAGTAACCCCCCACCCCCGCCGGTTGCCAAATATTTTGTACTTTTATTTTGGCGGTTACTTGTAGGCACAATTTTGGTTTCATATCACAACAATAAATACAATACTCAGTAAAAAAAATAAAAATAAACATGTACCAGTGTTCTTGATGCTACATACAGCTCAAGTCATAATAACTCACTGAACTCAAGAGACATATTTACCCTCTGCAGGTGCAAACATCTGTTCATCTGTGTAATGCACTGCATGAATAATAATAGCATATGCTCTTCCAGAGCACATAAAGATTTCTCCTCATTGGCAGGGAAATGGATTTCAAGTTGCAGGGCTGGATTGATTATAGGTTCAGTGGGGGATGGTGCTGTACAGCGAGCAAATCAATGCTGTATGGTGTAGCACAGTCCACACTAAGCCCTCAGTCCCAACTGCCCCACTTAAATTAGATGCAAGTGAACAATTACCTCGCAGTTGGGTGGATGAAGCAGTCCAGAAATGAGTAAGTTGGTGGTATGAGTTTTCATATGTGAGCATATGAGCAAGCATAAGCTGTTTCTATCTGTTTTCACATGATCCCCACGCCAGAGGAAGTGGCTCTGCAGGACCTGAGAGAGCTTGCCGGGCTTGGCCTCTGCTAAGCTCTGACAGTGAGTGCGATGCTGTGGGCTTTCTTCATCACAGAGTGCTGAGGGAAATGAGGAACGTGCTCAGCGGATAACTAAAATTACTGGTTTCAAGGAGGTTTGCACAGCCTGCTACTGCCTCGGAGAACAAGTACATGCTCATCAAATTCTCAAATGACCAGCACAGCAGTGCCAGTCTGTGAATTACATCAACATACAGAATTGATTGCACAATATGAAGTCTGGAGTAGCTCATGTACGTTTGAAACAGCTCAGTGCTTTGATTTAATTGCAATCATTATTTGCAATGACAACAGTATAACAACAGTTCATTAGATATGCTGTACACTGCCATTGTGAATATATATATATATATATATATATATATATATATATACCAAATTTCAGCTGGGATTTTTTAAACAAATGAACTGCAATTATTGAATATATTAAACTAATGTATATGATTTTGCACCCAAAAAGGATGTCTATGCATGATTGCCAGCTGTAAGGCTATGCATGCATTTACATAAGAAATCATTTCCGCTTAAGAAAACAGCAGTAGAAGCTCCAGATCTGTGTTGAAATCGAATATGTATCCAGAATATTGAATGCAGTAATAATGAGGGAGTGGCCTTGCCCGGAATGCTTGTGCAGCTTCCACGCTCTAATTGTATGGACATAACAGCCAAGAGACTCACTCTGCCAAAGGAACACAGTTGCAGATTCAAGGCCTTTCAAATGCCACAAATTCAATAATGCTGCAACGCACAATGCATTTTTATTTCCAGGTTTTCCACTCATGCAAAGCAAACAGCATGTCAAATAAATAATAACCCCCTTGGTCCAGAACTCAAGGACGCAGCTATTGTTTCATGTAATGTTAAGTGACAGTTTCTACAATAAATACAGTGGTAACAATCACTGAATTAGTTTGACAGAGAGCTATGACACTGGTAACTATTTATGACCAGAGGTAACTATGTTATGTGAGAGCCTTGTGAAGACCGATGGTGGTGCAGTTGTTCAACAGTGCCTAAAACCTAAAAGAGATTGGCAACTGAAGACTTTCTTTCAGTAGGCCCTGTGCTGTCTCGCTCTAATGATGGTGTTATTGTATGTTTACCCTAGAGAGCAAAAGAAAAAGTTCAGCACATTCTGGCTTTGGATGGACCTATCAAAGCAAAGAGAAGTTTCAGAACACAAGCCACCCTGAAGGATACAACAAGTTTACAGAATCCTCTTTTGAAATATGAACTCTATAGCCCTCGTTATGGTCCCAGAAAGGATAGAAATTTACTTCACACTCTTCTATCAGCTAAAGTTAAACTTTTTCTCACCGTACCAATGGTATAGGAGCCTACTCAACACCAATCTATTATTAAACATCACCAGAACTTTAGGAATAAAATAAATCTGCCCTCCACTCTCTTCCACTTGAGTCATAGTTTTTATAGAATATAGAAATGTGTAGAGCGATACAGCAATGATATTCTTTTTAGGCAACTTCTTTTAAAAATAAAACAATAAGAGGGATATGTCATGGAAAAACAAGATTAGCCCATGTGAGGGTAGAAACGCCAGCCCCTGCATAGCTCAAAGAAACACTGTGAAGACATGGCATGAGTGAAGTACATGCCTTCAACAAACAGAATAATACAGTAGCTTACCTCCTCACCGTCAAAACAAATCACCAAGAAGAACAAAGAACTGACGTTAACAGAAGCATTTGGGGGAAGACTCACTGCCACCCTACTCAATTATGGCTGTTTCTTGGCCTTGTGCAGTACAAAGTACTGAAATGATGGAAAAAAGCACAAAGACAGTAGATGACACAATAGACCAATGAGATGGGATTTCAGTAAAAATATTTGACCATATAGGGAAATGCTGTTAGTTTATATGCACGGTGTGAATCAAGTTAAGGCTTAGATGTCAGTACATGTCAGTGCTTTTGACAGACCACCAACAATGGACGTTCTAGGCCAGAGGTACTCAACTCTTGGTCCTGAGGGCTGCAGTGGGTGCAGGTATTTGTGGCAGCAGAACACAAACTACACCTGATGCTATGGATTAGTATACCCCCTTTGGTTAAGAGGTGAGCTAATTGATATCAAGTGGTTAATTTGATTGGTTAGAGCAAATACCTGCAGCCACTGCGGCTCGTAGGGCTGAGAGTTGACTATGTTAGTGTTATGCCATCGCACCAATCTACAGGTTAAACAAAGCTCCCACATCCTGTCCAGGCACGTCAGGTTACACATGTCAGGTCACACCGTTTCCTGTTTCTTTGATTTTCAGTCCTTATGAGGATAAGGCTGATCCTTATGAGGATACGGTTGGTTTTATTAAATCCGGATTAAAGTCTTGTCAGTTTGAATTGCATTTGTCATTATTTTGTCTAAGTCTGTTTGAATTTAGGTCTCAAACTAGATCAGTGTACAGTAGAAAATATCTACAGTTCAGCTGAACATTTGGAGTCTTTATTCATGCATTCAAAAGATACATACATTTAACAGAATGAGTCACAACAAAATGATTTGTGAATGTTTTGCCACAATCATAAAACGGAGAGGCAATGGATTCTGGGATTTCTTTGAGGCTTTGATTGCCTGAAGTAGGTTACAAATCCATGAAAGAATTTCAGGTGAACATCAAGCAATCATATTTAGAAACTAGATCGTTTCTAGCCAGTAGACAAAATGACAAGCTTATATGGGCCAAATGGTCTATTCTCCTCATTGAACATTTTTATGTTCTTATGTTAAAATGAAAGAAGAACATTACATTTTCAAATTTGGAGGGAAGTTATCCTTTAAATTCCTATATAATCAAAGTCTGTAATTCAGCAAAGAAAACATAGTCTAAGTATATATGGTACACAGCTATTGTTTCGTGTAATGTTAAGTGACAATAAGCAGAATAATTCTGCTGAATGTGAATGCATTTTTCCTCAATAAGAAAAGACGATCTGTGGAAACGCAAACTGGAAAATTAGACAAAGGGTCTCTCCCTTCAGAGTCACGCTAAGCTTTTACAGATACATCACAGAGCTCTGGCAGTCGGCTCTCGAATCAGAGGGCTATAACTCTGAAGCACTGAGCTCCAAGCCACAGGAAAACAATCATCCCCCTTTTGAGGTCCACCAATCAAGGATCCTTTCAAAATGTGGATGTTCTGCTTGGCAAAGGAGATGTCTGCAAATTAAAATACAAATAATGGGCACTCTGCAAGGCCTGCCGAGGATGCGAGACCACAGACGCAAACACAGCGATGAATTGAAACTCTCCTTGGCAACACGGTTAAAACAGTGTAGAAATATATTTTTTTTTTTTTAAATGTCCATTGTTGTTGCCTCACATAGTAAATTATAAAATATTTGGGTTATAAATATTTGGGTCAGTGTATTTCTTGCCGTTTGAGGGCTTGTTGATTATCCCACGGTGGTCTTCTTTTCCTCTTTTTTTCACACAATGAATCACAATAAATTCCAGACAAAATACCTCTGGGCAACCTCCCACTGGGAAAGCAGCAAATGGGCCATTACTTTCAGTCGAATTCCTACCCTCATAGTAAGCACTGGTAAGAAGCTTGCCAGTTAGAGTCTGTAGTGACAGTCTGGGGGTTTCAGGCGGATGAGGTACTCTGTGAATGCTGTTCTCTCCATCTCTTTGTCTACTCGGAGACCTTTCAACACTCAACCCCCCAATCAAAAACACCAAACCGATACTCATCGTCCTAACTATCACCAAGAAAACTATCCTCTTGAACTGTAAGAGCAGAAATGCATTAAACATCACAAAATGGTTAAACCTTCTCACAGAATACATATCAATGGAAAAAATGACCTCTCTCCAAAACCAAATCATACATTTTGAAGAAACTTGGAACCCGTTCATCAGTTCCTTAAATTTGCCTGTTAACTAATCCCACACACAAACAAAATACACACACACACACACACATGCACACCAAGTCCATATACCAAAACTGGAATAGAAACATCCACCATACACTACCATATTTTACACTCTCTAACATTCCAACACTTACATAGTGGAGCTAAATGCTTAAAATGTAAATGTAAAATGTACATATAAATCTCCATTTTCTTTATTATTATTGCTTCATTTTATTTATTTTTTCATTTTATTTTATTTTGCTTTATATTGTACATCTCACTCACGTCCTGCCCTCCATCTGCTTGTTTGTGTATCTATCAGTCTATTTGTTTATCTGTCTGTCTGTCTGTCTGGTTACTTAGATAACACAACGGTATTGGGGTTGGGGGGTTAGGTGGTAGAGGGGTGGGGGGAAGGGCAATGTGGGAGGAGGGGAGGGCACCCGGGGGGGAGACAGACATTACATTTGTATCTAGAACTGCACAATCTGTAAATATACTTAAAATGTACAGTATATATAGCCGAAACAAAGCTATTCTCCGGAAAAAAAGTTGTCCCCAAAGAGGGGGTGGTGGTGGGCACAGAAAGAAAAACAAAAGCTGTTCTTTAACCCCACATAAACCAGCAGAGGAAAAGGTCATGCCACACAGGGTCAGAGCTCAAATCTGTATATAAACCAGGGCTTCTAGAGGGATTTGACCTCTGGCCATATATGTGCATGCACTGTATATTGCATATAATATAAAGTGCTTGATGATAATATGTTGATGAAGCACTCACTCTGCTGGCTGTGCTTGTTACATAATGTATTTACATAGATCAACAGGTTTATCTCATTATTAGGGAAAGTTTGTTGAATAAGACTATGACTTGTAATTGGCTTTTGTGTGTATGTACATATATATGTGTGTGTGTGTGTGTGTGTGTGTGTGTATACACACACACACACACAATATATAATTACAATACACTTTGCATGCAAATACCAAATACTTATAGTATTATGATAATAAATAAATTATTGTGTACTTGTACTTGAATTGATGTAGTTCTTCTGTATTCTAAAGACATGCCTTCTCTATATATTTTTATGGGAGCACAATATATTTTATTTAGATTTATTTTTGGGATGGGAATTTTAAACAATACATAAAAAGCGTATTTGGCATATAATGTGTTTGCTACTGCCCTATTTTCGTGCCGGCGCTAAGTGGCGTTATGCCCTTGCACAGGCGAATTGCCAGGCATTTGCGTGAGTTGGCCAGCGCAATAGGGGGTGTGACAATGAAAACAGTTGGGCGCTATGCAAGTTTGGTGTCAAATAATGAGTTTGTGTTAACGTCCAACTAGACCAACTCTTAGCGCAAACGCTGGGGCTCTGTGCAATTTGGTGACTTTATTGATGCGCACATTATCTGAAATCACATGAGAATTGTGAATATTGTTAATTTTCCCCCACGTTGAGGCAAATCGTCCAATCCATGGGTAACTTGCAAGCGTAATCAATTAAGCTAAAAACGATTTCACCACAGATTGTGGCTATTCAATGCACGGACATGAAAGAGCCAGCAGGCCATCCATCGCTACCGTTCAGTAAGATACACCTGTTAAATAAATATATGTTTGTATGCACATTGTTTTTCTTATGTGAAAGGGTTTTATTCTTTCCATTTTCACTACAGAAAATGGAGTACATAATTGGACGCCGAAGGCGATACTGTGAGCAATACCCTGGGTTTGGTAGCCGGTGTTGGCCAGATGGCTATCAGTTTGGCTGTACATGCCATTTCTTCTGCATGACGAACATAAATGAAACAGGCCTAGTTGCAGTTGTGAGTTTCTAATTTATTGCTTTCCATTTAACAATTACATTAAGTTAGAAGAAAAGAAAAGTAGTTTTTTAAGTTAGAAAGCCTACAAATAAGGAAAAAAAAGATATGGTAAAATAAAACACTTTCTTTTAACAATGTTGGTCTCAAAATATAAACTCAGATCATGAAAATAACAAATTAATGTGTGCCTTGTTTTCCCCCTCTGATTCGTGTGCCAACTTTTCCGCACCTCCCGCACCTTCTTTTGAGAAGCACTCCTGGTGCAGCACGCAAAACTGTCATCCATGTGAGGAAATTGCCAATTTGCTATAGTGTTAGCGCACTGGTATTTAAAGGGATAGAAAATTGGTGTTCTGATTGGCCATTATGAAACCAAACCCCCACCACACTCACATGTCTTTTTTTAAGGTTAATCCAACCTCTTTTACAACTGCGCCGGAGGTGCGCTATCGTCCTAAATCACGAAATTACAGAAATTGTGTTAGACACACCCTAAAGCGCCACCGTCTTCGTCTGCGTTACCGACACCGTCCTAATTCACCAAAATAGGGCCCCATGTGTAATCATTAGGTACTGTTCATATCTTGCTGTGATGCCGGGGGGGAGGCGAGGAGAGGGCTGTCCCTCCCCTTTGTCGCTGTCAGGAGTCCTGTTCCCTCCCACAGCCTGGGAAGTACTACAGGACCTTGGCCTCACCTACAGGCAGGCTCACCATCTCACGTGTTAGCCATTGCCTTTGTTGGGCCTTTATAAAAGCACAGCCTGCCATGCCTGGAGGAAGACTGTTTTTGGCAGATGGCAGGTGATGGCTTCCCTCCTAATTATAACCTTTAGTTTGATTATTTTTTGTGATTTTGTTTTATTCGATTTTTTGACTGCCCTGAAAATGGTAAGTAAACCCACCACTGGCTTACTGAAGCACTACCTTTGTTTGTTTGCTTCTATCCACTCACCATCCCTACCACCCTGCTACACCCTGCCTAATATGAATTTGAATGTAATAGGTTTTTGATAGGTTGTGGCCATAAAGGTGGAAACTAATGACAGCAAATAAGGGACATAAAGTATATTGAAAGCAGGTGCTTCCACACAGGTGTTGTTCGTGAGTTAATTAAGCAATTAACATACCAGCATGCTCATGGTAATGTACAATAATGCTGGGCTGGCCTGGTTGAAAAGTACAATTTCATTATCTGGCAGACGCTTTTATCCAAAGTGACTTACTTAATAGTGCATTAATATGGCTAGAGATTATCTCTAGAGCTATCAAACAGTAAGTTACAGTTTAATCATTGACATTGCCAACATTCATGCCACAAAACTTGTCATACAGGGTTGCAGGTAGGAAGGAGTCGTACCCCCTTGTGGCCCAGTATGCCAGCACCAATGACTTGAATTGAATGCGAGCTGCAACCAGGAGCCAGTGAAGCGTGGTGAGGAGTGGAGTGATTTGTGAGAATTTCAGAAGGTTGAACACCAGTCATGTGGCCGCATTCTGGATGAGTTGTAATGGCTTGATGGCGCAGGCTGGAAGACCAGCCAGTAAGGCATTGCAGTAGTCCAGGCGTGTATTGGCTATGGTCTGGACAAGAAGTTGTGTGGCTTCTTGCATGAGGGACCAATTCTCCTGATGTTGTGGAGGGAGAATTTGCAGGTCCATGTGATCACTGATTTTTTCCCCCCGAGAAGCTCAGCTGATTGTTTGGTGACATGCTGAGGTTCCTGTCCGACCAGGATGGAAACACTGAGGCACGGTCTAGAGCTTTTCGCTGGGAGGAGGAGTAGCTTTGTCTTTCCCAGATTGAGCTTCAGATCATGGGTGGCAATCCAGGTTGAGATGTCCATCAGGCAAGTGGAGATATGTGTTGGAACATGGATATCCGAGGGGGAAAAGGTTGGGTGTCATCAGCATAGCAGTGGTAGGAAAGATCTTGAGAACAGATAACCTTACTGAGCGACTTAGTATAAAAAGTAGCGGGCCAAGAACCGAGCTTTGAGGTACACCGGTCAAGATTGTGGTTTGAATTGAAGAGGGTAGTCCACAAGCACAGACTGTAGGATCTGAAGGATCTTGATAGATTCTGTATGGAGAAATTGTCAAAGATCCCCCAAGGAACATTGTATTCTTGAGCAAGGTACTTAGCTGCAATCTCAATTGCTTCGGTGGCGATTGGCTGTCCGCCCCAGGCGGAGGGGGAAGGGAGGCCAGCATGAGCTTGCTGCATGCACAGAAAGCTTCTGTGGACATATCTGAATTACGGATGGCGCTTGAACATGTTTCATCTTGAAGGAGGCGATTTGCCGTCCCTGCCACTTCTGGTCTCGGAGTAGTAGCTGGTCCCGTAGCTGCAAGTGGTGGGCTTGTGGGGGGATATTTGGATCAATAGAGGGTACAATTGGCCACCAAATTGGGAGAAAAACAGGAAACAAGAAAATATGAAACTAAAATTGAACCCCAAATATGTTCACCAATCTCTTAAAACACCTAAATCTCTTGAACTATTTTGTTGGATCTCATTTAAAATAACTTGTTGGAAAGGGGAGGGCTGGGCCTATTCACCGGCACTGGCTATGGTACCCCGGATGGACACTCACGGTACTGCACATGTTTAAAGGACCCCTTATTTACTCAAGTATCTCTTTTATTTTGGAAGTTACCTGTAGCTGTTTACAGCTGTTTATAATTACCTGTATTGTTTATTCTAGACAGTATTTTTTGCTCATCTTTTTCAAGGGTGTGAATAATTTGCAGTTGACTGTATTGTTAGTCATGTAAACATCACATTATAGTCACATCTGTTGGTTCTAGAGGCCCATTCAGCATGTGACACAGCCTCCAGTATGCAACATAACCCCAAAGCATGAATCAGAAATCAACCAATCCTTTCCTTCAGCAGATAAGTTGTTTGTGTTTGTAAGGTGATCCAACCTACAAAAGATGCAGGGGTGTGGCCTTTTCAGGAGAAAAAAATCTTATCTGAATTTGAAATTTTGTTGCTGAAGATTACAAAACATCACAGATTTAGTGGTCTGAAGCTGTAACAGGTGACAAGGATTAGGTTTTGAAATAGCACTGATATAGGAAGATGTTATGATTAAAACAGAAAAGAAAAAACAACTGGCTCATTCTGGTGAACGTCAGGACCACCTAGTATTGTGTACACTGAAAACAATCAGATTAAAGACAAGTGCAGATGAAACTGAAGTAGTGGGAGAGGGGAGTAGTGTTTCTTCACAGACTTTCTTAGTAGGTTTTTAAAATGGTGTTCTTAATAAAATAAACTTGCCTTAGAGCAGCATGATAACCACCATCAAGGACATTTCTGAATTCAACTGTTCCAATTAGCAACTAAATGGGAAACCAATCCTCTCACAGATTTTCCAACTGAAGTCAATGTATTTAATTTTTCACCAGTGCAGATGAGAATAACATGATGATTAGTACTCTCTCACACAGTAAAAATTGTTCAAGAAAACCAAAACCAATTATTTTAAACTGTGCCACTTAATACTGTTGCTGTCACTGCATTCTGTGTCTTTAGGCCTACTTAAGATCTGGCTAAAGATTTTATAATAAATAAAAATGATCAGAAAATCAAACAACTGTTTTATTTGTTCTCCACTGGATGGAAACTTACATTTACATTTACATTTTAAGCATTTAGCAGACGCTCTTATCCAGAGTGACTTACAAGATGTGCATAATTACATGGTAGGAACAATTATAGTATGCGCAAGAGATCAGTGCAGTAATACAGTGATAGACATCATTGCAGGCAGCTGCGTACCATACCTGTAATACTAGGAAGGAAAAGGTTAGTAATAATTTTTTTATTTTTTTATTAAATGGAGTAAGCAGGGGTATATAGTGTTGAGCAAGTAGGCAGTGGTGATGACAATTAGCTAGATGTACACAGTTCAGTGGTAGTGGAGTCTGAACAGGTGGGTTTGAGTCTCTTGCAGAAGATTGCAAGTGATTCCGCGGTCCTGACCGATTGCGGAAGGTCGTTCCACCAGCGAGGGGTCAGGACAGGTGCCAGGTGCCCAGAGGGATGGGGCAGTCAGTTTGCCTAAGGAGGCAGAGCGGAGGGGTCTGGCTGGGGTGTAGGGAGTGATGAGGGACTGGAGGTATGGGGGAGCAGTACCTCTAGCCACTTGAAAAGCAAGCACCAGTGATTTTAATCTGATGCGTGCTGCGATGGTGAACCAGTGCAGAGAGGAGAGTAGAGGGGTGACGTGGGTGAACTTTGGCTGGTTGAACACCAGACGAGCGGCAGCATTCTGGACTAGTTGCAGTGGCTTGATAGCACAGGCCGGTAGGCCTGCCAGCAAGGAATTGCAGTAGTCCAGATGTGAGATCACCAGGGCCTGGACCAGGAGTTGTGTGGCCTCTTGGCTGAGGAACGGTCGGATCCTCTGGATGTTGTGGAGGGAGAATCGGCAGGTCCGAGTGATTGCTGCAATGTGGCCCGAGAAGCACAGCTGGTTGTCCAGGGTCACTCCAAGACTCCTGGAAGACTGGGACGGAGACACTATGGAGCCTTCAACGGTGATTGACGCATCAATCATTGGGGAGCCCTTCGCTGGGAGGAAGAGCAGGTCTGTCTTCCCCAGGTTCAGCTTCAGGTGGTGGGTGGACATCCATGTGGAGATGTCAGCCAGGCATGCAGAGATCCGTGCCGGGACCTGGGTCTCAGATGGAGAGAAGGAGAGAAAGAGTTGAGTGTCATTGGTGATAGGACTTATCACTATGTTTCTTATAAGTTTCCCCAGATAGGGGAAGATTTGTTGGATACCTTTCAGTCAGATCACATGACCTTCCTACACAACAGTTTACTTGCTTCTTATACAAGCTGGTTTTGTTGCTAACCAATGCCTATTCTCTTAATGTTTTAACAGCATTCTACATCAGCATGTCACGTGCAAGTATGAATATGAAGCCTTGTCATTATTTTCTTATTCTTAAAATACAATCTAATACAGAAACAAACATTCACCATTGCAATTGGTGAGAATAATGATTTCCTAAGCATTGTATATGATGGCATGACTTTCTAAAACATAAAGGTTTTGTAGGCCTATGGGAGTGCATTCATGCATTGTGACCAGTGATGAGCTTTCAACACTCAAACCAATAAATTGATTGGGGCACCCAAATGGATAAACCCGTCCCTGCCTGTGACTGTATCATGAGAGGAAATATCTCACATGAACGCAGAGCTAGAGGAATACATAGAAAAATGATGCATCTGGGCCTGTAAGAATAGCTAATGCCATCACATACTGCCTCTTACACAAATACAGATGCAAGTCTAAGGAATATACTATACATTTGAATATGCAGAAATGAATAAATCTACATGAAATATTTGGATAATACATTACAGACCAGCCTACATTGGTAGCTTAATGGGCATCCTCCATTGTAATGTACATTTCAGAGTACCTCGGGGTGAAGAAGGTTGAGAAGCTCTGGAACCCTCATTACATTGCATGGTGAATTCCTTCAAAAAAGCATGAGGTACAACAACAATGGCAGTGCTGAATAGCTGCATTTCACAGTGAGTGAGTCCTTAATCAGTTCATCTCTGATTGTGTGCACCTGCCCATGTAATTAATAACGGTGGAACCATATTAGAGATCAACATATGCCCAAGGATAATTCAGTAGATTGGAGCATGTGAATTATTGAATTTCTGAAAATAAGCTCCCTGGCAATATTCAATCCATCACTGTTTAATAATTTTGTCCAGCTTATATAAGTCTATTCAAAAGTGGGTACTTATTCATTTTAACATATCCATTAGTTGACTTTTTTGCTAGCAGATTCATACAGTGAAAAGACAAAAATCAACACAGCCATGTATGGTTTCTTTTCAGTAAATAATTCAGCCAGATGTTTCCTGGAAACATCTGAGAACCTTTTCAACACTGGTACACAAGGAACCTCACTTCCTGTGACATAAACGAACGATCAGGCATGGTCTGAGAAAAAACGGCATTGATTGAGAATGCAGCCATAATGAAAACAAAGGGATAAACACATAGACTGGCAGCATGACCAGAGGCTCACACATCTCTCTCTCTGACTTCTCCACTACCACAATTTCCATCATCTGCTGGTCATTTTTGTGTTTTCTTTCTCTCTAAGTTTAAAGAAGGATATGGCTGTACAGTACCTTCGTGCCTGCAAATCCAAATTCATTTCACTTTGTTACGGGGTGCAACAGTAAATAAATAAAACGATATTCAGCTCAGTGTCTCTTTCTTTGTCCTGGACTCAAAACCCACGACATACCTCAGCAGAATAAACCTGTATGCTCCTACAACTGTAAGACTGTTTGTCTGGCTGACCCTGAATCCTCCAAGCTTCCAGTGGATTTACCTTTGCATTTATTTGGAAGCAAGAGCACCCTCATATCTTCTGCCAAGACCAAACCCGAAGTGTGAAGGAGCCTTCCAAAGGAAACCAATATGAACTTTGTTATTATAAACACCTTGTTTATAGACATACTCCAGTAGCAAATGTCTGGAATTGTTTTGATGCAAAGAAACTGTGTCTATTTGTAGTTCCTTGGCCATACTTTTTAAATAATTTGATGCCTCCTTTGATTTAAGGATTTGGGAAAAGACTGAACCCTTCTTGCAGTGATTCTGATAAAGGAAACCAGGGGAAAGGACTGGCCTCCCTCGTGTGTTATTTTTTCATACTCATTTTCATACAGAAATTTACAGGATTGTGAAGTGGCGTATGTGTACAACTTTGCTGTAATGTCTGTGGTTTTTTCTATTATTTAAAAACATAACAGATGTGTTTGTGTGAAGGTTTTGAACATACACAGCTGAATGTTCACTCATAACTGAGGGCAGATTCAAAAGTTGTCTGTTTTTTATTTGTAATTACTTAAGAAAAAGCTTTAGAGTTGTCTTTTTTTATTTGACATTATAAAATATTTTGCGTTGATCAGTGGCAAGAAATCCCAATTAAATCCATTTTGATTCCATGAAGTAAGAAAATAAAATGTAACAAAAGGGGGTGAATACTTTTTATACCCACTGTGTTTCTATTTATCTACTGTATTTACCCATGTAACCTAAAACATATACAATATAAATATATATATATATACAATATATAAGTTAATTGGTTATTTCCTGCAGTAAACCTGCAAGAAACCTGAGAGCTTGCAGTGTTCCACTGACAGTTCATAGGAAATGCATCGTCTGCAATGCTTGGATTCTTGTGATGCGTGATATAGAATTGAGAATTAAAAAAAAAAGTCAATTAGTTTAGACTGTCAGTCTTTAGCCCACTGTTTCTGTAACAAGCTGCTTTGTACCAGACACTTAACTGGGGGGGGATGCTGCCATGGCGCTCACAGAACTGCAGTCTAACAAAAGTCAAGATTAATGAATAAACACATTATTCCTTCCTTTGTTAGTAGGTAAGTAAACAGAAATATACTTGTTCAGCACAAAGAAGCATATTTATATTCCCGAAGAAGCTTTTGTGCCACTCCTCAAGACTGCAGAGATTTTTTAAATGTGATGTGTGTCTGGAAGACTGTGCTCCAATTCAAATGAGAGTCCAATATGATTCCTGCAGAACTGCTTCTGGCAAGCAGGAGAAGCAGTGCTCACAGAGCAGCATAATGTGTTCTATTCCCTTTGGCCAGAGCTGGCCAGAGCTGTTAGTGGAGAAACAGGACATCTCTGCTCTGATCAGTGTTATCTCCCATTTTACGTTTCTCTTCTGTGGATGATGAGTGCTCTTCATGCCACAGACTTGAATGTATAATACTAGATACTAAGCTGTACCTGGGAGCTAATGCATACAAAAGAAAATTGCACTTATGGCCAAACAGGAGAAATTAGCAGCAGGCGTCCCTTATTTCAACCCTATTTCATCATTCAGAAAACAATGCGACAGAAAAAAACCAACTCTAATCTTGACTGGCATGTAATTACAGTGGTATTGTGGCTTGAGTTTCTGGCTGCGTGATTCTGCTGCAAACTGCTCTTTTCCATGCTGTTATTGCGGAAGGTGTTTTGTATAGCCATTATGAATCACTTTTTTTCCCCAGGTATCCTCTAATTTCATTGAAATGGGTAAACAGTATTTGGCAACTGTTATCACAGCAGGAGTGCCGAGGGATCACTGAAAGGTGTTATTATGAGAGCACCATTATCTCGCTCAGTCCCTGTATCGCAAAGTGGGGAAATAGCAGGAACCGCATTGTATGGTGCAGTGAAGAAGCCGCACAGTCTTTTCAATTCTACCACAGCGGGGATGTGTGCCTGTGTGTGTGTGTGTGTGTGTGTGTGTGTGTGTGTGTGCATGTGTGTGTGCGCGCATGCACATTTGTGTCTGTGTGTGCCTCTCTCCATGAAACAAAGGAAGGAAGCTTTATAAGGCTGCCGGATGACAAAATCTTTCAAACCATGTAAACCCATTTCACTAATGCTCAGCTGGCCTGTCGACATGCAGCTCTCTCCCAACCTCCAGTGTAATTAGGGAGCAAGAAACAAGACTGGAACTGGAAATTCTGCATCAAATTTTTTGATTGTAAGATGCTCTCCTCTGTAGTCATGGTGCATACTTTGTTCAAGAAATTTAGGAAAGAAAGAGGCAATTCAGGAATTAGAGGCACAGAAAACTAGACATGCGCAATAAGAGAACGCCCATAGCTAGTATAGCTGGGGTTCACTGATCCTGAAGGCTCCCTGGACGTGGTAGGCAGTATTGATTAAATAAACTGTTGTAATGATTCTAAAAGACTCCAGAAGCTCAATCTCTGATAAAGCATCTGGATAACCTCATTTACTTTTCTGGCCTAGACTGTCTGTAATCTGAATTTGGCGGTTTATCATTTTACCTACCCACTCTATTGTGGGATTCCCCAGAAGTAGTATATGATCATGGGTTTATTAGCAAAGCACATCCCCTTAAATGTAAGCTGTTATTACATATCAATTTTATGTTACTTCATTTGAAGTAGTAAATGTCATAGTTATATATTTTCATGACTTTCTATGTCCACAGCAGCATTGTCATTTAAAAAGGTGTAATGACAATGATTTATGTAACTTTATTTGAATTGGCCAAATGAAGTTCATGACACTGTCCTGAGTTGGTACTTGGCATCACTTTCAAAGTTCTGAAAGACCCACATCCCTGATGTGTTCATATCACTGAGGTTCTACTGTACTACTATAGTGACAATATAATCTATAAATAATAAATATATCTTATAAAATAAAATAACAAGACTGTATGTATCTCTACTATATCTATAACTATTACACAGTTTTTGCAAGTTTATGTTATATTTGCAAATATACAAAGAATATTGGTAAACGTATGCTTTCAAATAGAATACACGGACAACACAGAATGATTGATAATCAAACATGTGTTGTGCGCCGGGAGTGCCACCAGGGGTGGCGATTGGCTGTCCGCCCCAAGGAGGGGAGAGGGAAGCCGACAGGACGTTTGCTGCATATAAGAGTGGCCCTGTAGTAGCCAACAGCCTGGTGAGTGCCGTCTCAGAGGAGAAGTTACTTTGCCTTCGTCACTACCGGTCGCAGGACTACGGCAGCAAACTCACATTACTAGGGGCGGATTGACATAAAACAGCGGGTCTAATTGGCTACCAAATTGGGAGAAAATGGGAGAAAATCAGAAACAAAATAAAAATAAAATAAAAAACATCTGTTGTGCCATAAAGTCATCCTTCAGAGATCAATCATTCAATCACATGACTGAAGTCCTGCAGTCTTGTTTTCTATGGTGACAAAAGAGCAAACGATTCTATCATCTTCACAAACCCTTTAGCCTTTAACAATGCCGTGGAATTATGGCTCTGGCCACAATGAAGCAAAGACCACACTGATAATGTTCCCAGCATTAGGAGATGAATGATGAGTTTCAAAATAAAGATGACAGAGGTATTTTGTGCCCACTTGAATCTTGTGTAGCATGCTCTTGGATCATGAAATGGCAATATTGATTTTGACACACCTTTTTTCATCTGCACTAGCACTGTTTACACTCTCAAATAAGGCCCTAAGACAGGTTACTTGAAAACACTTTTCCTTCGGTTTAGAAAATTACGTGAAATGGTTTTGAGAAAACATGAATGTTGTTTACTTGAACTGAATGCAATTTCCCATTTCATTAACTAAAAAGGCTCATTTAAATTCAAATTTGATTCCTACGTTTTACAATTCAAAACAAAAGTTAGGGATTTCCTTCAATTCCAAAGATATGGCAACCTACAGAAAATCAGGAAGCAAAACAGCTGTAAATTAATAAATATATTGGCCACTGTTTACAAGCTTGTGTGAAGCCCTTCTTTTATCATCCATACTGTTGACCTCCTGTTATTAAAATCCATGAGAAACCTAACCAATGCATTTTTTTTCACCACTGGTTTGACTTCAGAAAGGTATCTGGTCCTAGTGGAAAAGTAACCTAATGAGTAGGAGGCTCTTTGTTCCAGGTGAGTCACTTAATGGCCTGAGGAGCATCCCATAGCTCTCATTCAGTGGATGAAGGTCTCCTGTGTAGACGAGACAAAAACAAACACAGCTTTAAAAAAAAAACGACACCTCTTCAATCCTCACCAACCCACGTCAGTTCACACTGAAGCATTTCAGTCTTTTCTCAAAGAGAATCTTTTTTTTTTACAGTCCAGCAGTTCAGGCTTAAAGAGAAAAGGTGCAACATCTTTAAAGAAGAGAACCTGACTGTAGTTCACATCCCACAATGTCAAATGTGTGGCAGAATAGTTCTCGTAAATGCTGATGATTAATGAGACACGGGTTAAGGCTTCATACACAACATCTGTGGTTTTCAACACTAACTCATTCTCATTGGTAATGAGCTTTTCTTTCTCTTTTTTTCCTTTTAGAAATCCTTTGAAATAACCTTAGGATCTCATGAAATTAAAAAGGCCTAAGGCTACCATTTGTTTCAGTGGTTTGGAGAAGGAGGTAGTAAAGGTTCAGGCATCTTTTATCCTGAACTAAATAAAAAAACCTTCAAACTTACTGACTAAAAATCTAACCACAGACGTGTGACATGCAATGACATGCCACATTACAGCAAACAACCAACATAAAACAATTTAAATAAACATTTACAAAGAAACTGGCATAGATATAAAGATAAGAATAAGAATTTTAATCTAAACATTCTGGAAAACAGTCATTATTTCCATACAATAGTATCACCATTAAAATGTATGGCTAGGGGACATTTTTATATCTGCCTGCTAACAAAGACTCAATGGATTGATTGAGTCCACCTCAGTTGAACCATATGCTTTTGAGTTTACCGAAGTTCAGCACAGGGTTTGAAATTCTGCTTGTATGCACAGGTTTCAGCATCGAGAAATGACCCTCACTCCCTCACCCCGCCAGCCCCTGGCCATCTATACCCTCTCCCAGAGGTGCTTGTTTATTCCTCCCTCCAGGCTGCGAGGAGAGAGCCAGGTCTGACAATGAAAGAACACACAGAACAAGGGAAGATTAAAGAGCTCACATATACGAATTGTGCTGCTGACCAAACCATCTGTGCTACAGTTGCACACACACACACACACACACACACACACACACACACACACACACACACGTAATCCAACAAATGCACGAACACACACACAAGCACATGCAGTCCCTGATACACAGTCCCAAGACACATACAAGAAACATTACTCCCAATGTAACATGTCTACCATGCAACAGTAGTTGAGTGGAATCTTGTCTGCTCCCTCTTAATTTATACATTTTGAAAAAAAGTTGTCAACCCAAGACTGGACAGCTTTTCTGTTGGGGAATAAATCAGAACTAAATCAGGACACATATCTGACCATCGCTTATTCTTCCACCAAAAGATAACAGTGATTGCAAAACATTGTTTTGTCTCTGTATAATAATGACAATTAATATACAAAGGGTCTTAGTAAATCAGAAACAAAAGTAATCATGCTAACATAACATGAGTAAGCATGCTATCTGACAGTGCTGAATTATGAATTCTGGCCTTATATATGTTTGCTTAATATAATTTCGGAATAGGTTTCAGTAATTACCCTTTTATTGGTTGACAATAACTGACACACATCTGTATTTTAATCTCAATAGTAATGCAAGTGAGTCCAGTTAATGGTGACAGTTTTTTTGACACACTCATCAAGATGCTGATTAACTTGGTAGCCTGTACTCAATAGAGAAAAATTGTGTAGTATGCCTAAATTGAAAGAGTGGAATTACTCACTCTATTTAAAAACGCAGATGATTCAGCCTGATTATGAAAGAGATTGGTTTCACTGAGTCAGTATTTCAATCCTAATGTTTAGCAATACAGAATATCTTGGTTTGGCTTAATCTATTTGACATTTTGTAAGCATACTATCAGCAGAATTTTTTATTATTTTTTATTATGAATCTTGACGCAAGATACGATTTTGTGTGTAAGGAGTGGTGATGTCTACTTGTTGATGATGTCTACTTGTTTGTGATTTCCATGTATGACATCTCCGATGTTCATCGAGGAAGATTTGAAAAAGACTAAACTGACACAGGACAAGGAATTACAAAGTAAAATAAAAGGCCTACCGAAATGTATTTGTTAATTGGCTATTTCATATGAGGCTGGTCAACAAGAGGATGCTTTGTTTGCAATGATACTGTAATGCTTTTGTCCCTTCTGCCTCCATCGTGACACCTTGGGTTTTCATTTAGGAGATTTCATCCATAATGTTCAATAATTTCATTACTATTATGCTGAATGTTTTTATTTATTTATTTATGGTGTGCAGACCATAGTAATTGATGAAGGTTGGCTCTTGGGCCTGACATACCTAAATAAGCATGTTCAAGCTTTTTATTTGGTTTTGAATGTTAGTCCTCAGAGACAGTTTTGTAAATCTATTTCAGTGTATTTAACCCATGCTTGTTGTGCACCTTATTAAGACTTGGGTGTATTACATGCCCAAGTATGGAGATATTTATTGTGACGGGAATGACCTCTTCTTTTGCTTACATCAAGTCATGAGAATATTAGTGTATAATACAATAATAATGTTGTCACATTTTTGCATTCAATGACTCATGCATCAACTACTATGAGCAGCATCATTATGGGCAAAACCAGTGTCTCTCAAAGCTTGAAAGGAACATTAATATTGCTTTTATTTATTTTCTGACAAGAAGACAAAACAGTAATACAGCATTTGGGGAAGCAGATCTGGGCGCACCATATGTAAAGCTGAGGCACAGACCGCAATGGTATATCTCTGAATTAGAATTGCCTACAGGCATAGCTCAAAGCATGCTATGTCTGGGGAATAAACAAGGTTAGACAGGACAACGCAGTGAAGGGAGCGGCATTTTCAGATGCATTAAGAATATCAATCAATTGAATATAATGTAGTCTATACAGCATATCTCATATACCTCAAAAATATATTTCGGCATGCACATTGCATATATGCTGCAAAAGAAACGTATGTTCAAAATCTAAATTTTAAAGAAAGAGGACACACAGTCATCCTGATTAGACAGACACAAAACATGATTCCAATCCTTTCTCTTGGCTACTAAACATCTTTCACTGAAACAACAAGATCAGAGTAGCAAAGCTTTTTTGTGTAAATCTTACATTTACGATCATGCTTCATTTACAGCTTTCAGGAAAATGGGCACGAGTTTGTGGAAAGTATGGAGTATTAAAATGCAAAAGCAACCCTATTTTGCTGAAGGGAACAAAACCCCTGTTAATTTTCTGAACACATAAACTGTAGCATTCAGGCCTGTGGGAGAAGCACAAGCAGCGCAAGCAATTGTGTTGGCAATATTCTCAATTAAAGCATTTAATTGGCTATTCAAAAACTAATTCAATAGGGCACAAGGGTTGAGGTTGTATATATGTATTCATACATAGCTGCATGCAAGACATTACCCACAACGAAAAAATATGCTCTATTTTTTAAACCAATTTTCCTGTTCCCAGATTCTTAATCCCTTCCAGTCTAATCAAAACAGCATCATTTGGTTATTTAGACTCTACAAGACTGGGTCCAGGGAGACTGACAAATAAATAAGCAAATCAATACCAGCACTGAGAGCACCTGCTGCATTGCATGGATTGTTATAAATAAAAAATGAAGAGCTGTAAAATGCTGATAAACATTCCTCATTATCAAGTCACTTTATAAACCAATACACAGTGGGGGGATTCATTAAGCCTGGATTTTTTTTTTTTTTGGAAATGAATGCAAACTACATTTTGCAACACGGTGAAAGGAGCCACATGTGTCTTTACAGATATAAATTTGTGAGTGTATAAATATAATGTATATTAATATATAAATGCGAACGCATCTATGCCTTGCCAGAAACTTCCTCTGGTAATGGGGATTCCTCTCCTGTAATGCCTCTTCTCCATCAGTTTCACAGGTGTGTCATTTCATCCTATTAGTGTACTGCATTGCGGTAATCTAAATACATGTGAAATTTCTAATCCAAATCTGAGCCACTTTCAATGAACTGAAATAGACAGTCTGAGAAAACAATGCCAGTGCACTATATGCTCACACTGTATTTTTCAAAGCTCTGCAAATTAAATCATGCCATATTTATTTTACACGTGACCACCAGCTATTTAAAACACGCAATTTATATTTTAAACACCTACACAATTAAATACACTGTCACATTGTTATTATTGTTTTCCATGATACTTTATGGAACCTATGTTAACTTACCTCTGTTAACTTACTTGCTGATTAGGTTAATATACAGTGGGGAAAATAAGAATTTCACCCCCTGCTGATTTTGTGAGTTTGCCCCCTTACAAAGAAAGGAACGGTCTATAATTTTCATGGTAGGTTCATCTTAACAGTGAGAGACAGAATATTTTTAAAAATCCCAGAAAATTACATTATATGAATTTTAAACATTTATTTGTGTTTTATTGAGGAAAATAAGTATTTCACCCCTAGCAAAACATGACTCAGTACTTGGTGGAGAAACCCTTGTTGGCAAGCACAGCGGTCAGACGTTTCTTGTAGTTGGTCACCAAGTTTGCGCAGATCCCAGGAGGGATTTTGGCCCACTCCTCTTTGCAGATCCTCTCCAAATCCTTAGAAATCCATTTTCAGTGTCCTGGCCGAGGGAAGGAGGTTCTCACCCAAGATTTCCCGGTACATGGCCCCATTCATCCTCCCCTCGATCCGGTGAAGTCGTCCTGTGCCCTTAGCAGAGAAACAGCCCCAAAGCATAATGTTTCCACCGCCATGCTTGACGGTGGGGATGGTGTTCTTGGGGTCCAAGGCAGCTTTTTTCTTTCTCCAAACACGGCGAGTCGAGTTGATGCCAAAGAGCTCGATTTTAGTCTCATCTGACCACAGCACTTTCTCCCAAGCCTCCTCTGAATCATCCAGGTGCTCATTGGCAAACTTCAGATGGGCCTGTACATGTGCCTTCTTGAGCAGGGGGACCTTGTGGGCACTACAGGATTTCAATCCATTACGGCGTAGTGTGTTACCAATGGTCATCTTGGTGACTGTGGTCCCAGCTGCCTTGAGATCATCAACAAGCTCCAGCCGTGTAGTTCTGGGTTGTTCCCTCACCTTTCTCATGATCAGGTTCACTCCACGAGGTGAGATCTTGCGTGGAGCCCCAGACCGAGGGAGATTGATGGTCAATTGGTGTTTCTTCCATTTTCTAATTATCGCACCAACAGTTGACTCCTTCTCACCAAGCTGCTTGCCAATGGTCTTGTAGCCCATTCCAGTCTTGCGCAGGTCTACAATTTTGTCCCTAATGTCCTTAGACAATTCTTTGGTCTTGCCCATTGTGGAGAGGTTGGAATCTGATTCATTGATTGATTCTGTGGACAGTTGTCTTTTATACAGGTAACGAGTACTTAATTAGGAGTACTAATTAAGTAAGAGGACTAATCTGTGTGCCTCCTGGTCACATAACCGGTCTGTGGGAGCCAGAATTCTTGCTGTTTTGCTAGGGGGTGAAATACTTATTTTCCTCAATAAAACACAAATAAATGTTTAAAATTCATATAATGGGATTTTCTTTAAATATTCTGTCTCTCACTGTTAAGATGAACCTACCATGAAATGTATAGACCGACCATTCCGTTCCTTTCTTTGTAAGGGGGCAAACTCACAAAATCAGCAGGGGGTGAAATACTTATTTTCCCCACTGTAGTAGTGTCCCCAACAGGCAGTTATTTATCTTTGTTTTTCAAATGTATGCACACTTTGACTTAGTTTTTCCTTGTAGTATACTGTATGTAATCCTAAATAGCTAATAGAAATCATCACATCTCAGGGGTCCTGTCATCATATACAAGCAGCGACTTTCTACTTTATAAACAAATACTGTTTTGGTATTGTTTGTTACTGTTAAACTGTTAAAAAGCATATTATGAAAACCGAGAGTTCTCTGCCAGTAAATATTGGCTTGTACAGAATGAGGATGTTGATGTAATTAGGCCAATACATCCCCAAAGTATTTCCTTCTGGCTGCAAAGGGTAAGAGGAAGTGTCACAAGGAGAAAGGTCTGAAAAAACTGCAGCCGACATTCGTTTGTATTTCTTAAACAACCATTATTCTTCCTGTCACTGAAGTAAACAGTTGTGAATGCATAATTTTGTGTGCAATAATATTGATCGCTCACTGTTGCCCCCACAATACTCTCCTTTAAGTCTGTGAAGGAAGAATTCACTGTATAATTATGTGTTATGTAGTCTTTAGAGGGAATGTGTTGGATTGCTGAAAAAATATTTGTGATTGGAATTCTTGTTGTTTCATGACTGTGTAAGGTCAATTTTTAGGTGCTTGGCAAGAGTGAAGTTTAAGATACCACAATTCCCTTAATTTTTGGCATCTTCACATAAAGTACAGAAGGGAAATACATTGCGGGTAAAATCAAGTAAAATGTTTTTGGGGCTGTATGCTCTCTGTATGCACTATATGCTACATACTATTGGTTATATGTACCATGTCTTTAAAACCAGAAATAAATCACAATTAAATCATATTTACGCACACAATAGACAGACAGGCATCAATTTTTCAAGAAAATGTATGACACACTGGCATCCAGTGATGATAAATTAGTGATATTAAACTGAAAACATAATGCTGTCAGATAATTAAGATAAGTAAGGAATATATCCCAACAGGCTGGGTAGTGGTATGAAGCTTTATGAATTGTGTGTGTGGTTCCATTCACATTTCATGGTTGCCAGCTCCAGTCTGTTACTAATTGGGTTACTAACTTACTGAGTTACTAATCACAATACTGGTGATTCGCCATGAGAAGTTGTTGAAAGTGAAGCTGGTGAGAAGGACCACAGATCCCTTTGAAAGGGGTAAGAGAACCTACAATACCCTCAAAAAATATTCACACCCTTGATAAAGATGAGCAAAGACTGTATAAAATAAACAATACAGGTAATGAGCTATACTGCATGCTCCAAAAAATGTAAAACTATACTTTCATACTAATGCAATTGCTGAGAGAATAATATGTTATATTACTTAACAAAGAATGTTTTTTCCTAAAAAGATGTGTGTCACAATTATTCACACCCCTAATAATTCTAATAAAAAATCCAATAAAGATAAATCTGCATTAACATGCTACTGTAGGGAATAAAACCGGGGAGTCAAGTCAGCTCAGTAGACACAATCAGGCTCATGAGACAGAGGGCCAGATTTAGGAATGTGACTGCTTTTCCAACACAAAAGCAGTCACTACAAGGTCGCAATATCTATATCGGATTTAATAAACGGGCGCAATGAGTCAAATCGCTATTCGGATGTAATTTGCGGAGGTTAAGTCACTTTGCGACTTTCCTTTAGATGAATAGTTAAATCTGTTCATGCATATATATATATCTTTTCATGTCCACACTTTTGTCTCCGCTGTGGTGCCTATGACCTTGGCCTGTACCAGCAGAGGCACCAGAGAGTCACAGATATTGCTTTGTGCACCCAAACATTTTGCCCTGCTGAAAGTAAATTTACAGTAAACACAAATAATTAATAAAAGAATCAACTGTGAAGAGAATACATTATTGATTGAATATTCATTATTCATATGGTTGATTCATAGTTATTGTTTATATGAATATGAATAATTATTTAGGATTATTGTGTATGATTATTGATGATTAGCAGTAGTAAACCTGCCTGGTAGAGGATGCAACTGCACCGTGTCTCCAAACACAGTGAGGAAGATGATTAGGGAGGCAAATAAATATCCAAGGGCCACAATGAGAGGCCAATCTACAAAACATGGTTGCATCTTGCAACTAGTCCACAAGCATACACAGAAGGATTTGAAAGATCTTGAAAGATTCTGTATAGAAGAATGATCAAAGATCCTCCCCAATATGCTTATCAATCTCATAAAGCATGAGCTGGTGCCTGATGGCAGAGGATGACTCAGATGAATCACCCCAAGTTGACTCCTAATCAGATAGTGAGAGGCTACTAGCACTAACAACCCCCTCCCTCTTTAGAACTAACCAAATTAAATGCAAAATGGCTAGCTGATCAACATAGCTCTATTAAGACACTTTATGTTGGTGTTTCCTTCATTTTAGCAGTATATATACTGTATATATATATATATATATATATACATTACCGGTCAAAAGTTTTAGAACACCCCCATTTTCAATTTTTTACTGAAATTGAAGCAGTTCAAGTCCAGTGAATAACTTGAAATGGTACGAAAGGTTTAACAAAAAGTTTAGGTTACCAAAAACTGAAAAATTGGCAGTGAGTAGTTTCCTACACCATCAAAAGGCACTTGGAAACTGGAGGAAACTCTGACAGGAAGAGGTCTGGGAGACCCAAAGCCACAACAAAATCAGAGTTTCTGAGAGTTCGCGTGATAGGCGGCTCACAGGACAACAGCTTCAAGCACAGCTTAACACTGGTCGAAGTAAGGAAGTCTCAGTTATAACTGTGAAGAGAAGATTTCAAGCTGCAGGTTTGACAGGCTGAGTGGTAGTAAGAAAGCTATTGTTAAGATGGCAAAATAAGAAAAAGAGGCTTGTCTGGGCCATGAAGCACTGCCAGTGGACTACTGAAGACTGGAAGAAGGTCTTATGGACCAATTAATCAAAATTTGAAATCTTGAAATTTTGAAAGGTTTTTGTAGACCGTTGAGTAGGCGAAAGGATGGTTCCTCAGTGTGTGACACCAACTGTCAAACATGGAGGAGGAAGCGTGATGGTCTGGGGCTCTTTTGCTGGATCCAGAGTCGGCGACTTGCACAGAGTGACTGTTAACCCACATTAACCCATTACTTGTTCCCTGAAAAGGGCCTTTTTTTAATAACTCTGAAATGTACATTATTTTTCAGTTTTTGATAACCTAAACTTTCTTTTTAACCTCTGGCAGTTTACCGCTTACCTTTGTACCATTTCAGGTTATTCACTGGACATGAGCTGCTTACATTTCAGTAAAAATGGGAAAATGGGGGTGTTCTAAAACTTTTGACCGGTAGTGTATATATACTGTATTAAAGCCCCATTGCACCATCATACTACTACATACTTAACTTGCTCGGAATGTTAAAGTGGCAAATGTTAGCCAACTAGCTACAGTATATTTTTATTCAACTAGCACATCTGCCTGTATTCCATCACCACACCAAAGACCAAGTTTAAGCATAGCTTTCAGGTTCTGAAAAAGTTACCAAACATTTAGCTGCCCAGACATCTACAGCGTGCACTAACCTGTTGTAACTATAGGTAGCAGCTAGCTAGCCAGTGAATTAAACCAGGAAACTCAGTTTGGAGGCAAGAGGCAGTATCTAGCCAAATTAATGTGTCTCTTTTAATGGTCACAAATTGAAGTGTTCACTGGAATTAAAGACAACCATCCCTAAAAAAATAGGAGTTGACAGCATAGAAGAGTATATCATCCACACATGACAGACTTTTTTTCTCTCCCAATTTAGAATGCCCAATTTGTGTTTGTCTAGGCACACAACTTCCTCTGTCTATTCAGGAGAGTGCAGACCAGCTCTCTTCCGAAGCATGTGATGTCAAGCCGCTGCTTCTTTTTACTCTGCAGGCTTGCACAGACATTGAGTCTAAGGAGGACACTTCAAGTGCAGCTTGAGCAGGCAGACTGTAGGCACCTGATTGACCAGAGGGGGTCACTGGTGAGCGATGAGACATGAATGTGTTAGTAGGCAACCTACAAGGTGCACCGGGGTACACTGGACCATAATTTAAAACCCTCCGGAAGGCAACAAAGCAGATTTCTTGTCACCATCTTCACTTCACAATCTACTGTAAACAGGTTTATTTAAAACTCTGCCCACATTTCACATGCAAGTTGTAATGGCTATAGTAGGGAAGACAAAGTGGTGCTGGTGTTTTTAGCTAGAATCAGTTTAGCAGTGTAATCTAAAATGTGGTTTAAAATGTGGCAACTGCCTGCTACAAGCTGCGAATGAAGTGTCCTCCTCCGGTACGAGCTTAGCTGGCGCACAGCAGAGCTAAAAGAAACCGCAGTTGAAGGAGGGCGCATGCTTGTCTGCACTCTCACAAATTTACAGAGGAGGTATTTGCAATGAGCACAAGCACAATTAATTGCACATTCCAATATGGGAGAAAATAGTAGTAATATAACATAAAATAGGATGTTATGAAATATATAATATTTACCTTTAATGCAATAAATACTTTTTATTGACTGGTCCTCCTAACTATACTACTGTAATATCATAGTAAATAAGTATTAAAATAAATGAATAGATTGTATTTTCTAAAATAGCATACACATATTGGTGTACGTCTGGGGCAAAGGTTCAGCTGCCAAAAGTGAAGAAAATAAAAGTCAAGTTAAAGACCCAAGAGTATTACAAAGGACTTCTTGGATCATAAAGGTTAATCAGACACTAAGAAATGTTTCTAATGAATGTGAATCTTGTCATCTGGGAATATGTACTAGTGGAGCTTGTATCATTGTTTCAAATATCCATGACCTTTAACACAAGTATTGCTCCCCGCAAAGCCTGAAAGACAGATTTGACTGGTTGGATGCCCAGGCACCACAGGGAACAGGGATAATTATCTGTATTCAGTATTAAATAGGCCTGAAAGAGTAATTAAAAGAAAAGGCTGGTGTGACTTCTGCAGGACTACTCAGGCAGACTCGGGAAGGACCTACTTTTTAAAAGATAGGCAGCGGCAGACTGCTGAGTGATGCAAATCCCTCATCAATTAATGCACAATTAATCAGCATTGATAACACATCGCTAACCTTTCCAGCTCCTGCTGTTTGCATGACATTTTGACAGCGCTTAATGGAGCAAGCCAGATTTAGTCAGACGAGGACAAATTCGGAAGTACTGTATGTATGTGCCCATGCACTACACATTTATCCTCAACTTAATTCATGTAAAGAGAACATTGAAGCGATAAGGTTTAGGCCAAATTTAATTAGTTATCCGGAATTGAAGCAATGATAAATCTTTTATCTTAACCTGTCATTGTTGACCATGGACCGAGCAATTATTCTGCATTCTAATATGCCACAATGGCATGTACTATATGTACATCTATAATTGCCACAATGAAATTCAACTAAGATAAATGTTTCCTAAAGCAGAGTAAAAATATAGTTAATATGGTTAAAACAAAACAGTAAAACATTAAGAGCCTTTAATTTCAATACAAATATAATGCCAATTTTGTCCTAATTTTAAAAATGGATATTGTTTAGCGTTAAGTCTAACTCCTCCAGGACCCCCCAAAACTCACAAGACAGAAATGTGTGTATATATATATATGTGCATGCTTGTACTGGGAAACAAACAATAGAGAGAGAACAAACAACATTTTTTTATTGTTGTTTTTTTCCTGAGAAACTAATATTTTATTCAGCTGTCTGTGGCAAACAGAATATGTGAAATGCAGACAGTGGTTTCCATTGCTTTCTGGACAACAAGAAAATCATAGAATTTTGACACAGTAATTGTGCTGAATTTAGTAAACACAAATTCCACACTACACATCAAGAAGCACTAATCCACACTTTCTATACATATATGACACGTGTTTGATTATGTATGATTATTTTGATACTACAAAATTACATGTAAAGTGCATTTAAGGATAACATACTTGAAAGGATATTTACTTCTAGATGTTTAGTGGTTCTGACAAATCATAAACAATATTAATCAATGAGTATAAAATATTATTATTATTGTTATTTCTGTTGTTGTTATCATGTACAACAGCAATAATGCTCATACTACTATTACAATACAACTATTCCTAATAGGAATAATAATAATTTTTACACACTTACATTTGCTGTGATATTTTAGCTATATATTTAGGAGGAACAGTCAATAAAAATGTATATAAGAAATCTTGTCAAATAATCTTTAAGAATTTTTTTATTAGGCTTGTAACTTCATTCAATTGTAAGAACAATTAGAATGGGCAGAGGTTCAGATGATGATGACTTTATTGTTTCCGTTAGGAAATTCTTTCTTTGTCATACACAATGAAAGATAGCCCAACATTTACATATATAGATTGTCATATTTACAGTCATAATGATGGCTACTTTTTGTTAAGGAGGGAGATGCTGGATGGCATATAGGCATGAAACAGATGATAGTATCTATGTCGCAAAAATATTTCCGAACCTGCATTTTTGCTTAGGCACTAAAACGCAACAAGACAAATTAGGCTTCATTACTGAATGTTTGTTTAACTTTTTACTTAGCTTAAAGGTATTTCTCTGTAATCATCCGTTGATAATTCTAACTATTCAAATGTTACAGGTTATTTATAGCTATTTTATTGCATTGCTTCAATGGCTGTATATTTTAAGGTTATTTTACATCAATATTGTCTCTATATAATGAATCAATTTTTTACCATTTAGCATTTATTGAAAACAGACCAATATTGTCTGTCATTCTGCAGCCTTGGACATAAAACATTAAAAATCTAAAATACTAACTTTAATATGAGCCGTTCGTCATAACACTATAGTACGAGTTTCTATGTCATTACAAGAAAAACCTACTAATGTGTCATACTGGAATCATAATATAAAAGACCAGGATTATTAGAATAATAACCCTTCGGGGTAACCATGGTGAAAATGTTAGCAGTAACTAAAGGTGCCCCTCTAAGTCCATAAGTCAGTATTTTATTCAAAATGTATCAAAATGAATAGTGAAAGCAGACTGGCTCTGGCAAGGGCTGAGGCTAGCGATGCCTGTATAATGACCCAGTGGGGATATTTCCCAGATTTCCTGGCAGGAATGCCCTTCACACGGGAGAAGGACACAATTCCAATGCACCTGCTGCACCAACACCCCCATGCACCTGCTCTGCCCCCATCATTACCCGTCGTGTTTCTCTTAAAGATTCATTACAGCGTCTACAAGCCACCGCACAGGTTCCAACTGGTGTCACTGGAATTTGACCCTGTACTAATAAACCACCTTGCCTGCCCATGGTTTAACCTGAAGGTGGTGGCCATTTGTCCACAGTGATATGCCATCACTGAACCTACATACATTCCCCTTCTCCCTCTACATGCTGAGAAAGTTTTATGATGGACTTTTGGAAGCCTGGGTTTTAATGAACGACTGTATGAATGTCAGGAGCAGTGTAAAAAAGCCTTGTATATCCGTTTCAAGCACCATTAGGATTCTCATTCTATCCAGTGAATGTCAGACTAGGGGCATCTACCATGCCGTGATTCTAATTCCTGATGAAGTGGGATCCACGTCACAGCCTAATGACGGACAGGTCGCAGAGAATGGGTTCCTGCCCAGGTAATTAGCCCTAATGAGGGCAGAGAGTGAAACTCTTCAGGGAGGCGTGAGCTCCAGCCCAGCTCTGGCATAGTGAGGGAAATCACATTAGGCAAAGCTGAAGTCCTTGGGACTGGACCCAGGGAGAATCCTGCAGGCCATTAATTAGAGAACTCGGTGACATCCACTGGCCTGGTGTGTATCCAGAGCAGAGCCACTCGAAACACGGCTAAATTATAGCATGCCAGACTGAAGTGAGAAATTCTCACAGGCCTGCATGCTACAATAGCGGTACACTTACAGCACAACTTCGAAAAGTTATTTGAATCACAATATGCCAAATGTATCACAAAGCATTGCTTTTTAACTATTACATTTGGTTAAGAGATTAGTCTATGCAGAACAATGAAACAAGAAAAACATTCTAATGGAAATATGATTTATTGGAGTAAGACAATACATTCTCATATTTATTGAGGAATGATACGTTTAAAAACTTGCTTTATTTTCAACACTATTTATGTTTTTATATTCAAGCCATGTATCAGTGATTTCAAAATTATTCACAATTTACTTGATCTAAATGGCACTAGAAATGTAGGAAATCTCCTTAGACAGATCACATTCTGAAGGAGGGCAGTTGTTTCTATTTGAAAATACCAGCAGACCTTGATTCCAGTGGCATGAAAAAAAGTAATATGTAGTTGTCAAGATTTGAGAAACCTCATTGTCGCATGTTGTTCTCATCTGCATACATTCCAACATGGCCCCTCTCTCATAATAATAGACATGACGGCCATCATGAGAAGATTATAGTATCACTACATCATTCTTAGAAACCCCTTGCCAAGTGATTTGATTTTTTTTACTGGGAATTAATCTACAATGTGCCGAAAAAAACATTTGGCAGTCATCTGAGCTGCCTGTGCTGTGTGCTGTCACAGGGTCAAACACTGTCACTTTGTCATTGTCAATGCTGTCCAAGCTTTATCCCAGAAGGACATTCCAGTTTGCATTTGTCTGTACACCTCCATTTCGAGCCAGATGCATGAAACTTCCCGCTTTTTTTCCTTTTTTCCACTTTTTTTAGAATAACGGTAGCACAAATTAAAATCTGCCTTGTAAGAGGAATATTTTACTGCATATGAGCAGAAGTATTACAAAACACATCTGCAACATCACCATTGTTGACCTCATTATGCACTAGTGGCCTATTTAAAGGTGTTTTGTTAATCTTATTCAGTACACCTTATAATGTAAACATTATTTTGTGTGCCAAACATGCCAAACTTAACTGATAGCTGTTATTTTTCCATCTCAAAATCTTGAACTTTATCATTATCTTGTGATGTCCTTACAAACTGAGCTGTGCTAATCTTCATCTTACCACACAAGAGAGACTCCTCTGGTTAATGGGGCACCTTCTGGCTGGAGGACCGTCTATGGCGGATGGATGTAAGCATTTTGAAGGACACAATTGCCAGAGTGCAGTCCCCTGAATGAAAAAAACAGACAAATATTTTGAGGATATTAAAAATGAAGACAAAAATGCACAAATTTATCATATATAATAAAAAGTTGTTATTAACAATATTATGGTAATCTCAATTTGAAAATTAGGACAAAAAAGTACAAATTGATAATATATGTAGTAAAAATGAATAATAATAATTGCCAGTATTAATAATAACAATTGTTAATATTATTCATATCATGTCATCTGAATTGATTTGACCACGGTCCTGATAATGGTATATCTTCTTCGATGTGAGGACTTTTTAAAGCTTTCTATCACAGCTTTTCAGCAAGAAGCAGTTTAATTCAAAGGGGCTGGAGAACAACTGTCTGTTAGCCACATAACAAAGGTCATCTAATTAGTACAAATCAATTGGTGCTCCACATGTAAGACTGTACCACCTACAGCTAATGCAATACCTTAGCTAATGCAGCGGGTTGAAGTGACATTTATAGACTCTCTGGAATCTGTATACAGACCACGTTCAATACATAATGATTGCTTTATCCAATTAAGACAAACTTTGCAGGGATGCTAATTAAAAAGACTGATAAATTATTGGCAGTCACACTTGAGCAGTTCATTCACTGCCATCAGTTCAAATAAGGTCATGCTTTAAACATATCATTTATTAGTTCAGAAACGAATTCGTTCAGAAACAAAATGATAAAATATCAAAACCAGGTTGAGGGAACCTCTTTTTAAAATATATTTTCTATTTTGTCTTTTCACTCGATTAATCCTGAAATGTTTTAGATTACAGAATCCTTCAAAACAAAAATCAAATTCCTGCATTCAGAGGGGTAGGTTTCCACTTAAAACTACAAATGACACATTTATGATGCACAACCAGTTTACTGCCTGACTGAGTGGCTGTTTTGTCAGCTATACTAAATAAGTGAAAATTTGTGTCAACACACAAACAGCAAAAAGGTTTACACATTTCAACCAAAATTAGCACCAATTTGGAATCATCAATCAAACTTCTTTATACAAAAATCAGAACTTGCAAATGCAGTTTGGAGGTGGAATTAAAAGCCCCGACAGGCAAGGTTCCTAATTGTCTCTTTTTCCATGTCACAACACTTATGCTCAAATCTTTAATTACAATCATACACTTTCTCTCAGCTCCCCCATCATTTTAGTAGACATTTCACATTCTACATAGTTAATGTTAAGGCAGTATTCCAGAAATAAGAAAAAAGTATTTGCCTCCATACATTATATACTCTGTAAGGTCCAGTTGTGATACAAACACTTCATGTAAAGCATTTGCAACAAATGTACTTTATACTGTGGTGAGAAAGACCAGCTTGCTAACAGAACCTCCTGATTTAAGTGGCCGTAGAGGATAAGTAGAGAAACACATTAAGGCGTAGCTTGCTAATTCTATTGTGAGGGAGATGCGTGTATGTGTATGCGTGTATGTGTACCTATGAAAGGTGGTTCAATTAAGAGTACTGAAAGGAAGTCCATCTTAGAAACATTGAGATAATGACTCTTTGTCTTTAATATTGAATAACACATTTCACCCAGTTTCATTGCATTTAATTGTGATTGTCATTTTTTATTTAAATAATTGGTCCAAAGAGAACTGAAATTAGCACAAAATTACATGAGAAATGAAAACATTACTCTTTGGAAAAACAGAACTACAGCTGACCTATGAATCTGACTATTATTCCTTGCAAATAAACAATGATTTACATAAGGGAAATGCATGTTATTTATTTCTATGATGAAAGTGGTGGTATAACCTTTACAGATACTGTATGTGCAAGAGGGAAGGTGAATCACTGCAGAACAGATTGTGATGATCATGAAGGAGTGTCAAAGAAAGTCAAAATTCTCCACCACAAAAATGTATATTTCAAGAAAGATGATTGTAAGAAATGAATTCAGAAAATATAGCAGACCATCATAAAATTAAAAGAGAACAATAAAGTCCACCTGCAACCCTGTTCAACGATAGGTGTGGGGGATGGGGGAAGGAAATCACTACTATTTCATTATTCAATGTAAATGTATACTTTGTGCAGCGGGATTGAAATGTTGATACTAGATTGCTGTGTATTTTCTCATTTTGAATCTCATTTAGGAATACCTACACGGAGGTTGTTTTTCCCGAGCAATTATGACAGTGCACACTGATCATTTAAAATGACATCAATTTTTAAATTCAGGATCAACACAAAATACTACATTTTAATTAGAATTTTTAAAAGACAATAATTTATTGCATAAGTATTCACACCCTTTACTAAGACACACCTAAATAAACTGGTGCAATCAATTGTCTTCAGAGGTCACATAACTATTTGAGTTGAGTCCACCTGTGTTTAATGAAGGTGTTTCAAATGATTTCCAAATAAATACACTTGTCTGTGAGAGGTCCCACGGGTGGTTAGTGCATTTTCAAATGAGAGCTTCATCATGAAGACCAAGGAACATTCAAAGCAAATCCGAGAAAAGGTTTTTCAAAAGCACCAATCAGGGGAAGGATATAAGAAGATCTCAAAGACTTTGAATATGCCCCGGGGCACTGTTCAGTCCATCATAAAGAAATGGAGAGAATATGGCACAACTGTGAATTTGCCTACAACCAGCCGTCCTCCAAAACTGAGCATCCATGCGAGAAGGGCCCTAGTTAGGGAGGCCTATGACAACTCGGAGTTAAGTCTTCCATGGGAGAAACTATCCATGTGACAACTATAGTCTGGGTGCTTCACAAATCTGCACTTTATGGGAAGGTGGCAAAAAGAAAGCCATTCGAGAAGAAAACTTGCATTAAATCTCACCTAGAGTTTGCCAGAAGGCATGTGGGAGACTGACTTTTTGCCATTAACTCTAGACACACTGTTTGGCACTGCACATCATCCCAAGAACACTATCCCTACCATGAAACATGGTGGCGGGAGCCTAATGCTAAGGGGATGCTTCTCTGCTTCAGGGATTGGAAAACTTGTCTTATGATTCTCTGAAGTAAAAAATTGTGAAAAATGCTGAAGGGTTGAATAGTTTTTTTACCCACTGGATATGAGGGGAATCAATTTTCAGTTTATTAATGCATACAATTGTCTATAATGCATACAACTAAAATCTGCATATTTAATTTTTCTAAATAAATGAACAAAATTAATTGTACTGTTTGTCCTTGATTAACAAATGCAATTATATGCAAATTAGATGCAAATTTCTTGCAGAAGAAACACCCTTGAACACCCATTTAAGGTCACAACACAAGAGAATTTTTGGGTTTCTGTCTGGCTTATCCCTTCCCTGCTGTATACATTAAACTCACTCATGTCTTTCAGGTTCCAGGTCCTCTTTCATTAACTGTGTATTATGTTGAATTACTGGTAACTGGCTAAATAAATTAAACACTTGAAAGGTGAAGGAATCTGGAAGCTCTGTTCTGGTGTGGGGTGAATTGTCCTGGCATGATTCAGGTCCACTCAACTCCTTTGAGGGCCAGGTAAACGCCAATAAGTACAAAGCCATTCCGAGTGATCACTGTCTATCCTATGGTGAAGCATTTCTATCCTGATGG
The DNA here is from genome assembly GCA_029706075.1 of Aldrovandia affinis. NCBI lineage: Eukaryota > Metazoa > Chordata > Actinopteri > Notacanthiformes > Halosauridae > Aldrovandia > Aldrovandia affinis. The sequence continues at coordinate 1,042,915 of JAINUG010000152.1, read as the reverse complement.
GAGTGGTTGCTTCCAGAATGACAATTCTCCTGTTCACAGGGCACGAGTGATCACTGAATGGTTTGATGAGCATGAATATCCTATGCCAAGGCCGTCTCAGTCAATAGATCTTAACCAATTTGAACACTTATGGGAGAGTCTGCCTGGAGTGGTGCCTGAGACTGCATTTTCCACCACCATCAACAGCGAATTATGGAATTTCTTGTGGAAGAATGGTGTGGCATCACTCCAGTTCCAGACACTTGTAGAATCTATGCCAAGTGCATTGAAGTCATTCTGGAGGCTTGTGGTAGCCCAATGCCCTATTAAGACACTTTATGATGGCGTTTCCTTTATTTTGGCAGTTATCTGGAGATAATATACCATTGATGATGTAATGCGAGTCCTCCTCTATCCCAGGGTTCTGCAGTGCCTGTGGCACCTACTATTCAGTGATCTTAAAAAAAAGTAAAAAAACGTGTTAAATAATTTTTTTTCACTTTTTTCTCGTAATTTAGCACCCAATTATATCCTCATATTTATTTCGATTCGCCCTCCCCCACAAACTCACCGCCCATCCTCCAAGTCAAGCTAATTCAGAGGTCAGCAATGATCCGCCTCCTCCAAGACAGAACTCACCCACCTACTTCTGGAGACACTCAGTGATCTTTGGTGGCTGAGAATAGAGGCGTGTCCCTGGAGTTCTTTGGAAGTTACCTGTACATCTGCTCAGTTTTATAACCCAACTGGTGCTGGCCTGTACACAAGGAAGTTGTGGGTAGAGCCTGCAAGCTGGTACACCTCTATCTGCATGGGCACTAGAGACTGAGCTACAACAGAGGAATTCTGGTTTCGCCTACTTTTCCACTATATTTTATCTTGAGAGGAACTAGAACCACACACAGTGTATATCACTACTTCAATCATAAAGCTAAGCTTGTACTGGTGAAAAGGAACCATGCAGAGAGCTAGGTGTCATGCCTGCTGCAATCATAATATACATCTTATTTTATCATTTTATCTTTGAGTCATCATCAGATTAGCCAGATTTAAATATGTAGGTACTATTTCAAGAATCTTAAAATTGCTGTTACCCCAAATTTTCACTATTGGTTGCTTATTATAGCTGCTTAGCCTGTGTTTAGTTTATCCATAAAAGCGCTTATCTAATTGCTTTAAAAAAGTTTCTCTTTTATTTTTTTCCCATTTTCTCCCAATTTGGTGGCTCCCAATTGTACCCTCATCTACTTCAACCAAAGCCAGGCTGGGGCCGCCTGGGGTCGAACCCAGGCTGCAGTGAGCAACCTGTACCTAGAACAAGTGCCTTTACCGGTTATGCCACTCAACAACCTATCCGTATATTTTAGCTACTGTTGGTAATCTCAGACCAGCCATTACTCCCAAACTAACCTTTCATAATGCAATGGAGAAGCAATTGTGCAGCCCCAGGTCTGCCAGCTTTGGCTCAAGCTGGTTCTAACCTGGTTCCACCTCTATAGTGGAAATGGGGTTATCTGATACGCTCATTCAAATGGCTTGAAAACTACACCACACCCCAGTGTTCCTCTTAATATCTCATGAAGTCCTGCTATTAATGTCTGCCTCCTGTGCCTTGCAATACAGCCGACCTATGCAAGGGTCTAAATCACCTCATTAAAAAAAAAGAAGAAGGCAAAACAGTACTATGATTAAAAAGGACAGATGCACACATTCTGATCCTTTAGCTTCCAGTCTTTGTGCAGGTATGTGCTTGCTCTTATAATTACCCTTTTATATCGAGGCTGAGTAATGAAGCAGAGGTTCAACTTTCTTTCTGTGTCTTGCTCCGTAACAGCCATAACATAGCTCCATAACTGCCCGGGGGTCCATGGCTTCTTGCTGTTCTAGGTCACTAAGTAGCAAGCACTGCCTCCACAGCCTGTAAGCTGTCATAGTGACCAAATAAAAATGTGGTTTTGTCTTATATTGAGCCAATCGGAACAGCAAATAACTTCCCCCTCAATGAGATATAAAGCTAATTACATGTAATTTACCTGCATAAAAATATATGCAATGTTTTATTACTTCAATCCACTACAATTCTGAAATGAGGAGTAATGATCACATTGCTGGCCTTTGCAATGACTTCACACTGCAATTACACTAATGCTAATGGTCGGGTAAATCTGTGATATTTGCAAAAGGCAATACATTGTAAAATTTTAATCATTCTCGGAAATTCCAGCAGGTTATTGAAGTACATCAAATTATTAAAATATTTGGCCTGAAGAGTAAGAGGAGCTAAGTAAGATTAGTAGCACAAATGAAAAAAAGAGTTATACCTAATTAATACTTTAGGCAAGATTACTCATTATAGGATACAAAATTTAAAACATTTCACTATATAGAAACATTTTCCATCATCTCACACAGTAGGCAAAATCCTTTTCAATTTGGCCTTTGGCTCTGGTAGGAATTCTACCCATGCGGGCTGAGGAATATGTGACCATGTCCTTTTCACAACAGCTGGATAAACAGCGGTGCAGCATTCTAGAATTTTAATTAGATGTAAAGCCTGCACATTGAGTGGAGAAAAAGCAAGCAGCATCTGACTGTGGACTGAAACTGAATTGTTTGTTTTGTTCCGTTCATTTTTTTTGCTTGTGGTCCATTGTGGGTTTATTGGCTTGAAGACCCAGGTCAGTGTAAAATGATTTATGGAAGAAAGACAAAGCCAATTACCTGCACAGGAACAACTCAATCTGTCTACATACTTCCCACTTCTTTTGATTAAGCCAGTGCACACTGCACAGCAAAATGAGAAGCCTGAATCACACATCTAAATGATTCCACCTGATTCATTGAATGTCTGCATTATCTGTTGCTAGAATACACAAATAGAATATAGAAGCAGCATTTATTTCCAGAACTCTCCACCAGTGTCTGGACACCATCCCCAGAGGAGCCCTATGCCTCCCCTGTTGCTGCATGTTCAGTTCCTTCAGGTGTTGCCGAGGTCCCTTCAGGGACCTGAGGTGGGGCCAGAGACAGCACAAATCTGGACAAAATATAAAAATATATACACTATATAAGGGGTTATCACTGCCACTAATGAGGGAACGTCTGCATCAGCAAGAAATCAATTAAAGTAAAAACAAAGTAGCATGAGCATTATCATTGTAATGCTACGTCATACGAAATGGGTTAAATCCAGAGGAAACATGAATATCACATCTGGTTGTGTGTGTGAAAGCGCATGCATGTGTTCACATGCTGAATATATACAGCATATCCCAAATGTAAGTATGTGTGTGTGCATGCATGAAATCATATTCATCTTTTTTTCCTCAGATATGTACATGCCATGTGTGGTAGCCAAAGCAAATTACTTCACAAATAATATCAGAATATCAGAATAGAGATCAACAAGCCTTAATGTGTGTGTGTGCGTATATGTGTGCCCACATGCATGTACATGTGTGTGGTGTCGTAGTACAAAATGGGTTGTAGCCAGTGGAAACTTGAATGTTACATAATTTCAACTCTTCCATAAAAGACAAGGAGACCATACTTCCAAATAAGCATAGGCCTATACACCTTCTGTAGCTAAATTAAATGGTACATTAATATGATTCAATCTATTTTGCAATGCCTCTTACATTTTAAACGATTAAGATCCTCAGTCATTCACTCAAACAGCAAAATTTCCATACATCAATTTCCATTTCTAAAAGACAAAAATCGAATGAAATTCTGCAATTACTTAAAGATTTTAAACAAAAAGTATTCCAATCAAACATTTTTTATGAAGTGACAACCTCACCAGAGCATTAACTGTGAGGAAAGATAGTTCCAGAATGCCATACCACTCAGATTCCTCTAATCAAACTCCATTTGGTGGCGTGCAACAATTGCACTTACCAGCACTCATTAGTTTAAATGCTGATGGCATTGAATGCACCTTATCTGCACACATAAGATACAAGGCGAATCAGGTTTTGGATACACCGTGCACAGAATGCGATAGACAAGTTAACTATGATTATTTCACCCCTATTTGGAGCAGTTTCAATGTGATCGAAAGTCTAAACTGTAGAAATTGCACCATCATGTGGCGCATACAAGAATGACAGATTGAACTCATCCCTCAATATAAAAATAACTGAATAGTTTCTCTAAAAAGTGGCCAATAGTTTCACAGTTCCTATTTAAAAATACCTGGACTAAAAGTGAAAAAGATAAACAAGTCATTTTTATTCAAAGAAATAGATAAATAAAAATAGATTCATCTTGTGATATAGATCTTTTTGCTGGATATTATGTTATCAAGAGAGAAATCACGGACACTATTCAAAGTAATGAATCAGAGTGAACAGCACAAGAACTTCAAACAAAACCAGCCTGCTAACTTAGGCTCCTCAGTGGAATAAAACCAACATTTACTCATTTGAAAACAAACCAATTTTTCCATTGGGAACAATGGCACACAAAACCATGTCAACCCAGACAGTATTTTCTATATTTATTTAAGTAAAAATGGAGTTATAAATATTGCAGGAGAGGTGGAAACAGACATTCCCCAGACCCAGGTACAGCCCTCATCACAGATTAGTGGTAAATGTATTGAGGAAGACAGGATAAGCTTACTATCCATTAGTTGTTTATTACTAAAGTAATGAAAAATTTAACACCAAAAAAACAAGTTATTTTGTCGATTTGAATTGTAAACTCAAGAAATTTTTAAAAATATACCACTGATAAGACATTATTTAATACACATTCCTTGCAAATAAAATCATAAGTTATCGTGGAGCCTTCAGCATGCTGGATATAAAAACTAAATATTAGACAGGTTTCTGGGAAACAATGAACTTCAACAATACCCTCCTTGAAATAAATTTACCTTGGAAAGTTGATCAAGTGCTCAAGAGGCTAATTAGCAGATGTGAAGTGTTGAACGGTGAAGGGTGAAGATTACATTTTGGAAAGAAATGTATACTACTTGAACCTAAATTACTTATTCACCATATACATACAACAGCAATAGATTAACCATGAACACAACCCACCTATGCTCTATTTACAGAACACAATGAGTACAACAATATCTATTATGATGCACAAAGAACTCCACTACTGCTTGCCAGGACAGTGGTCTTGCCCATCTTCTTTGGCCTCTTCCCCGGTCTTTTCCTGTTCCTTCTGGCCAAGGACACGGTCTCCAGCTCCTTCATCTTGCTTCACGTCCACCACTTCCTGTCCAACTGCCCCCTTGGCTGATCCTTCAGTACTTTGAGGCAGGTTTTGCTCTTTCACCACTTCCTGTATGTTGAACTTTCTGAACAGCATGTAGTCCCTCACCACACTCACACAACACACATTTTTAATCACCTCGATTATGATGGTACACTCGGGGTTAGTGAGATCCACTTTATTTTGGGGATTCATTTTTCCAACTAATCCTAAGAGGAAAAGTAAATAAACATAAAACAGAAGTGCTTCAGTTATTTACCCTTGAAATTTTACCTGAAATAAATAATCAACCATATAAAAATGTGTCATTAGAAATCAGCCATTAAGAACATGTATATAACATATATATATAACATACATATATTCTCCTACATTTGACTCAGAGGTAAACATAAATCAGCAGATCACCTATGGACTCATTGCTTTGTACCCATCTCTCTGATCCTCTCTGAATTAAATCTGGAAATGTGGTGGTCACTCATTTAAAAAAAAATCAAATCAGTTTCAAATGACAGAAACAACTACTTCTTAGATTAGCGTCTTCCCTGCTGAATCAATGTACACAGAATGGTTTCCTAATTCTTTTATGTGTCTGGGAAGAGATGTGAGCACTTACCTGCCAAAGCCTTAATGACTTCCTCCCTCTTGTTGTGGCTACTGTTGCGGGCCTTGAAGACAATCTGAAAGGTTCCCTGGTTAGGGGTCTTGAACCATGGTTCCAGGAAGCTTTCCAGATACTTTTCCATGTCCTCAATGAAGGCCTTACAAGTTCCGCTTACAGGCAACATCCTCAGGATAACCCGAGATTTCTTCTTTTTTGTTGTGTGTAGGTCTTGCAAAATGTGGTGCACCAGCTTGTCAGGATCTGAGGGAGAATAGGACATTTTATATAGAAAAATAAAATCAGTATGATATTTTAAGGATGAAAACAATTAAACAGAAATACAAGTAGTTTATTCTGGTAGTTGTTAAGTGAGAATACTTTGCATATCTTTTAAATGAAAGCAGATTCCCATGACCCTGTGAGCATCAGACATAGCCAGAGGTGCATTCAATTACATTCAACCTTTGATTTAGAACAAGTGATATTTATAGACAAGCTTAGACACTCCCAACAAACAACATAGCTACGTAATGACTGGACAAAAGGCAGTGAGGGATAAGAGAATTTCAGGTGTCTCCAGAGCATTTGCAGTAAAACATATTAGCATTCACTGTGCTAAACTCCAGACATGCACAACTGCAAGCCCATGCCGCTTCTGCGGCTGGGGTGTCTCAGCTTCAAGACTTCCACAGCCCTCCAGTAGAACATCAAAGTACTGACAGCTAAGGATAAATTGCATATCACACCAGACATCTAACAATTCTTTATATTACATGGCAGGAGCTAATCCTTCATGAACGAGAAAACTAGAAAACTCAGCCTGACAGGTATGCGCAGCCAACACTATTTTACCCCCAAACTTCTCATCTGCCTCACTTTGTGTGACGCCAACCTAAGGACAACATGAATGTATGAAATGTAACTAGCATGTGTACCAAATAAAAGTGTCACTCTCACCTAAGTGTTGTGTCCTAATGAAGACAACATTATTAGCCCCACTGTCAAGAGCCTGGAAGCGCCTCTCCCTCTTCTGCGTCGATGAGCGTATCTGTTTAACCTCCTTTTTCAGGGCTGCCTCTGCATCATCGTCATCATCCGCACCATTGTCAATATCGCTGTCACTCTCTTCGATGTCAGAAAACTGAAAGAGGAGGATAGCTATAATATTTTCAAATGAGCAATTACCAACTAATCAGAATATTACTTAGGACATTAAACAGTTCTATAATACATATTCTGGGTAGGGCAGTTGATAGTTAAAAGAAACTGTTGAAAAAAGGCGGTGTTACCTTCTCTGGTCCATACAACTGGTCCGCATACTCGTTTAGGAGACTGAAGGCTTCGGATGTACATTTCCTCTCATTCATGTTGCATGTAATGAGAATTCCCTGCATTCCAACCTCGAGTTCACGAGAGCCTTTATACTTTTTGTTTCCATAATTGGCGTAGCGCTTTTTGCTTCTTTTCCTTGATTCTTGCGTTTCGGCCATTCTTCGCCTCTAAACAAAACGAAATCAATCTGTTGGCGGACAAAACGAAAACACAGACGTGACAACCTAGTTATCAAACACTCGATACCGGATAGGTAACTTACGAAACACTGTCGGTGTACATGTAATGTTGCATGACTTGCAAAAACTGCACATTTTGTCAAGCTAGCCAGATACTCGGCTTCATAAAAGTAAGTCCTCTGTTATCTAGACAGTCAATTATTTATGTTGCATATTAACTAGCACTAGCTAGCTAGCTAGCTAGCTATGCAGGAAACTGGCCGCCAATCTCCAGCTAGCAACACCTCATGGCAGACGTTGTCGAATTAAAATGTAATATAGCATTCTATTATTGGGAAAAATCGCTTTTTCATGACATTGCACAGACAAACCTGATACGTGTTTACAATCCCAACGGCGCTCAATGTTTCACACGTGCAATATCTCAGATCTTCCCACCGCTTTATCGTCGCGTTGTTGACGTCATCTCGCAGCGACGCAGACCTGTCGTTGATCGTTTAACTTTCAGTTGGATAAGCAGAAACATTGACGCACCCATAAAATGAAAAGATAACATAATGTAACATGTAGTGAATTTTAGTATTGCCAAATGGTGGTATATAGTGAGACAAATGCTTAATTAACCACGTTGGTAAAAGGAGGAACAGTAATTGGTTTGTACTTGTGCACAGCATGCCATCAGGTCAGATGGGTATGCTTGAGAGGTTTAATAGAACCTTGGGTACGGTGCTCACACAGCCCAAAAAATTGATTTGATGTAGACATAAAGGTCCTTTTCAGGGAGACAATGTAAGTGTAGGTGAGAACCAATCTGACTGCGATGTACAATTTACTGAATACGCAAATAAGGAATACACAGAAAATATTTTTCATAGAAGAAATCAATCATTGTTCTTAGTCATTTCAAATCACAATACCCAAAAAGGACCCCAAAACGTGTAAACAGAAAATGATTTCTGTTATTCCATAAAACCTTTGAATTTCAATATATTCATAATTCACAAGTGACTAATCAAATGACTAATTGATTATAATTGTTGAATTTTATGAGACTGAATAAATATAATCTGGTGAGGTAAAAACACCTTGCCCACAATGTGCTTCTATCTGCAAAAATAATATCAGCTAATATGTCAATACTTCTTCACACAGAGAGTTGTCAATGCCTGGAACAGCTTGCCAGGTCGGGTAGTAGAGGCAGAAACGCTTGGGCTATTCAAATCCAGGCTAGATGTAGTACTAGATACTCTTTAGATTAGGAAATGATGAGCCTAGATGGGCCGAACGGCCCGTTCTCATCATTATGTATTCTCATGTTCAAGTTCAATTTCCAAATGAACCAAACGGCTGCTTAAATTTTTATAGCAAAGCCAAACTATTGACAATCCTTAAGTGACTCAACATATGAGACTGATTGATTATAATTATTTAATTTTATGACTGACTAAATATAACCTGGTGTGGTAAAACTACACCTAGTCCCTACATATTTGTTGCCCCAGAAGAGCATATAATTTGGCTCTATTCCATGTTTTTGTGGTATCAAAACGATTACATTTGAGAACTAATAATCCCAGCTAGAGTGCAAATTACAAACAACCACTAGATGGTGGTGTCGCCATATAGAAAGGCCTGGCTCCCCAACCTTTGTATATAACGAATTTGAGTATCTACTATGGTTCAATAGTAGATACTCAATGCCTATTGAGTAATGCCTATTAGTCCTAAATAGAATTATTAAACTTTACTGTTAATAATTATAATTGTCTTCCAACAGTGATAATTTTTTTAAACATATCCCCAAGAAAAAGGCATCAGGCAATTTCAGGTCAAAGATAAAACAAAATCGGAAATTTTGTTTTTTTACAGCCATCAAGATAATCCAAGATCAAACCAAGAGAAAAACTCATATGTATAAAACAATACTAAAGTTTGCGGTCTGTACGTAGCACCTTCGCTCCTACATCAGAATTGTGTGCTTAATGCCATGTGCGGAGAGCAGGAGCCAAGGGGAGGATTGAGCAGAGAGAGAGAGAGAGAGAGGGTGAGGGCGGGGGCAGGGGTGGGGGATCAGCCCAGTCCACTAGGATCCAGGTTGCGACAGTAGGTGGAGTTTTAGAGTCGCACCGCTGTCGGACGGAAGGATTTTGTCTGCCTCTCTGTGCTGATCTTCGGTTGCTTTAGCCTGTTGCTAATGAGGCTCCACTGATCTACAAGAGGGCTGTGCAGGGGGTGGGAGGTATTGTCCCGAATTGCCTGCAGTTTTGTCAGCATTATCTTCTCGGTCACAACAGATAGGGGGTCAAGCGCCACTCCCAGCACAGAGCCGGCCTTCTTAACCAGTTTGTTCAGTCTGTTGGCATCACCCCCTTCACACTACTCCCCCAGCACACTACAGTGTAGAAAATGACACTGACCACCACTGACTGGTAGAACATCTGCAGCATAGTATTGCATACATTGAAGGACCTCAGACTCCAGGTAAGTAGAGCCAGCTCTGACCCTTCTTGTAGAGGGCCTCCGTGTTAGCAGTCCAATCCAGTTTATTGTCCAGGTGTACACCGAGGTACTTGTAGGATCCAACCACCTCCACATCCTCTCCCTTGATGGAGATGGGTGACAGCGGGGGCTTTTTCCTCCGGAAATCCACAACCATCTCCCTCGTCTTGCTCACGTTGAGCTGTAGGTGGTTCTGCCCACACCACTTCACAAAGTCATCTACCACACCCCTGTATTCCGCCTCCTGCTCCTCACTGATGCATCCCACCACAGCAGAGTCATCAGAGAACTTCTGGAGGTGGCAACGTGTACAGGGTGAAGAGGTGGCACCGTGTATCCAACAGGCAGTTCTGCAGTCTCAGAGCTGTGACAATCCAGGGCATCCACCTTCATCTACCTAGCTTTTCAAATGTGTTAAAAGCACTGGAGAAATCCAAGAACATGATTCTCACAGAGCTGTCCAGGCTATCCAAATGTGAGTAGGTCCTGTGGAGGAGGTAGATGATGGCGTCATCCACACCAATGTAATGTTGGTAGGCGAACTGCAAGGGGTCTAACCAGGGGCTGACTAGTGGCCTGAGATGGGCGAGGACCAGCCTCTCTAGGGTCTTCATGGCATGGGATGTCAGCGCCACAGGTCTATAGGTTTTTAGGGCTCTGGGTCTTCCCTTTTTCAGCACTGGTACCAGGCAGGATGTTTTCCATAACACAGGGACCTTTTGTAGTCTCAGATTCAGATGTGGTCATAGATGTGTTGCAGTATTCCACATAGTTGATTGGGGCAGGTCTTCAGCACCCTAGCACTCACCCCATCCGGACCAGCTGCCTTGTGAGGGTTCAGTTTCCCCAGTGCCCTTCTCACTTGGTCAGTAGTGATGGTGGCAGGAGTGGGGGAAGGGGGCTGAATGCCATTTGGATTCCTCCTGGGCAAGGAGGGTGGGGGGGTGTCAGTTCAAAGCTGGACAGGTATGAGGTCGGGAGGTGTGGGTTGGGGGGTGGGGGTGCCAGAGCCCTATCGATCTCGTTAGCTCTACGTTGCCACTCACACCTCTTTTGTTGTTACATAGCCTATAGCCTGTGATAGACTTTATGCCCTTCCAAACCTCTCGGGTGTTGTGAGCCACCAGTTTAGCCTCTGTCCTCCTCCTAAACTTCTCCTCGTCTCCCCTTATCTGACGTTTCAGATCACTCTGTGCATGTTTAAGCCCCTCTTTATCCCCAGACCTAAAGGCCCTTTTTTGGCATTGAGGAGGGCTTTTGTATCCTAGGTGACCCAGGGCTTATTTAGGTAGCACTTGACCTGCCTGGTGGGAATAGTATTTGCCACATACCAGTTCATGTAATCCGTGACAAGGATGGTCAGTCCATCCACGTCATCACCATACTCCTTACAGAACTCATTCCAGACCGAGTCCCCAAAACACACCTTGAGGTCATCTGCCACCTCCTTTGTCGACTTCGCAACAGCCTTGGATGTTACTGGCTGGCGTTTAATCAGGGGAATGTAGTTTGGGCAGATGTGCACATGGTTATGGTCAGAGTTGCCTAGTGGGGGCAGGGCTGTAGCACAGTAGAGCTCCTTGATGTTTGTGTACAGTAACTCCAGTGTTTTATTGTTCCTAGTGGGACACTTGACATACTGCCAAATGTAGGTAGTGTGGGCGAGAAGTCTGCATGGTTAAAATCACCAGAGATTATCAAGAATGCATCTGGATGTTTGTCTAGTTGTCTGGCAACAGCTGAGTGGATGACGTCACATATGTGGATATCTCAGTGGAGGGGGATATGTAGATAGCCACCATGATCACAGAGCCAAACTCCCTCGTTAAATAAAAAGGTCTGCTAGCAGTTCAATGTCTTTGCTACAAATAACCTACTTTACATGGATGTTCTTTCCATGACACCATGTATCATTTACTAGCAAAGCAAGCCCACCTCCTCTCCTCTTACTGCAGCTGCCAGTGTCTCTGTTGGCTCTCGCTGTAACAAAGCCATCCATCTTGCAGTGTGAGTCCGGTATGCTCGCATTCATCCACGTCTCCGTAAAACATAGAATACTATACTCTCCATAAGCGTGGTCATTTCTAACAAGGTTGCAAAGTTCATCCACCTTGTTAACAATACTTCTTACATTACCCATAACTATTGTGGGTAACGTAGGCTTAAATCTTCTTGATCTTGATTATTGTTCAATCTAAATGTAATAATACTTGCCTAGTTGGCCAACTAATTGACATACTATAGTGTTCAGTGCTTTTGTGACCTTTACAACAGTGTTAGATCACCCGATTGTTAGTTAGGCCAGTGTCACGTTGTTTCTGAAGGTTCCAAAGCCCCTAAATCCAACCTGAACCAGATTTGACCTTAAGATACAGTTTTCCTGGGGCCTCGAATAGCGTAGCGGTCTAACACACTCACAATGACTGGTGCTTTGCGAATCAGAGCTACCTATTATGGTTGCAGTTCAAAACCCGACTGTGTCAGTCTGGCCCTGGCTGGGAGTCCCGATCGGGGGCGGCATTTGGCTGTTTTGGGGGTTGGGTATCTTGGCTCGTCGAGAAGCACGAAGGATGTCTCCAGAAAAGTAGGTGGGCAAGTTCCGTCTCGGAGGAGATGGATCATCACTGGCCTCGGAGCATAGCTTGCCCCATAGAGATGGGCAGTGAGTTCGTGGGAGAGGGCGAATCTTAATAAACAGAGGGTATACTTGGCTACATTATTAAAAAATGTAATTAAAAAAAAGATAAGTTTTCAATCCTTGAGCTCAACATCATCTGGGTCCCTCACTAACTAGGTCATAATTGTCAGTGCTCCACCCTCCAGACACCATCTAAATTATGTTCAGACTAACACCTCCACACTATTAATCTCCAACTTCATAGTTTTTCTGCTGTATCAGTTTGTCATGCTTCATGATTTATTGCCAATTAGCTTATGGATGTTAAATACCTGGATGTCTGACAGTTTTAGGAACAACATTGTCAGCCCTCAACAAACTGTCATGGATGAACTGCTGACTAAACATGAACTGTTGAATGAACTGTTGAATGGACTAACTGTTAACGGTTAACGGTTAACTGTAACCACCATGGAGTGTTTGAACAACTTTGTGCTTCCAAGAAGTAGTGACTCAGTCATTCCTCTTAGAACCAAGGGGGATGTAGGCACACTGCCTGGGGCCAGTAGCCTTAAATTAATAGTTATTCAGTCCTGTAACAGTTTTGAATGCACTCTAATGGCAATCTCTCAGCAGCAGTCTAAAAGATCTAAACCAATTACAAGGTGAGAACTCATCTCCCCTCAGGTAATAAAACCATCATTTATACACACCCAGCATTCCAGCTTTAATCATTTATACACCTCTGACCAGCCCTAGACAGTACTCCACCTGTTAGTTGTTCTATAAATAGTTGTCGAAATGACGGGACCAGCTGTACACCTTAAAAATAACACCAGTTCTTTCACATTTTGTATTTGGCCGGTTTACTGGGTTTATTGCAGGACCCAGGTAGTGGGAGGGGATGTGGGTATCCCCCACTGTGAGTCATATATGGGTCTCATTTCACAGGACAGTCTAAAAATCCTTTTGACAGCTGTTAGTTCCTGAGTCAGCCATTTGTCCGATGATAGGTCATCCAGACCACAGAACTACAGTGCAGGGAGGGAGAGAAGCTGGCTATTACAATCATACAGCCAGCTCTTTACAACCCTACAGTGTCATGGAACAACACGTGGAGTGACATTTTGCATACATACTCTATACACATATATCCACAAAGTACTAGACAAAATGGATATAAACAGATTGAAGTGTGCATTGTTTTGTATGTATAACTTTCTTACCTTTTGATTGTGCCATTTGTTCTTCCGTTACTATAATACCTTCTGTGAAGGTTTACAGCCTTTTTTAGGAAATAAACGACCACAACAGTTGTACCAGCGGCAATGTCTCCTGTCTTAGGTTGTCTCTTAAGTATTGCTGCTTAACTATTTGTCCAAAAATTAATAACAATAACCATCACTGAAAGCTGAAAAACATGTCCTGGGAAAACATGCAACACTGGTATTAAACATATGTTCACATTTCTGTTGCCCTCCTGCTGTAGAAACTGAAGGGATTATCATGGGAGAACAGCTTGATTAAACCATTGCATTGATCGAGAGTGATACAGAGAAAGATTGGTATTTGTAATGTTTGTAGTGTTAAGACAACATAAAACAGACAACCTATAACATTCATTCAGTATCATTCATTGGCAAATTTGTACCCATCAACAGTCACCACAAAAGAGTTATACAGACATCTTCAAAGGTATATAGATTTGAATAGGTTCTTATTAATTTCATATGCTGTTTAGAAAAAAACAATTCCCCATGTAATATTTATATTTGCGGCCATAGTGTAATACAGTTGATCAGTTGAAAGAAGCATTTGATTCCATCGGTTTCCAAGCATGCAAGATAAAGATGATGTGCATGTTAAAAAATCTAAAGGAACCTTATGGCACCAGTGCTTTCCTAAGTTTTAAACAATCCACACGCTTCTTACTGTGAAATCAGAATCTACCTTAACACCATGAACACCAAGGATTGTCCTGGCATTCTAACCTATCGGGGTGACAAGGTAGGACATGGGCATCCTCATATGCTCTATTATTATTTTTATTAATTTTTTTATTTGAGAGCTTCTTAGCTGTACCAGAGTTAGCTATAAATCTAATTTACATCTGTAGCCCCTGGGCAGGAAACAGAGAAAAACATCTCCGTTAAGAAAATGAACTGCTAATATTCTTTATTATAGTACCGATAAGATGAAAACTCTTGACTGAACCATGACTAAATCAGGCACTTTTACAGAGAAAGTTTTTTAAATAAAATAATTTTTAGTTCATTAATCAAATAGTGATAAAAAATGTTTTTAAAGCTATTTCAGTCAAATTTAAGACCCATGACTGAAAATGAAAATCAAACACATTCATCTTCCATACTTTTACTCTCCAACCTACTCCAGAGACCTTCATATTTACTTTCCTCTCATTCACTCCAGTTCCCCTTTTTAAAAAAACCTTTTTCTAGAGCAGTTAGTCTAGAACATAATTTACTCCATGCCGTCTAGTGCACACAAAATTTTACTCTTGATCGGACTCCAATTTGACCTAATTAAACATTTCAATTCCAACACAGTTCCAAAACAGTTATCGGGTTTCTCTAAACTATAGGCGGAGCCAGAGGGGTGTCCGGGATGGCACTGGACACCCCTGATATCTGATTGGCCACCCCGGGTGCCACCCTAAAATGAAATTTGCTATTAGCAGTTTGATGCTGATTGACATCTAATTTCACCTCTTGTTGAAAGAAGCGTTTATTTTGACATCCGGTGGTGCCTTTTTCAAATCGAGGATGAGGAATAGAGAATATTTCCACAGCTCACGAGTCACACGAGCAACTGACACAACTACGGCTGACCTGCGGCAAAAGCACCATATGTTGAAGTAAGTTTTAAATAAAACTTGTTTAGGTTTCCTGAACAACTTTTACGAAAGTTGAGACGCTGTGCATATGCATATTAGCAATTTCAATTTGTCTCCATAACAGACAGTTAATCAGATAAGAGAGATCGGTTCCCAATTTAGCCTAATGTTATATTTGCATCTGTGCTACTAATACACACCACACATATACAGTGCACTGTCATAAGTTACAGTATATACGAGTGTTTAGCTAATGTGGGGTAACTAGTACAGCTGTCAGTGTTCAGCAAGTTAACATTTAGCTATTTGAAATCCATTAACTCAGATTTTCGCACTTGAAATCAAAATGAACAATTGTTATATTTGCACATAGCCTGTTTGCTATCTTAAAGATGTAAGAAATTATAGCTACCTACTGCAGAGTAGGGCTAGCCATGATCTAAGTAGTAACTGATAGTTGATTTTAAGGTACAGTTATGATCATGGGGATTTGCAATTAAGATTGAGATTGGACTACAATGTGGGTAATTGGATGCTTAAGATGTCTTATTTTTGCATAGGGTCAATTAAAACAATCATGAAAAGAAAAGGAGAGATATCAGACTTATTTTTAAAGAAGAACAAACAGGCAGTTCAGGTGCAAGCGGACCCCAGCCCTTGCATCACCACCGGACCCCAAAGCAGCTCCCTACCTGAGGCTAGTCAGAGTCATGGACCCAGTCTACCACCACCAGGTCAGTGCATCTACCAGGCAGTCAGTCACATGCCCAGTCTTATGACTCTCACAACAAGGGTACTTTTTGAGAAGAGTTTTTTATCTTAGAAGAAATAGCAAAGCATGACCCTCTCATAGAGAAAAGGATGAACGCATGTGGCAATGCTAAGTACACAAGCCACCAAATCCAGAACAAAGTTCTTGAGGGCTTAGCTGAGATGGTACAAAGTTAAATAACAAGAGAAGTAAAAGAAAGTGAAGTTTTTAGTGTAATTGCAGATGAAACCAAAGATTTAAAGAAAACATCTTTCTTTAAAAATCTACAATAGTAGTGAGGTACTATTGATAATATTTTGTGCAGGCATATCTTGTGTTTTCTGCCAGGAAGAAAAAAACATATTGTTTGACTTGGGTCAGACTTGTCTGTACAAGTTGGTCATACCTGGTATGTGAAATTTCAGTGTCCATCTTATCTCCTTGGTGCTTGATCTTTACTTTCTGAAAATATTTAGGATGTTCAACACTTATAGACCCAGATTATATATTCATGAAAACAGAGCAACCCAAGTCTCTCCAGTATGTGAGTACAGTACTGTGTGTGTGTGTGTGTGAGAGAGAGAGAGTGTGAGAGTGTGAGAGTGTGTGAGAGAGTGTGAGTGTGAGTGTGAAAGAAATTGAGCTGCAGTTCCCAGGTGGAGACACTGGCTATTCATAGTATGTTAAAGCATTCTAGTGAAGTAACCCGAGTGGACTACACTATCTGCCACATTGAAGAACTCCGGGTTAAGTGAATTAACACTTCTATCTCTAATCAGCAATCATAGGATTCATTCATGCTCCTTAGATTCCAGGTTAGGGTTACACACTAATTTTCTGTCATGGTCTATGGACCCCCTGAAGTAGCCTTGCCCACCCCATATATAAAACTCTAGTTCCGCCACTGATAGGCCGAGCAATTTAAATAGGCCTTGGACTAACAGATCATGGACTATTAAAATCATGCTTACTCGTCACCGTATTAAGGAAAAATATATATATTTAAATCGATGTTGGGTGAACTATCACTTTAAGTGCCAGTCTATTATACAGTAATAGGCTACTTGTTGTGTGGTCTAAAGACAAGTTCCAAGATGTACAAAATAAATTAAATCAATCGGTATGCAATTTACAGGTAGGACATGTGTGTTTTACTCACATCAATGGAATTTCGTTTTAGGGCGTAGCCTACATGTTTCACCTCCTCTTACACAAGTGTAAGTCGCTTTGGATAAGAGCGTCTACTAAAGTGTAAAAATCACACAATAATTAAATAACATAACAAAAATAACTTCAATACTATTTACCTGTATTTATAGGCTAATAAATATAGCCTAGTTAACGATAGTTTCATGTTTTTCCCCCAGTATCGGATGCTAAATTTGAGGCGCTGCTTTAAATTGATTGAACATCCCTCTGTAGGCGGCGCGCTTCACCCAAGAGTCACTGTAATTTTGTGCATTGAAGTGGAAACGCACGCAGAGACAGAAGTTAGCTTGCATGTTTAAAACGGTGCAACTTGCGAAAGGATCAAATTAACCTTGTACTACGACTGTACCTGTTATCGGTTTTAACGGAACTCAAAATCTACCGCTGGGGGGTAAGCACGGTTTATTCTGACATACTATCAATTCACAATAGCGTCGAAACTAGCTATATCTTAGGTTCCTTGTCTGTGGTTCAAACAAATGGCGTCGAACAAAATCACATAAATAGTCTATCTATGTTTTAATACGATCGTTTTATAAATCTGTAGTGTTTAACAGGACGTGTACCACTTACATCGACTTACTAAAATCGAAGATCCGAAGCAAGATCTTGGCTGTATTAAAAAATCTATCGCTTTTATGTGGAATGTTGATTGTCCAAATCACGTGATGCCACTTTACCCTACAAAAATAAATGTGCTTGGTGATTGCTAGTTTGTATTGTGCACAAGTGCACGTGCTCTTTTGTGCGATCCAAAGTAAATTCACTGTAACATTCTTATGAAATAAAGCAAGACATGAGAAGCAATGTAGTTACCGTTGCAATTTATTATAACTTATTTTTGAAGCCTGTGACATTGAAACGATTGAATCTGTCACTCATTCACTTGTCTGCTGGGAACTCATTTTATTATTCATTTGCCTAGAAAACAGCTGGTTCCTTCCACATCTCGGTAGTTCTTCACTGTGTGATACAAAACTTAAAAGTGCACCTTTTTTTGTTTTTCAACACTTCTCTATGGTGATAAACCAAATTCCATATTCCAAAAACATATTGTGGCCATTCATTTATTTTAATTTCAGAGGATGATAATGTTTAAGTGCATGAAGAGAACACTCTCCCGCCGGGGAGTGCTACAACAGAGAAAGGACATCTTATGCTGTACCAGGGCATGGCATCAGGTCCAAGGACACAAAACATGTGCTCCTAACAACTTCAAACAATATGAAAACATCAGCCAGCTGTACAAGCCAGAAGTACCTGAATATTTTAACTTTGCCAAGGACGTACTGGACAAGTGGGCAGAGAGAGAAAAGGTTAATCATTTTCATATTGAAAAAGTTGTTCATGAAATCAATTGAATTTGTGGTTTGTGAACAATCTATACAATGGTATTGTTAGCATAATTGTATTTGTATTATTTGTATTTCTCGTTGGCGAAAGTTAAGTGAGAACCTGTAAATTAATATCTTGCTTTCCATTTCAGAATGGAGAAAAGTTACAAAATCCTGCCCTCTGGTGGGTAAATGATCAAAGAGCTGAGATCAAATGGAGCTTTGAAGAACTAGCGTTCCATTCTAGAAGACTATCCAATGTTCTGTCAGGCCCCTGCAATCTCCAGAAGGGAGACCGGGTACTTTTGATCCTACCAAGACTCCCCGAGTGGTGGTTGGTAAACGTGGCATGTCTGAGAACAGGTTGGTTGAAATATCAAATCTAGATTTCTATGCATATACAGAGCAAGAGGGAAAATAATACTTTATATCGAGGGTATTCAAATCCAGACCTTGAGGTCTGCAGGTATTTGCTCAAACCACGCACTACACCACCTGATTTAGAATAATTAGTTTACCTCCTTGGTCCAGGAAGCAAGCTAATTAGGGAAATCAGGTGGTGTAGTGCGTGGTTGGAGCAAATACCTGCAGACCTCGAGGCCTGGATTTGAATACCCCTGCTTTATATAAATAATAAATGCATTGAATTTCTATAGTGCGTTTCAAGGACCCAAAGATGCTTTACAGCAGGGTTACTGAACTCTGGGCCACAAAGCCAAATTTGGTCCTGGTTTTCCTTTCTCTCAGGTAGTTAATTGAACAATTCGTGCAATTGATTGGCCAGAATGTCTTCACACCTGACTCCCAGGTAAAGGGAGTGTGGAACAACAGCAGTGCTCAGCCCACGATTTGAGTAATGCTGCTTTACAGTATTGCACCAACATATGCTTGTGCTCGATTCATTGTTGATGTGCTCGATTTTTAACCTTATGGTTACCGATAAACCATTTAATTGGGAATAGCCTGTAAGATGTAGACCGGTTATTTTTCTACGATCAATTTAAATATAATATTGATACTGCAGTAGCGCATGTGTGGACGTCACCACGATATATTCAACAATCTTTGTTTTCATAAATGCCAGCGCACAGTTGGCTCTGTGCTAAGACCAGGTTTCTGGTGGCAGAATCTTCAGGTCCATTAAAGCTGTTAAAATATCACTGCACCATGCGTTTGCACCAATCCACACTGACCCAACCCCCATTTGACCGACCCAGTCCACAAACAACGACCCAGCCCCCTTTCCACCCACCCAGCGTTTGCGCTTTCAAGGGGGTTTTGCATCCTCAAAATGGAGCCCATTATGTTATTCTGTACTCGCCGGGCATGGTGTAATTATAACCATTTCGCAACCTCGGTGTGTGCATGGCGCATGTGTATTTAACTCTTCAGATTTGTGTCAGTGTTCCATGCTATATGTCCCTGTGACCTGTGAAGTGTGATATCCCACATAGGTACTGTGCTGATACCTGGGGCCTCTCAGCTGACAGCCAGGGATATTCTCTATAGACTGCATACCTCCAAAGCCAAGTGTGTCATAACAGATGAATCTCTGGCTCCTGTACTGGATTCTGTGGCTCATAAAAGCGATTTTCTCAAAGTCAAACTGTTGGTGTCGGACAGGAAGAGAGAAGGGTGGATGAACCTTGGTGCGCTTTCAAGGTAAAATTCAACAACCTGCTATATCATAAGGAAACAAGACAAGCAGTATACATTTTAAGATAACAATATAGTTGACAAAACAAAGAGCAGTTGGACATCACTTACTGAATGTTCTTTCCGTAGGATGGCATCAAGTGACCACACCTGTGTAGAAACTAAAAGTGATGACCCCATGACCATCTTCTTCACCAGTGGTACTACAGGTTCTCCAAAAATGACTCAGCACAGCCACTGCAGCTTTGGGATTGGACTGACTGTCAATGGCAGGTACTAGACTTAGCAGGAAGCTTAGACATTAACATTTACAAATTGGGCAGAGATGTTACAAACGTATATTTCCACCATCTCTGCCCTTCTTGCAATTGTAATAAGATAGAAATGTTGTGCTGCAAATGTTTGATTTTCTGTTCCTTCTGATATCACTGGGTGGAGGTACTGGCTGGATCTGACAGAGCAGGATGTATTCTGGAACACCTCAGATACAGGCTGGGCCAAGACAGCCTGGAGCAGCGTATTTGCTGCCTGGATACAGGGAGCATGTGTGTTTGTGCATCACATGCCACGATTTGATACCACAACAGTGCTTCAGGTGTGTCAGTCAGGGACAAGATTGTGCCTTCTGGAAAAGATGACAGGAATGTGCAGAGAACTACATTATTGCACACTTAAGATGATAGTTGTCAAAGATATGTGCGTTTTACCATTTAATCTTCAGTGCCTTTGTTTTCAGACACTGTCCAGTTATCCCATTTCAACCTTCTGCACAGCCCCGACTGCATACAGAATGCTAGTCCAAGAGGACCTCTCTAGGTATAAAATTGACCTTTGTTTTCTGTCAATTATGATAGTTTCAAAATCATTGTAACTATAATAGAGCTGGCTCTATGAAAACCAATCGTACAGCAATCTATATGGGTGAAAGGCAGAATACTGTATTGAATATCTTCTTTTATTTTCTGCAATTAAGGTACACGTTTCAAAACCTGCAGCATTGTTTGTCTGCAGGAGAGCCCATTAACCCTGAAGTGATGGAAAAATGGAAGGACAACACAGGACTAAATATCTATGAAGGATATGGCCAGACTGAAACTGCAAGTTATTGCAAGAAACTCAAACTTATTGCAACAAGTCTATCCAGTACAAACCTAAAATCCAAGATATTTATTGACATTTTGTATTAGCAGGTTTTGATTGCTGGCAACTTTAAAGGGATGAAGATCAAACCTGGGTCCTTTGGGAAGCCATCTCCTGCGTATGATGTACAGGTAAATATATGTAATCATTGTTCAGCAAGAGGGTATGGATCTAGAACAGGAACTAAAACCATTCATTGTAATTCCTGAAGTAGCATGATATTGATGAAAGTAGCACTTCCTATTTTTCCTGAAATGTGTAAATTTAATGTATGATAATGGTTTCAGGTTGTGGATGACGATGGTAAAGCCGTACCTAATGGAACAGAGGGGAACCTGGCCATCAGAGTGAAACCCCTCAAGCCCTTCTGTCTCTTCACTGGATACACTGTACATAGTTTGTTTTTATCCATTTGATTCATATTTTTCAGAGATGCCCTGAAAACCGATTGTCACTATTTACCACTCTGCAAACAGGATGACCCAGAGAGAACAGCCCAGTGCTACAAAGGGGATTTTTATCTGACAGGAGACAGAGGAGTAATGGATCAGGATGGATACCTTTGGTTCGTGGGGCGAGTGGATGATGTCATTCTGTCAGCTGGGTAATCAAATTCTGTGCAACTCGGTTGTACATTTTTAAAAATCTGTTGGGCACAAAAATAAAGACTTTAAATTAGCAAGCGCAATATTAGCATTTTTAGCTGGTTCAGACGACAATTTAAAAAGCGGCTGCTTACCTCTTGGTGATTGGGTCATGTAGCTGTGAGTGGCATGAGACAAACAAGGCAAACTCATTTCCCCAGCACCTGAAACCGTAATGAGGGGTCTAATTATGTCAGCTTATGTAGCGTGATTGCTCAGCTTACTTCTTGAAATGTTTTTCTTGGGTGGTGCCGAAAAATGGTGACAGTCCGCTTTGTCACAGCCAGAGTACGTTAAAAGTGAAATAATTAGTTGTCAGAACTGATGACTGATTAAATGTCCTTAAATGAATGTAGCATATCCATTCTTTGTAACATGAACACCAGTTTCTGACAATGTGGAGGGTAACAGTAAATCATCCCCAATCAGACATTAAGTGTCTAATTAAAACAATTATCAGCCTCGAGCGATTATGGTTGGAATGAAAACCAGCATACACGGGGGTACTACAGGACCGGCATTGAGAACCAGTTTTAGGCAGAGGTGTCCAATCTTTAATGAAAAGGGCCAGTGTGGCTGCAGGTTTGTGTTCCAACCCCACAGTAAACACCCGATTCAACTAATTAAGGTCTTGATTGAAGACCATGATTAGTTGAATCAGGTGTTTATGTTCTCATATGGTAACCTGTATTGCTGCTTCTATTCCCACCAGTAGGTGTCTCTGAGAGTCTCATGGATAAGGCGGTATTGCGCATGTACAAAATGAGAACGAAGATGGAGTTTTAAGTAAAAGTATAAAGGCTAATGCTGCGTCACAGGTTTTACTTGACTTACCATACAGCAAGTGTTGTAGTGCTGGGCTAAAAGAAAAGCCTGCATCCACACCGGCACTCTTGGACAAGATTGGACACCTCTGGTCTTAAGAGACATAGTTGAATCAAAAGGGTACAACTGGCAAAAAACAGGGAAAAAGAAAATGATTTATAAGATTCAAAAGCATAAATTAGAGGGATTTGAAATGCTTATTTACATACATTTGTGATTTCTTCCCATCCATGCTTAGTAATACCAGACTGCATACCACTTGCACCACCAATTAAAATATTGATTGAAACCACACTGGTTAACTTCCATTTTCCATGGCAACGGTGTTCTCATCAATACCTGTGTCTTTATTTAGATAATTTGTTTTTGTATCATTTAATGGTAACTTTTTTTATTTTTATGGGTCAATTTCTCAGGTATCGCATTGGTCCTTTTGAAGTTGAAAATGCACTGATTGAGCATGAAGCAGTGGCAGAATCGGCAGTGGTTAGCAGCCCTGACCCCATCAGAGGAGAGGTACCTGGGGTATTGAGGTTTAGCCAGTGTCCTGCTAAATTAACGTGAAAATAACCCAACTTATATTCTCTCATGCAGATTGTGAAGGCATTTGTTGTACTGAAAACTGGATTCAAGTTGCACAACCAAGATCAACTCATAGCTGAATTGCAGAGGCACGTGAAGAAAGTAACAGCTCCATATAAATATCCACGCAAGGTAATAACATTAATCGTCCAAGACCTCTCAATGAAAAGTAAGTGAAGATCAAAAAGGATTCCCGCACACAGGCTCTGCTTGCAATGACGTTAATGTATTAACGACACCGCTTAATAAATGTGTGGGAATCCTTGATCTTCATTCGTTTGATTTTCTCCTAGGCACCAGTCTTTCCGTCAATGAAAGATGGTGTCATTGACACTTGCAAGTTAAATGATAAACGGGTCCAGATTAGCAGTCGTCCTACCGTCTGAGTAGACAAAAATTAAGGATGACCTTTGATTTTCAAGTGATCGTCCTGCTGACGACTGTGAATTTAGGATTTTATTATTTTTTAAATTAGCTAACTGGAACTATTTCTGTTTTACATTCACAACGTAACAAACACGTCATGCACGGATATTCCAAAATATTTCCGAAGTTCCAAATGGGAAAAGCGGCACATTGTCACTTGCATCCAGTCTGTCCTCACCGCATTTGCTGTTGTTGCTATGCCAGACTCTGCAGCAGTCAAGCAAGTTTGCAGATTGCAACACAGACACAACAGCGAGAACCAGCTAGTTAGTTATCTAGCTAACATTAGCGTTCACGGACATTGGGTATTGGTATCTGTTGTTGCTAGTTGCTTGCTAACACAAGGCGTAGTAAGTGACCATGCATTTACCACTTACCAAGCCTTGAATTAGCAAGCCATATCCGTGAACACTACCTAGCTAGTTACTGTCTATATTCAGTTCAGTGAGCCCTCCCCCCAGGCTGAAGAATCGCTGTGATTTCCTCCAGTGATTTCTCATCTCCATCCTACAGTCCAAGTACAAATTATTCCCACATCCGTGCTCGGTTAAATCTAGGAATTATTAGCTATCCATTACGTTAGCTGCCATACCACACTAGTTGGGAATGGAAAAATCTCTCGTACTGTACGTTATGATATACTGTTCAGTCAGAACACTAGTCGCTAACGCCACCTGCGGGCACCTGTCAGAACTTCACTGCTACACAGTCCCATGAGCACATGCAGCACAAGTCAAACATAAATATCCATGTAGAAAATAAATAACATTAACCGTCGTGCCTATCTTTGGGCTACATACGACGTAGTGATCGCATTTTCAAAGATGTGGAGATTTATTGAGGGTGCAAGTCCACCCCCCACTAAAAAGGCTAAAACCAAAGAAGATCAGCAAAAAACTCTGCGAAAATATGATTAAGACAGCAGAGATCGCACTTTCCAGGATCACCGCGACGTCAGTAGGACAAGTAACTTTTCTAAGATACTTGCCCTTTGACAAGTACGACTTTTACCCTAATCTGGGCCCCTGGATAAATATTGTAATTCTGTCCAGATCCAAAATTGTCTACACCCAAGGTGACCTCAAATGTTTCTCTTATTCAGATCGAGTTTGTGAAAGAACTGCCCAAGACAGTGAGTGGTAAAATAAGAAGAGTTGAGCTACGGAACAAAGAGTGGGGAAGACCTTGAGCAAACTGACCCTTGTACAGTATTATGTTCACTTTTTGGACCCTTTGGTACTGTTTGGGTCAAATTGACTCAGGACATCATTGGGGTTGTAAAAACAATGCAGAAATAAAATTGTACTTAATAACTCATTAACATATATTGTCTTTATCTCAATTCCAAACAATATAGATAACATATATGATTAATGTTTGCAATTAATCTCTGCTAGATCACATTTAACAATGGAAGTGTTATTCGTTTTTTGTGATAGTTATAATTTATGTAAAAAAATCCACTATAATAAAGACTATTTGAAGTGAAACAATGTTTTCATTGACGTTTATTATTTTGAACTTAAACTCTCAATAGATTTTCACATTTATCTTATAATCAAAGCCATAAAGAAAATACAGGTGATGAACAAGAATACAATATACAATTGTGTTTGCATGGGCATGCCTGTCTACATAACACATGATTCACAGAATTTGGCAGTATGTGTACCACTTTTTGCAGTTTCTGAATGTGGTCTGTGTCTTTGTGTCCTTTGATGGTCCACACACCTCGCAGCGCTTCCTCTTGATGCCACCGGCTGCAACCTAGAATAATGAAAAGACTATTAGTTTAGGATTTATTTCTACCACGTCTCCTAATATTCCAAATCACACACACACAAACAAACAACCGCAACAGGGCACTTACTTCAGAAACTGGAGGTTGTGGTTGTGTGGGTCATGCAGGTGGGACAGCAGGAGTCTCCACCATTGTCCTCACTATGGCTGGAGAAGCTGGGGTCCTGGGCACATGTTGTCTCCTTTGGATGTGCGGTGTCACCAGTGCCTTGCCTAGCTCCTCAAGGAAAAGGTATCTTTGGAGCTTCCTTTGGTTCCAGTCTGGGTTAATTGCCATCCAGATTGAAAACGCATTGTAGGCTGAGACATCCAGGATGTTGAAGATGATAACGAGTGGCCACCGTAGAGTTCTTCTTTGGCAGCTGTAGCAGGCCAGCAGCTTGTCCAGGTTGTCTACCCCTCCTTTGGTGGCGTTATAGTCAAGTATGACCTCTGGCATACGGTCCTCCCGGCCACTGATTCTTCCATCCCTATGTAGAGTGCTCATGAGCAAATTATTTCCCTTTTTTGGTATGTAGGATACCAGGGCAGTGTTGGCCGTAAACATAAAGTAAAGTAAACATAAAGGAGGAATGGACTGGCCTGTTCTTTAGTTAGAAGCTGAGGTGGGAGCGGTCTTATTTTTTCTGATTGTTCCAACCATTGTCAGCTTTCTTTTGAGAAGTTCCTGTCCCAGGCTGTATGATGTGAAAAAATGATCGCAGGTGATGTTGTGGCCACTGAGGCCCTGTGACATATCCAGCACCACCCGTGTCTCCTGGTTTCTCTCAGGGGCTCCTCCTTCTGGCTTCCCTGTATAAATGAGCATGTTCCATGCATAAGATGAAACAGCATTGCAGGCAGTCGATTTTGATTCCGTACCTTGATGGTTTAGAGGGTATATACTGCCTGAAGGGGCAACAGCCTCTAAACCCCACAAGCCGTTCATCCACAGTTACAGTGCCATTCTTAGACAAATGTGTGCTGTGGGGCTCTTCCAGCGGCTGGCTGTGGGGCTCCTCCAGCGGCTGGCTGTGGGGCTCCTCCAGTGGCTGGCTGTGGGGCTCCTCCAGTGGCTGGCTGTGGGGCTCCTTCGGGTGCATGTTCTGAGTGAAGCCCATCTTCAAATTCACTTTCATAATCAGAATACTCAGAATGTATTTCTACATTATCCTCATACTCTGAAACATCCTCCTCTTCCACATCACTGTGTCTCACTCTCTTCAAATATTAGCTCCAAGGCCCTCTGAGCACTGAATCTTTTGCTCATATTGCTGGTGGAGGATTGTAGTTGAAGTGACCTATACACTGTGATGTAGAGTTATTTATCTATTTTGTCCCCCCCTTGATGTGCAGGTGTGAGGGATACAGTGCGAGAAAATGTTAAATGTTTTGGAATAACATTGTGCAGGTACCCACACTACAGAGGGTAAAGACTGCGGGAAAGTGAGAGCAGACAGCTTCTTGGTGCTTGGATTGTAACAATATCGGTGTGTGTGTGTGTGTGTGTTTGTGCCCTCTATTTGTGAGTGAGTGTGGGAAAGAGAGCAGACAGCTTCTCGGTGTTGTGTGTGTGTGTGTGTGTGTGTTTGTGCCCGTCTATTTGTGAGTGAGTGTGGGAAAGCTTTCAGACGCAGACAGCTGCGCTGCCGGGCAAAAGGCACTCCCGTCACGTTATCACAGCACCTGCTTGGATTGTAACAATATCTCGGCGAGGAGATAAGCCTGTTGTGTGTGTTTTTGTGTCTGTGTGAGGGAGCAGTGAGCAGCGCTCGGGCTGTAAATATCTGTGATCAACGTGCTAGCTAACGTTACCAGAATGTTTCTAGTTTAGCTGTCGTTTGACTATAACATAACGAAAGGCAACAAATTGACCTTACCAACATCATATGAAGGACATAAATGTGTGAAGAATTTCTTCACTTTCCACAGTAGCATTGTTTACCCAGCCTGGAAATACAATTTTTTTTTTTTCATCATGTTTATCTCCACAGAAAATAAGCCAAGGCCATGGCAGTTTTGGATAAGAGCGTCTGCTAAATGTAAAATGAAAAAAATATACTTGTACCATTTTTGCTTTAGTAGTAAAACATTTGAAATGGGTCAATTTGATGTATCTACCAAACACCTTTACTGTTTAAAACATAAGGGTTATCCTTTTGCCCTATATACTCTGACGTCACGTTATCGTTTTTGCTTTTGCCTCAAAATCTCCCGAAAATAAAGATTTAGTCATCCACAATTTGACCCGGGGTTATCCTTTTTATATACTCTGTTTTTTCCATCCTATTTTTCCTTTTTTTCCACTTTTTTCCTTACTTTGGGATGAATTTACACTGTGCATCTACAATAACCCTTTTAAATATAGTCAATTTTTCATTCACAGTTCTGCAATCTAGAAGTTTTACCCAATCTATATTACTTACATTCTCTCTCTTTATTGAAGTCAGCTCGTCTAAAATTAAAAATTTGAGTTAACTTGCCAAAAAATATCAAAAATAACTGCACTGTGGTCACTTGCCCCTATTGATTCTCCTAACTCTGTGTTGCAAATTCTATCAGATCCAGTATTGAGCTCCCTCTCGTATGCTGAGTAACAGACTGTAACAAAAAGCAGTCATTGACTATATCTAAAAACTCCTCTTCACATTTGCCCTGACCTGTCACTATCTCCCAATTAATAGAGGGGTAATTGAAGTCGCCCATTATTATAGTCTCTCCTTCAGCACAGATTTGTTTTATGTTGCCAAAGAGCGTACTATTTATGTCACTGTCTGAAGCTGGAGGTCTATAGCATGTGCAGTCATGTGGCTGTAAAGTAATTCCTTCCATCTCAGAGGGGTTGTCATGAAAGGTACGTGTTCAGTCTGGGCTCCTACGCTGATCTAATTCCACCAACACTGATCTAATTCACTTGGGACCACTGCCCTAAAGTTCCCATGGAACTCTATAGGCTTTTAAAGCTGAACATAGCCTGAAGTATTTAAAAAAAATGGTGTTCCTGGCAGGGAATATGACTCTAAGGTCCTGAAAACTTACCGGTTTTCAAGCAATCTGTCCTCCGTCCGGCACGATCATCTGCCCATTTGTCCTCCTTTTGAAGTCTAGACTAGAAAAGCACTCAATTCTTCATTAAATCAGTTTGAAGATTCAAACATGCTTCTCATTGGTTTATGTATTCGTCAAATAACAAACGGCATATGTTTAAGTGCTATCGTAGCCAGCCCTTCAAAATGCAGAAAGGAAGACTTAATACAACCCAGAGTGGTCAAAAGAGCACAGATTTATTTCTAAAAGCAGAAAAGATGATTATCATGCCTTCTGTACAATGTGTCGTGTGAGGTGGTTGTCACCAGCCAAGGAAAGGGTGCTATTGAACAACATGCTATTGGGAGTACACATTTTCAGTCTCACTTAGTCTGTATAGGATATGGTTTTAAATTGGTCATTTAATTACATGTTAAATTGCCGCTGCCTGAAGTGTCCCCCATTCTGGGGTTTTGGAAATTAACCAAAAGTAACCAAGTAAAATAAGTACTCAAGTAACATTGTATTATTAAAACATGATTCTTCTCATTTTATTTAACATTACAATTTCTTAATACTGCTTTGTGTCAATTTACTTTAACACTATACAAATAGAATTGAACTTTGCAAGAGTTAATGTTGTACCCATAAAGATATGCACAATGATTGTACAGGTTTTCAAAAACTTAAAATAAAACAATTTGTACTAGATTCAAGATAACCCACTGTGTTATACATAAGTGAGATGCATTTGAAAGTTATTTTGTTAAATATTTCATGGAAAATATTTTACATAATGCTAATTTCTCAAAGAGGGTCTCATGACAAATTTCTTATGTGGAGAAATGTGGAGGCTCTTGTTAACGAAACTCTTCCCAGATGATATGAAGCTGGCGCCAGGCACAGAACACAAGGAGGTGTAAGCTGAAGCTGAAACCGTTTTAGCCTTTAAAAGGGAGGACTCCCATTTGAAGAACCCACAGCTCTTGCGGTTTCCAGAGCCCATTTTCCCAACAGGGCAGCTGAAGAAAACTCTACCATGGTTAGGTCCTCCATTTGCCACAGTCAGCCTCTTGGCTCTGCGGCCACAGGTGCACAATGGTGATGTCATTTTCATGGTGCCCCTTGAGGGAAGAAACATGCTGTTCGCTGATAGAACTGAACTCAATCCACCCGAAGATAACCTGGACTCAGTTGAAATGCAGGAATCATCCTTATCTTTGTAGATTGTAAAAGAGCTGGAGGGCGTGGTCATGCAATGTCCAGAGCGTTGGGATTTTTCTTTAGCACAGGTAACCTTGGCATTTGCAGAGCAGGGTATATTTGAACGAGACATGATTTTATCCCCAAGCTTTCCATTTGACAAAAGAGGAGTCTTAAATACACCACTGCCAGAGGGAAAAGTTCTGGCCTTCTCAAGCGAATACACGGTTGTGTTCGAATTTCTGAAAACAATCTGAATGGAATGGCCATTACTAGCATTTACTACAGAACCATCAACATTCAATTGCTCACCATTTGAGTCATGTGACATACAAGAGTCCACGAAAGGAGTGGCAGATGCATCGTTGTCCTCCAGAAGCACATCATCATATGAACAGGACTCCTCTGATTCTACCAAAAAAGGAGTCCCTTCCCATCCATCCAGCAAAGTCGCAGGGTTGTCAGTGTCTAATTCAGGTACAGTTTTGTTGCAGTCAACGGTGGTGGAGACCAACACCAGGCCATTATTATGTAACAAAGGAACAGTTACAGACAGAGGTGATCCTTTAGAACCAAGCTGACATGCTGGTACAGATGTCTTCCCTTTAACTGGAGTGCTTGACCTATGGAGAAGAGTTTTTGGCAATACCAGGCTCTGATACTGAAAAATCTCAGGGTTTGAACACATTTCAAGAATGCGCTTGTTCCCTGATGACTGAGCTTCCTTTTCACAAGAGACAGGCATTGGCTGCTTAATAACACGTTTCCTCACCCCCTCTTCTGTCACATAGTGTCCACCCACATTGGCAGTGTTAGGGTTCATCTGGAACAAGGGCTTGGTCCTCAGCAGTGCCTGTTGGCAAATGAAAATATGTTTTATTAAAAGTTTTCCCCCCATTATTAAACCGTACTTGACAGTCTAAGGAGCTAAATTCAGTATAGTCATGAAACCAATTCAACCAATTGGGGAAGGAATTGGATGAACTGCAGCATTGGGACCCACAAAAAACCCACTCACCTTGTCTAGACTCCTGGTGATTTCCATGAGGCACCCGTCAGTTATCATTCTCCATGCTAAATGTGCCGTATTGCGGGCATCATCCAAACCTAAATGAGGAAAAGACTTTAAATCCCAAGAATCTCATAACATAACTAGGGCCCGAAGAAAATCTTGGGTTGTTCTCGCATGCATTTCTGTCCTCCACCACCAAGGGGTCGATGGAGCCCATTTCAAGCTACTACATTCAATGAATTGTGACAATAAGTTAACCATTCAATTGCCACGTAATCAGGCACAAGATGAAAGACAGCAAAATGTTTATGTCCACTGACAGTTACGTCAGACGTGTAGTGTATAAGACAATGCTGCAATAAATTAAAAAGCCCACCAAGAACATTTAAAATGGCTTCTCGTTGAAGATGTGGGAAATGTTGATATAAAATGAGCAACCTGCTCTAGTGTTACAATACCAGTAGGTATTGTTTTACAATGTAAGATGAAAATGCATCTATGTTTTTAGTGCATCCATGTTTCACCTCCTCCACACTTACCCTTAAACAGCATAACTTTGTCCCCAATTGTATAACTACTCAAGTCTGTGTCGAATGACAAATTATTTCTGAACGAGTGCATACCTGGAGGATAACTGCTAAAATCATTTACAGCCCAGGTGGTCACATGATCAAAGTTTTTCCAGGCCCTAAACATAACACATCTGCTCACCTGAATGCTCCCGTCCAGAAAATTCAATTCCAAGATCCTGTAGGGCCCCATTAAGTCCTTTCGGTTTCGATGATAAAAAAGCTGAGAATATAGGAAACTGCTTAATTAATTCGCTAAATCCAAATTGTCCATCTCCATTTTCAGTATTATAAAAAAACAAAACAACGCAAAGTATTGAAGAAAGTAAGTATTGCTCCACATCCATTTCCACAAGAAAATAACTTGCGGTCATGTAAAATACAACTTCAGTTACGTGTAGCCAATAAGTATATTTTATGTATTAGCTCTGGCCCCGATAGGGCATATTGCTCAAATCTTGAACTCCTTACATTTGCCATCAGTTTCTGTTAGAACAGACTTGATTGATTACTTTAAAGTATATTATATAATATAGTCCTATTGATTGCTATCAACTATATCACAATGTGTTCTCAAGTTGTTAGATAATAGCTGTGGTGTCCCCACAACCCACTTCCCTCGTGTTTTCCAATAGGCTACATTTGTTTGAGTTTTATTTTGTTTGTCTTGAGTGAGAATGTGTACATAAATTCTGAAATTAACTATTTGATATTGGCTGTGTCTTGATGCTTAGTGTTTGTACACATTTTTTTTTATTTTTTTTTTATTGACCTCATCGATCACGTTTGATTCTCCTGCACAGTGGAATATACCCACTTAGCCAGAAAGGCACACAAGATCTCAAAGTTTTTCAACTGATTGGGATGTTCAGGACTACACCACTCACCCAGTGCTAGTGGTAGCTTGTGAAATTGCTTAAGATTTTTCCTTTAGTATTAACAACGGTGCCAACTTTCTGAATAATCTAGTAATAAATGTTTTTTTTAAAAATTATATTTAATCCTACCTATTGAAAATCAATTTTGTTTGGTGCAATAGTGTTCTTTCATGTCATATAATTGTTTTTAAAAAATCGGTTTAATCGTCACAAATTAACGGGAAGGTGTCAATTGTTACATTATGACAAACTTTCAACTTCGAGTGCAATGAAGGCTAGCAGAAAACTTCTAATTTTGATCAGCAATCAGAATCGGTTTTAATGCTGTGCAGATCATTTTATCTTTACATTGTTCTGTACTTGCAACAAGGGCTTGTTGAGAAAGGCTGGCTACATGAAATAGGCTGAGAGCAACGGTTGGGTAAAGGTGACAATTCAGCCTCCTAGATTTCAATTTCACAAACAGGGTCCCAGTCGATTCACTTCTACCTATTTTTACTCAGTGTTTGTTGTGCATTTTCAAAACCACCCTGCCCACTCCAGAAAATCAGATAAGGAAATGCAAGTTCTATTTAAAACATCCTTGGTCTTTTTTATTGCATGACCTGAGTGCTTGAATATCTGGTTGTCTGTCCATGTATCCATACCGGGACATTTTTGGGTACTTATATTGTATACATTTCTTCCATTTTAAATTGTATACCCTCTCAGCTGGAAAGCACTTTGAATGCCACACATGCAAAAGGTTAAGTATAAAGATTATATTCTTACTATTATAAATACTACATTTACCTTATAGGTTGCCCTGAGATCAATCCAACTGTTTAGTATGTCAGGTTTGCAGACTTGTTTTCGTTTGCACTTGAATGCCACACAAGCAAAAGGTTACTTACTATTATAAATACTTTACCTTATAGGTTGCCCTGAGATCAATCCAACTGTTTAGTATGTCAGGTTTGCAGACTTGTTTTCGTTTGCACTCATACTGCAGACAAACTCCCAAATCCCAATCTGAGGTTAACAAGAAACAAAGCACATTTCCAATGATAGTCAACATTGTCCTGCCAAATACTATATCATACAGATTGTATGGACAATAAATCAGGCCATGACTTGGTTTAAACACCACATATTTAGTCTCATGTACTCCACCTGACCAGGTGACAAAAGCACACAGATGACCAGTAGGGGCATATTCTTTTTCCTTGATAAACACTATATTCTTTTCCTGCTGCATCGTCTGAATCCAGCGGGTGAACTGAGACAAACAAATCTGGAGGGGAACTCCTGCTTCAACCTGTGCCTGGAGGCAAAGCAAAGATGGAAAATGTGTGAGGATACACACAGTTGATTGGACTTAAAGTCAGCCAATTCTGAAGGAGAAAACATTACCTGTTGAATTCCTGTGAGCTCAGTACAAAACTTGGAGAGTATGGGATGTTCTTGAGGTTGCACATAGGTATGAAATTCTGAATCAATCTTCCCATTGGCAGTGTTAAGTAGAACAGCAGGAAATTCAACTGCCATGAAAATAAAGAAATAGATTTATTAATCAAATTAAACAGTCGGCTGCTACAGATGTTTATCAAGTTGTGAAAATCAACTTACTTATTTCTTGTCCATAGTTGTTTTTGTCTCTCCAGCAAGTAGATTCGAAGTCTATGACTATCAAGTAAGAAAAGAGCTGCCCTGGAATCACACATCAATAACGTTAGTGAGCCATTTAGAAGAGCTAGCTAACGTTGACAAAATTGTTATAGCTAGCTAATGATATGGCTTTTAGAACACAATTAAGGTTAAATAGTTGAAGGAACTGAAATTAATAACGCTAGCTAATTTACATATAATTTGTCTAATTATACGAATCTTTCGAAGATGGGTGGATGCCGATTAGCTCAATTTGGTAAGGTCGCCAAAGAATTAACTTACTACAGTGGATCCGTTCTTCGTGGTTTTCGTTTGAAGGTCGACTGCGTTTTCTTAGCAATCCGAGTTCCCTGAAAATAATGTTAAGCAATTTAACGTGATGCGGGCAAGCTAACATTAACGAGCGTTGTTGAGGCTGTAGATGGATAGCTTTAGCTTAAGTTAACTATACTGGCCAGGTATAAATTCGTTTGTCCCACTGGGAGTATGTATTGGATAGTTTAATCTAGATAACTAACTAACTAAATTATCAAGCAAGCTAGATAAACGAATGACAAATACAATACATACTTAGCCAGTTTCTTAGTTGCCATGTCGTTTTCTTCCCAACCAGTTGCTAGTAAATTCACAGAGCGCTTCTTTGTTTCTGAACTGTAATTTGACAAACTTTAGTTAGCTATCATGCGGAGGCCTAGGAAGTCCATCTTTAGCTCAAGTTTTTTGTTACAATGCTAACGAACAACGTGGAGAATATTGCTGACGAGTTATCTTTCTAGCTTCTTCTGTTTGTTTAATAGCTAGGCTTGTTACCGTAATTTATGTTGCTTACAACGTATGAACCTGTTACTGAACTAGTTCGTGAACATTTTTAAATCCACCGGCGAGGTTGACGTACCTCGCTACGTCACTTCCTTGTGTACTACGTTGTCCAATGTCTCGAGATTTCGAGGAGATGCCTACCTACACTGGATCCATGATTTGTTGTATAGACGTCACAGGTACCGCAGAAGTCAAACAAAAATATATTGACAGCGATTGTGATTGCGGAACCACAAAGGAACGCACAAGCGAAGAGAACAAGCTCGCTATTCAAAACATCTTATAGTATCGCGATCATATTTAACTAGCTAGTGGTTGCCATTAGACACCTCTTGCTCTGCCTTTCAGGTCTGCAAGGATAGATAATCGAATTCCGTCGGAAGCAAGCATGCCCTGTCGCATGAGAAAAGAGAAGATTGTCTGTGTCACCGAAACTTTACCTTGTGGTACAGCAACTTGCCGGTAAAGCATGAGGGTAGCTATCCTTTTCTTTTTTTAACACTGCATGTATCGTTAACATACCATATTATTGTTGTCAGCTAGCGAGATGGCTAAGTTATTTAGCAAGCTACGTTTTAAAACGTCAAAACATTAGCTAGTTCGCTGATAGGGATATCGTGTATGCTAGCTAATGTTTGAGCATTCCTTTGGCTAACAAATAAAGACAATCGAGAATATGTCTAGTTTGTAGCATTTGCCACAAATGTAACTATACATAATTAACAAGAGTCCATTATTAAATCTGAATGTTAGGAGTCATAACAACAACAGATACCAGATAGTTGAGTTGATACATATGGTCACTAGTGATCGCTAGTCTTCAAATCACTAGTCTGCTGCCTCACCTGTTTTGTGGTCCACTTAGGCCTGCAACCAAATGGATTTTTCACACAAAAATGGGCATAAAAGGAAGAGTAGCGATGACACAATCTTCGATATTAAAGCGAGAAAATCAAGAAAGTTGGACAACACAGGGGAACCAGAATTAGTTTTACAGCCCCAACAATCCAAGGTAAAAAGTCATTTTCATTTCAATGCTGGGTTGCAAATAGAGGAATGTTCTGTGTATAGGTCATTAATTTATCTGAACGATAGCTAATGTTTGAGCATTCCTCTTGGCTAACAAATAAAGACAATCGACAATATGTCTAGTTTGTAGCATTTGCCACAAATGTAACTACATAATTAACAAGAGTCCATTATTAAATCTGAATGTTAGGAGTCATAACAACAACAGATACCAGATAGTTGAGTTGATATATATGGTCACTAGTGATTGAGTCTTCAAATCACTAGTCTGCTGCCTCACCTGTTTTGTGGTCCACTTAGGCGTGCAACCAAATGGATTTTTCACACAAAAATGGGCATAAAAGGAAGAGTAGCGATGACACAATCTTCGATATTAAAGCGAGAAAATCAAGAAAGTTGGACAACACAGGGGAACCAGAATTCGTTTTACAGCCCCAACAATCCAAGGTAAAAAGTCATTTTCATTTCAATACTGGGTTGCAAATAGAGGAATGTTCTGTGTATAGGTCATTAATTTATCTGAACGATTGTAACAGGGCTTTCCACGTCTGTCCCTGTCCTGTGACGATATCCATGAACCTATCACACAGAACCAGCTAGCAGAATTAATTATGTTTGCTTCTTTGGGAACGAAGTACAGTATGAAACAGCCAAGGTAAGTTGCCGTGGTAAAGTTAATGGAACAATCTTACGTGAAATTCCATTGAGTGTGTAAAATATACTAAATTTGACCCACATATGTTTTTCACCTCTTTCAGTTGGTGTCATCTCAATCACCAGAAGAATGTGTCTGGAGTTAATGTGACCGTTTTAGAAGGTCTCACTCAACTCCATTTTTACAGTTATTATTTGCAGTTCAAACATCTCAGGAAGAGGTACAAGATTGTAAGTTAAGAAGCTCATAATATCACTCATAATTACAGTTACTGTGCTAGAGAGAAGACTACCCCATACTTGCACACAAAAACATATTCCAGTAGCAACATGGTTTCCTTTAATGGTCCCAAATACTAAACAAACAGTCCCACATAGCTTCAACCATGTGGCAGAATATGGCTACAGTGTGGTTTGGCTGCTATTGTTTGATTTATCACCTATAGTAGTGGATGTAATCATAGTTTGTTTAGTACTAATTGCTGTTACTTGTCTTTTATCTTTCAGAGACGCAGTTTTCTGCATTCCCCTGGTGATTTCCCCTTGCTCTCTGACATCTTCAGTACTGAGCTGCCAATTTCAGAGAGTATCAGTCAATTACTTGAGGGAAGTAACCCTGTAAGCAAGAACAACTTGGAACATCAGGAAGGTGAGATGTAACAAACAGACAGTGTGACTGTGAATGTGACTTGATAGCCATATTTACATTGCAACTAACAACTGGAGATAGATTGAATATCACAGTGGGTATATTATTCTAAATACAATATTTTAAACATTTCAATTTTAACATGTTCAGTTTTGTAACCACCCTTTGGAAATAGCTGTTGCAATCAAATGAGCAATAAAATACTTTGTCAGTAATGGGTAGGGCTGCACGATATGGACCAAAAAAGTCATTTTGTGATTTGAATACGTCAATACAACTCTGCAACTCTTTGAATTATAATGACAAAATATATATATATGTCATAAAGATGCATTACAGACAGGTAGGTAGATGAAAATAAATTCATTCTTGAGACCGGATTTTTGGGTGCACGGGTTACTTGTTTTAAGTGATGGAATAAATTGATTGGACTTTTTCGGCCTTGAGGCACTGTTTGCACAATACTTGGCTCTGAGAGATGTCAGTCAGATGCTGAAATATCCCAAATGACTGACTCTCATTTTGATTTTGGGACAAATCCTAATACTACCTGAGAGAAATTGATCTGTCTCTCATGGTCTATAATCAGCAGGTGTAGGGGGAAATAGGGTTGTGATTGGCTGTAGTAGAATTAATTTGATGTGCATGCACTGAGCGAGTGAAATATTGCAGACTCTTGCAATTCAGATATTGCACATGTCCATATCGCCATAACGATTGCTCTGCAATATATTGTGCAACCCGAGTAATAAGCACAAAATGTATAGTAGAAATGTCTTAATTACATAGGCTTTCTTTGCTTCATGTGCACATGTATGTTTTCTCTGTTTCCACAGAACACCTCAGCTGGCACCCCATCATCCAGAAGTATGGCACAATAACACAAGGTCTCACCAGCTACTTGTTGAGCACAGAGGAGATGTACAGAAAGGCCTTCCCTTTGAAGGGTGAGTGCACTCTTGTACGTATTTAAACATAACAATGATGGCAAGCATGTTCATACATTGAGCAAGTGTAATGTAGTGTTGTGGTAAGCGCCAAATTCTAAATATTCATTATTATTTTTCACCCTCCCATCACCCCCACAATTTCAGGTCATCTTGGCTGTGAATCATTTTTGTGCACTGAGAGTGATGAACGTGTCACAGACAGCAGCCCCCTTTATGGACTCGACTGCGAAATGGTTTGTTAATCCATGCTGCTCTGCCACTGCTTCTTCAGGGATTGTTTTTTCTGAACCCCACCCCATGAACATTTGTAGAGAATTGTGCTTTGAAACTCTTGACAAAAATACAGTGGTAGACAAAAATGCTGACTATTCTGTGAAATTCTGCCTCTTTTGAACAAAGGCTTGTGTTTCTAAACCTTTTCCCTGTGGCTCAGTGTTTAACAGAGCGCGGAAACGAGCTCACGCGTGTCTCCCTGGTGGACAGTGAGGGTTGCTGTCTGTTGGATGAGCTGGTGAAGCCAGAGAGACGAATCCTCGACTACCTCACTAGGTATACAAGCACCAGCACTCAGGAGAATGGCCTTCTCCAGAATGTTTACTGTCAGTAGAAATGTATAAGACATAATAGCAATAAAAATGATATAACTGGAAAGGACACTTTTGCGATTTTGAAGTCTCAGCATCTCACAGCATCCTAAATTCAGGGACATTTGCTGGACACAATCAGATTCTGATGTGCATAGGCGCTAGGTTGAAATGAGATAATTGCTTATGCTATGGTACAATTTGCACAAGATCGACACAGTTTGAAATATTAAAAACTGGAACAATCTTTGTGGCTCTGTTTTTTTAAAATGTAAATCATGCCTTGAATCCAGCCTTAGCCAGTCCCACAGCGTGTTCTCTGTTACCTTCATAAAGGGGATCTGCCAACATCACTTATAAAGGCCTGGATGGCTGAAGTTTAGAAATGCTATTTTCCTGAGGGTTTCTGGGCTTTATCCCCAGCGTCCATCTGGATCTCATTTACGTCCATGAATGATTCCGGGTTCAGCTGAGGTGACGCTCTAAGGAAGGGCTCAGAGTGATTGTTGTCATTTTGTTTTCTTTATGCTGCTCTCCCAAGGTATTCGGGGATCACGAAAGCCTTGCTGAAGCCAGTAACGACAAGGTTGAAGGACGTCCAGGCCAAGTTCAAGGAGGCCTTGCCCGCTGATGCAGTGCTTGTGGGCCACTCTCTCAACCATGACCTGCAGGCTTTGAATGTAAGGGCAACAATGAAACTGACAGCCACGATGGCGAGCATGCATGCGTAAGATGATGGTAGGGAGAATAAGACATTAAAGCATGTTTTGGTCTGCTTTATTCATCTGTGGAACCAGTTTCATCTTTGAACTATAAAATAAATGTTCAAAATAAGCAAACATCTGAAACCCATTCAAAATCAGAAAGGATAAAGAAAGTTCACTGTTATTAAAATGCCTAACATGCCATTGCACATTACATTGACTGTTTCTTTCCCAGAAAATAAAGGATTGAACTTGAAAGAGATGTATTTATTTTCCATGCCATGATCCCAGTAATTGCTGTAGGTTATGCTGCAGACTGACAAGATACACATCCTTTAGAATGTTCCTGTTTCTCCCTTAGGTGATCCATCCTCATGTCATTGACACCTCACTCCTTTTCAAAAGGGAATCTGGCCAGAGGTTTAAACTGAAGTTTTTGGCAGAGGCTGTGTTGAAGTGAGTAACTTTTTAGCTTATATTCATTTGTTATTCTTTTATGTAATTATTGATTTCTGCTTTCAGGCTCTAAAAGATGAATCTCCCTCTGAGGTAATCAATTAGACTTTTCAAAGTGCAAGTTCTCTTTCCTAATAGTGTCACCCTTATTGGAACCTCTGTTCTCTGCACATTTCTCAGCAGGAAGATCCAGTGTGCAGGGAATAAAGGACACAACCCAACAGAAGATGCTCTGGCTGCCCTGGAGCTGGCTCAGTACTTCATTAGCAGAGGACCAAGAAAGGCAAGCCAGATTCTTTACTCACTGATGCATTCATACTGAGAACATTAACCCCTTCTACCCCCTTTTGCCAATTTTCACCTAGTTGCCCATTCCCAATTACAACGGTCATTGAATGTATGCAGTATGAGGGGCATTATTCATATAATTAATTAATTATATAATTAATTATATAAATAAATGTTTGATAATGCAGATAATGAGTAAAATTGCTGACTGAATGAGTTGGCTTGCACAGAATCATTTTGGCCTGTATGATGCGCAGGTTCGATTGATATATGAACTGTTGGTACAGTGGTAAAGCCACATTGTTGTGCTATAGCCAAACCGTTTTCTGTCTGCTTGGGAAAACAATACAACATAAGAAATCAACGCTCATGTGAAATGGTAACCTTTGAATCTATCACCTTTGAATGAGATTACATATCACATAGAAACATAGTCTGTTTTGATGAAACTATGATTGCATAATCATATTAATGCATATTTGTACCGACATTTGTACAAACAGGATGATAGGTGGTGCTGAGCTCATGGAGTATTTTCTTTTCAGGTTGTCGAGTTAAATTTAGATGGAATATGGAGAGGACATAACACCGTAAAGGAGACCTCCTTGAATGGGTCGATGAAAAGTCCGGACACACCTTACAGTCATGTCAGGTGCGGCAGTAAAAACCCTGCTCTGCAGCACCTATCACTGAACATTGGTGCTGTCAAATACTTAAACATTTATTTGAAAAACTCATTTGAATTAATCGGTCGTTTTAATAAGATTCAAGTTGTTTTTGTAAAGCTTGGTCTGCCATTCGATTCGATTCAAAGTTTTGTTCCAAAGGGCAACATATGGCTGAAGTTCTATAAATTACATGTAGTGCTCACAACTTCTTAACTTGAGTGACAAAACAATAGTTATGTTTAACGTGTTACCCTTATTGTGCCAAGACGCTTAGCTAAAACCTCTAATGATTTTCAAATTGATGGCTGTATCTCAAGTTGGCTATTCTTATGTCTAATAACATTAGCTTGGATGTTAACACTGACAAAATATGCCAATGTATTCAAAGATCCAATGAATATTTCTCAAACATGTGTTGCTAATCAAAGCATTGGTTGATTAACCGGACCGAATAACAGCCCTGCTGAACATATGAATTTGGAGTGGCGTGCTATGCTG
Organism: Aldrovandia affinis; assembly: GCA_029706075.1. Lineage (NCBI taxonomy): Eukaryota > Metazoa > Chordata > Actinopteri > Notacanthiformes > Halosauridae > Aldrovandia > Aldrovandia affinis. The sequence goes on along the minus strand of JAINUG010000152.1, from coordinate 1,001,638 downwards.
TGTACTGACATGGTACTCTCTCAGGTTCACAGATGCCCTCCAGGTTGCAGGTAAATCAGTAGTTCATTTGGCCAGAGCATCAAGGATTGACATGTCACAGACCACAAAGCAGTTGCATACCGTGGAGTGCAGCTCAGATCGAGAGGTTAGTCTCCCTACCATTGGGCGTGAGGCTTATCCATGACTTGTTACACAGTATGTAGGAGTAACTCCCTGATAATCATGACTGTATTTAACTGTATATATATATAACTGTAAACATATGTATATATATATATATATATATCGTATTTGTGTGTGTGTGTTTTATTTTTGCAGGTCCTGTCCTCCTTCAAAAGGGAAATGCCATCATGCTTTTTCAGCCTGGTTGAGTTTTCTTCCTTTGCAGAGAAAACAAAAACCTTGTCCGACAGCAAGTGCGATTACCTTTTTCAGAAGGTACGTCTTATCGCATGGCTAGAAACAAGTTCTACATTTGACATTTTAGGCATTTAGCAGATGCTCTTATCCAGAACTACTTATAATGAGTGCATTTAAACATGGCAAGAACAATCACAGCTGGCTCAAGAGCTCAGTAAAGTAACAATACAACAGACATTACCATAGACAGCTGCACACTGTGTCACCGTAACACAGGTTTATATGGTTTACAATATAACGTTTTCGTGTCATGTTCCAGATGCTTGTCCAGCAAAGAGAGATGTGCACTGTTTATGTGGGGCCTTTACCCAAGGACTGCTGTGAGAAGTCCGTGAGGAAGCTGTTTCGAGATGTGGACCCATTCACTCCCTGAAGCTGATAAACTTAACACAACGAGTAGGTTTGCTTTTTATGTCTCTGTGTACATGTACAAGCTGTGTGTTTGTGTTTGACTTGACACAAAGAATCCATAAAGTATGACCTGGCTTTGCTTTGAGGTACTTGGGCACAGAGTCCACCTCCCATGGTCTGTTAATACCACTGGAGTAAGGAATTATGAAGAGGGACATCTGTAGTAGCATGCCAAATTAAATGGAGGAAAGACTAATCCTTGCCATATTGTTGTTTTGAAGATGTACAGTAAATCAGAAGGAATGCATTAGTGTGGTGAGGTGTTGAGTAGGACATCTTGTCAGGGTATCTGGCATGTTTCTCTGGTTATTCAAACATACATTTTAGGTAGCTCATTATATTCTTGGTTGTTTTAGCTGTTATTGTACCCAACTAGCATGCTACAGACACAGCTTGTTGTGCTCCAATATGGCTCTATTTCTTCCTAACTATCTACCAAACTAGCAAAAACCATAAAGTATTTTACAATCTGTCTAGTTAACTAACCACTGGGATGTGTTTTGTACATTTTCAATAGTTTTTCTTCTATATACCCCTTCCCATTTTTATTTATATGATCTTAAACACATCCACAAATACAACCCCTTGCTTTGGCCAGTGCTTTGCTTTTAAAGCACATCTGAATGCATCTTAAGATTCTTATATTATTTGTATTTTTAGTCAGTACTTGATAAAAGGAAAAAGGCAGTACTATTGTGCTGGTGATGGTTCTCATATGTATATTCAATATGGTGTTGATGGGGTTTTAGGCCATTGGTCATGACCCCCTATTATCTGTATGACTTAACGACCTGTAATGTCACATGCTGTAAGTGCGATCACTGCATTTACATTTGAAGAGCAGGACGTAAAGTTTATCATCAATGTACTGAAACAGGTTTTCTCTCCATTCTAGACGCATGCAGTTATTGTGTATGAATTGCTGGAGGGAGCTTGCCTTGCTGTGAACTCACTAAATGGCCATGAGCTGGATGGGTGCTCTGTTAAGGTATGCATGGGGGTAAACAGTCAAGAATTTTGTTTGTTTTGGTTTACAGTTATTTGACATAGAGTCAAGAAGTATATAAATTCAAAACAGCCTTGCTTAATGTCCCCCTCTCCCCCCATCATGTGTACTGTGACACTTACTATGGTGCCCCTGGTAGGTTTCCATGAATCCTTTAAAATGATCCACCCATGATTCACTGTCAAAGCTGCACAACAGTTTTAGAATGCAGGATTTTAAACAGTAAAATTTTGTACATTAAGGTGAATTGTTAATAGCCGATCAAAATCTGTTTAGGTGGTTTAATGCTCTACTTTACTCTCGGGGGTACATGCATGCACTGTCCATGTACAGAGGCCCATAATTCTCCACTTGCCAGGTTCTGAGGCCTGTTAAGGAGTCCACACTGGACATGGAGGTGATTCTGAAGGAGCTGGAGAGTGACATGCTCGAGGACAATGTCATCTATGTCTCAGGAGTATCTGAACAGGACCTTCATCAAGCCTTCTGCCAGTTTGGCCCTATCGAGTGTGTGGTCCTGCCCAAGAAGCCCTCCTTGGGAAAGCTCAGGAAACATGCTTTTATAAGTCAGTCACTAACACATTCTTCTGTTGGAGGACTGCATTATTCAGTCTGATTGTGAGCTGCAGAGACGGTTTTTAAGCCTCAAATCTCAAACGGCTTCTTTATTTCAGAGTATCAGAACACTGAGAGCGTGGAAGCTGCGTTGCATTCATCCACAGAATTGAATGGCGGAAAAATAAAGGTGTGCAAAGCTCTGACTCCTTCCCACCTGTGCACTTGGACTGGCCAGATACGCCGTCTGTCCGTGGAGTGCAACTTGGGGGAGGGAGAATCCACTGCACCTGAAGAACCAAATTGCTCTGATCAACAGCTTTGTCACGTGAGTCAGACTGCAGCGCTGAGAGATTTGTCTCCATGAGATGTATGGAAACACAGGTATCCTCTGGAGATCCTACATTTCTGCATATTTAATGGGTTATACAGCCAACATGGTGGCTTTCATATCTTCTAAATGTGTATGTGCTTCTTTTACAGGAGAGCGCAATGAAAGACCTGATGAGAAAACTTGACTCCAGGGTGGGGAAACTGTTCAAGACTCTTCCGAATAAAACACTCAGTGTAATTCTTCTTCCTGGACAGACGAGGTAATGAAGTAATTTGCATTGTTGTTGCTTGAGGCTAAAGTATATTAAGCTGAAATCCCTTGTAGCCCTGGAACCCTCCCGACTGGACATTGACTGGCTATGACCTCAGTTCACTTTTGCTCACCCTCTTCAATGTTGTACATGTCATTAATCTTTTGCCTTTTAGGGTTTGGCACCTTATCTCACAAGTTGATTGCTGGCGGCATAAATGGCAATTTACAGTATCATTTAGGACTACAAAAAATAAACAGTTTTTTCCATGGCAATACCTATTCACATAGCACAGACATTGTCTATTTCTGCTAGAAAAATCTATTTGTGTTTCCTTTATTTTGGAATGGGGGGTTGTCATCTAATATGTGATTTAAATGATTGTGAATATTTTAAAGGGTCCCGTTTAATGATTAATACACAAGACAATAGTTGTTACTTTCACAGGAAGCATAAAATGACCACGCATCAGTCACTGTCATCCTGGGGATAAAATTACAGTGAGCCATACAAGGCTGTATCGCATATCTGATTAAAATGCCAACAGATGAATTATAGGTGACAGGGTGAGAACAGTGTTCATTTAAATATTTTATTCCTCCATCCTGCGCGAGGGCCAAGACACATGGGTTTATGTACTCTGAACATGATTTCCTCTGACAGCACTTTGCATTATCAGCTTAATAGTTGCAAGAGGCCGACTCAAGCCAGTGTGGCAAGCGAAGATCGAAATGACAACCTCCTCAGTCGCTAGTCTGCAGGAAAACACAAAGACAAGCACTAAGAAGGGCTATGTGAAATCTAGGAGCACTCTGCAATACATTTAATGGGCTGTTATGTAAATATCCATGTTTCAGACATGTTTCCCAGTTGGATGCACAATTCCAGAAGTTTAAGTGTGTTGAAGTGGTTTGTTACTACATAACACCTGGATTGCTTGCCCTGAATTTCATTTTTATCTTTTTTTATTGAATTTAAATGTCAAATGTCAAGGCCTCCCTTTATAAATACTTACTTAAATATGGCAGCCATTGTGATGTAACTGCATTTTCCACATATTTGTGTTTCTCTGCTCGTTTCAATGCCTTAAAAATTGTCGTTATTTTTTGACAGGGCCAGTGTGGGTTTCCCAGGTCTGTGTTTGATTGGGATCAAAAATGATTTCTCCAATTGATCAACGGAGAATTCCATGAAGATTTCGGCACAAATGGGACCATGAACCAGCTCTGACACAGCCGTGATTTGCTTCGTGCTTTGACAGTGCAATAATTTGGGGATCCCATAATGTACTTGCTGCTTTACCAAATCGTTACCTGCAGTAACGCGATCACACAGTGCCAGAATTATTTCTACAATTTTAACTGTGAGCAAATAAATACGTCGTTTTATATTGCTCTTCTGCTGGGTCTTTTATTACGAAATGTACTAATGTAATGATCTGAAGTAACCGAGCCACTCTTTTGGTAAGAATTTTGTTATGCCGCTGTCAAGCTAGCTAGGGTAACGTTAACCATTTTACCTTACCAGCGAAGATTTGTTTCTTCGTGAAATTATTCAGTAATATTTGTCGTACCTTGCCATGGTAATTCACCATTGGAAGTATTATTACAGGAACGATTTAATAAATCAGAAGGAGAAAATAGGACTTTCCCATACAAAGGTGTAAAGCATATCACATGGTATAAGAGCGCAGGCGCGGTGGCCAAGTGGTAAGGCGTCGGTCTCGTAAACCGAAGATCGCGGGTTCGAACCCCGTCCGTGCCTATGTGATAATTGGGAGACTTTATTTTAACTGGTTGAATGGTCTGAATGCATAAATTAATACAGGTCATATATTACATAAATGTTGTTGTGAATAAATCTAATGCATGCCTACTTTGAGTTACTCTGGGTCCAATGGGATGAGTGGGCGTAGAACCGCTCGAGAAACACTCTTTCAGACACAAAAACTTAGTATAGTACTTGTTTTAACTATATAATTATCTAGAAACGAATGTTACCAATATAGTTTAAAACGTTCCATTTATTTCTATAATGTGCACGTATTCAAATGAATACTGTTATATCACCTAGTGTTATATTGTGGAAAAAATGAATTGACAGAAACCATATTTTCGTTAGTAATTTAGCAAAATTACAAAAGTGGTATATGGAGTAAATATTGACACCTTTCATAAGTCGTTTTTCCTGCACTGGTAAATTGTACTTTTTTCATTTTTTAAGAGCGCGAGATATAATAATAATTATAAAAATAATGTCCAGCAGGGGGCAACATCACCCTAAACCTTTTTGTTGTTGTTAACTCTACAGATCAATTATTAGCATGTGCTAAATTCACATTCGTTATAAAACGATATTCATAAGAGTACAACGACGTACTATACCGGTAAGACATACACCTGTCGTGTGTGTGTGTGCGTACACGGTACAATGGTATTTATTAATTGATTGTCTAAGTTGCAGTAATTGATTATACTTTATTTAAATAATCACCTTCGAAAAGCTACATTCACATGAGTATATACATGTATTTCTCCACGTATAGTTTTGACTTTGCTTGAGTGGAAACAATTGCTGTATGTTGTCATTCACTAACGAACTTGTCAGGCTTTGACTTTGATGGATGGAAGATACGAGAAGTTGGCATTTCAAACTTCGCCAGCACCCTGTGTTTGCCGTGCAGTAGAGTTTTATAGATATTATGACGTTCTTGGATTTCTAGGAATGTAAATTCCTTGTTTCTATATTTGGCGGTTGTTTCTAGGAAAATAAAATTTGTCAGAATCGTACACCTCCATTCCGAGCCAGATGCGTGAAACTTCCCCCTTTTTTAACCAGAATATGCAGTGCCTCCAATGCTGTCTCAGTCAGAACAGCCACGCTGGTTTCCACTTGGGAGCTGAGGGGATCCTCTCCAAACCACGAGAAGGGAGTGTAATGAGCTGATCGTACATCGGGCTGCTTTGCTTGCTGTGGATATCTTTTTTTTAAATGTTCTCTTTTTAAATCTTTATTTTCTCTTGCGCCTCCCCCCTCACTTGGCCTCTCCGTACCCAGTGGCGTGACCATGAAGAAATGTTTGAAGAGCAAGGCAGTGTGATCTTAAAATGCTCTGAGTTAGCAACGCTAGGCACGGCTGCACTCATCAACATATACATTCTTAAAGAAACAACGACCTGAAAATGAGACGTATGTGTCACGATAGCCTGCTGAATTCATTGAAATAATCACGGTAAGTTTGAACTGATTCAATACTGTTCTTTTTACATATCAGAGGACTATTTAATTAGGCTATGTTTTAAAGCGTGCTCAGTGGCACATCTCCTGTTTCACATGGTTGGAAGGGCTAGCAGGTGAGAATCATTTCTACATTGCTTGCAGGATAGAATTTGAATTATATTGGGAAATAACTAAACGTTGTTGGGACAACATTGCGATTTAAAAAATCGTCAAGGCTATTTTTGTGAAAATATAATTTCGCAGACATGTAGACGTTCCAATTAATAAATAATCGGGTTTATTATATTATTTTCACATCGTGGCCGAGCACAGACAGATTGTCTGAGCGATCTATACCTGAACTCCCCCGGGAAGCACTGAGGACACCGTCTGAGACTCAATCAGGTTAAACGCCCAGTGGTGACTTCATAATAGGCTACATAACCAGTATCAGACATAATTGATAATAAAATATGTTACTATTTATAGACTTGTGGTATATGATAGAAATAGACTTAATAAAAGATTCACAGAAAAAGACAGCTTACACTTGTCGACGAATGGGCTACATTTTAATTTAAAATCGTGTAAAATCATGTGCCTTACAGAGGTCTTAATCGCTGTCTCAAAAGTTCTGTCGTCACTGTCAACAAACACAGATGTACGCCAATGTATTTTAGGTCAATTTTTATTTCTGTCTTCTGTCATTATTAACATTATGCACTTGTACAATTGTCAAAAGCCAAGGGCAGATTTGGTTGTGTTTTACAGTATGGGCTGGGGCTGCAGATCAAGATTAAATACTTTGGAACTAAACAAAGAAAAAACGTGATAAATGGCTGACAGAAATTTTACAAATGGGTTATCTACGTTCGTGTGCAAGTATACCATATTTGTTACAAGTATATGACGGTTACCCGCGAGGAACAGCTACGTTCTTACCTTAAAAAAACATGTTTTATTCGCGTCTGAGATTGTCACCGTCATACACTGTTGAGGCTAAGCGAAGCATAATTTGGACAGCCATCTACGGGACAAAGAAATATTTGTATCACCAGACCTACAAAACACAATTTAGGCTACCTCTCAAAATAACGTTGAAAGGAATTACAAAAAGACATGGAGTTTATAGAATAGCTATTTTATAGGCAGTCGCTGTCGTGTTGGATAAAAGGATGCCTATGGCTCCCGGTGGTGACCTCAGATACGGGATTTTGGGGGCTAGATGAGTTTCATTACAATCCAACTGGCCCGCAAAGTCCCGCTTCTGGCACGCGCTGTCTCAGCAGAAGAGAGCCTCCCCCAATTTCTTTGAAACATTAAATTATTATTACCCTAAAAGGAAACCTGACATTGATATCGACATTGTGCATGAGAGGGAATTAGACACGCATAACTCGTCAGTGTTCGGATGCCATAGATTTGCTGTACAGTTACTCCCTAATATCGAGTCACAAATAATAGGCTATGTGCTACACTTTCCTCATATTTTTTTAATTTTTGTAAAGTAACAACTGTCTGAATGGATGCGATCACTCGGGACATTAAGCTCACAATGATTATTCAATGGTACTGCCGCAGGGAGAATAAGGGGCTTTTGGGGGCAGTTGTGTTTCAATTTCACCATCATAATGCCCCTAAAAATCCTTATTGCTCTTGCACTTATCACCTATGCGGTTAACGCAAACAACAATAGCCTATACGATTAAAGGATTTTAGGCTACGTAGTTCAATAATTCAAGAAAGTGATAGTTACTGCATTCATACGACGATTGGGATCTTGCGCCTCTATGTCTTAAGCGGCCAATAAATGGTGTAAAACCGCTCTGCTTTTCAGTTTTTTTAATACAATTAGTTCGCCCCAAGTAAAGTGGTGTGAAATATAGGCTACGATGTGCATATGAACTACAGCCATAAGTGCGCGGTTAAAAAATGCATGTTCAATTTAATTTGAAGTTAAATCGGGCGTTTACAGAATTCAACTCCGTATTTTACATTGTAGATTATGTATTCCTATTAATTTAGACTATTGCTCACTTAACAATGTTACACTTAACACTTAACACACGAAACAATGTTTTAAAAAACAAACACTTACAATTATATTGAAGAAATCATCTAAGGTTATGCAATTAAATAGCAAGTAATCAAATCCCATTTCAAGCAGTAAAGCTTTCAGTTTGCATAATGAATCAAACTTTACAGAGTGAAACGTTTTATCAAAAGTATTGGGCCATCTGTGTTTGTACTTCTGATTCAAAAAGGCTTGGGAAACTTTGAGACTGGTTGTGTGTTATGAGTCGACACATCACAAAATACATGCAAACCAAAGGTAATGTGCATCTTTAGGCCTCCACTTATATAGACTTTATGTGGTATTACTTTAAAAATAGTTATATAGGTGTAAACATACAAGGCATACCTATTTACAGTTTAAAAACTTCTACGGGGAGGAAAGAGGACTTTTCACCTCACATATTCTACTAACTTATATTGTTTTAGACTCAGGAATCACAATTTGACCAATGTTCAATGCAGGAGTTTTGAAAAGAACAAGGATTTCATTCTGAAACTTTTCTCACTTTTACAGTAGGCTCTGTTTTTATTCATACCCTTGATAAAGATGAACAAAAGAGATTATTTTATGCTATAAAAAACCGAAAATGATATTCTTTAATAATAATAATGCATTGGCACGAACCACAATCGAATGGTTCACAAATTAGATTTTCTTCCCAGAAAAATCAAGAATCACAAATATTCACAGCCCTGTTATTTGTACTCCCTTGGCCATTATAACAGCAAGTAGTCATTTTGTCTGTAGTCACCTTCTGTGGTGTCGTACAAGGTTATGGAACTTCTTGGGGGGGATTCTCAACCATTCCTCCATGCAGAATTGTTATAGTTCCTTCAGATTCTTGGGTTGATGTTTGTGGACTGCTATTTTGAGTTAAAACCAGAAATGTTCAATTGGATTCAGGTCTGGAGACTGAGATGGCCACGTCAGAACAATGATCTTGTGCTCTGTCAACCATTTCTTAGTTTCTCTGGACATATGTTTGGGATCGTTGTCTTGTTAGAAGGTCCATCTGTGGCCAAGGTGTAGCTTCCTGGCAGAGGGAACAAGGTTTTTGGACAAAATGTCTTGGGAAATGCTGGAGTTCATGGTTCCATCTATTTTAATAAGGACCCCAGGGCCTGTGGATGCAAAACAACCCCAAAGCAGTAAAGATCCACCACCATGCTTCACCGTAGGCATGAGGTGCTTTTCAACATTACTTGCATTCTTTGGACACCAAACAACGCTGATGTGCATGTCCAAAAAGCTTGATTCGGCCACAAGACTCGGTTCCAATTGTAGTTCAGATGTAGTTTGACGAATTCAAGACGCCTTTTTCAGTGAATTGTCTTCAAAAGAGGATTCCTTCTTGCAACTCTGCCAATGGTAGCTTTAGACAATTTGTAACCCCAAGATGCCAGGTTTTGGAGATCTTGAACTGTGCTCCTTGGACTTCTTTTTGGTATCTTTATACTCATCAGTGCTGGTGGTGTGTGACAGGGTACAAGACTACAAGTCTTTGCAAACTTACGGTTTCATAGAGTATTATACTGTTACTGCAACCATCAAAATTATTCTTCCACAAAGGTTTATAATAATCTCCCAAACTAACACATTGCCACTCAACTGAGGTGCTCTCCTTTCAATACCTTTTTAATAACATCCTGTATTATACAGTGCCTATAGAAAGTCATCATACCCTTTTGAAATAGTCACTTTTTTTGTCTTACAGCCTGAAATGAAAGTACATAAAATCCATATTTTTCCATCTTTATTTACACATTTTGCCTTACAAAATTCAAGTGAAAAAAAGGGGCAACATTTCTGATAATTAATAAAAAATGAAAAACTAGAATAACAGGGTTGGAAAAGTGATCAGTCCCCTTAGAATAACCATTATAAACTTGCTCAGGTATAACCAATCACCTTCCAGATCACACACCAAGCTAGTTGACCTCCACCTGACATCAATTGTAGTGGTTTTGATTATTTCACAATAAAATCAGCTGTTCCTTGAGGATTCCACTCCTAGTAGTGCATGGTAACGCAAATAATTCACCATAGCTGGAAAGGTGCTTTCAAAAGGACTCTGGGATAAAGTTGTGGATAGGCACAAGTTAGGAGAAGGATATAAAAAGATTTCAAAGGCTTTAACTATCCCTCTGAGTACCGTTCAGAGTATTATTAAGAAGTGGAAGGCATATGGCACCACCCATACCTTGCCAAGATCGGGCCGTCCCTCCAAACTGGATGACCGAGCCAGGAAAAGATTGATCAGGGAAGCTACCAAGAGGCCAATGGCAACCTTGAAGGAGTTACAAGTCTTAATGGCAGAGATTGGGCGATCTGTGCATGTGACAACAATCTCACAAGCTTTACACAAAGCTGGCCTGTATGGCAGGGTGGCAAGAAAGAAGCCTCTTCTGAAAAGTGTCACACTGAGTTTCATTTACGTTATGCGAAGAAACACATAGAAGATTCTGATGCCATGTGGCAAAAGGTTATATGGTCAGATGAGACCAAGATTGAACTTTTTGGACTGAACTCCAAGCACTATGTTTGACAAAAACCAAACACAGCACACCACCCAAAACACACCATACCTACAGTGAAGCATGGTGGTGGCAGCATTATGTTGTGGGGATGTTTATCTTCAGCGGGGACTGGGCAATTGGTCAGGATTGAAGGGAAAATGGATGCTGCCAAGTATACCCAAATTCTTGAGGAAAACCTGCGGCCCTCTGCTAGACAGCTGAAGATGGGCAGGTGGTTCACCTTCCAGCACGACAATGACCCAAAACACACCGCCAAAAAAACAACGCAGTGGCTAAAGGACAGGAAGGTGAATGTCCTTGAGTGGCCTAGTCAGAGCCCTGACCTAAATCCGGTAGAACATCTGTGGATGGACTTGAAGAGTCCATCGCCGCTCACCACGGAATTTGACTGAACTGGAACAGTTCTGCAAGGAAGAATGGGCAAACATTGCCCAATCTAGGTGCGCAAAGCTGGTAGAGACATATCCAAACAGACTGATGGCTGTAATTAAAGCAAAATGTGCCTCTACAAAGTATTAAATCAGGGGACTGATCACTTTTCCCAACCCTGTTATTCTAGTTTTTCATTTTTTATTAATTATCAGAAATGTTGCCCTTTTTTTTTTTTTCACTTGAATGTTGTAAGGCAAAATGTGTAAATAAAGCTGGAAAAAGATGGATTTTATGTACTTTCATTTCAGGCTGTAAGACAAAAAAAGTGACTATTTCAAAGGGTATGATGACTTTCTATAGGTACTGTATACAGGTAACTGCCAAAATAAAAGGAAAATGTACAAAGTGAGTAAATGAGTGAATGCACATTTTCAGTATATGTATATTGAAAACCTAAGCATTGGTGTGCTCTACCAACTGAGCCACAGAGAACCACCACCATATTGAAAGCAGGTGCTTCCACACAGGTGTGATTCCTGAGTTAATTAAGCAGTTAACACCCCATCATGCTTAGATAATGCTGATAATGTATAAAAATGCTGGGCAGGCCCAGTTGCCCATTATTTTGGCTACCATGGCTGGAGTTCTCAGTTCCTTTGAAAGAGAGGTGATTCTTGGGGCACATTTGGCAAGAGCTTCAGTGACGAAGAATGCTCAACTTGCTGCTGTCTAACGAGGAAGAGTGGCTAAGGTGATGTTGGCATGGAAGTCTGAGGGAAAGACATCATCAACTAGGGGCAGCTATAGTCGAGAGCATATTCTCCTTGACTGTAATGTCCATGCATTGAGTTCCAGACACTTGTAGAATGTCGAGTCGCATCAAAGCTGTTCTGGCAGCTTGTGGTGCCCCAATGCCCTAATAAGACACTATGCTGGCAGTTACCTGTACAGTTACTGTTCTAATTTTAAATGTACCTAGTCAAAGCGGATAAAATGCGATAAATAAAAGTATACAAGCCAAACATACATAGATTATGGGCTATGGCATACCAACTCAAGGCTATACAAAAGCTATATGTTTGAAGATACATTGCTTATACATCTTTGTTTGCCTTCAGTAATATAGGAAGCAGGATGCAGGGAATGAACATTTCCATTTGCATGGGTGAGATCGTGGCAGGGCACTATGCGAGGAGAATATTCCACTGAGGTTGTCAGAGGCAGAATGCTACTTGAGAGGAATGAAGTTAGTCGTTTCCTAGTCAGCGGTTTCTCCATGGCAATGAAGGCGGGGTTTGTCAGCTGTGAGATGGATATAGCCCTCTCTTTGACTTTGATATTTTTAAAAAGTACCCAATTTTATTTTAAACAGTATTAATTAATGGTAGGTTTTTGTTTGCTACAATTTAAATTGAGTTTATATCAGTTATATAAATTGTTCATGTTATCTGTGAGTTTTGCATTTACTGTATGCAGTTTATCTCCAAGGTATAGAATAGAGTACATTTAAAGTACATCTAATAGTATCGTAGGTCATACTTTAACTCAGGCATGCTATGGGAGGCAATTGTGTTGTGTGTGAAGAAATTCACTGTTTTATGCTCAAGATAAAATAAAATGGTACCAATCATGGGCTTGTTAGGATTTATGCTGTACACTCATATTTGCATACAAAATAATTTTTCCATGTCAAGCAAAGGGTTTAAAGAGCACTTTGGTTATTCCCCGACAGCAGAAATCTACCTGTGTGTGGTAAGTTGTACCAACTGTCTATCAATGGTACATCTGGTGTAAGTGGTGCACCCAGACAAACACTGAGGTCATTTAAAAATACTTTTGAGATTGAAATTCACAAATTCCTCTTGAAACAGCACATGGTCCATATAAAAGGGAAGAATGTTAATATTCCACAGAGCAACCATAGGTTGAAATCAATAGCTGGCAAAAGTTACTTGTCAGTGTGAAATTCCTAAAAGCAGTAATGTTGTGGTTATTAGTTCACAAAGAATGATTTTCTTTTTGCAATTAAGCCAAAGCAACACAGATTAGCAGTCCAACTCTCCCCATTCAAATCATACAATGAAATGTAGTAGAGCTGCAATCCAATAGTGAACTGTTGGGATTGGAAAGAATAGGAATGCCATGAACATTCAATATATTATAGCTGGCTGAGAATTCTCATGGTTAGAAAGACAGCCACTGCTTAAAGGCAGGGAGAGGGGGAAATAAATAGTAGCCAACATTAAAAGCAGAATGCACAGTATTGCAGGGCACTACACAACCTTCCCCAGATCTTTTCCCTTTTACACTGAATACTAAAAAGCCTAGTCAATGTACAGTAGTATGGATGTAATTCTTACAATACCATGTTTAAATGTACAATAATCCTGCATGACACACATTTCTGCAGTGGAACTTATTTATTCACTGCCTACCAGGAGATTCAGCTGGTGAGGGCATTGACATTCGGTGCTTTCAACAGGAGTGTGTGGCTTCCTCCAAACTGAACTGACCCTACATGACATGGCAGGTTTGTCCCCGACTACTCCCCGTTATCAAGTGTATTAATGGTCAAACAAATGGCAAAGTAGCATAGGGTCTGCCGTTAATGGGCAGAAGAACCTTTGCAGTGTTTGCCATTGACACATGCAAGTTTCTCTACGTTTTCATACCTCTGAAATATTCAGTTTGAACAGATCACAGTAAAATTAGTTGACTGGTTAAGTGGAGTACTACAATTTGAGTAATGAAAAAAATTTGACTTGTGGGGGAAAAAAAAAGATATACCATTAATTAAAACCATGATTTTTCCTCTATTAGGAATATGATTTTGTGATTTTTTTGGGGGCACGAGGTGGAGTCTCTAGAAAGACATTAGCAACTAACCAATTATCCATTCCCACCCTTGACAAAATTAAACAAGCAAAAAAATGTATATTGAACGACTGGCTGATGCCGCTGGTGGTCAACTAGTTGGACAGATTGTTGTCTCGTAACAAAACCTGTCTTGCTGTGACAATTGCCAGTTCAAAGACTTCCATTTTCATACTTCTAAAGTACATTGATTTTTAAAATCAATGCAAAAAGCAAGAAAAAGAAAATGTCAAGCTACATTATATATTACTGTATTACTAAACTATATTATACGTATAGTTTTTCTATACAGCAGAAAGGCCTATTTAAAATTGATAAGAAAGCCATTCAACCAGAGATTACGGTTCATTACAAAACACCCCTTCAATAGATGAATCAATAAATGAACTGAGCTGAACCATTTTCCAAACCAGCATTAGCCATGTTCCAGCATACTTGCATCAGGTCAAAGTGAGTTTGACATCAGTTTAAGTCCTTTGTAAAAAATGAGCAGTATGTTTGAAGAAAGTTCTGATAAAAAGCCTTTTAAAAACAGACTAATGAGTAGCATCAGAGAAGAATGCACTGAAGAACATTATCTGCAGTCAGCAAAATGCATTAAATGGTTAAAGAAAGTTTGCATTGTCACAACCACAATTTAGATTACGGCTCTGACCTAGCCTTGGGGCTAAAGCTTCCCCCCCCCCCTGCCCATCACTGCAGGTCTCCTTTCTAAAAATCCCTGAAGAGCATCTATGTAAAAGGCAGCCAGTTGCATGTTGACTTATTTATTTAAATGGTTCTTCCTTTGAACCATGGCAACTTGCCTTTTTTTTTTTTTTTTTTTTACAATTTAGAGACCACTCCATTACATCCTTTGGAATAAGGGGTTGTGTTCTCTCAGCAGTCTGAATACTCAAATCAGAGTTTGGGGATTTTGAAGAGCACCAGCCCTTTAAAGAATCTAGGCCAAATGCATGGCAGCAACTTCCATGTCAACACAGTTTAGGCTAGGAAGGCGTTACACCACACCAAGACAGGACCCATCAGACGGCTTACAAAAGGGCCCTGGCAGCAAAATAGAAGACAATGCTCACCATTTTATTACTGTTGAGACAGTGTATTCTGGAGGTTTTCAGCCACTGCTGTGAGAGTTGGACACACCCAGAGCTCCCCTAGTGTTGCTGATAATCTCAGCTGGCATGTCCCATTGTTGACAGGTAGATAAATGGAAGAAGTTAACCAAGCTAAGACCAGGGCCTTACCCACTGACCCAGCAACTTCCACCACACACAATGGGGGGCAGAAACAGCCCCACAAATGTTACCCCTGTAATATGAAAATCATGCTAGTGGCATTTCGAATAAAGGGGGGACGGGGACGGACACCTCACCAAGCAAATTCCCTGACTCAACAGTAAGCACGGATATGCGTGGAACACCGGGCTTTGCTTTCAGAGATGGCACATAAAGACTAGCGTTCCACGAGATGATCTAATCATTTATACGCCTCTGACGCCTCTGAATATACTCTACAAACTTACAGAAGTCATAGTAAAGCAGATGTCAGCACAGGCACTTCTGAAGGATATATTGAGGTGATCTGCCAGTCCCTTTTATTAGCTCTACATTGAAGGATACATGAACAATAAAGGAATAGGACATTGGCATACTAAGAAACATTCTTTAATTTTTCTTCCTCATTTAAGGAAATACTTTACATTTTCATTATGATACAAAAATGCATACATATTAACACATTTTGCAAAACATTCTTTGACACAGTAGCAGTGATCTGCAGGGAGTGGCTAGCACAAGACGTACATCAAATTGAACAAACAAAAGAGTCAACATACAAAAATCCACCACATATTAACCTTTCTAGAAATAGATGCCAAATCTCATAAGGGAAATTAATATTTATTCCCAAAACGTACATTATTAGCTAAAAACTGGGAGGACTGTGGCTGAAGTACACGTTTAAAAAAGGAAAGACGAATGGAATTAAAATCTTACCCACTTTTGACTCGTATCTATTTTTACTGGATCAGTCAAGTCACATACATTGAACACCTACACATTCATTAATGTTGCCCATTTCAACACCAACTTTGTAAACACTCAGTGTGTGAACATTGAAAATTAAAAACAATCCAGTTATACTATTCAACAGAACAGAAAGTGAGATCCCCTCCCTCCCTCCAATCACAGAGCACTGTATAGTCCAGACAAAGGGAGGCACCTATCAAAACATGACATGTGGAAAGTGTGTGTGGATGTTCAAGGGAGGCGTACATTTTTGTACACACACCATTTATCAGAGGGTTATTTTACTCAACGTGTCGTGGGGGCAATTTAGAAATCTTTAGGATTTGATAATCACGTTGAAAAGAAAACTACACAATAGAAAAACAGCAGCAAAATCAAATGTTTATGATCAATTTTCATATGAAGATATTTCTGCAATTTTCCCTCCCATTCTTCAATAATGAAATTTTCTTATGGCTTCTTAGACTTGTGTGGCCGCCGTGGGAAATGTCTTGTTGGGTGGATTTTAGCAAAACGTTTCATGCTACCAGACCTGTGGGACGTCAAACAGGGTGGAAGAGGTTGTGTCAGCACCTGAAAAAGTGGAATACAGAATTAAATTATTATGATTTTGCCACAGGCAGCCATTCGGAGCTGAGTGCTAGCCATCGATGGGGCTTGCGTCATCTTGCTAAGCAGGAAATACATGTTCAACCAAATTTTATGCATAAAGAAAAACAAGAAATATGAGGCAGTCAAACTCAAAACTGCTTCAGTGCATGAAATGTTCCCAGTGATCATTTCAGTTCAGTGGAACACAATTGGAAGGAAATCGACTGCATGCATGAACCTAAATCAACATTAAAGTAATACTTTTATAAGAAAAGTCCACCTTCCAAAAGGAACAGACCCTCACAGGGGCTTGACTGGATGTTTTTGAGGCAGATTGGCTATGACCTCAAAAACATCCAGCCCTCCCATGGTGGCATCACTGAGAAGCCACACAGATTGCACGTGTTCACCGTGATCTGTTCATACACCATGCATCTGCACCCAGGTCCTGCTGCCTTTCAGGAAGTATGAGCACAACCTCCTAAGAGAGCTGGTCTCAGACAATAGACAGCAAGTGGGTGACTGCATAGTACACAACCCTTCTCACCAGGGTATTTGTATTGAAAGATGCAAGTGGAACTTGATGAAAAGGTACACGTCACATTCATTCTCTCCTAAGTTATGACTGCCACATCACATCCTGTAGCATGGGATGTTGACTGCTGTACGATCTGCATCGCACATCCTGTGCATGAACACGCACACGCACACAATGCCATTCTTCACGTTTTGCCTCAACATGGAAGGGCAGTCACTGAATTCTACAGGGTAGAGCAGATTGAAAAAATCATGACAAGCCACTGGAGTGGAGCAGGGGGATAAGTTTACCCTTTCTGCCTCTGTGGTTATATTTAGAGCTTCAAAAGAACCAGCGAACATTGAAAACAGGAGGCCACGACGCATCGAACAGAATGCGTAAGCAAGCTGATCCAAACTCCCAAACGCCTTCATTTATTTTAATATCCTAGAATCTCAAATGCTCATTTTACATTAGAGCTCATGCTTGTATTTGAAGGACTCTAATGAAAAGGCAGCTATTTAAAAGGAATAAAAAGAACAAATAGTTGGAACACTTCTCCCCTTAAATTGTTCATTTTCTTTGCTTTATTACATTTGCACAAATCAATAGGCGTTAGGCAGAAGATGATCATATTACTTGTTTGTGCAGTTGTCTCATATGGCAGTTCCCACCCCCCAGATTGGCAATATGCTAGAAATGGTAGCTACAGTCAAATGTACACTATGCCTCAACCAATGGCAGGCACTTTTATGGTATGGTTTCTGTGTCACAGGGGAGACACACTAGTCACGGAGGTGCAGGAGGAGAGAGGAAAAAAGGGCAAGGATAGGACACGACTAACAGTCACTCTGTACATTGATTGCATAATAACTGTTGCTGCTTTTTTATTATAATACCTTATTAGAGAGTAATTTGACCACTGATAAATTATTCTGACATTAGGTGAAGCATGTCAAAGAATCAAATAATGAAAATTTAAAGAGGGTCAAAATACATATTAAAACCTGTTGAATCATTTCTGCTTTAGCAAATGCATCTCTGAAGGGTTGGCAGTGAGAACTGGGTGACTTGTATCCATCTACCAACATTGAAAATACAGACCCAGCACTTGCAAGACTACAGATTTTTAGCGAGAATCAGTTGGTACAGTTTCATTTACAAAGGGGAAGAAATTGCAAGGGAATTGGGCACTAAATGCAGTGAGGCTATGCCTTTATTTAGCATTTACACAATGCTGTTTTTGTAATCTTGGAGCAAAGTGTGTGCAGGCTTTCATTATTTTTTTAAGCTGACGTTAGCTTTTATTTCATTACTCTGTGTGTACATTCATTATATTAGAACGCACTCATCTTGTGAAATGTGTACTAGAATACCCTTTCACACACAAAACCTGGGGTTGACACAGGATATTGAACACTGGTTTAACCGGCATTTGACCCATTCAGACCATACTATTGACATAAATACTGGGTCCTCACCATTCACACAAGACCCCGGGTCGGCAAATTAACTTCCGTACACATCACTGCTGAACAGGGTTGTCGCTGTAATAGTCTAACGTTAGATAGGGCACAGTCGTATATGCCCGTACCACCAGGAGTGGGGATGGAGGAGAATTTCTTGTCTCTTGACAATATTTTGCTTTTTCACGAAAGGCTGCCATGTCGGACTGAGAGTGCCTTTCCTCGACTCGAGAGATCGAGTGACACATGGGAAATACCAGAGGTAGTCAACTAGCCAGCTAGAAATGAGT
Organism: Aldrovandia affinis; assembly: GCA_029706075.1. NCBI lineage: Eukaryota > Metazoa > Chordata > Actinopteri > Notacanthiformes > Halosauridae > Aldrovandia > Aldrovandia affinis. Next base: position 982,692 of record JAINUG010000152.1, on the reverse strand, counting down.
AGCTGGTTAGCTAGTTGTAACTTAACGTTAACTCCAACGGGCTAGGTAACCTGGTGATACGACAGATCCAACGTTGGTCAGCTAGCTTCGTTAGCTAGACAGCCAAGCAACTAATTCGCTAGCTACCGTTCATGTACTAGCTATACTAGCTAGTATAATGCTTGGTGGAAAATCTAGCTAGTATTGCCAACGAATGTTAACATTGGCAAGCTTAACATTAGCCACCCAGTTTGCACAATTGTGCAATCTAGTCTAACGTTAACCTGGGTAGTTACACTGTTCTAGTTGGCTAGTTGACATATGCCAACGCCGCTGGCGAATTCGTGATTATGAAAAAAAACCTGCATTAACGTTACCTTAGTACCCGTTAGAACATGCCCACTGTACGCATCAACCCGGCTGTCACTGTGGCACCTCAAATCAATGTATTGACAAATCTACTAAATTTATTGCAAATCCTGGCCTATTACAGGCTGATACAGCAATGCAATTTGGAATGTATACAAATGGCAATGAAATATACAGTATACCTGCAAAAGTGCAAGCTTACCTGCTGGCAGCTCACCTTCAGTCTTTCTCTTCTTGTTTTTGCGCACTTTCTTGCCCTGAGGGGCAGAGAGTAGAGGCCAGGCACTGGTGTTAGCGTTCCTGTCCTCCTCTGTGCCATCGTAGCCCTGTTCCTCCTGAATGGGACTCATGGTCCTTTTCTCTGCTGTTGACCTGCAAAAACACAGTCACATGATCCACTACGACCCAATGTGTTCCGCACACAGCCATGACAACCAAGGATGTCCAAGTTACCACTTGTTGCTGTCCGTCTTGGACATTTGAGGAGGGTACACATCTTCCCTCGTTCAAGCAGTCTGCAGCTACAAGACCTGACACCTCAAAATGACCAATCAGAGAGCAAAATGGCATGACTCACCGAATATTAAACTTTATTGCAAAAAGTATGCAATGATTTTTGATAAATGTTAAAGGTAGGCCAATGTTAGCCTATTTGGTAAAATATCAAAAAGGCAGCGAACAATTTCACCAAGGGACACCAACAGGATTTTGAATTTTATTTAGATTGTTAGCTGCCAACATAACAGTTCGCTTACAGGCATACTATAGTGCTGTGCAGATATAGCCAAATAATATTTTCAGTATGTGGAAGGTTTGATACTCTGGACTGTACATTGCCAGGTACATGTATTCTAAAGATTTGTGGATCTGGGCAGCAACTGCTCCAAATTGATGCCACTATAAATAAGCATATCACTAGTACAGTCTACCCCAAACATAGCAACTTGACAGTGTTTATTCTAGCCCATCTAGCTAGCTAGCTAACCCATCATATTTACAGTAGCAGCTTGTGAACTTTAAATAGAAGGCAGAAATCGTTGATCACTATGCTCAACCAGTTTTCATTAATTTGATTTAACAAGCATGCAGATTTGCCAATAGAACAATCAATTGGACAGTATTCCCAAATTTCTTTTATATTTCATGCTGTAGTGCCCCCTTTGATAAGACATGAGTGCATCATGCAATAAAGACCTATAGCAAAAAAACCTCAGGAGAAATACTCATAAAAAAGGCAGTGTAGCTGCAACAGTGGGCACACAAACGTGTTGCCACAGACCATCAAATCGATCCTGTAAAGAGACACCTGGCAGTGTGTGGGCACCTTAAGGGGGCCTGACAAAGTGTTCACAGCTGTGCTGATGGGAGATGAAGTCTTTGGCAAAAAGATGCTCATTTTTGCCTTTGCAGGGATAAAAAAAACTAGTCACTGGACATACCATGTTAACCTTCTGCACTCAATTTGGATCTGACAAGGGATGACTGTTCTCCATTTATTTAAAGAACAGGATTTTACAGCACGCAAAATGGGCAGGTTTTTGAATGATTGACAAGTCACCGCAAAACTCCCATTAAACGCAGTTGCAGTTAAATAAATCGCAGTGTATTGCTTCATATTTTAAGAAAAATGCTGGTCTCTTATAAATGCTGGGTCTAAATGGTAGCAAGAGGACCCTTTACAGAGGAAACTTAAGTTTAAGTCCATTAAGTGGAAACTGCTTGCGAGGTGAACGATGACGAAGAGGAGCTTGAGAAAACAAGATGGTTGATGATGATAAGTACATTGGTTTCAGTCCCACCACAGCCCACTTTGCTAAGCTGGAAAGTTACTATACACAATGTTATTGCTATTGTACTGGTAGCTTTGCTCAATCAAGGTAACTATAGCTACTGTATTCCATGTTCTACCAAGAACTGTGTACAGTAATGTTACTGTTGACATCAGCATTTGATAAATAAACATTAACATCTTGCGCAACATTGTCAATGTTCCAATTCAAGTTTCCTGGCAACATAGGTACAAATTTGCTGCAATTTTTGTATATGGTACCCCAAGAAAACGACAATAAATTATTGCATTTGCATGATCTTGTTTTGATTGTCTTATTGTAATCTTTATACTGGTAAGACTTTGTTCACTATGCTCAGCTCTGTAATTACTAGGTTTGAGCTGCAGCTGCATACTTATTTCACCGTAAAAGCCAAATAAGTACAATTTTGTTTCAAGAAATCTTTGACATAAAAATCTCATGACTGACATTGTCCTGTAATCCAAAGTCCAACTCATCTCAGGAATGCATTGGGCCCTATGTCAATGTGATGCAGTGGAGTTGCATCTCACGTCCATACCTATACATCTAGGGAGAATATATGCAGTACACTTACATTTCAGCTAGCTATTCCAATTAAAAAAATATTGACTTAAAGTAATAATTCTTTACATTTATTATTTACAACTAGTTCATAGCATGCGCCAATTCATTTAATTTAATTCCCAACTAAGAAATTTAGATTATTTTTTTTTTTTTTCCCATGGAAACTCAAAACCACCCTGCTTGTCAGATCCTCCTCAACCACAACTCCCTACCCTCGTGCTCCAGGCAGTCATATCCATTAGGCTGTCCAAACGTAACCATTGTGTAATGCTATATAGTCATTTGTGGCACTTTACTCATAATTCTGAAGGAAATGGAACAATCTTACTCCGACGGCCACTTAATTAAGGAATCGGGATTGTGACTCATGTTGTCTTTGTACACCCAGTTAACACAGACACAGGTAGTACACTGCACATTATATCCTTGCATGAAACATCCCAGTTTGTGTCAGGTATAAATAAAAATGAAAATGCAAAGCAAAGATCAATCTCCTAAGAAGCCCAGTATGCATTTGAATTGTGCATGTCATTAGTGTGAAGGAAATGGACGCAGTGGCAGAGGCAACATACTGTGACTTCAACCAGCTGTCTTCTGTTCTGCTGTCCACAACATCGGCGTATGTCTGAACCTGTCCACTCTCTGTTGTCCTGCCAGTATTCAAGCCTGCCAGGGAATACATTTTTATTTTTGTGACAAACGAACACAAACAAAATATCAACCAATGGCATTCATTTCAAGCACTGCATTTTGAATGCAGAAGATGGTCTTCAAAGCCCAAAAAGCACAGGGCACATATCTTAGCAACAGCAAGCAAGCTGAAATTCAATTCAATACAGTTCTCAAGATCTATCCCTCCTTCAGACAGTTTAGGAAGCAAATAATGATTATAGGAGTCCTGTGTACATATTGATAAAAAATTAAAAAAATGGATGCACTGGATTCTGAGAATTTAGAGTTTAAGTCCTACTGTCAGTTTTCATCTTTTTATTCCCCTTGTCCATGGTGGTAGAGTTACTCCAAGTGCCACTGTGGCTGTCAGCATCACTGCTCTGAATCTCTCCCTCCTCAGTCTCATCAGAGCCCGGCTCCTCCTGGATGGGACTAATGCTCCTCTTTCCTGTGAATGTCCTGACACACACACAAAGCAGAGCACTTACTTCTCCACCAACTTAAAGGCATTTACATTCTCATGACACATAGTTGCCAGAGGATCAACTGGTAAATTGGGTTCCTCCCCATAGCAATTACAGATGGCTAACATGCACTTCAGGCTAACAGGCTAACTTCAATGCACTATGGTACGTACCAAATATCAACTTATCAAATATTCCGCATATGCCACAACACCAAGATTTGCATTTTTCTCCACTTTCAGTAAACTGTATTTGGTTCTGTAAGTAGGTTTATAAATAAATTAAGACTTGTTAGATATTACAGAACAGTCAAATATTGAAGAAAAGTTTCTCAGGTACTGTTAAATTAGCATAATTACTTCATGTAAAAAGGTTAAAATCTGTTCATCAGACTTCTCATCTCATGAACTCATGAATTGTAACTGCTTATCACATACTAGAGTTCCTTGTGCACTTATTGAATAACATTTTCCTTTAGAGCTTTGCCCTTTTGAACACCATGAGTCAGTGCATAAGTTACAGTACAACGAGTTCTTCCAGATGATCATGCACATCTGAACAGATTTAAAGGTATATATGCAAAATACTGAAATAATTAGAAAAGGGACCAAATATCCAAAGTAATGGATGCTCCAAGATTTCTGGAACGTGAGGCCAAGAAATCTCTGTGTTGAACAACCGGCAGTCATTTGCTTTATAGGACAATACTTTGTGTGCATTAAAAAGTGCTTGGAAATTCTGGCTACAAACTAAGGTCAACCATTTAATTGCTTGATTAAGAAGAGCTTGAGAATGCAGATGATCAGTCACTTTTCCTACATTCCCCTTACTGTTTTCCCTCCTTAGCAAGGGCAATGTACATTCTGGTTATAGCCAGCCTCCACATCACACTTGTGAAATTATGAAACTGCCATCAGTTTCCCTGCGATAAACTTCAACCCTTGAGAGAGACGTGGCCTGAGCTGAAGCCCTGATGTCAGGACTGGTCTTGAGGCCCCTGCTTTGGTCTTATCCCAAGGCCATGCGCTTGGAAGAAGAAGCTAAGCTTTGCGCTTACTTGTTATGGTTGAACCCATAGGCAGTCATTGCTGTGCTGGTGGTGCTGTAGTGAGACTTCACCCAGCTTTCCTCAGGCCACCTCTTGCGGTCCTGCTTGTCGTCCTGCCTGCTCTCCAGGTACTCGGCGTATGTCTGGATGCGGTAGCTCTCTGCATACCGGCTGGTGTTCATAGCTGGAGCAGGGGAAGAAGACCACTGCATGGGGCATTGCACCTCTGAACTGAGTCACAGCAACATAGGCTTTAGCCAGGTTCACAATACAATCAGTCAGACAACCCTGCAGGCCCCCCCTAAGCTTGACAGAGCTTTTCCTCCATGCGACTGCCACGCCCTGGAGACCAGCCCATTCCAAACACAATCCCCAGTTCATTAATCATGTCAAGTGATTGTACCATACAGTGATAGTGCAGTACTACTGATGTTCAATCCCTGCAAATACCACGAGGGAATGCTGAAACTGAGATAGATTTTCCTGTCCTGCCATCCCAACTAAAATCACAAATGATCACTCCAATATTCAGAGGAAGTCTTCAACAAGAGGACTCGCTCACCAAATGGAATGGAAATGAAATCACAATCAGAAGCACAGTATTTCATTTGGGGAACGGTGGCTAGATCAAAGTCTATACAATTTGAGTATTCCCGACAGTCACAATATGATTACACCAACTGATGAAGTAATGAATATATCGCATGTCAAATGTAGAAACTTCAAAAGGAGGCTCTCTTCACCTTGCACAGCAATTTAAATATTTGAGGTCTCCAGTTGACAACAAAACTTGGAGGTCCACTGAACACTGTACTGCACCCAGTATTTAATGAGCCACAATGTTTGAACTTGCACGGATCCTGTAATTGGACCCAGAGCAGTAGCTGAGCCTAGAGGCAGGGGAGCAAGTCTTCCACATGACTCAGCTGTTCAGAGGGAAACCCACAGAGATCCCCAGCTTGGTGTCAGTTATGAAGCACTAGGGTCACAGTCTTCAGACATGCATTAGCAATTCATTACTCAATTCATGAGACAATCAGTGGCCAGAAACCAACACTGCTGCTGTACTTGGTCTCAACACTTGCCCTGTCCATGGACCCTCAGGGAACATTTTAATACAATTACTCAATTTCAAATGCCACATCCAAAGATTACATGGTTTTATTGTTCTTTATTTCCATTTTCAATATATTATTCAAGTTATTCAAATTTAAGTAGGAGATCATCTTTAGATTTTTCTTTTCTACCCTCCCCCATGTCAGGAAATGTCACTGAAATGGATTGACTCAGTTCCTGACAAAATACCAATGATCTGACAGAGATTAAGAGTGGGTAGACAGAAAGAGGACAACTCGGTCACAAAAGTAGATTAAATCACAGCTTGAATAAACATGAAACATTAATAAAGTTCAACACTGACAATTCCACCTTAAATTTACAAAAAAAAAGGCTGGGGGAGGTTTAAAATGTGGTTAAAAGATGAGGTGATTCTAGCTTTTTTACATTACCACTGGAATTTGTAGAGCTCTGGGTAAAATTGAGAACATTTCTGTAAAGTTTTATGGCCAAGTTTAAGATTGAAAAATCTTTGGGATTCAGGTATCATTTAGATGGATTTCTCAGTGCTTGAAATAAAAATGTCATGAACTGACATTAACTAAGAATGAGTCTACCATCCTCATGTCATTTCACTTTTCATACCATTTAAAATATATGTTACAGACAATAGGCAATCATCTAGCCTAGCAAGCCAGAAAATGCCCCAATAACATTTACCTTGCTTTGTTTCACATCGATATTCAAATCAGATAATGGCATTTTAGAGCTAGCTAGCTAGTTACCTGTGCCCAACCTAGTAGCTAGCTAAGCCAGACCCCAGTGTTTTTTTGGTGCCCCCTCTAAATAATTGGCTGCATGACACCCCTGAATAGGATGCATTGATTTATACAGTGCTGAAACAAGTTTTAAATGCCAAATTTAAGCGTCAAGTTATGGCTTTGAAAACTTATGCCATTTTTACTGTGGGCCACATGTAAATCTGTCAACAATTTTACAACCAAAAGTTCCACATCCCTGCATTTCAGCAGATTTAGAACAGCAATTAATTGTAATTAGACTAATTTAAAGTTAATTTGATTCAATGCATTACAATTCACAAAATGTACAAATGGCAGTCATGCATAGAAGTAATGTCAATTGCATGAAATTATTGACATCAACGCAAGTTTTCCCATGGAATTCAACAGAGCAGTTTTGACCAAAAAGGCAATTCAACGCAGTGACAGTTCTGCCGAGTTAAGCTCCAATTAGATGGTCCTAATAGACGCGAGTGAGAACCAGAACAACAAAAAAGGGGAAAAAACTGTGTGTTCTAGGAGATGTTAGACATTTGCACCAATTACATTCCCTGTCTGAATTCTAGAATTAATGCTAGTGTCCTACTTTCTCATTGACTTCAATAGACGCAGAAATATCTGCACGCCTACGTGCAGATGGCTCTGTAGCACACCCGGAAGCAAATGTCTCCTTGTTGGTTTCAAAGCACGTAATGGGGGGAAATGGCGGTCACAAGGCCACATACTGCTTATGCTTGAAATGTCAGTTCATAGAAGAACATAAGAATACATAATGACGAGAGCTGGCCGTTCAGCCCACCTAGGCTGGTCATGTCCTAATCTAAAGAGTATCTAGTACTGCATCCAGCCTGGACTTGAATAGCCCAAGTGTTTCTGCCTCTACTACCTGACTTGGCAATATGTTCCCAGCACTAGAGTTTTAAAATGTACAACTTGCAAAAGTGCACACAATTTGCTACACTTAAGCAATTTAATTATTATTAAAAGTGTAGTTTATATTGCATTAAAATTGTGTAAGCTCTTCGCTGTGACAGGTGGCTAGATAATTGGCATGAATGTACAAAATAATAAGGCTGATAACCGACAGGTTAAGGAGCAAATGTGACACTAGCAAGTTGCTGTGGAAATGTACCTGGAACAAACTTGCATGACCTTTTTACGTTATCCAGAAAATTACATTATCCAGTACTCCATGTTTGTCCCCCAAAACAATGAAAACAGTATTTTTAAAGTACCCCAGTGTTCTCAGAGCCACAGGGTAGAGATAGCCCCTACCCACAGGCATGGGACCCATGGGCCATATCCTTCCCACTGGAAAACGAATGGAAGAGCATTTTGAAAAGACACAGTACAGCATGGTACCACGCATGAGGGAAAGAGAACCAATAAACTACTGACATTGCCCTCTACAGATGGTGGGAGTCCATGACTAAATAGATAGACTCATTGAGAAAAATTCTCCATTTGTTCTTCCAGAGTCTCATGTCTCTTGAAATTACCAGTAAATAGCAAGCTGCAAATAGGGAGCTCATGGCCAAGAAATGTTGGGAATTCCGACATTGCACAGGGGATTCTCTGTGGAGATGATCCACTCACTAGTGCCTCAGTGACGCATGCTGGCCTTGGGCGGAGCCATGAGGCTCACCCCGTTCTACACAGCCACCCAGGCCAGACACGTCTGCAGCAATGTAACCCCTTATAAAAGCAATGTGGACCATAGTAGATTTCACAGACCGACGTTCAACATTGTCACTAACAAACAAAGCACATGGAGATATGGACAAATCAATGTAAAAATAGATTTACGAAAGATAATGCACCATCAAGAGCTTGAGCATGACAATTTTCTCAGAATATATAACATGTATACAAATCAGCTTTGTCATGCAAATGTAACATTAATCCCAAATTTGTCATGAAACTTCTGACAGGAAATTTGGAACTTAAAAAGCACAGTAGATGGGCAGAAAAGAAGAGTACTTCCCCACCTGCCAAACAAACAAAACCTCAGGAGATGCGTCAAGACAACCCACTATTGCATGGGGACCAAATGTCCACCTTATGGTGCAAGGTCAAGTAATTTAATATAACATATGCCATTTAGCAGACGCTTTTATCCAAAGCAACTTACAGTTGTGAATGCATACGTTTTTCAGTATATGTGGTCCCAGTGGGAATCGTTACCCACAACCTAAGCATTGCCAACGCCATGCTCTACCCACAGGGAACCTCACAGCTAATTTCACAGCTTTTGCACTGACCATTCATGTTTCTCATTTAAATAATACTTTTTTAAAAACCTAATGAAAAAGCAGCATTCTTAAGTAGCTGCAAGATGAAATGGTCATCGCATCCTCCAGGCACTCAAAAGGGAGGGAAGAACAGAGGTGGAGAGAACAGCCCTCACGGTCTGTGGAGTTACTGTCCAGTCAGAGTTCAGGGCTGCTTCACCACACGTGGTGGGGCCGTGGTTTAAAGGCATGCCAGTGTAGCCAGGGGGTGGTGATGATTCAGTTTCCCTGAGGGGCAGCGGGACTGGACTTGGTTGAAGGGCGGTAGTACCGTTAACACACCTGTCCAGCCAGCTGGCCTGATGACGCAGTCTCCCATGCCAGGGTGTGGCGAACAGATGCCGGCGCACGTCCTCACAGGCCGATTGCGGGGCTTATTGAAATTCATTCCGTGTGCTGTGCGTTCAAACAGGTCAGTCAAAAAGTCAGCACTGTTGTTTTGCAGTCTTAACAAAAGAGCTGGGTTTTTTGTACTATGCAAGTACAACCAATACAGAGGGGGTTTTAAAGCACTGAAGAGAAATGCAAAACTGAAAACTAAAAATGTGCTAAATGCAAACTCATGGATGCCAGATCAGAATCAAAACTTGATACACTAAAATTTCTCAATGATTAAAAAATGACATCAATTCCAGACACGCAACATGCTTTATGGTCCAGAACATGGTATAGTTGTATCAGTGAAAAGTTATGGAGCAGCCCAAAAGACTTCTCCAGCTTCAGAGCAATTTAAGCACTCCACTACAAAAGACTGACAGAGAAAAAATTGTAAAATCAATTAAAAAATAAAATAAATACATACAGTACAAGTATTCAAAATGGAGTGCAACAGGGTTAAAAGGTATTAAAAATGAAACTATGGTCATGCCAAAACAAGAGCATGTGAGCCATCTCTGGAGTATTATCAGCCATGAGCAAGGTCTGTGTCGGGTCACGAGACCAGGGGTGCAACGCTGCAACACTGAACTTCCCCAATAGCCAAAAAACATCTTTGCTCCAAAAAACAGACAACTTGCTGGCAGCGAGGCACATTTCCTGGCATGGGCCTCAAGGTAAGAGGTGGCAGGGAGGAGATGAGTGTGCCAGCTGGGGTCCTCAGATAACTCCGGCCTCCCGAGCACCCTGCTCGCAATCCTTCAGCCACAGCCCGAGGTAAATCATGTAAACAAGCTCCGCTGACACAACGCAGAGCTCTCCGTTCTCGCGGGTGTTGAAATAAAAATATAAATAAAAGCACGAGGGAGAGGCATTTATTTCAAATGTAATTTGTGATAGGCTGCACATTGAATTTGAATAGAACTTTAGACTAAATCAGTATTTGGGTTCACTTTGCTACCGTGCCATTTTAGACCACAATCCACAGAATGCTTCCTAGGTTGCTTGCGATGCTCAGGTTTAGTAATAATAATCCCCTTGCAAAGCAGATGGTAAATCTGTGTATATTTACTGCAGACCAGAACTAAAGATTGCAGTCCTTGGTAAAAATATATATTCTTCATCTTACCCATGTAGTCTTATAGGGCCATAAAGGAGCTATTGGTGATGCACAAAAAAAAAAAAATTAATTCAGCTGTTGACCACTTCCTGTGACTTGTGATGCTTGTTAGTCACACACAGATCTCGGGTTATCATATTGCTACACCACGGATTGAGAGGATAACAAATACATAAAGATCACTTCAAACTGACTTTTCACCCAAAGGGCCAAAACATTTTTGCACATACCACAGAGGATATAATAACTGCCTTCCTTTTCCAAAAGAAATACAGATCTTAAGCTTCAAATCAGAAGCAGTTTCCAAAACAAGCTGTTCAAATGGACACACACACACACACACGTCAACTAGTGGATGAGACCGTCAAACCAAATGAGAAACTCCACTGTTGCCGGTCAGCTGTGTACAAAATTTGGAGGGGGGAGCGTTCTCAAAGGAAGTAAACAAGCAAACATGAAAAAAGAGAATAAAAGGCAGCACTCTCCTCTGGCCAGCCATGTGACAGCCACAGCATATGACTTTCATAACTTCATCGCTCATTACCAAGTGATTGCTGGACACAATTGAACATGTGTTTCTGGAGCGTGTTCTAGACCCAAGCCTCCTTCTCCACAGCTCTGGCTATTCGTCAGCCTTCTCTGCTCAATCTGAAACCCATTTCAGGCTCATTCGCCTGGCCTGCTGCAGACGGAGGCTCTTCACATGACCTTCCTTCAGAAATCCGGCAGAGGAGCAACATAGCTCACGGCACACGACGAATGAATCTACGGTAAGTTTTTTTACAGGGTCATCCACAACAAAAATGTCAAAATCCTGGGTCACAGTCACTCACAAATGGATCTGAAAATCCAAGGGAAATTACAAGTAAAGGTGTCCCAATTCCTGCCTGCATGTCAGAAGCGCAACATACGCTAGGCACACACCAAGGCAGAACAATACAGACTGAAGTGGCCAACTCAATGACAAGACAAAAAAGGTTAGAGAGAACCAGAATCATTGCCCCAGTTCCTCCCATTCTACCGAAGGCAGGCTTAACCCTATTAATGCAGTTTTGGGGATTAGTGGGACAGGAAAAATATTTTCCTCTACGTTAGCATGACTTTACTTTACTCTAAATTACAATTTGATTGGATTGTGCAGGACACAGCACATTATGAGCCCTGCAGTCAACCCCAGCCCATCGTTTAATCTCCTGTGCAGTGTAAGCATTACACAAAACCACAGCACCAGTCACAGCATGCATGTGCTCCTCACCATAACATGTGGCTGGTTGGTGGGTGGAGAACCAAATCTGTATGATTCTTAATATTGAACATGGTACTGCATATTTAAATGCATAAAGCAAACAATTAACTATGCCTCCCCTGCTAGAGTAGCACTGAAGTGATTCTGTTTGGCCTAAGATTTTACCCTCCCCATGATTTTTTGCTTCATTTTCAGTTAACTAAAATGTGTTGTGTAAAATCTGCCTTAAATGGCAATTACAATGTAAGCCAATTTTCTTTGGAGACAGACCGAATTGTACCCCCAAGTCTACAAAAGGGCTTGAAATGGTGTGAAATGTGTGACCGTTTCCATCTGCTGGACATCTACCACAACTGCAAGTCTACTCGTATGATTACATTTCATCCAGGGCCAAAACCAAAATAGAAGCCTGCCAGGGACCCATTAGGAACATTCCAGTGCCTTTTTTATGAACCTTCATGGGGATATCCCTGACAGGGAGCCCAGAATATCCTCCCAGTTTCCTGCTGCAGCCCTCTCAGGCAGCAGTGGCAGGTAGCACCGAGGCAGTGGGTCACATTCCCCTGCGTTGACCTCACCGCCGAGGAGTGCAAGAGACGTAGGGGAGAAGCCTTACACAAACAACACCCTGAACTGAACTCCAGAGCTGGAATACAGGCCCGCACAGCCCCCGGAGGTAGAGTGCGACTCCTTTTATAAGCATGCTGCGGTAGAGTATGATACACATGCCGCCAACTTAAGAATACTTCACATTCCCAGGATACTCCGTGCAAGAGTGCCTTACCCAGAGGAGTCAAATCTGCACTGCATGATCAGAAATATGAATGAAATTGCATGCATTTACAGACAGACCCAAAATAGCTGATGAAGAGCAGAGAGCACGCAGGACAGAATGAAAACATCCATGCCATTCACCCGAGGGCGGGAGGAGTTCACAGAGCTGGGAAGGCCAGCACTGTGTCCCGTGGCTCGTGCCAGACTGTAAATTACACCCTCATCTTTCTTAAGGGCTCAATTTTATTTTCATTTTTTTATATTCCAAATGTGTTCGTTAAATGGCCATCACAAGTACAGCCAACCTTATGATTAAAAACCCAAACACAATGTGATCATCACATGGCTTACGAGGAAAGGGGGATGCATGCCTTTGGTAAAAACACAACTGATGCTCATTTATATCAGAAAAGAGACGTGTGATCAGAGATATGTTCCTTTCAGATTTAGCTCAGTGTGCTTTTTTTGGAGCATCACTATTCCCCCAGGTAATGGAATCAAATCCATCTGTGCGCGCACACACACACACACACACCAAATAGCAAAGACCTACTTTGACTTGTGCAGACAAACAATAAAGCGACTAAACCACCAAATCCTTCCATGGATTCCAGCAGTCAGCCACTGAACAGAAAGATCCCCCTGCTGTTCAATTCGGTTTACGAATGGGAAGTTTTCAACAGAAGGTTCACGTTTTGTGTGCACCAGAATTCACCATGTGATTTTTCAGAAATGCCTTTGTACACCAGGAACTTATGCTTCAGCAAAGAGGGCAACAGTGAGGAGGACACTGGTCACAGACCACAATTACTCTTCATTCACCTCCATTTAAAAAAAAAATGCTACATGAGCATACAATTCCTATTTAAAAGTAACCTTTTCATACAACCTCAGAGAATAACGAGGCCCCTAATGATGGATTCAACATCAGGGGGCATACCTACCAATCTGTACTTGGTCCGTCTGACTCAATGACACAAATGCAGACGTGTCATCAATCCAGGACACTTGTATGTTTCCTGAAAACGTGGAGAAAAAGACAGCAAGAGGCAGGTCAGAAGGGTGACTGCAGTTCGATGTGGCACCACAGGGTAGTCAGTAGAGTAAGGGCTGCTCACCAAAGGCACTGAAGAGCTGGTACAGATCACTGGTCTTCCACTCTTTGGGAAAGGTGACATAGAGGACATGGTCCCTCTTGGGCTGCACTGCAATGGGGGGCAGTTTTGTGTGGTCAGGTTTTGCAGTTAACACAGGGCAGATAAAGAAAACTTCAGAGGCTGAAATGTACTCACGGTCTGGACCGCTGATGTTGAGGTATGGAATGTCAATGATTCTCATGAGGAAAAGCCTAAAGTGAGAGAGAGGAACAACATTCACATCAAATCACTAATGAGACTAATAAGACCAAGTCGTGATTTCATTTAGTACTTTAAGACCCAACAAAGAGCCCATTTATTCAAATGTCTTGAAGATCGACCCCAAAGGAAAAAACAAGAAATACGTCTTCAATTGTACTCTCAGTAAATTCCAAAAGGGCGGGGGAGGGGGAAAACAACTTTAGAATGACTTTTTGTCCTTCTTGTTCCCCATTAGGTTTCATGAGGGTGCCAAACGTATTAAATTCAAAGGAAATGCGGAATTGCATAGGGCTGTTAATTTGCATTAGATGGAATGACAGCAAATTGTTCCGAAATGCATCGCAGGCTGAAGGCAAATTGAGAGCTCGTTTGGCCATTTATCTTGATATTACCCTCAGTTTCCTTTTACAAGCTGAGCACTAATCACTTCTCATAACAGTGACAGCTCCAGCAAGGCAACGCAAAACATCTATATAAACACCACAACGACCTTGGTTTCTTCTGAGTAATATTCACATTACTAATAACTGACAATGGAGTGTTGGGGTAGAATTTGTGGGTCATTACTGGTTTGAGCACATTACTTTGTAAGGGCAGCTTCCTTGCCATGAACATTGAGTGCAAACATGACTGAAAGAATAAAGCATGTATACCTTTCAAAATATCCAATAATCCAACCTACTGAATATTATCAGAGTGTAGAATGTGGCCATATGACCGGAGGACAAATATTGTGCCCTGATCTATGTGATAAGGCCCAAGGACAGGTAAAGAGAGCCAAGTGCTTCCCGACTTCAACTTACTTGTTGAAAAAGGGCTCAATGAGCTTGGATCTGGCAGATATGTGCATCTTAGGGGGCGTGAGGAAGGACCCTGAGCAAGTGGTGTCAAAAACAAACAGGTTAGTCCTCAACACAAAAAACAAATTCATCTCTTTATATGGTGAGAACAAGTGCAGACTAGATAAAAAGCCAGTACCCAAGTAGTTGGTCATGGATATGAAGCACAGGCCGGTGATGTAGGCATCGTAGCCTGCCTCGTGGAGCTGTTCTGTAGCGGTGTCATAGCTCGGGAACCCCTCTGCACTTTCTGAAAGACATGACAGGCAACATGGAGGGAGGGGGGTGGTCCCAATCCACTACAATGTTAATCTCCAATAGAACAATTGTATCCAAAAACCCTATACTAAACAGTTTTAGAATTACTATACACTCAACATCTGGATATTTTATTTTATCATTTCCCCCTGTTTTTCTCCAAATTTTGTGGCCAATTATACCCTCCATTTATTTAGATTCGCCCTCCCCCCAAATTCACCGCCCATCCTCCGGGTCAAGCTAATTCCCCGAGGCTAACGATGATCCATCTCCTCCAAGACGGAACTCACCCCTCTTTTTCTAGAGACACTCTTTGCACTTCCCGGGGAGTTCGTGCCGGCTCACCCTCCCACCTCCCCTTGGGGCGGACAGCCAATTGCCACCCGCGATCGGGGCTTCCAGCCAGGGCTGGTCTGGCACAGTCGGGTTTTGAACAGTGACCGCAGTAGGCAGCACACTCGCAAAGCTCCAGTCAATGAGAGTGCGTTAGACCGCTACGCTATCCCAGGCCCCGCTACATATGGATATTTGAACACTAGTGAGATGTCATCCAGTGCTCATCTAGAAGTAATACGAATCACTGTCCTGCACGTTCTTACCAACTTTCGGGGACTTGAATGGCGTTTCTTTCAACTGCTTTTCGAGTTCTGCCAACGATGTATTGTTGATAATCTCCTACAAGGAAAATAAAATGCACACCAACAGTTGTAGCTAGATAAGTAGATGTGGTGAATAGTCTTAGATTCTAAAGTTGAGCCAAATTCAAAGGCTGCATTCATGTCAAAATTATCACTGCTATAGCAAGAATTTTAGTTCAAGTGCAACTTCCTAATCTGCAGACTGGCATCTCAGAATGGCACCCATCATCGAAAAAGGATGATCACTATTGAGAAAGCCGTATTGAATTTCAGTTTCAGACTACTTAATTGTACTTTGTAATGGAAAATGTTTCCACAATAGTTTATATGAATGAGCAAATAAAACCTCTATGATAAACGATAAACACTTCCACCTAGTGGTTAGGAACAGATTCCATAAGAGCTTAAGCTCAATAGTGCTGCCCTCCATAATGTATGTGTTAGGGGGGCCTAACCCAGATCACACCAGTCATCCCACTCTGGGTTTGAGATGCTTGCTTGAGATTTAAAAAGGGAAATAATTTTCTTCAGAATACACCCCTGAAGCTGAAGGAATGACAAAACCCTCAAATAGCCATTTGCTGGGTTTATCTTCAAAATGTTGAACAGGAGTTGTCCAGTCTATGGTCTGGAAACATTCTTGACTACATTTTAAAGAAAGGCATACATCATGCTGTGCAGTGTGAAATGTACCCGAACCCTCAGGGCATTACCTTAAATGGTTGTGTGGATGCCATGAGTTTAGTGTCCAAAAGCCTGGGGGGTTGGGGGAGAGGGTTATAAAAAAAAAAATATATTTTTAAAATAATTATTACCCAGTTATCAGTTTGGGTATACAAAAACCAAAACCAAAAATCAAACAAAGCAAAATTAAATACCCTTACCTGGGAAAGACACACATTGTAACCTCTTTGAAGTCACTCAGGTCCTGGAATAAAAATGTGTTATTCCTGACTTGACAAATTGAATGATTAAAACGTTAGTCAAAACTGGAAAAAGGTTGTTGCATTTAGCAGATGATATTCAGGATTTATCTGGGAATGGATATGAATTGTCTGTACAACTTGAGCAGAGTCAGCAAAGTCCCTCTCCAGACCTAAATGATCATCTCTATATTATATTCATAATCACATTCACAGTGCAATTCAATGTTAGTTTGCCATCTGTATTCAGAATTTTTCAATTCAATGGCATGTTTGGACAATTCAGACCATTTCTTTAACAGCGGTTTAGAACATTCTCCAATTTGGAATGCCCAAACGCAGTTGTAAACCGGTCCCATCATCAATTCAGGAGGATGCAGACAAGCCAGATAATCCACTGAAAGACATGCAGCCAGCTGCTGCTTCTTTGCCAATATGCAGTCCACCAGCTGAGCTGTGCAGCCATTGCTGGTTCAGGATGTCTGTAGGTGCCCTACTGAGCAAAATGGTTTGCAATGAGGTGGGGGGGGAATACCCTGCCAACTGAAATTCTCCCTCCCAAGGAAATGACATGTCCAATTAGGGACCACTCTGCTATACCCTGGCCACAGTGCTTAATTTAAGCCATTGATTGGCTAAAGAGTGCACACACCTTGATTCAAATAAATTCGCTTGGCTGTGGTTTGCAAATTGGCTGCGGATTAAAAGGAAACTACAAAAACAAACAGACACTGGGCCTACAGGACTGGAGATCCCCCTTTTAGTAATTGTAAGCTCACCAACAGTATGGTTAAGAGTCAGTGCACCCCCAAAAAAAAAAAACCTTGAATTAAATACATTTCATTTGATCACTTTCTTGGTTAATTAAGCTGCCAATGATCTAATGTATTGCTCACCTCAGGCAATGGGCAGTAAAACTGGTGGATGGTGTGCATTACATCTAGAAGCATGTTGTGGCCAACAACCAGCTTGGCCTACAAGGAAAGGCAGTGCATTAGGACTTCAAATCCACTTCAGTGGTGCCACTTGTCATTTTTCTTAATGTGTAAATGCATACAGAAAATTAGGTAATCATTGAACACATGCCATCATTTGATCAACTGTATTCCCTTTGCTGAAATAAACATAATATACCAGATGTTTATTATGTTCATTTTGCATCTACTGGGCATTTAATGCAAAAATCTATTTTAAACAAGATGTTTTACATCAGCAGTTATTCCAGTCCTCATTATGCCAGTGAAATGCAGTGTTTACTTACAGACTTTGAAATTGCATGTATGACCCTGGAGAATCCAACAGCATCATTCAATTCTTCCTACAAAGTGGAACAAATTGCAACACACATAAGTGGTCAATTCATCGTCTTCAACACCAAAGCAATATTCTTTATATATTGCTTTGGTTCCATGCAAGAGACATGCGATTCATGCAAGAGAAGATCCTTCTACTACCAAGAGCCATTGTTCGCACTACAATTTTGTGCAAGCCACTGGGTGTACAGCGTTGGAATAGTCTTGTCCATTTTTACCTGCTCTCTTTCTTGCTTTTGTTGTTCCCTCCTTTTCCTCTCTTCGTCATCCACTTTGCTGATCAGAATGTACCTCTCTTTCTAAAATACATATCGCAAGAGATGGACAAGTACCCACAATCATCATCAAAGTCTGATCAATTGAACATGCCATATTCAATATACAAATTGAGCTTTATGGGGGGGCACATATTTTGTGAATTCCAACTAACATGAGAACATGACAATCAGCTTGTTATAGTATAAGATCCCATTACTGAAACTCCTGTAGAAGACAAAAAAATAACCACTACAGTGTCACTGAGGAGTGACAGTATTTGTAGTCTGGTATACAAGAAAACAAATCTCAAGCAGACACATTAGGCGCACATGTATTCGATCTTAATGCAAAACCAGCACAGGAACAGGGCAAAACATGAAAGAACCATCCAAAAGGCTTGTGTAGGCCATATTGTTTGGTAAACAATGGCAAATCGGACAATGGGAAAGTGCGTAGGGCATTTCCCATGCCTATTTCACGTGAAGAGGCAACAGCTCCTCTGTAAATATAATCTGAAGTTTGTTCATTCAATAACCTCATGTGGACATGGAACACTTCCCACAACTACAAACACGAATAGAGCCATGATGTTCCATAAGAGTACACCGCACTTAACAGTTACACAAAAACGGTAAAACTGCAACTGGCTTCTTTCAGTTTTGGATAGAAAATTATTTCACAATAAAACTAGCTCTATAGAAGCAGCCAACTCACTTTAAGAACAGTGCTAGATGGAGACGGTAATACAATTCAGACTTCATGTGTATTAGGTTCAGGTAGCATTGTCAGAATGCAATACTGCCCCTATAGGTAGTTATTGGGATAGTGTGATGAAGGTTGCTTGCCTTGTTTCACAATTTGAATGACAGACCATTATAATTGTGTTGGCACCTTACTTGCAGACAGAAGACATACAAGGCTTAAGGAATCAGACCATACTTCCAATGACAAATGACCAAAAGCAAGATTACAACTTATCAAGGATATAAACACTGGCCCAGTAAGAGTACCTTCTCGTTTTCCATGGTTTCCACATGAAGTCCTTTCGGATACCTAAAGACAGACAGTTTATGAAACCATATATACCATATACAACCATACACAAAATTAAACATTGTACCACAATTTCAGGAATTCTCAGTTGAAACTTGTAACCATAACATTTCTTTTCTAATGCAATTTAGTTTAGTCTCATGCCTAACATGAAAACTAAGACATGCCTTGCAACTATAAAGGGCCATTCCAAAAATATTACGGACACACAATTTCCAAACATATTTGCATTTCCCACCCTCCAAGCTTAACTCCTTAAACAATTTTGAATAATAACGTTCCTACATTTGTAGGATTTGTCCTTCATAACAAAGGATGCGTCACAGGATCCATAGCACAAGCCCAGGTTCAGCAACACAGAATTTCAATAAGCAAGCCAGAGTGATCATACCAGTTGTACCAAATAAAGTAGACCATCTGCAGCCATTTAACAATATGTAATGGTATGAACTGAAATGTGATACTTCCACTTTGCTCCTCCGATATATACAAAACATAGCCACAAACATATTCCAAGTAAGGTCATCAGTTCTATGGATAGAATCCTGAACAAGAGTCCCTGAACCAACCGGAGCCTCAACACACATGGGGTACCAATAACATGCATACTGGGGATGGAGCAGTCCAACTTCAGCAAAGACTGTATAGACAACAATGCGGTGTTTATGCATTCGCTTAATCCATTAGTTTGACATTTGCATCCAGGGTCATATATGCATTTATTTAGATTGAAAGACAAATATTTGGATAGATAAGTATGCAAAATAGGTTATTAAAATAATCTCAAAGGCAGGCAATTTCTCCCAATATTTTTCCAAGCATTAGTCTGTCTGATAGTCAAAAATAAATGCAATAACTCATTTTAAAATGCAATCCTTTGTCAATCATGTTCTCACACAGACGAGTAATGAAATATATCCATCCTGAACGATACCAAAAAGATAATGTACCAATGAATTGGTCATCAAGTCATCATCAATTTGGTGTACTACTGGCATAAGAATTTATATTTGGAGAAAAAGACCCCTTAAATAAATGATATCAAGTATATAATTTAAATAGAAATAAAATCCCCACATAAAACCAAAACAGAGACTGCGGTCTTAGAATTCCTGAAGGATTTCAAACTGGTGTATATGCTTACTAAGCTGCAAAATATGCTTAAAACCTCTCCCTCCTACTTCTCAGACAACTAAGCCTATTCTAGACAGACTCGATTTTCCTTTTTCTACAATTTGTCATCTCCCCCCACAATTTCTAAACTTCCCCCATGGGTTTAGAGATAATCCATGTGTGTAGGTTCATTGTTAGTCAGCACTAAATTGATCAATTAAATCAGTTGATTACAGTTAACCTACCTCAACTAGTTTCTTGGGTCTGAATTGTTGCAGATTTTAACTTGCAAAAAAAAAAAATAACAGCATATCCTGTGGCTCTCAATGACAAGAGCGAATACCACTGCCATATAGCATTCTTTAGAATGACATTGCACCGTTTTTCATTGTGACAGTGAGCTGGGCATGAAGCTTCTTCCTGCACACCTGAAGGATCCACCCCATCCTCACCAACTACTGAACAAAGCTTCGGAGCCCAATCCAAAAATCAAAGCCTAGGCCCTTGCGCTCTGTGTGGAATGGCTAATGGCAGGAAGCACCGCCTCTATTTCTAGACTTCATTTCGATCTAATCTATGAGTGACACTATTGGTGTTTACAGCCAATTAAGCCAATTGAGCCAGGATAATTGGTGGAAACAACCACCTGCATACACGGCAACCCTCCAGGATCATAATTCCCCAACCCTGTGCTAGGACCTAGTAGACCATGCCATTATTTGGACACACTTGCAAAGGTTCTCTGAACTGAGTAGTGACATTATCTTGGCGATGGAGTCTACGATTTATTTTGCAGCGTTCCTGTGGAACTGACGGAGTATATTCCCAAAAAATAAAATGCCGTACTGCAGGGGTCGGCAATCCTAGACCGGGGGCCTGTCTAACAAAGCAGTATTAGTGGGTTAGCGTTTAACCCTGGGTTTTCGATCTCACGACCATGGCTCAATTTTAACCGGTTCGCATCACCATGGTAACTTATGCTGCACACCTAACCTGCTCCGGAGTAGGAGTAAGTTCAGGCTAATGGATCAAATCCTATAAAAGCCCACCCCCTCACCAATCAGCTCTCTGGAAAATAGCCTCACCAGTCCTAGAGAATTGAGTAATAAGATTTTTTTATATCAGAGATAGATTCTCCACGGAGGGAATATTGTATTTTTGCAAGCTTCTAGAGACGCATGTCACAAATGCCACTCGTCGAAGCCATGCGATCACTGTGCAGCAAACTACGTTTGCCCTACCTTTTCTAGCCAGAGGTACATATATGTATTCTGTTCGTGATGCGGAGAACCTGAGCAAACATACAGTTTATAGTAAAATATTAATATATTTACAAAAATTATATATATATATATATCAATAATGAATAAAATGTACTGTTGCATATTAAGTGCGGTGTAATTTTCTCATATGATTCCCGAGTGATTGGTGCAATAAATCGCACTCACATTCCCATCACAGCAGCCCTGGATGAGCCAGTCATGAGACCAAAAACCCAGGGTTAAAGCCCAAAATTAGCTTGCTAACCCACCAATCCTGCTTCATGAAATGGTGCTCTGGATCTCTCCATGTTGCATGCGATTGGCTGTGTTACAAACTCCGGCCCTTTTGTGTGCACGCGCTCATAGCTCGATCAGAAAAACCTGGGTTGACAGAGCGAGTTGATAACCACCGTTGTGAGACAGGTTAGCTGTAATTGCCTTTGTTAGGTTTTGTGTAGCCAGCTAACGCAAAGATACCCTGACTATGTTGAACCTCCTTTGTGAGACAGGCCCCTGGAGAGCTGCAGGGTTTGCTGGGTTGTCATTACTCAGCATGTAATTGGTCAATTAAAGCAGGTGGCTACACAGTTAACTCTCCTCACCTGGTTTCTTGGGCCTAAATTGGTTGCCGATTTTAAAGTGAAAACAAAAACCTGCAGACCCTATGGCCCTTTACCTTTTTATAAATGCATCTATAAAAATACATATAAACACAATTGAATGGAAATAGGGTAATGGCATTAGGTTTGCCTTAAGTGTGCATCATTGATCACCCATCATTACTTAACCAATTAAGTTTAAATTGAAAAAAACGACATACTCACTTCCAATTCAAGGTTTGATAGATGAGCTTCCTCTGAAACCTAAAATATGCACAGAAAATGATGTTCCATACAAGCACTCAAATGCTGAAATAATTTTTTGATAAAATGTACCATTATTCCTCTCAAATTAATGAGGTTTCATTTACCCAGTGCAAGGCTCCAGTTCCACGTTTTTTTCTGAACGTTCCAGCAAAGCTTCTACCTTCTCCCTGTAAAACATGAAGCAACGCCACCACGTCGTTTGAAGATGTCGTTAGTCCAACCAAGCAAATTTATTATTCAACATCAAAAATGTTACAGCTTAAAGATTGAATCCTTTACATTACATTCTGAATGCCGGGGAACTGCTTTCAAGTTGAAGCGTACAATATCCTGAATGAAAATTTGGACCACCCTTACACATACTTACACCACTTTATTAATGAAATTCTTGTGCTCGTCTGGGACATTAACTGGCCCCTTGCACGAGCTTGGTGAGATGAAAGACAGTGAAGCAGCACCATTGGACTGAGACCTCTTCTCCTCAAACTGCTCCCTCAGCTGGCTCTCCTCCTCCTGATTCAGGTACGGAATCCCTGCAGCACAGGAGCATAGGCTGTTGTTTAAAGGAAGTTCACCAAGAACCCTTACTGCTAATACAGGTCTGTTAATTGAGGGGCAACTCTCACTTACCATTTCGGAACACTTTGTTGAAGTCAAATCCCTGATTTGCCAGAAAATCTATACTGGAGCTCTGAAATGAAAGTATGCGATTCATCATTTTGACTCATCGCTTTACCTATGATAATGTAGGCCTACATGTAAATGTAAACATTACCTGGCAGATAAACTTTATGTCTGGTGAAGTCCGATTAAATGGCTTTGGAAATATATAGAAGTTAAAAGCCTTCATGACATACCTGGGAAAATAAGGGGGAAATAATCATGGGTTGCAATAGAAACAGCAGCAGAACTGGAGATAGATTTTCATTGAGGGTTAAATGAACATAATTCACTCACTTGGATTGTAGTTGTTCATATT
The DNA here is from genome assembly GCA_029706075.1 of Aldrovandia affinis. NCBI lineage: Eukaryota > Metazoa > Chordata > Actinopteri > Notacanthiformes > Halosauridae > Aldrovandia > Aldrovandia affinis. The sequence goes on along the minus strand of JAINUG010000152.1, from coordinate 959,263 downwards.
TAAATGTACAGAGACCAAACTGAAAAAGCAGGAAATCCATGGAGTGCTTTAGGGACACAAATAAAACATGTATTACACCATAGAAGGAAAACAAATTGCATTTTTCATTCAAGACAAATCAGACAGTTGGAAGTAATGTATTAGCCTGTTCAAAGGGGGGAAATCCCTAAAATTAGTGTTAAATGGCAGTCGACGTATAGCTGTGAATTCTCCATACGGTTTATCCAAATGTTAATTACACTTGTGTTAGACATATGAGGGTTAGTTTGTGACGTTGGTGCATAGCTTAACGTGACGTTAGCTTGTTATAGCCAATTAGGTATAGCTACCTTTTTCAGCTTGTGATAGCGTTCTTCTGGGGTATCCAACCCGTTGGTTAACGCACTAACGGAGGGTCCATCGCTTATACCTTGCAAATAATAGACAATTGTGGCAGATTTAATGATGTAACCCAACATGTTAATTTAATTCCTCTACATAAATCGACACTGGTTAAAAAAGACAAACATTACTCATCAAAATGGGATGTTGTCTAAAAGCCTTACCTGAAAATTCTCCATCTATCGCAAGGAAATCTGCTTCCTCTATTGCGCTGTAAATGGTGTTTAAACTCTCCTTAAAATCTGCAAAGGAATTCATAATTGCAATAAATTCGAGACATTCTACTAGTTGGGTACCCATCGCAGCTTTTAATGGATATCAACACAGCCATTAAATAAATAACGTTAACTGGCTACAATAGAATACACAGCCACGATTTTCAGATAGCTACATTGAAGATAATTCGCTAGCTTACTATATCATGTTATCCGGAAGCGGGTTGTGTAAGTCAATTGTCTGCAATCAATGAACCACTCACTTTTTCTTGTTACTTCCATCCCTGCAGAATCAGAAACAAACGTATGAAGAGTTCTGAGATTTCGATCATTTAACCTTTTTTGCCAAACACTTCCGGAGCTCACATTGAAGCACGTGGTAAACGAAGGCGGGGAGTCTGAGAATTACCGTTCATAACATTAGCCTGGTGGCCAGCAAGGTATCAAACTAGATAGCTACTGAATGTATGCACTAGGGAAGTAGTTAGAGTTTGACACGTCTGTCGCACCCTTGCGTGCATTTATGTAGACTGTTGACAAATGTGGAAAATATACTGTTTCGACATCATTTGCAATCACAAAAATAATGACTGGTGATTTTCTGATTGCTTGCAATTTTAACCAACCAAAGATGAGTGAGCATATTTTAACTTGAATGATAACCAATGGAACGCGAGCAGACGATGGTGTTTGAGCTCACTGGTTGGCCACTGAAAAGTACGATGTGCTCGGCTTCATGTGTCTATAGGTCCATGCTCGCAAAGAAGGATATGCTAGAAACTGCCGTTCTATCTAGTTAGCTTGCCAGCTATGTCGTTTTTTAGCTATTTGTTCGTTCATGACAACATCCTGCCAATACAGCAGTAATGTAACCTATAAACTACGCATTTACAGCAATTTCACCGAGGTAGGAAAACAAAAGTTAATTAGCCTGCTGACTAGTACATGAAATTCAATTTGCAGTCATGTCTCAACTTGGCAGCCAGCTGGCTAGCTAGGTGATGATAGAGGCCCGTGCCTTTGGGCGCAGCTAAAGTTGGCTATGTTATATATTAACTTAAGTTAACTAAATAGCTTACATCACGCTAGGTTTGGGTTTAATGTGGTTTAATGTTATAGCTACTCACGTCGTATTTGAGTCGCATATATTGCCTAGTTACAGGGGGTTTGTTCACGCATCAATAGCTCAAGAGCAATCTGAAACGATTTCTAAAATTCGTTTGCATTTGTTTATATTTTCTGCTTCCATATATTGGCAAACTAGCTTTGGTTGCTAGCTTGCCATGCGACTTAGCTCGCTAACTATCTGTTGGAAATGGTTTTTGCTAACGTTAGCTAGAATGTTACAAGACATGCATAAGGAGGTTCGCTAGAACTAACTGTTTTTATGGTTTTATTTATATACTAATATTGGTTGGCTAGCAATGTAGCAATCGTCCGAAATTAAATTATGACCGCCTGTCATCCTATCTACAATTGTTATACAAATCAGCAGTGTCATATTTTATTGCATTTGTGAAATGTTAATTTCATATTAATTCAGTCAAGGTAAGTTGGCAAACGTTATAACTTTCAACTAACGTTAAGGTAGAAATGTCAGAACAGTTATCAGTTGAAGTTTTGCACACGAGTTCACTAGCTAGCAAACCAGGTTTGCAGTAAGCGACGGTTATCTGCTATTTGGAAACACTCTTACTTTTTAATTCCTCCGAACAGTGCCGTGAGTAATGTAATGTACCAAGCATGAACACATATTTCTGTCTGCCTTCCTTGACAGACTTAATGAGTAAGGAATTAATCCACCTGGAGACCTATTGACCAGTGCCCAAATGAAGGGGGACGTTGACACTGATCTTGGACCATTTTCAGAAGACTCTCAATCAATTTTTGACCCTTGCCCAAAGGCTTCCAGCAGTCTGATCTCTGAACACGAGTTCTCCTGTCACTGCTGTTATGACATCTTGGTCAGCCCTACAACACTGAACTGTGGGCACAGTTTTTGTCGACACTGTCTTGCGCTCTGGTGGGAATCTTCCAGGAAGAATGAATGCCCGGAATGTCGGGAGAAGTGGGAGGGGTTCCCCAAAGTCAACATTCTACTGAGGTAAAATGTAGCTTAAATATGTCAGGGATTGTTCATATTTATAAGGTAATAATTGTTTTAATCAATTTGAAGTTGAAACTTACAGTTAATGGATATTGTATGGATTCCAATCATTCTTAATTTTCCACAGTAATTACACAAGAAGATACATTTTTTCCCCATGCTTTTCCACATTTTTCATGTGTTTACACATGAAAAAAACTGCATTTACTATTAACTGCAACTCTGTCTTTTCTTGTATTTCTTGACCTAAGTGCAGCTTTTGATACTGTCGACGATGAGATTTTATTGGACAGACTACAGAACTGTCTTGGACTTTGATCAAGCACTTTCCTGGTTAAGACCATACTTGTATGAAAAATACCAGTTTGTTTAATTAAATTAAGAATATTCTGATTACTCAAAGGTGAAATATGGTGTCCCACAAGGGTCAGTGATAAGGCCACTACTTTTCTCTTTCTATAGGTTTCTTCTTGATGATACAAACATGGCTATACATCAACAATGTAAACAAACAAAACAATACAATTGTGGGCGGCAGTGTTAGCATAATGGTTAAGGAACTGGGCTTGTAACGCAAAGGTTGCAGGTTCGATTCCCAGGTGGGGACACTGCCGTTGTACCCTTGAGCAAGGTACTTAACCTGAATTGCTTCAGTAAAATATTCAGCTGTATAAATGGATTGTATGTAAAGAAATGTGAACTGTGTAAGTCGCTCTGGATAAGAGCGTCTGCTAAATGCCTAAAATGTAAATGTAAATGCAATACATAGCATAAGAGCTTTCTCGGTTAGAGGCACGTGCAGCAGATATTAAGGCTTAGATGTCCTTTATTTTTCTGTTTCTTAATTCAGATAAAACTGAAATGCTGGTTTTAGGTCTCAAAAAGGGAGAAATTATCTAACCAACTTTAAGTATATGTTTGAAATAATTAGTTTAAAATATGCCTGCCTAACATTAATAGTTTATTTGTATTGGTATTGCTAGTTTAGCCTTGGTTAATGGCTAAGCCATGGAGTAGATTATTAGTGTAAAGAAGTAAGGAATATAGGCAATTACAATGTCTATATATGGCCTATAGACACCAATATGAGACATTCCTGAACAGAGTCTCATCATTGTTTTGTCAAGATAATACAATTTTTGAGTCATTGAGAAGTTAGTCTGTTATTGACATAGAACATTTCAGTAAACTCATTAATTTATGTCATCGTCTTTCTGGCCTTAGCCTACTAGCTTTGACCCTAAGACAGCTATCATTTTCAAAAAATGCGTCAAAACCATTAACCAGGTTTTTTTAATGAGAACAGTATGACGGTTTGAGAAAAAGGATATCGCCCAAGTCTAATGTCTGCTTGTCTCCCTTGTTTCTTTACAGGGATGCAGTTGAAAAATTGTTCTCTAATGTGGTGCACAGGAGGAGGGAGGAGATTCAGGCCAACCCCAAAATAGCCCGCAGTCTCCTTGCTTTCCAGAGGTATGGGGACGAGCAGGCCTCCCGAGTGTCGATGTCAAGTGGCCAGCGAAGAGGGGGAGGGTTTTTCTCTGGAGTCCTTACCGCACTCACTTGTGTGGCAGTAAGTGCCTCTCTCTCTGAAGAACAATTAAGATGCATAGTTGCTTCAACTTGTCATCTTGTCATTTACTGAGTTATAATGAAATTATGAAAATGATTTGGGATGATCATATGCTCAAATTTGTTCATAAAATGTGCAATCAGACTTTTTCATTAAAAGTTTCACATTTTTCTACATGAACATGAACTTCCCTAAGATCAGATTGCCCCTGACCATGTTTACTGTACGCACATTTCCTTGTGGTAAATAAATGTTGCATGATGTTTGAATCAATGTCGAGCTGCAGGAGCTTCAGAGGACAGTCTGTGTTCTGCCAAATTGAGCCATTTGGAACAATGGGACATTCCTACACATACGATAGTGTACGAAGTGCATCTAATCAGTAAATATTCCACCATGTGACACATAATAGGCTCCACAGCTTAGAAAGAATCTGAATTGGTTTCCATAGTAGAGAAAACTAACCGTAAAAACCCTGCAAAAGCACAGGGTGATCACTGTCACCATCTGGGGTAATACCACATACCCGCTTCTCCCCAATAATGCATTTGAACCCAGAATTAAAATGATAGTGGTGTGAAAATTATTTCATTCTTCATTAGCTGCAGCAGGCTTGATGTAATTAATATTATTATACGTTAGAAATTCCTTCCTAGAATTTTTCCCCCCAAAGCCATTGTATTGGATGTTGATGTTTTTGATTGATGGGTGTATTTTTGGGGTTAATAACTAATTAACCAAAAATTAGGGTTGGTTAATTTTTTTCCTCCTTTTTTCTCATCAAATTTGAATTGCCAGTTGTGCCTCAAGTCACCATGTGCAAGGAGCATTGCAGCTGAAGCTTATGCATTCTTCCAGCATACTCACCTGAAAGCCACTCAACAGGCTTATCCTTGATGTTTCCTTTTCTCCCAATTTGGAATGCCTAAAGATTTGCAGATGCCCATCTCATCACTACAACTTAGAGCTGAGCAGTCATTGCATTGGAGGAGTTGTCACATTTGGACTGTATTTGCCAGATCCAGAGGAGGAATTGCTCTTTTGCACCCTGACACGGACTCCCAGTCCCTGGGAGACACTATGGCCAATTATGCCAACCATAGTTTGCAGTATTGGCACAGGAAAACACAGTTGTCACAGGATTCGATACCAGACCGTGGTGCATGCAACCCAGTGTTTTAGTAGGACAAGCCACTCAGCCCCCCCTTTAAATATGTTTTCCAAACAATGTGCACATGCTTGCAATTTATGATCAAATGGGATTTATCAACATATGCCCAACAGATATACCAACAGATCTGCGCTTTACATTTGATGAATCAAATGTGAGATTGACACAACCATTTCTGAAAAATGTGAAAAATATCTATGATGTACGATCTTTCGATAAATAAGGCCCTTTGTCTTTACTGATTACTTCCTGAAGTCCATGTAACCAGCAGTCTACCATCAAGTAGCCAGTCAGGCTTAGTCAGTTTTCTCTCTTATGGTGGCAGGTTATGTTGCTGGTGTATCACTGGAGCAGCCGAGAGGCAGAGCACGATCTTCTAGTTCATAAACCTGTAACGAAATGGACTGCTGAAGAGGTTATCTTTTGGCTGGAGAACTTAGGACCCTGGGCCTCTCTTTACAAGGAACATTTCCTAAGAGAGCAGGTCAATGGAAGGTATGTATGTTTTGTTATGATGGAATGCATTTTTATATAAATTTGAGGTGTATTAAAATTGAGTTTACAGTATATGGTTGTTGATTACAAATTTAGTCATGCGTAGTAATGATGGTCATTGAAATTGGCAGACTTCTGATCATGCTTGGAGAGGACGAGCTCTCCAGGCATCCATACAACATTGAGAACCACACTCACCGGAAGGCTGTTCTGGCAGAGCTGGAGCGTGTGAAAGCTCTGGGAGTGAAGCCACCTCAGAATCTTTGGGAGTATAAGGTATGGCATGGGTAGCAATGTAATTAAGTACATTGTTGTACACACTTTTGCTAATCCCTTAACAGACAGGTGCTCTGTAGTTAGAATGAAGGGCATAGTTATATTATATAATTGCATGTACTTTAATTTCTTATGTTCTCGTTTCAGGCAGTGAATGCGGGTAAATCCCTGTTCCTGCTATATGCCCTGAAGAATTCCCCACGCCTCACCATTCTGTACCTCTACCTGTTTGATTACACTGAAACATTCCTGCCTTTCATGCACACCTGCTGTCCTGGGCAGAGGGCAGAGCAAGAGGAAGACATTTTGACCAAAACTGTGGTAAGAGGTGGTACTGAGAAATGGGGTTAATAGAGAATGGGAAATAAACCATGTAACTTAAACTCACTTACTCAAGTCCAGGGGCCCAGATTAGGGTAAAAGTCATACTTGTCCTTCCTAAAAGTTACTTGTCCTACTCGCGTCACTTGCTGTAGGTGAGCAACAAAGAAGACTACGTCAAATATTTTCAAATATATTTTTGGTGCCTATTTTTCTGTCTACTTCTTTAGCTGAATGCACCAACAACATCTCATTATCCCTCCTCCTCCCAGACAAGCCATGGTCTATTCACCTTCCAATTTTCCTGGAAAGTGTGATTTGCTCAAATCATATTTTTGCTGAGTTTTTAGCTGATCTTCTTTTTTTAGCCTTTTTAGTCTTGCACTTAAATCTCCACATCTTTGAAAAAGCGACACAACAACATCTCATTAACGTAATCTCTTTTCTACATGGATATTTATGTTTGACTTGTGCAGCATGTGCTCATGGGACTGTAGCAGTGAAGTACTGACGGGTGCCTGCTGGTGGCGTTAGCGACTACTGTAATTAGATAACTACAGTATATCATAACGTACACCCTAGTCGGGAAATCGAACGAGAGAGATTTTCCATTCCCAACTAGTGTGTGGTATGGCAGCTAACGTAATAGCTAGCTAATAAGTCCTAGATTTAACCAAGCAGGGATGTGGGAATGATTTAACTGTAGGACAGATGAGAAATCACTGCAGGAAAATCACAGCGATTCTTCACCCTGGTGGGAATCACTGATTTGACAGTAACTAGCTATAATGTTCAGGGATATTGCTTGCTAATTCAAGGCTGATAAATGCATGATCACTTACTTGTGTTAGCAAGCAACTAGCAACAACAGATCTCAATACCAAATGTCCGTGACCGCTAACATTAGCTAGCTAAATAACTAGCTGGTTCTCGCTGTGCCAGCAGTCTGTGCCGCGATCCGCAAACTTGCTTGACTGCTGGCATAGCAACAACAACAAACGCGGCGAGCACAGATTGCATGCAAGTAACAATGTGCCGCTTTTCCCATTTGGAACTTTAGAAATATTTTTGAATATCCGTGCATGACGTGTTTGTTATGATGTGAGTGTAAAACAGAAATAGTTCCAGTTAGCTAATAAATTTATAAAAGCTAAATTCACAGTCGTCAGCATCGAAGGTCGTCCTTCTGAGACGAGAGGACGACTGCTAATCTGGGCCCCTGCTCAAGTCCAAGTGGTTGGTTACTTATTTGTGTTTTGTACTAATTTTATTCTTGGTAGTATGTATGTGGTAGACAAACCTTGTTATGGGCGATTTACACCAAAGGCGACATTCCCATGCGGCTCTAACCAAACTCATTAATTTTCAATGGAGAGAGGACTACACAGAGTGATTCCTTGGCACTGGTGCGAATCTTGACTACCATGCCATTCACACAAGTTGAAAATAATTCAACTTCTGCTGCAATCGCCTTAGCAAGCCAGCGAGCAATCCGATCACATGAAAGGAGGAAAGTCATCTAGTCAAAAGAAAGATGGAGGAAAAAATGAATCCTCGCAGTCACAGAGTTTCCCAAAATTGATGATGCCGTAATGTATATTTACCGATAGTGAGGTAAAACTAGTTAGCAACTGTATGAAGAATCTGTCAAATATGATTCTATTTTTTAAATTGCATCACTTACAGAAAGCTTATGAAATCCAAAGCAAATCTCTGCTCCACAAAAATGATTGACACCCAGAGAGAACTTCAACGCTGTCAGCAACAAACTAGGGGAACTTGCCCGCGACACCACACAGGAAATCTTGTTTGGTGTAAATTGGCCATTACCCTCTGGGTTGAACATTAACCATCAATGCTGTAAATCCAGCAAAATATACCTCCAGCAAGGAAGCTTGTAGTGTGTATATTACAAGAGTACATTTTAATAAAAATGATCACTAAGCAAGTCTATTCATTCGCTAACTGCTCATCATGTCTGCTCTCCTGTCCACTCCATCCAAAGCATGATGACCCTAGCTGGAAGCAGTGGACAGAGTTCCTGGTGAAGTACTTGCTCCTGCCATACCAGCTGATTGCCGAGTTTGCCTGGGACTGGCTGGCTGTTCACTACTGGACGTCACGGTTCATCATCGTTAACGCCATGCTTCTGTCAGTGCTGGAGGGCTGTGCACTCTGGAGGCTATGGGCACAATCAGAGATGAGGTACTACCCCTTGGCTTTTGATTTGAGTAAATACAGTGACGGCTGAGCTTAAATGGCCACTTCTTTCTAGCATGGCACTTGCGTGTGTTTGCCACTTTCACTCGGTCCAGACCAATTTTCAAATTTTTTGACCTGTATGAACCTGACACCATTCTAACGCTACCATGCACCAAGGATGTTTCCAAGTATGCACTGTATGTCTGTGGGCCGTAGGACAGAGCGTGTCTGCTCAGTCTGCTCCTAATCGGTTGTTATTTGCCCGCAACAACCATGCAAGATTTTCACTGGTAGAATAATGCTGGTTAATTGGGTGCATTGGTACCACATTTTACACCATCTTATTGGTCTCATAAACTAATTAATTGTGCATTTCATTAAAAAAAGAGAATATTGGGCCTCCCGCGTGGCCCAGTGGTTACAACGTTCGACACTGGCCATGGAGACCGGGGTTCAATTCCTCGTCTCGCCATAGTCGGCTCTGGCCGGGAGCACCACCAGGGGCGGCGATTGGCTGTCCGCCCCAGGGAGGGGGGAGGAAAGCCGACATGACGTTCACTGCGCATAAGAGTGGCCCTGTAGTACCGGGTTACGGTCACTTGGCGTGGCAAGAAATAGCGGGTCTAATTGGCTACCAAATTGGGAGAAAAATTATTTTAAAAATATTTAAAAAATTAAAAAGAGAATATTGGGAAGGTCTGTGCACTGTGTAATACACTCTTTTATTGTTAATTTCCAAGCTCACCTAGCCTGTCTGGATAGAACACCAACCTAACTTAATCTCTAGTTAATGTTACTCTAGTTAATCGGAATAACATGTATCAACAAGTAAGCAATCTTGACAGCTGAGTAAAATGGCGAGTCTTCCATGATAACAATAGCTTCATTGCTTGGTCCAATCATTTTGTTTTGAAGGTAAAAAGACAAATGTATAAAGCACAATTACTATTTATATTTGTAAATGTTACACATACAGTGTACCTACCTGTACATGTAACAGCTGTAATAGTGGTTGTATATTTCATATGTAATAAATATTGAGTGTTCAATTCTGTTTGCTGGAACAGCCATGAAAGTTCACAAAGTTGCTAACCTGTTTTTCAGGTGTAGGTGAAAGTTGCCTGGGAGCACTGGTCTCAAGTCAGTTTTGTGTTTTTGTTCTTGTTCCTAATGGTTAAGGTTAGTATTTGGACAGTGTCTTGTGCCAGTGCTTAGGGGCAACTTCTGCCTTGAGCATTTTTCCAACTCTTGTGTACAAGTTAGCAAGTTGTGAACAGTCACAGGGTGGTGCGGATACAGAGGTTGAGTTTCCTTGACACCTGATGATGTTTTCTATCTTCTTGGCTGCCAGTCATGTGCATATATTTAATCACTGAACAGGAGTCATACAGCAGAGGGTGTAATTGGAATCAGTTGATATGGGAGATTATATAGTAAATTGAACAGTAGCACTTTAACAGTCCCATGTGTTGTGTTCTGTCTTCAATCTCAGGACTCTGCCTCACAGAATGTGGAGCCATTTCTGGAAAGTGTCAACGCAAGGGTTTGCTGTTGCCATCTTCTGGCCAGTGATTCCTCAGTTTGTCTGCAACTGCTTGTTTTACTGGGCCTTATACTTCAACCCCATCATAAACATTGATCTGGTGGTTCAGAAAGTGCTTCGCCCAGAAACTCAAGTGCCATAAGAACTATAAATGTTGGAGGTGTTCTGGTAAGGTTTCATAAGGGAGCAACACAATGTGATATCAATATCAAATTCCAAAGCATAGACTTGATATTTCTACCTGTGCCACAGTAGCAGAGAACAAGCCAACATCAGGTTTTCATTGACTTGCTTCAAAGTGCAACATACAATGGCAGCTTTTAAAAATAAGGTTTAAAGGAGAAATAGTTGCTCATTGTGAACTGATAAAATCAAGGTTGCAGGGACTCCCCTGAAACTGTAAACTTTGCTTCTTAATAGCTCATGAGTGTCAGTTCAAAGGCACCTGAGACACAAGAAAGGCTACCATTTGAACTCCTGGTTTGGATTTCTGTTGTGAAATGAGCAAGTCTTTATTTTAAAGGAAGGCATATAGATTTGCCTGCAGTGCTTAATGTAAGTGTTAGTATGACTTTGAAAGCTCATTTTCATAGCCTGTTTGCAAAACTAACTTATCGCAATAAGCAACAAAAGGTGATGACTCGTCATTGTTGAATCTTCCATGCAATATCTTATTTTTTAAAATTATTAAAATAATTGATTTTTAAATGGGTTTTTTTGTTTAGTTTTTTTTCTTTTTTATTAATTTTCCATGTGTCTTACATTCAATTGTTCAGCATAAAGGGCTATCTTATGTTTGTTTGTTTGTGATGGCCCTAAATGTTTACCAAAAGTAAATTCCCATTTTCTCTTCAAATTGTTCAAGGGAACGATCAGAGGTTTTCTGTTAATCTCGGAAACTTTCAAGTTCTATTAATTTAAATGTCTTTTTTACATTTGATTGTATTTGCACTTAAATACTGATATTACTGTGACTTATTCATGCACCTGGGTACTTTGTTTTCCAAAATGAGTAAGATTTAGAAAAAATGAATAAAAACTTGATTTTTTTAAAAACCATGTCTAATCCACTTTTATTTAAGATATTATGATTTTGCTTCAAATATAAGCAAGACCTTTATATGCCTAGCAGTGTATCTACTATGATTGGTAACATCTGTAGGCTGTATAAATTGTGCGAGTGTGTAATGGATATTCACTGTACTTCACAAGTATTAAATAATGTAATGGCAATTCCATATCTCCATCTATTTCTATATCTGTCTCTATAGCTATACACAGCATGTCTACACGTGTTTCATATTAATGTCAATACCTATTACCAATGTGTTTCTGCTATAAAAGATGTTTTAAAATCCCCACCTTAATATGTGAGTTTCTAAAGAAACAGGACAGCTCTAACAAATTTTGTTAGAGATTAAATATTTGGTGGCCAAATTGTAGGTGTGTCAGTTACGGAAATGTCAAAATTATTCAATGTGTCAAGGGGAACAGTGACAAAAATAAAAACTGCATCAGGAAAGAGGAACGTGGTCTAAGATCAAAGATCACTGACCGGGATAGATAGACACTGAACAGGATAGTTGCTAATAAACTACAAGACAACAGCCTCAAAAATGACCCCAGAACTGAATATACACCACTGTGACCCAGTCTCAACAAAAACTATGTTGTGAGCTTCACAGAGCTGATATTTATGGTAGGCCTGCCATTCAGAAACCTCTTGTAACCAAGGCCAATGTGCAACAACACATAATCTGGTGTAATAAGCACAAAACCTGGACTTCTAAGTGGTGGAAGAAAGTAACATGGTCTTTTACTCTCTCCTACATCTGGACGGGTTTATGTTTGGAGAAAGCCAAATTAATTTTATGTTATGTTATAATCATGTTTAGCTATCTATTAAAGATATAAATCCATCTACAGTATATAGTCAGTTAGTTACCCTATTTAAATCTATTTCCTTACTCGTGTTGCTCAAATGTGAATGTTAAGCTGGGACAAAATATAACAGCGCAGTACAATCTCAATTACAGCCGCTACTTGATACAATTGGCCATTCCAAATTTGCATAAAAGGGAGGACTTAAAAAAATGTTATTTAAATAAATGACCCAAAAGTGTTAAGTAGTGCAGTAGGTATTAATGCAGTACATAGTAGAATGTAGAAATGTATTTGGTCATTAACTTAATAAACTTTTACCTAAAGGACTAATTGTGCAAAAAACCTTAGATGTTTATTATGTATGCATTTTATTTTTATGAAATAAGATTTAAGCACAACATTTATTGAATAATAAACATGTTCTAAATTAAACATTTGTTTAATCAGTAATAATTGCATGTTGGATATTCAGCTCCACAGAGGAAGTCTGGCCATACTACATATTTTGTTATAAATGGTGCATTTCGCAAACATCTGGCTGCTTCTTTGTCGCATTTGCAGAGCCTTTTTTCACATTTGTCCTTCAAAGCATCTAGAATAAGAGAAAAGATTAAGGCAAAATTAGATCCCGAAATGGCTACTGGTGTGAATTAAATTACTTTTCGGTCAAAACATAACTGATTTTAAGTCTGACATGCTGCTACCATGGACGCAGGGAGAAAGGTGGTTCAAGGGCCTTTAAAAATATATGTGTCAGCAGGTACCTCTCATAGGGCCATGAGGTTTTTGTTAGCTTTTCAGTCTCCACCTGATAAAAATACATTTCAATCCAGTCTAATCCACAGTTTTTTTCAACACCTTTGTATTTCAGCAACTCAGGTCAAGTAGTTCATGGATAAACTGCAGATTTAGCTAAATGCATTATTCTAATCTTCAGGATTCCTTTGTTGTTTCACAGACTCAATGTTACCCTTTCATATGTGGAGGGTGTGTCCATTCTTAGGCATCCTGGTTAAGGAGCAGAATGTAAATAGAAGTGAATCGTTGAATCATTACCAGTCTAGTTATTAATCCTCTGACTAATTAGTCACATATGTGGAAGCTAAATGTGTATCTGTTTGCTAAAGGGACACCTGGTGGACAATAAGCAGAATAACAATAATAATAATGATAATAATAATTACTAATAAAAATCTTTATTGGTATAGCACCTTTCCATTTTAACAACAAAGGTGCTTCCCAAATACATAAATAATTCAAACAAGGGCAAGATAATAACAGACAAGGTCAAACAGACCATAAAAAAACATAAAAACATAGCATAGCATAAAACCATGGAATAAAAACAAGATAAGTAGATTAAAAAATAATAAAAGTCAATAAAAATATTTTTAAAATATACACAACGAGATAAACATGGTTTTAAAGAACTAGAACACAGTCAAAAACGTATGGCCCTATTCATATTCTATTTTGTCTCATTTATGACTGTGATTGTTAGGAGCTTGAAATGCCTCTGCTTAAATGCTTGGATAACAATGCACTCTGTCCATGTGATGTACATACCACAGTTGGTCTTCTTGCTCTCACATGACCATTGGTACTTGTCTGTCTTTGTTTGGCAGCCTGCAACTTCAGCTTTTCCATAGCAACAGTCATGTTTGTGACAACACCTTCAGATGGAAAAGGGAAATGTTTTTTATCAGTTAAACCTAAAGATGCTCATCAATATTACTGAAAGACATTATGCAAAGAGTATGTTTTGATGATACAAGAAGCAAAGTGTGTGAAATAAAAACGAGTTGTACTTGAATCTCAGGCAACGAGAAGAAAACAAAAACATTGAATGTCAGGAAGCAATTTTCACTTCACTCAGCTGCTTATTTGATGCCCGTCACTTAGCATTGTGTTTTATGTTTTACTGAAAACAGGAGTTATAACTGAAATTACATGTAATATCACACATTAAAATGTCAGAATTATTACATTCAGGAATGCTTTAAGCTTAGGTTTATTTCAAATGAGAAGAAAGACTATCATCGAAACATTTACAGAGCAGATAAGAAATATTTATTCAACTGAGAGAGAGTAATATTTAATCTGCCGTAGCTACCATAAATACTACTATGCTGTCAGTTTGTGTTTCATTACACTCTGCCAGCAGGGACCTCCCATACTAGTCTGCAATCACACCAGCAGAGAGGGTGTACATTACCAAAAGACCCAGTCATTAGAGGAAAGCCTGAGTCTGTGGGCTGTGTGTGAGAGAGTGGGAGAAGACAGATGACCGCAGTTTAACTTTCAATCTAGTCAAACACATCTCTGGTGAGTCTGGACTCCACAGCTCAAGAATAACCTCAGATACATTGCTATGGTTGAGCTTGGATGCAGGGAGCAGGGGTAGGTTCAATTGGATTCCTCTGTTGCAATGAAGTACATTGCCTGTTCTGTGGAAAATCTATCTGGTGTAGAGTAGCATGATTAAACTCTTTGTGATAAGACGAGTAAATCAAAGCAAAAGAGAAAGACAGAAGAGCAATCAATTTCACTTTAATGTCCTTTGCAAATGTTGCTTTTTCATTTCTTACCCAGCATTATTAGCTCAGTGGTTGCTGGACATGGTTCTGTGTGGCTCGGTAGGTAGATCATGGCATTGGCAACGCTTAGGTTGTGGGTTCAATTCCCACTGGGACCACATATACTGAAAAATGTATGCATTCACTAGGCCTACTGTAAGTCACTTTGGATAAAAGCGTCTGCTAAATGGCATATATTATATTATTACTTAACACACAAGAATACAACACCTTGACAACCACCTCAAAGTAAAGGACAAAGTTCACTACAATGAAATATATTCCATTTTTCAAGACTAAAATAATTACTGACTGAGGTGAAGGGTGTGAGACTATTGGGAGTGTCTGTTTGAATATTTTACTACTGTGAACCATCCTGAAACAGTCCTGCTCATAAATACAAGAAAACCATATGGCCTGCAAATATAAGAACCCATTTCCAGCAAGTGGTACATGACAAATGGTTGTGAAGTTTAAAGCTTGGAGACCCCTACCCTAAAACTGCAGCTTATATTGACACACACACGTACACTCAGCTTCGTACAGAATGAGGCAAGTTTCAGGCGGATGTGAAAAGTCTGTGAGAACAGCTGGGGCCTCCACCACATACGTACCAGTCTGCTTTGTCCCTGGGCCAGCCCTGACCCCCCAGGCCACAGTAGCAACCGTACATCATATAGGCAAGAGCAGACCTCCCTGTGCTGCACTTAATAACTCCAGCCAGCTCCAGCAGACCTCTCTTACTCCGATGGGACTTATCTGGAGCCAGGGAGGCCATATGTACTGCAAAACAGAGAAAAGCTCATCTTACACTGCAGACAAGGCAAGTGTACCTACACAGTCGTACACACAATACATCAGGTACATACAATTCTCAATGTCAGTGATCCCTTACACAAGTTAATACATGCATTACTTTTCTTAACGTTGAGTGGAAAATGATTGGCAGTTCATTGTTACCTTTTTTTGCCTGTAAATGCTATTATGTCTTTGCCTCTCTATTATCAGACGAAACTAAACATCTACTGGTAACCAGCAATGCACTAAACTCAAGCTAAGATAAGATGCATAACTTACAACACATATTAATTTCTGTCTGGATCAGCGTTCAACACAGTTTTTCAAATTGTGGAAAGGAATACAGTTTACAGGATCTCACTATGGCAAAGGCATATGAGGTATTAGAATCCATCTAACAATCATATTTCCATACCTCCATCTTTGAGTTGAACAAGACAAAGAGGACTTATCTTTTATGAATGAGCGTTTTTATTCCTGATTAGTGTTTATTATTATGTCAAGCCCACAAACTCAAGCAATCAATAACTAAATACACACAAAAATGATTGATGAATTGGAAAATAGATGCATAATTTGAGTAGTTAACTTTAAATGTAGTGTGTGTTGTGTGAGATTTGTAATATATGCTGAATCAAAAACATTCATATGTAATGCCCAAATATACAACAGATGTAGAGGATGCATGCAAAAAACGAGAAGTAGCCTATGGTGTTCGCCTTGCTGATACATTATTACAACTGTGTTTTCAAAGTTAAGTCAAAAATAGTTTCCAAAATCTCGACATACATATAGTGAATGTGTATCATATTTGGATGTGTATCATATTCGCTGCGTGTTGATGTTGTATAGATCAATGTTAAAAAATATTAAACCTCATTACCAGAGCAGTTTTTTTCAACAAATCAATATACAGCTCGTAAAGTCATCACAGTCTACAGTAACAAATACTTACCAAAACAGAGAAGCAGTAGGAGATACACCACGGCCATGATCATGCAACAGGCAAGAGAAACTGACTCTTGTTCACACCACGGCTGACACTGTTCCTTTTATATACCGTCAGTACCTATGCTCCCGAGCATCACTTCCTTGATTATTACATCCCTGAAACTTCTATGACAAATTAAATCCAGTGACCAATCCAATTTAGTAGATGTACTGAACGCTAACGGAAAAACCGCTACATAGCATCACACCTGCGCAAAAGAATAATGAAAGAAAAATCGCTGTATGGTGTCTCGGTAAAAGGTAGCCTACTCGGAAACATTACAGATACGGCTACAACAGTAGCTACTCAAGATTTACCTCAATGTGCGTAGCAATTGTATAGTCACATTTATTAGGTGTACTGTACACTAATGGGAAAAAATCACGTGAATTTCACCTGTGAAATCTTCAAAAAGCACGTGTGATCACGGGTGAAAACCGGTTGAACGGAGCTGCTATCAAGAGTCAGATGTAAATACAACTATAGTCCTTATACCTTGTGCTACATGGCATTCCCAGGGCCCAAGGCTGTAACCACATGTTAACTATTCGACGGGACATAATGAAAGGGAATGTTTTATATCTACAAATTATTGGGGGGCAGATATGACTGTTTTGAATATCCCCCCCACCCGTTATGCCTATGCCAGGGGCTATGTGAAGATATACCTAAGTATATATAATATGAGCAGGTTTCCCTCTGTATTTTGAAAGTAAACTGAAACTATTTCTGAATACAAGACCGACCAAATATTATTACTTAAGCAAATAAAGCAGCAACCTCGTTGTGACATTACGCATTATGTTTCTAGAAAGCAAGGTCTAGCATTGTGAAGCTCAGTTTTTATATATGCTGAATTAGGCTAAGTATGAAGTTACAGAGCTCTTCGAGATTATCATTTCTGAGATTTAATTCCAAATGCACTAATCATGCGTGTTCGTGTTGCTTCAGAAAAATACAGATTATGTGTTCCTCTGATTGGCCATGGTGACCTTTGACACCTTGTGTTTTTAGATTTAACAGTGCAGGGGAGTGCAAGAGAGCTGAATTTGTAAAAGGTAAAAACAGACACTGAAATCGCTATTTTCTTTCCCATTTATTGATATCAACAAAGCTATTACTACTAGAAATGATCCTCACAATACCATAAATAGCATTCTTGTATGGAGCTAGAAAGCTGTGATAACTGAGAACAATGGCAGAAAATATAATTTAGCATTTTTAAGAGACAATACCAGGATATAAACATTAAGAATAAGAATGTATTTTTTAAATGTGAGAAAAATAAGAATGTAAGCAAAAAAAAAGATTTTTAAGAACAAAAACTATAGACTCAACCTTAAAATCCAGACTACTCATTCTGTGGAACTAGGTGTGAATGAGTCAAGAGCTGTGTCACCATGCAATACGATTGTTGTAGTGTCTGTAACTTAAAAGAGCATTCATGTCTCCACTAAAACCTTGTTTATTCACACATCTGAGTCTGCAATGCCTTAACCCTTTTACCAGCATCATTTCAATACATCCTTTGATTTCACAGTTTGAAAGGTTCATAGTACTGTCTGTGTTCTCAATTTCTTCACCTAAAGAATAGTGATTCACCCCAACAGAAAAAGAAAGGTATACAAGCCAATGAAATATTTATGGTCAATGTTATTTGAACAACTGAGTGAACTTTTAACATATAATTAGGTCCCTTTTTAATCACATTTTACTTAAATGTACAATGAGACCTGAGTCATTTCAGTTAGCAAGCTATCTAGCTACAGCGTTCTGCTTTTATAGTTTTTTTAAATGATTATTAGCAAGTTTATCTTCGAAACCCCCTTGATTAAGTAGCTGCTACACAGTGTTATGTAACTGTTGCAACCCTTGGTTTTCCTACATCGGTGAGATTGAGAACCACTGTCCTACATTCACCTAATGTTGGTTCGTCTATCGTCTTTGATAATGACTTCACACAGCCAGGGGACGCTGTTTTCTAATTTAGAACCACAATGCCATGTAAATGTACAGCATGCAAAAGTGGAATTGATTATACAAATGTATCATTTTCGGACAAAGTTAGTCACCAAACAAGGTAACTTTAGCTTGTCAATAGCGGGTAAATCTGTGCTTTTGATTATGTAGGTGGCTATCTGTTTTCTATCAGATAGCCACCTCTTCTTAATTAGTTACGATTAGTTAGCCCTAATTTTTACTAGCTACACCGTTGTTTTAATGAAGCTAAAATAGTTTGGTTGCTAATTTGCTAGACATGAGTATAAAAAATGGTCTTGTAGTGACAGTGGAGCTGAAAACGAGCCAGACACTTTCCTGTTTGATATGTTGTTGAGAGTAATTCATGTCACCGACACAAATGGATTAGCTAATATTAAGTTACTGTACCTTACATTTACATTTACATTTTAAGCATTTAGCAGACGCTCTTATCCAGAGCGACTTACAAGATGTGCATTAATACAAGGTGAGAACAATCAAAGTTAGCGTACAAGATCAGTGCAGTAAAACGGCAAAAGACATCATTGCAGGCGTCTGCGTATCATACCTGTAACATTGGGAAAGAAAAGGTTAGTGGGGTTTATTTTTTTTATTTTATTTTTAATTTTTTTATTTTTTGAACAAGTAAACAGTGGTGATGACAGATGGACAGTGTTCAGTGGTAGTGGAGTCTGAAGAGGTGGGTTTTGAGTCTGTTGCGGAAGATTGAAAGTGATTCCGCAGTCCTGACCGATAGCGGGAGGTCGTTCCACCAACGAGGGACCAGGACAGAGAAGAGGCGAGACCGCGAGGAGCGGCTGCCAGTCGCCCGGAGGGATGGGGCAGTCAGTCTGCCAGCGGAGGCGGAGCGGAGGGGTCTGGACGGGGTGTAGGGCGTGATGAGTGACTGGAGGTATGGGGGAGCAGTACCTCTGGCCGCTTGGCCCCTTCTCATTATTGCGTCGATTGTAGGAAAAACATGCCCAGACACGAGTGCTGCTCAAAGCAATGTTTACTTCTCAGTATTTAAAATGTATTTTTACTTTACATTTAGTTACTAGTTAATTTACCTAACTAGCTAGCTATATCATTACATAAGAAACCAATATCAAACCAATAAGAACATACATCCTGATCAAATGTTGCGTATTATTGTATTTCAGCACTTCTAAGGACCCAGGACCCGAAAGGACATGGGAACATGTTTAATCTGTCTCAGGACAGAAACAACCGTTGGCAAGACATCCAAGAGGTTCTGCAGTTCATACAGTGAGTTTGTGTGGCCCTGGAGACGATTTTTTATTTTTAACAGGGATTTTTCTTTTAGGATAATTGAAAAAGTAGGCTATTGCTTAGTTTGAGCAGTGATGGATGTCTAGTATCTAACGTTACCTAAATTGATCAGAGGGTATAGTATACTGGGATTTTTTTTAAATTATGAAACTTCATTGAATAGAAAATAATGTACTTGTGCTATTGTGTGGGAATTGATCAATTATTTACTGATGCAAGCAGTATGTTCCTGAACTTTTGGTCTGCGGATCTGATGCCTGCCCATCAAATTGTCTATATATCTAAATCAATCAAGAAACACTTATCATTTCTCAGGTACTGTGTATATCTGATACCCTTTAAATTACTGAAAGAAAACAGTATGTCATGTATTTCCTATCTTACAGTGTTTTCTAAAGTAAAGAATGGAAGTACCTCTTGTGATTGGAGCCTTTGACTAAATCCTGTCTAACTTTTCAATAGGTCTACTTTGCCCTTTCCTGGAACTCAGAAACGTTATGAGGTATGCATTCGATTTTGCCTCTAGATACTTATCTTAACACACGTGAAATATAGCCTAAATGTATATGAAAAATACCACAGAGTTGTCTTTATAGCTATTCATTCAAGACCTTGTGAGAAATCTATTTGGTGAAGGAAATGACATATATAAAGAGGGCGAATGGGCAAGGAGCATAGAGCTACTGTATACACAGGCCTTAAAAGATAAGGATATGCAATCTGAAGATATCAACATATCCAGTGAAACGGTCGAAAAGCTGTATGCAAATCGTGCCACTAAACACGGTATGTATGTGTTGAAAATGGGAGACATTGTACTGTGTTCTGAAATTGTCATTAGGTTATGTAACGCAAGATATATGAATGTTTCAGGGTGTGTACAACTAGGCCCTGGAAGACTGTGAGAATGCATTCCGGCAGAATGAGAGAAAACAGAGATGCCTATTTCTATCAAAATGCCAGGTGTCTGAAAGAGCTGGGGAAGCACACAGAGGCGTATGAAGCTGTGGCTAGGTGTTCCTTGGCAGTGCCACAGGTGGGATATCAGCATTTGCATCCTGTCCTCATCTTTGCCATGTGGCATGGCCACTTTTTGACTTTAACTAATTTAAACGGAAACAAAATATGGAGTTTATATAGTGCACCTTGCCTGTAATATTCCTTTATACTTCTCCCCAAATTTGGTGACATAAAGTGGTTTGGAATATTAACTTTTTTTCTTTTAGTGGCATCATTTATAAAAGTGTAATTAAAACAAGTATTTCACGATACTTTGTATGCAGTGATTTTTTACAGTGAATGCTGAAGATAACTGGAGTAGCCAGCATTGTATTTTATTTATTTATTATGACCCTGCCCTCACTATAAGTGTACTTTATCACTTGTGTGTCATTACTTATGGATAATAATAATCGATTGCATTTATATTGTGCCTTTATTAACATTTTCTGTGTTAGGCTACCATTTAGCTAACTTCTTGAATCAAAATTCCACTGATATAAAATTAATAAATCAGCTAAAATGCAGGGTCTTAATCATCTGCATCAAGCCAGAATCACTCAAATGCAAGCAGAAATCTTTCTAGTTAAATCTGTCTCCATCTGTCTCATTTTCATAACTGCCAGGTTACTGGTTTGTTATTCCAGATCATATTTAAATATAACTCCAATTAAAGCAACCATCTGGAAGAAAAGCTTGTTTTGATAATTCATTATTTTGTTTTGAATAATGAGTTTCAAGTGGACTGCAGCAACTACCCTTACTATCAGATGGACAATATGCAGTGCAAAATTGTGTGATTGTACATTTTGAGATAAAGTATATCAATACCATTGGTTTGATCATGAATTTAAAAAGCTCATGTTGTTAGTCACATATTTTTGTTTTCTTATTTAAAGTTGAAATTAAGGGAGCTGGGATATTATTGGATATTGTTGGATTAATACACATTTAGTAATAAACACATTGTCTGTGTTGCAGGATCGAAGTATAATAAATCTGACACAGGAGCTGGCTAAAATGCTGGGATTAAAATTTGTAAAGCATACATTAGGAGCCAGGTACTATTTTTTTAACTGACTTCCTGTACACCAGTCTGATAAGTCTGAAGACCATTTGTGGGACCTGATGAGCCAGGTCATGGGGTCAGTAGGGTTGTTTGAAGCGTATATGTGATTACAGGAGCCATATAGAAAGTTTGTATATGTACAATTCTGAAGACAATTGGCGATGTACATATGGGATACCAAGTACATATGAGATACCAATGGCTTGTATATTTGGGGGCGGGGGGGGTTATAAACAACACACAGCAGTGCTGTAGTTATGGATTCACTTCACAAAGCCATTCGTTTGTATCTGGGAGACATTGTACTGTGTTCTGAAATTGTCATTACGTTATGTAATGCAAGAAATGATATGAATGTTTCAGGGTGTGTACGACTAGGCCCTGGAAGACTGTGAGAATGCATTCCGGCAGAATGAGAGAAAACAGAGATGCCTATTTCTATCAAAATGCCAGGTGTCTGAAAGAGCTGGGGAAGCACACAGAGGCGTATGAAGCTGTGGCTAGGTGTTCCTTGGCAGTGCCACAGGTGGGATATCAGCATTTGCATCCTGTCCTCATCTTTGCCATGTGGCATGGCCACTTTTTGACTTTAACTAATTTAAACGGAAACAAAATATGGAGTTTACGTAGTGCACCTTGCCTGTAATATCCCCCTATACTTCTCCCCAAATTTGGTGACATAAAGTAGTTTGGAATATTTTTTCTTTTCTTCCTAGTGTTACAGGTATGGTACGCAGCTGCCTGCAATGATGTCTATCGCTGTATTACTGCACTGATCTCTTGCACGTACTATGATTGTTCCTACCATGTATTTATGCACATCTTGTGTGCTCTGGATAAGAGCGTCTGCTAAATGCTTAAAATGTAAATGTAGTTTGACTCTTTGTAGAAATAAATACAAACATTAGGATTAAAAAGAGGACGTAAGGGAGAGAAGCCTTGCGTTATACAAAACGATGAAAAATGGGGTAGAAAAGGTCTAGACATAATGGTAATTAAAGCCATATTTGTTTAATATTCTGTTTGAGTGTCAGTTTTGCTCATGTACAGATTCTGTGAGAGTACTCATTGTGATTGTGGGGGCAGATGTAGTATGTCAGTCCTACAGAGTGATTCTAAGATGCTAATTTATCCTGATGAATGGTATTCGTATTGGGAATCATGACCTTGGTGATTTGTTTTGAATCCATCTTATATATTGTATATTTATGAGGAAATGTATCACAAGATAAAAATACATTTGTTGATGCCTGCCTGAGTTCTTTCCATTTAATCACATTTTACAGTCTTCCTTAACTGTGCTACCTGGCGTTAGCAATTCAGTTGCTGCTGTTTCAAATCATAAGGTAAAAAGTGGTGCATCACTTTATATAAAAAAATACTATGAAGGCAAGATTCCTGTATAGATATGATCAGTGCTTAATTTGTGCCAGGGCTAGCTGGGGCACAGCCCCGGCAATTGCCAAGAATCAGATTTTGCACCCCGGCAAATGTCTTACTCAGAATCAGAGCCCCAGGCTCATAAATATCTAAAGTGCGACAACAAAGCCTATTTTAAACGGGTATTAAACAACGTTACGTCCAGTGAACATTACAAGAGTAGGTGCGTGAGGCCACAAGCCAATCAGAGCTTAATATGTAAATAGATACACGGACACACACATCGATCTATTTGTTTTTCCCCGTCAAATGCAACATGCATACATTCATATTTGATAGACCCTTTTTCCTCCGTGGGGGGGTTGTGTGGTTGGGGGAGGCGAGTTGAGCCCCAGCATCTCTTATTTTACAAATTAAGCACTGGATATGATTGATTTCCCATTATTTCCTTGCTCCTATTTTTTGTGTCCTGAGGAATCGGAGTCAATGGATGATATTGGAATGGGTAAACCTCTTTGATCTACTTCATCCCTTTTCAATCTGCCCAGTCAGACTATTGATCTCATTGAACAGCTAAGATCACTGCCTGGAGGACAGTACCAAAACTGACTGTGAGCTCAGTCAGTTTTCTCTATACAGACATCTTTCTGTTTCACTGAAGTGTCATATCACAGTCGGGAGATAGGTGTTCCCTTGCTGGGCCCAGGTAGAGCTCTGCATCCGCCTGTGAGTGAATATGTGGCGATGGAGTCAGCCCCTGTCAGCATGGTGTCTTCAATCTCCCCCATTGAGTCCCACGGTCCTGAGAATGTGGCCACTGCAGCACCTGTGAGTTGTGAGTTGTACCCTGTGCCTGAGTCTCACTTGGACTACAAACTGTGAGGCTTCAGCTCATCCAAAACTCTGCAGCTCGACTATTAACCAGAACCAAGAGGAGAGAACACATTGCTCCAGTCCTGGCTGCTCTGCACTGGCTGCCAGTAACATTTAGAATTGACTTTAAGGTCCTTCTCCTTATATATAAAGCCCTCAATGGGCGAGGACCAGAATACATAGCTAACTCCCTTGTCAACTATGTGCCTTCAAGAACGCTACGATCATCTATTGCTGGTTTATTAGAGGCACCCAGTAACAGTCAGAAGCAGATCGGGAGTGCAGCTTTTGTAAACTATGCTCCAAAGCTATGGAATGCAATACCTATAGATATCAGGGAAGCCAGCTCGCTAAACATTTTTTAATGAAAGCTAAAAACATATTTCTTCACTTTAGCCTTTAACTGAGGATGTCTCTGTAACCTAGGTACTAAGACTCACTAGGCCTGAATTTGGAATGTCTTATTTTTATTGTTCACTTACTGTTTTATCATTTTATGTTTTATCATGTTTTATCATTTTATCATTTTATGCTTTTCTCATTTGTACCTGCTTGCTGCTGCACTTGCTGCTATTTTTATATATTTCTTCACTTTAGCTCATTTGTACCTGCCTTTTTAAAGGATTCATGCTGTGTCAGTGTACGGATTTCATTTTTTTGATTTGTCTGACCTGGTTAACAGGGGTCAGATGGGAGCTGCCGTATAATTGTTTTATCTACTCATTCTATGTTTTATGTAATTCCCTGTTGTAAAGCACTTTGAGCTGCATTTCTTGTATGAAAGGTGCTATATAAATAAAATTTTACTTACTTACTTACTTACTTACAAATACAGAAATCATTGGGGAAGGCCTCGATGATTTGCTGGACAGAGCAGCTTACCTATGGCAAATCCATCAAATAACTCCTTGTTTGCTTTTATAACCAGGTACATTCTATTTGTAAGGCCAGGTCTTTTCACTTGTTGGTACAATGGTGCTCCCAGGTATTTATATGCAGCTGAAATGTTTTGAAAATGTGGGTAAATGTTGTCCTTATTTGTAAGCAGTTCTTCATTCAATTACAGTCTAACCAAGAATTTTACTCATTGTTGATTTCTGATTCTGAAAAAGGTGCGTCAAACCTGCATTCCACTACATTTATGCAGAAGTAGAATCAATAACTCAAGAATGTGGCAGTCAAGCTTGTTTCCCCATGTGTTTTTGGCAGCATACAATTGTGAATTATGTGTGTGTGTGTATGAATGGGATAGAAAAACAATTGTTTTCAAGATGAGGGAACTATTTAAATGACTATTTAGATGACGACGCCATCTCCTCCGCGCTACACTCGGCCCTCACCCACCTGGACGAGAGCAACACTCACGTGCGAATGCTGTTCATCGACTTCAGCTCAGCATTCAACACCATCATCCCCTCCAAACTCATCTCCAAGCTTGGTGACCTTGTGGTAACCAAGGACCTGGACATCATCCCCTCCGTCTGCTACTGGATCCTCGACTTCCTGACCAACAGACCCCAGTCTGTTAGGATAGGCAACCTCACCTCCTCCACCCTAACCCTGAACACCGGCGTCCCACAAGGCTGCGTGCTGAGCCCCCTTCTCTACTCCCTCTTCACCTACGACTGCACTCCTATGCATGATACCAACACCATCATCAAGTTTGCAGACGACACAACGGTGGTGGGCCTCATCAAAAACAACGATGAGACGGCCTACAGGGAGGAGATCCAGCACCTGGCGACGTGGTGCGCCGACAACAACCTGGCACTGAACACCAAGAAGACTAAGGAGCTTATCGTGGACTTCAGGAAGACTAGGGCTGTCGCTCACGCCCCCGTCCACATCAATGGGGCGGAGGTCGAACGTGTCTCCAGCTTCAAATTCCTGGGTGTCCACATCTCCGAGGACCTCTCCTGGACCTTCAACACCTCATCACTGGTCAAGAAGGCTCACCAGCGTCTCTTCTTTCTGAGGAGACTGAGGAAAGCCCACCTATCTCCTCAGATCCTGGTGAACTTCTACCGGTGTGCCATTGAGAGCATCCTCACCAACTCCATCACGGCCTGGTATGGCAACTGCACTGCCTCTGACCGGAAGACACTGCAGAGGGTGGTGAAAACTGCCCAACGCATCACTGGCTCATCTCTCCCTACCATCAAGTCCACCCACGACAGACGGTGTCTGAGGAAGTCTCACAGCATCATCAGAGACTCCTCTAACCCGAACCACGGACTGTTTGCCCTCCTCCCCTCCGGGAGGCGCTACAGGAATCTACGTTCCAAGTCCAGCAGACTCAGGAACAGCTTCTTCCCCTCCGCTGTCATCTCCCTGAACTCCTCATCCCCTCCTCATCCCCCTCCAGTGACTGCCCCTCTCCACCTCCCCGTAGTATCTTGACCTTAGACTCTGGATCACTCCGGATACTCTGACTCTGGATTACTATGGATTACTCCTCATGTAGTAACTCTGTTCATTGACTCTGGATACCCCCCTGACTACCCGCACTAGCTCTGTCATACCTACATTCTGCACATACCCATGTACAATACTGTAATATAGCCTTGTATAATTTTGCTGTATAATACTGCTGCACTATACTGCTGTATAATATTGCTGTCCACATCCTATAGCCTACTTATATTATCCCATACGTATATTTATCTCCTGCTCTTCATATCCTGTAAAATATACTGTATATTATACTTATATTCACCAGCACTGTTACTTACCTACTTACCTATACATATATTTATACTAACCGGTACCCTTATTGCCATATGTACATACCTGCATATACTTACCTGTACATAACTGCACTAGCCTGTATATACATCATAGCAAGTATACTTTTTCACTACCTTATTTATAGTAATAATTCAATGCTGTGCCTGTTAGCATTATACCTACTGCTTATAGTACTGTATTGTAGCACTTACTGTCATGTTTGCACTCTGGTTAGATACTAAACTTATTTTCGCTGTACTGTACCTGTACTGTACAATGACAATACATTTGAATCTAATCTAATGTAATCTAAATCTAGTCATTTCTCAAATGCCAGAACATCTATTCTCAGAACTTCTCAGAATGATTGGTATTTGCTTGTGTACACAGCTGTTTATGCCCGAGACATCCTGCTCAGTGCTGCCGGGTATGTGGTGAAACTGGTTATATGTTCATGTTAATGTGTGGTGGTATTTTATGCATTTGTCAATCTCATACTTCTCACAACAGAAAACTGGCATATCTAGGTGTGCTGTTACACCTGGTTCAGGGGTTACATTTCCTGTAATTAAATGGTTGCTATTTGCTTATCACCTGACAGGATTCACTGTACATGAGCCTTGCATCCCTGTGCAGTATGAGCAGATAACTGATATGTCTTCCTGTGCAAATCCTTATGTGCTATACTAGTTACATACTTCTTCTTTAGTACTTTTTCTTTATTTTTTGGGGACACCGAGGGTATGACCTTGTGCATTTCTAACCGTAAGTGTGTTTCTGTCAATCTAGAAATACATGATGCAAATAAAGGGAAAATATTTATTTAAAACTGTAAGGAAGTAACAGTAAGTGTAAGTAATCAGCTGTGTGATTTGATTTATTTATTAGATCTGTGGAAACAATGTGGCTCACCAGGTGGTATGGGTTCAATTGGCTTGAATGAAACCACTTCCAGGTCCTTGGATCTGACAGGAAGTGTCACTGCTACCTTTAATGTCAGTATAATGACAATAACGTTTTTTGAATTGAATTGAATTGAAATCCCCTAGCTGATACCCATGAATTCAAACAGGCTTGCTCTGCTTGCTTTCTTAAATATGGTAAGAATATGCATTGTTTTTTCACCTATAAACTTAACAGTTTCACTCTCACTTGACTGTATATAACTGGATCATTAGAGCAGTTGCATCCTGGAATCACACATCTATGAGCGGATGGCATTGTCCACTTCCAGGTCTTCCTGATAATACTGTACTTGCTAATTCTGTATTGCTAGCTAGCTGTTTTGCTAGACAAGCGTGGAAGATGGGGAGTTTGGGGAGGTACAAGATGGCTTTTCGCTCAGTCTCAGAGAGGTAGAGTTGTGCTCAACATCAGGATTTATAGGTGGGGTTGTTATCCTGCTCTTGATGGTATTTACTTGGCTGAACCAACCCTTTGGGTAGTAATTATGCAAAGGAACAAGAAATGTCACCATGCCCAAAATCTTGCAATGTCCCATTTCATTAGGGTCTTGAGAATGTTTCAAAGAAAATTAGCTAAATGTTTTTTTGTGTTATGCACAACTACTATACATGCTATGGCAACAGTTTTCAACTAAAAGCATTTCAGTTTTTCTTTAACATTCACTTGTGGATGGGTAGGGATGACACTGAGCTGTCTGTATTTAATGACTCTTACTGTCTCCAGGCCCAGAACTGATGGATTACACTCTAATTAAGGACCATAAATGCAAGTAAGACCTATTACTGGGAAGAATTAAGCATTCTGCATACCTTGTATGGAAATTAATCTGACCAAGAGCGACAAAGAATCAGTATGTCAGGCCGTATTACATTTGCAAAGAAAATATCGAAAGATTAGCTTAGCAGTGCCCAAGATCTTATAAGAGCACCATGGAATATTTATGTTCCTCTGTGAGGTAAGGGGAGTTCCCCTAAAACATTTTCTCAGGTGAAGAATCCAGAAGATCAGGTTGATCACCTTAGTGCATTGAGCATATTGTCTTAACGTATTTACTCTTACCTTTTTATGTATCCCTAACATGGCAAATATTAATTAGTAATGCCTTGCTCTTTGATCTGATTCTATTTCAGGTATGTTTTGACCATAAACCCAGGATCATCGTCAAATTAAACAAGAACAACCCTTCGTTGTGCTCTCACCCAGAGACAAAACATGCCTTTGAAAAAAAAAAAAAAGTAAGACCGCCCTGTGAATTTAACACCATCCTCTTTCCAAGGCTTTTGGAAGCTGTAAGAGGAGCAGAGTATGATGGTGAATTGTGTAATATTGAATATTATGTAACAGTCACTAAATAAATACAGCTATACCCTGTTTAGCACTACCTAAGCAGAGTACTACGCATTAGCCTACATGTGACAATGTGTAGCTATTTACATATTTTAGTCTCAGACCAAATATATGGGCTGGAATTGCATGTTTGGGAATTGATCAATGAATTCTGTGTTTTGATGTAGGTGCCTTGTCCACATGTCGAGGGAGACCTCATTGAAGTATTTAAAAGTTTGACCATACCGCAAGCAGTGCCAAACGGACATGTGCTGGCATGAGGTGCGCTATGGATGCAGTCGTGAGGATGAATGCTTCTTTGCCCACAGTCTTATTGAGCTGAAAGTGTGGATGATGCAGCAAGGACTGGTAGGAGTGACAGGCTTACTAGAGCTGGTGCTGTGTTTTCTGAATTTCTATTTAACTTTTGGAAAAATTGGCAATTCAACGTCTTGCATGGAAGTGGTTTTAATCTATAGCAGCACAAACCAGGGACCATCTTGCTGTGTGGCGACAGTGCTATCCACTACCCCACCGTGCCGCCCATGGAACATCATATTGACATACAAAATTGCTTGATTGACAGAAGACAAGAACTCACACATAGATAGATGATTGATTTTGAAATTGTGAAAATAATGACAAGTATTTGTATGTAGGCCAATGTGCATATATGTTTGGTATTAAACAGGAGCAGAGTTTTTCCATCTTGTGTCATCTGGAGTAATTTGTCTAAATCATAGGAGTGCTATCTGGTCAAGCAGGGTATTGCACATATCGTGCTCTGGTTTTTTTATTGCGACCTGACCAGAAGATGCAGTTTGTGTGTGAGCAGTGCTGGCCAAGTTAGGGAGCAAGACAAGAGCGATAAGTTGTGTGGCCAAGGCAGATGAGTTGTGCTGGTGAGCTCCATTGAACAACAGTCCGTCCTCTCCCAACAAATAAACCAATGCCATCTCAGTTCAAAGTAAGGCATTTAAAAAAAAATACTTTTCATTAACAATGTCTTGATTTTAAATTTAAATGTGGATAGTTTTACACGTGATCAAATCTGTCCTGTTGGACTTCCTTTATATGACTGCTCTTCCTCACAGGTTTGCATTCATGTGGCTAATGGAAAGACATGTCAGTACATTAGTAACTGCTGCTTTGCACACAGTCCTGAGGAACGAGACTTGTGGCAGTACATGAAAGACAACCGCTGTGAGTGCTGTGGCCTTACACAGGAGTGCACATGGGAGCAGAATGACAGTCTTGTCAAACATTCAGTTAGACTCTCTTTTATACATTGGCACTGCTTATGGGGCTATAGATAAGAAGGGGGTGTGTTGGTACCAAAACGGATAGGTACACTTACATGTACGTGTTCATACCTTCACATGTTACGTCTAGTCCCCTTTCTTATCCACTTCACACCTGATACAACACAAAATGTTCTCAGACTTCTTTTTAGTGATACAAGCTAAATACAATGACTACACTTCTCTCTCTATGTAATAACTATCTATGCAAATCATTCAATACTGCCGTAACACAAATATACTTTAATTCACTAATACACTTCCATAAGTGCCACAATTTTATTACTACCCATAAGTGCCAATATAAAGAACATCCGCACACAGGATTGTGTGTATATTACTTTGAAGAAAATGGTTTAATATGTAATTGAAATGCATGTTGTGATTATGTATTTTAATTATGATGGTAAATATTCCCTTCTCCTTCTTTCCTGTGTTAAGTTCCAGACGTGGAACAGCTCTATGGCCATTGGCTTCTTTCTCAGAGGCCTGACTGGAGCGAGCAGGCCTCGTACTCAGCAGTGAGGGAGAAATGGAAGAAGACCCACATGCCTACAGACTATGCAGAAGAAGTTGTATGTAGTACACAGTACACCCAGGAAAACTGTAAAAAAAAAAAAATTGTAAACTGATTAAAAATTCTATGAATTTGCTGACAGCCATTTCTGTTAACAACAAGTGGCTCAGTTTCTAATTCCTTTCTCAAGCAGCAAAAGGACACAGTTAAAATATATTCATTATGTATAGTTGGCAAACCTATAAAAAAAACTATAGAATATCACAAATATAACCTTTTATTTAAACAGGAGGGTAAATTGAGAACAAGGTGTCATTTGCAATGAAGGCCTGGAAAAAAGATGGGAATGTGTCAATCTATGTTTGTAAAATGTGCAAAGCTTATGTTCCTGTGGCAGCGGCACATAACCTCAGACAAACACAAGGACAAAGTGTTTCATTCTGAAGACAATTAGAACTGCTGGCAGTATCGCTTTCCCACTGGCACTTTCAGACTACAGTATGTTTATGTAAAAACATCTGTGTAAAATAGAATCCCATGAATGATACAGTACATAACAAAATCTGTGTATAATAGAATCTTGAAAAAGGTAACGATACTGTATAATACATTTTTTATGATATTGGTGAAACCTAAATGTTTTACTAATATTATTATTATTATTTCCAGGTTTTATACGGGCACTTACAGGGAAGAGGATAACTGTAAACTAGCCCATGGGCCTAAGGAACTGAAGGAATGGGAAGATCAGAGGGACTTTCTTTTGAGGAAACTTGCTAAAGCAAAGAAACAATGATGACTTTGGAAAATATTTTTTTGCTTAAAGGCATAAATTAATATTGGAATACAAATTATGCATTGCCACAAGATACGAAATGGCCAAATGTAGTATGAGTTCTACTGAGTGTTGTGCTGTTCAGTAAGCTTGCAAGGACAAGGGCAGTATATTCTTTAAGATTATTTTCTTTCCAGAATCGTGAAGGCATAGTAACTCCACTTATTCCAGATTAATTAAGATTAATTGTTGATTTGAATTATTGGTGTACAGTTGTCACAGGAACAATATGAAGGCACAATTGTTTTTTTAAAGAGTAGCATTCATTCATTCATTCTTGATGCATCATAAACATCTCAGAAAACAGCCCAAGGCTCGGTTGAGAATAGCTTGGGGGGGGGCGTGGCAGTGTAGATTTAAGTTTAGAAAAGCTGAGTTGACTATTTCACAGAAAGTTATATTTCTTCTTCGGTGAATCCAAAAACATTTTATTTACTTGGTCAAGCTATGCTTTCCCCCCCTTTAGGTGGTGCTTAAAGGGACCATCAGTTTACAATAAATGCCAAAATAAAAGCTTTTCTCATACAGCTGCTGTTTGTGCCATTCATTCATTATGGTATAGTACCAATCAGTAGTTGGAATGGGGAAAGCGAAGAGTGAAAATTATGATTCAAGAGCAAATAAAATTGTATTTCGTAAGGCATCAGTATCATCGCAACCTTAGGTATTGAAGACCATGGTACACTTTAGCCCTGTATAGTGTCACAGACCCTGTGGCTCTCCAGGACCAGGGTTGCCTACTACTGTTCTATAACGTTCCGCAGTGGAGCTGATGAGAGGTGATTTTTGGACTTGCTAATGATGAACTCAACCATATATTAGCAAAATAAATGAATTAATACAAAACATTACATAGATAACATAATCCCTCAAACCCCGTTCTAGTCTAGTCGGCTTTATTGCAGGTATTGTGCTAAACGTCTTGTGGGGCTTGCTCCCTCCAGTGCTTCTGCTCTGCAGAAACATTCAAGTCCGTTCTAACTCAGTTTGAATGGAGGAGCAAGCACAATTAGACTAGATTGGTTTGATATGAACATGATATTCAAGTAATGGTTTGCATTTTTGGCAAATGTACTCATTTGCACTTTTAAGTAATCTTATCTGTGTAGTTGCTCCATATTTGGCACTTATTCCCCAAAAAATATACCAGGGATATCAAACTCATATCCTGGAGGGCTGCAGTGTCTACTGGTTTTCAGTGTGTTTCAGCACTTAAGTGTATAATTAAAGCCATTGATGACCAAAGAGTCTATGCACTTCTTTTTCAAGGCCTAAATTAGCTGCAGAAGGGAGATGTTCTAGTTGGGGTCCCAAACCCTTGTCCAGGAGAGCTACAGGATGTGCTGGTTTCCGATTTTACCTTTATTTCGAGGAAACCAGTTGAGTTGAGTTAACTTTATAATCAACTGCTTTAATTGATCAATGAAGTGCTAAGTATCAGCATACCCTGTTGCTCAATAGGGTTGGGGAATCCCTTTATAGAGGTATCAAATACCATACACGTATTATCTTCGTCTCCAATCAGCAGCTGAGGTAATTCGCTAGATAAAAACCCACTTTCTGGACTAATGGAAAGATCTGTATGCAATATTTTAGAAAGCACACACCAACCAATACCTTGTATTCCATTCAGCATAGCCAACGTTACTTCTACTTTGTCACATTCATTCCTCGTTACAACTTGAGAGACAATCCACAAATAATCAGTTTGATCGTTTTGTGGAGCATTTCGCGATGGAGATTTGAGACTTTCAATAAACAACCCTGCATACAACCAATCGTGTTTACGCCGAGATCATGAACGCGGTACTTTGATAGCCCATAGCTACAACTGTTTAGCACATTTCTCACGAGCTAACTAAGCGGGTTAATTTAATATAAATTGTCATGAAATTAAAACTAACAAATACTACGTAAATCAGGCAAATGAAAACGAAGAATGAATAAGCACAATAGCTACTATTGAACTGTCACTGGTAGCTTGTTAGCAAACGTTACATTGTTTCTTCTCGTGAACACTTTGCGACAGTCCCTTATTACGGTTACCCTTGCATTCAAAGCGGAAGTGTTGAGAGTACGTGGCGAAGGAGGGTTGCTTAGTGTGTATTTGAAAGAGCAGATCAAGTGGGTTAGTCTTGAAACTCTCCCATTTATGACAAGGCTCTATCCCAACCCCCTCGCTTAGCGTATGTTTGCTATGTAAACCTGGGAATATAAATGGGAGGGACAGGATAGCATCTGTAATGCTGCGCCGGTTGCGGGTGTCTCTCCGGCAGGTGGTGAATCAGATGGCCCGGAGACCCGATCTTCTGTGTGGAGCCATAGTGCTGAGTTGCCTCCTTATCCTCGCAATCAAATTGACCTTCAGGTAACCCCATGACCATTGTGAATTAAAAATGGCATATAATAATCAACTCACAGACAAACAGTGTAGCCAGCTGTCTGTGCTAGCGTTCTGTGCAGCATATTCAATTAACCTGGCAAATCAGAACGTTAGCTAGTTTGGAAGCTAGCTACAGTAACCGAATCGCTGTACAACAAACCCCGTAGACTTGCATAGCGAACGTTAGCTAGTTACAGCTAACGTTAGTGAATGTGAAGTAGCACTTTTTGATTGGCAATTTACTTAGATCTTCACTGTAGATTGTAGTGCTATATCGCTGGTACAGTTAAAATCAGCTAGCAAACTCCATTCCAAACTGGAGCTCACTTTCGTTTAAATTAATATATGTGGCTAGCTAGATTAGCTAGTGCTCGCTAACATACAAGCAATTCAATCAATAAACAATTATTAACTTACCTATGTTGCTAGGTTATTTCACTTTATGTATGGAATAATGAACGAATAAATGTTGCTACGCTACGGCGCTGTCTGAACTTTTCCAGAACTATAACCCCCAGAAAGTTCATTTTGACAGGTAGGCTAACTGACGTGTCCTTTTCACACGGTTCCTATTCCACCCATTCTTACGAAATGCAGCGTCCAACTGCTAACAGACTGAATAACAGATTTGTGTAATGATGGCAAAATAAATGTTCCAAATAAATGAAAAAGTGACTGATACAACATCTACAACGAAATGTAGCACCGTCCCCTTTATTTTAAAACAAAACATTTCGTGGAAAAAACACAGGATGCACCGAGTGGTTGAAGCTAGACATAATCAGATTGAAGTATTTAGCTAGAAGGGAATCGGTGTGAGGTCTACTTGGGCATAAAGCCAATTAACGGTAGCTAGGTAGCAAGCAAAAGCTTGAATATTCATAGCATCTCTAGGGTCTATTTTGTATATGTAGTGGGAAAGCATACTGCAATTCTGATATGTACATCAAATAATATTTGTTTATTCATTATGTAATGAGAAAACTATAGTACGTTTTTGCCAAATCTATATCTTTGTCAAAGGTAAAGAAAACATTGCTTTCAGTAATCTTAAATGACCAGAACATAGAACATCACACATTCCAATCAAGCATTGTAGTCATTCTGCTCCCGTGGGCCATACAGTGCAGCTCCAAACCCCCAAAGTGGTTGATTACTTTACTCAATATACATTTTCATGATGTTGGTGCAAAAACCATTTTAATTACTGATGCTCTGGGTAGTGGTTATCCTAAGGAATGGCATAATTGTGTTACTTCTGCAGCCGTGCGAAGAATGTGGTTGCCCCAGCGCGGCCTCCCATCCGCTTCTTCTCCCAGAATGCCCCAGTGGTGGACCTCTTCCTGGGGCAGCTGGAGCAGGTTGAGAGGCTGCGTAGCATGGCCGAGGTCTCCCTTGTGTTCATCTATGCCCCGTGGTGTGCCCACTCCATCGCTGCCAGAGAGGAGGTCCAGAAAGTTGCCTGGAGGTTGTCCAAAGAGGTACACTGGGGGTGCATTAGGGAGGGCAGTGAATGAACGCAGGAAGTTTTCTTTTTTTAAATTCACATTTACATTTTTGTATTTAGCTACATTTGCTGGCTAGTAAACAACGTGATCGCACCTACTCTGCGAAGTGGTGATGCTTACAGGCGGTGATTTTTGGTAAGCTGCTATTGATGCATTAAAATGAGCTGGGTTTTCTGATGTCATAAATGCCAATAGGATTGGAACACCAGAATTATTATTAATATTATTTTTATTAATGATTATTATTATTTGATATTTGACTCAGCTTTATCGGCTTACCCGCAATGGTCAGTTTTCAAGCTTTCAACATCCCACTTTCATCTGGTTTTACCCAAACATCATCCTATTTGATGAAAAATTTGATTTGGACTGATCTTTAATCACGACCATGCTAGTGCCAACTGGGCCTAGGAGGCCTACAGATGATGCACAGTTTGACTGTAGCATCGCAGAGGGAGAGAGGGTTTCAGTCAGTAGGATGTCCCCTCCTCTTTGTGCAAAATCAACTCCTCCAGTCGATCAGGTGCCTGCATTTTACCTGCACAAGAAATGTAGTACTTGCAATGACTGTGAGGCAGCTGGTGGACTGCACAATGTAAATAAGTAGTTGCTATAGAGGACAAAAATGTTTGTCGCCACTCTCCCGAACTGACAAAGGACATTGTAGAGATGGGATGGGCAAGTTACAACAATATGATCGGGAATTCCAAATCTGGATAAAAATAAAAATGAGTTAAGAATATATAATAATAATAATAATAAAAATGTTACCTTTGCAGGTAGATGTTGGGATACACCATAATAATGATTTAACATCATGATTAGCCACATTCAATTTTAAAACTATTCTAAAGTACAGAATTGTTTTGTAATTTCTGTACCTAATAAATGCACTTTACCTTGGTCTGAACAAGTTGTATCACAGTTTTGTTAACAGTCCAATCTTTTAAAAATGTGTGTGTACACAGGGTTCCCACGCATTGAAAATGATTCTATCATGGAAAGTCACCTGCCACACGCACACACACACACACAACACACACACACACAATGAGATGTGTTCCACTGGCAAGAAAACGTGTTAAGTTATGAAAGTAAAGTCCATTTTTGCATCAGTTGCCCCAAAGAAATATCATTGAAAACTTTAAATTTGTCATTGAAATGGAAATTTGATTGGAGTTGGAACCCTGTGTACATATACTATATATAGTAGAACCTCAGAGATATGAATGCATCAGGAGTGGAGGGCTTCTGGAGATCTGAAATGTTTAGAACTTTGAAAGTGATGTAAAAATACATCAATTTAATTTTGAATTTTTGAATTTTTGAATTTTCATAGGATGGGTACTGAAAAATAACAGTACTTAGTGAGTGAGGTTTTATTTGTTTGGACTGTGAATACAAAGAACGTTCAATTCAGCTGTTGATCTGGCATTATATTACCCATGTCTCTTTGCTGCTCAAAGCCTACGTTTTTCTGTCAGATTGAATGACCTAAATTACAAATGACTGCTCAGTCTGCAGTTGTTTCTCTGTATTAATTTCCACAACAATGCCATGCGTTGCTGATTTACACTGAACCAATCACTGCTCTCAAGCCTACGTTTTGAAAAGGCGAATCTTGCTCAATCACTAGTGCAAGTCTAAATACGATCCGTGAATAAAGAGTAGAAAGTTTTATTAATAGGCTAGAATATCTAGCAAATTGGCTAAAATGACCAATTCTACCTATGATATTTAAATAGCTCTTTGGTTTGTTATCTTTAGAGTTGGAAGTAATGTTAAATTGGATTTTTAATTTGTTCATCTTTCTTTTAGTTTGCCATCATGTCTCATGAACCATAATACAAGTGACAAGATTAGCTTGTCGTTCACAGATTTTATGGTACCATAGCCTTGAGTTGAGTAGCATAATTTACTCGCAATGTTGTTGCTGGTTTATGTGTACATGAAATCAGTTTTTATTTGTCAATTATTAGCCAGCTAACATAAGCAGTGATTGTCACATCATCATTCAGATTGTTCAGCTGTAGATATTCTAGACACACCTGTTTCTCTGTCCTCACCAATGGTATATCACCACGAATAGAATAGACACTGGTGTGAATTGTTTGATTTGGCTCATCTTTATATCAAGCACTGTTTATTTTCACACACATTCTTTAGCAATAGTGCAAGACATTCCCCACATTATGTGTGGCTATATATGCAACAACAACCATGTATTGATGCACATCTTGTAAGTCGCTCTGGATAAGAGCGTCTGCTAAATGCTTAAAATGTAAAATGTAAAATGTAAACTATATGTATTTAGTTGTTCCATATGTCATGCTGTGAAACCTGTAGGTAAATGCAGTCAATTCTGAATACGTATATTGTATTAAACATGACTTTTTGCTATGTGTATTTCAGGTTCAATTTATTGCTATCAACTGCTGGTGGCACCATGGTAAATGCAGGAAACAACAAAACCTATATCAGTACCCAGTTATACAGCTGTTCTACAGAAGGTAAATGACCAGCATAAACTATAAAGTGATCATTTTATACAATATAATTCATTGTAAACAGTACTGATGTTAGTGTTGTTAATTATTTGGAGAAAGGCTTATTGACCAGTAGAGGGGGATGTTGCACTCTGTGAAATGTGTACTTTTGTGTTTATGTACAGTATTTAAGACTGATTTGATATTAATGGATCATAAAACTGCTGTTGTTTGAAGTTGTCTCCAATAATTGGTTCATATGTAGACTGGAACTGGCCTTTGACTGGCCTAATGTTAGCTAGATGATAGGATTTGAATAGTTACATACATTTTTACTGTTACGGCTGACTGTAATTGTCCACATACACTGTATTGGCTCTCTGCAGATTTGGCCCAATTGATTACAAGGGGCCCTTCACAGCAGCCTATCTGGAGAGGTTTATCCACAGGGTCATCACCCCACTCACTTACCTTCCCTCTCGTGCCATACTACAGGACTTCCTCTCCTATCACGAGGTACTGGTTTTCATATGTGACGAATACCTTCAGTACCAATTACTGGAATTTGCCAAGGTTGTTTAAGAAGGACAAATCAACAGCATGCTTGGATTCTGGTGGTAAACATCTCAATGTTTTTGTGTGTCTTCATGAAAATACCCTGTTATATCCTGATGTGTGCCTTTCCACTACTGTATACCAGTTCTTTTGAAAGCTCCTTGTTGCTCATGGTGCATTACCCAGCAGTGGAATCTTCTAGGAACAGCTGATTTTATTCTGATTTTAGGAACCCAGGTAAAATTAGCTGTTGTAAACAAAGTTGTGATAAGACAAATAATAAGTTTTTTATTTTGAACTATTCAAAATGTAACTATTTGTTTTTAGAAAATGTATAAATAAATATTGTTCTAACCATTTAATTTTTCTTTCAGTGAATATTCTGTGTCTGTGTTGAAGGCGTAAATAATAATTATGCATTTTGAAAATATGGCAAAGAAGATCTTAAAAATCCAGGCACTTGGGTGGCGGATGGCGTAGCAGTCTAACGCACCACACTTTGGCTGGTCCGGTGTGGTGTGCGCTGCCGTGTTCGAAACCTGCGCGTCTACCAGACCGGCCCTGGTTGTCAGCCCCGATCGGAGGCGGCATTTGGCTGTCCGCCTCCGGGGGAGGGGGAGGGTGAGCCAGCACGAGTCCGTCGAGGATCGGGTAAAGGTGTCCGTGCTAGAATTCTGTCTCGGAAGAGGCGGATCAATCGGCCCGGAAAGAGTGTCTCGACCCGGAGGACGGGCGGCGGACTCGTGGGGGAGGGGAATTGAGATAAATAGAGGGTATAATTGGCAACCAAATTGGGAGAAAAACTGGAAACACTTTGAAATAAATGTATATATTCAGTGGAATAATTTTAATAGCCTTTATTTTTGCGGGCAGAGCAAGAAACTGCTTTTCGGCAACAGTAGCCTTTGCCAGCTTCATTGCCATATTTTCACTTTGTTTTTCTACATTGGCTTTTGATCCTTTTCCCCTAAACCATTTTTTAATGCTTATTTTCATGATCACATTTTGTAACTTATCCTTAAATGCTCTTTTGTTGCACTTTCGCCATTATGTACATGATGTTATTGTGTAAAGCTGTTGCTCTACTAAATCGTTGCAAAATGTGAGCAAGATTGCCATCAGTCTTCCACAAACCAGTTGAGGGCTGTGGTTGCTTGTTCCCTCCTCTTGAGACTGCAGAATCAGCAGTGAAGCAAACTGTATGAAAGGCATTAGCTGTATCCTGTCAACACTTTCAGTTGTTGAAGGCTTATTGTATAGAAAATAAGATCTTTGAAAAATAGCCTTGGAGAGGCATTGCATATTTTGCATGTTTATATGTCCTTTTTTATATACTAAACACTAATATTAAACCTTTAAAAAGAAAATTTTAAGACGTTTTCACGTCTGTTGTAGTTCGTTTAATTTGTTCTGAATCAGGGACTAATTTGTTATAATGTTGCATTTACCCCTTGGTTCGGTTTCTTTTCACACGACAATATTTCTAAGTGGACCAAAATTTGTAAACAAACGCCATGTGCAAGCAAACTGTTCCCTCATTGGTCAGAATGGTAGCCTAAGTCCAGGCTGTAGCCAGGGTCACATATTTAGTGAGGTCAGCCCTATTGTTTTGTGTATTGCACAAATGAAAGTGATTTATAGCTAGTTTCATTCACAGAAAATCCTAACGGTCTGTGTAATACCAAAGTTAGCCAAATAACCTGTTAAACTCAATGTATTTTATTTTTTTATATGCAGAAACGCTTAATGTGTGCAAACCAGAAAATAAATAGTGAGGTCTGGACCTCCCCGTCCTCATAGCTATGTAGTTACAGCCATGCCTATGTCAAGTAGTCTACATATTTTTGTGGAGCGCAAATATAAACAAAAAGTTGTAATCATGTTTGTGTTCAAGGTCAACAAGCTTTGCAACACTATAAGAATTCCAGCTAAATTTGGCAACGTACAAGATCATTTCTATTACAAAATTATGCGGTTAGCAATAATTTTGCTACGGTTCAGGCTGTGAAAGTGTAGTAATACTGTTGCCAAGAGCTGTCAACAGATTACAGTGATGACGTGCTGTCACTGGCTGACAAGGCAGAGT
Source organism: Aldrovandia affinis (assembly GCA_029706075.1). Lineage (NCBI taxonomy): Eukaryota > Metazoa > Chordata > Actinopteri > Notacanthiformes > Halosauridae > Aldrovandia > Aldrovandia affinis. The sequence continues at coordinate 918,446 of JAINUG010000152.1, read as the reverse complement.
GATCCAGGGTTGCATGTGATTCATGCTTGATAGGGTCTTGAGTCCCCTATACCTGGCTGTGTGACCTGTTTATCCCTTATGATTTAAAGAAAATATTTCTACTGCCTTTCTGGGCCTGGACCCTGTTAATTATTAATACCCATGTGCCTTGAAACCCCATCGTACTCTTATTTGCTGTGATGTATGTTTTTATGTGTCTGCTATTGGTCTATATGAATGCATTTCATGGCACTACTATTCAGTCAGGTTTGTAGTAAGTTAGAGGCTTAACAAATCTTGAAGATTGCAATAATATATATATTTTAATCTCTTAAATATGTTTTTTAATATTTATGAAAATGATTAGCTCACTAACTAACTGTTTTTATCACATAGACCTATCCACATGCTCTCCCACATCTAGCACTTACAGGGCACTGCACACATCCCCTATGTGAATATCTATGTTAATTATGTGCATTTAATGACATTTCTGTCTTCCCCTCTTCCCCTTCCCCTCTCTCTCTTCTCTCTCCTTTTCCCTCCTTTCCCTCCTCTCCCTCTTCCAGCCAGGAGTAGTGGGGTATTTTGAGTTCAATGCTTCACCACAGCCTCCTGGATATATCATATTCCTCACTTCAGCGCTACAGGCCTTGAAGAGGGGTAAGCCAAGTGTTTGGGCCTGACCCAGAGAGAATGGATTCTATATACTGTGTGCTGAGAAATTATGCGAAATGTGTAATGATCAGTATTCAATGATAATAAGCCTTTGAATAGGAGTCCTTTCATATAACATGAACTTCTCAGTGCAGTCCAATGTGAATATGCTCATTGCTGAGTTTTACCCTCTGGGAAATTGAATTGCAGTGTTCATCAAACATACAGCTTGTAAGCGTGGTATAGCCAGGGATGGTGTGCTGTTTTCTGACTACACTGGAATTTGTCTGTGTTAATCAGCAGGAATTCATGAATATTTCTATAGAAAGCCATTGAAAAGTTCCATTCTCACCAGAGTGCTAAACCTGTTTTTAAATGGTTCATCTCAGACTGAGAAAAAACCTCTGAAATAAACTCTGCTGACAAAAATCTATTTTCTGAGACAGTCAGCCTCACATGTAAACAAAGTACTTCTAAATGATAAGGTGGAATTTAAATCGGTAAAGGATGTTTGTGTGTCTTAATATAGAACAGAGGCTGAAAGAAATATTCCAGTGAGCAATGTTCTCTGAGGCAGGAAACTGGAGAGTGATGAATTGAAGAGATCCGAAGCCAAGCCTCATTGTGCAATGGTGAAATGGCATCTCCAGGCGTGTTCTAAAATAAGCACTATGAAAGGAAAATCTCAAATCAATGTCTTTACAGGCTTTCATCTCAAATTTATTTTCCATAGATAATAAATATTGATCCTTTCATTGTAGCCAAACATCTAGTGCTCTTAAATATATAGATTCATTTCAGGAGACAAGATTACACTCAATTAATTTTAACTCGTAGAATTTGTCTAATGTTTAGAATCTATCATTCATGGTGGTTGTAATGAGCCGGGTAAATAGAATGCATTGAGTAAGTAAATACACTGGGGACACACGCTGTTCAATGAGTGGCATGCTTTCTGGTAAAAGGCACATTGCAAGGCAGCTTTTTAACCTTTTTATCTTTGATGGGCATGTTTCTTTTTCCTATATTGTGCACCAATAATACAGATTTTTGATAACACTACTAAAGATGATCTATATACCTGTTTGTAATAGAATATCTATATGTCTATTTAGATCTATGAGGGTTTTGCCGGTAGTCTACTATCATTATCTTAGCTGTTTCATTCCCTATTTGGCTGAGACTTGGCACATCCACTTGGATAGCCCTGTACAAAATGTTCCTTGACTCTCAAACTGATCTGTTCGGCTGTTTTCCTGAACCAAACCCCCAGTAAAATATAATTTTTTTGCATTTTAGGCTACCTAAATATCAACAACACTGACAAAACAATATTCTGCATACAAATGGTTGTACGAATGTCCATCATCAACGTGCCCATTGACTTTGAATGGTGAGGTCGCAAAAGTTTGCTTCTTTTTTTTTTTAAAGATGCTAACAAACTTTCGCACCCACATCCAACGTTCTAAATTAAAAAAACAGAGCCAGAGCACCGTCAAAAGGAGTTGTCGCTAGGCAACTACTATGGTGAAGGGGACGGACAGACAACAACCTTAGTTTAGCAACATTAGCTGCGTGTAAGTTAGCTTATCAATAAGCCTAATGTTACATTTACGTTAACTTATCGCCCAGCAGCCTGGAGTGATGGAACAACACAGTGAACACAGCAGCAGCAGCAGCAGCATAGCTAACGATAGTTTATGGCTGTAAACCACAGATATGCGGGGAAATTGTGTTCCTAATGTGAATCTTTAATACTGTTCTTATTTGTATTTCTGACATTTACAGACATACAAACAAACAAAAGAAATAAGTTTTAGGCAACAGGCCCCCAAACTTTTTCCAGAATGGGCTTTTAATGACTGATTACAGGTTGTTAGTATGTTGAAATACTGCATAATGCCTCTTTAATATAATATCACCTTCCAGTGTACAAACTCTGGAGATTAAATCCCCAAAACTACGTTTTAAGTGAGAAGTTAGAGATTTTGATCAAAACCCGAAAAAGACAGGAAATTCAAATGAACATCAAAACCTTTAATTTCACATACACTACCGGTCAAAAGTTTTAGAACATCCCCATTTTCCAGTTTTTACTGTTTAAGCAGTTCAAGTCCAATGAATAACCTGAAATGGTAAAATAAACTGCCAGATGTTTAAAAAAAAAAAACCTTAGGTTACCAAATTGTTTTGGCAGTGAGTAGTTTCCTACACCATCAAAAGGCACTTGTAAACTGGAGGAAACTCTGACAGGAAGAGGTCTGGCAGACCCAAAGCCACAACAAAATCAGAAGACAAGTTTCTGAGAGTCAACAGTTTGCGTGATAGGCAGCTCACAGGACAACAGCTTCAAGCGCAGCTTAACACTGGTCGAAGTAAGGAAGTCTCAGTTTCAACTGAGAAGAGAAGACTTTGAGCTATAAGTTTGACAGTTCGAGTGGCAGTAAGAAAGCCATTGCTAAGATGGCAAAATATAAAAAAGAGGCTTGCCTGGGCCATGAAGCACCTCCAGTGTACTACTGAAGACTGGAAGAAGGTCTTATGGACCGATGAATACAAATTTGAAATCTTCAGTTCATCACATAGGGTTTTTGTATGCCGTCGAGTAGGCGAAAGGATGGTTCCTCAGTATGTGACACCAACTGTCAAACGTGGAGGAGGAAGCGTGATGATCTCAGAGTTGGCGACTTGCACAGAGTGACTGTTAACCCACATTAACCCATTACTTGTTCCCTGAAAAGGGCCATTTTTTAATAACTCAGAAATGTACATTATTTTTCAGTTTTTGGTAAACTTTTTTAAACATTTAAATCACTGGGCATTTGTACCATTTCAGGTTATTCAGGAAGAAGATTTATTGATCTGTTTCACGGTGCTCTGATTATTCGACCATACACTGTATATATTGTGCCCGAAAGCAAGTGTTAACACCTGAGAGCAGACAATTTCCATACAGATACAAGGCTTACACTTAAAAATGGTGATAATAAATGATGATAAAATACATAATGGATCTCACTTGCAAAATGACCCCACAGTTGTAGCTCATTCATCACTGTGATACATATGCATATGAAGGATTGCATATGCATCAAGAGCAAAGGTGCATGATGACTCTTCCCAAGTAGAGTTCATTATTATGAATTTTTAACCATTGCAACTGGTTTGCACATCCTGCGTGTGTTTTTACAGGCCTTTGCTGTCTGCAGTGCACAGGCAGTCCTTCAGTGAATCATGCAGTTTGGGCGCTTTCATATTTAGCTTCTGAATGTTGTGTTTTGGCCAAAAAAAGGATGACAATTTATTGCGATGGCAAAAAAAACAGTCCCTGTAGCTGTCCTCCCATCTCTGCCAGAAATGTAAAACTCATTATTTGCGACGCTAGAAGGTGCAGAATCGGTTATTGAAGCGAACCACTTGTGGTGTGCACTTTTAAGTGTGAATTGTGTGTTGTGTGCAGATTACCGAGGTGACGTTAGATTTGGAGTGATAACCAGCAAGCAGGTGGCAGAGGCAATCTCGGTGCGGGAGGATGAGACGGTCTACATGCACCGACACTTCAACACGTCTCTGGTGAGTGTGATCTAGGCGGCACGCTACTGCTTTTCCCTCGGTGGCAGTGCAGGCTCTGGATTTAGCTCTGGCTGGCCTACAGACAACTACACACATTAGATTGTCAGTAGCTGCTAAATGTGTAAGTTGGGAAAGAGGTGGCAGCAGTAAAATCTTACTATGGTGCTGTTTTTAAATGTAAAATATTTAGTACAGTTGTGGTCAGTTTTGAATTGAATATTTGAATGTAGAGTTGTCATTTTAAATGACTAGATTAAATAAAAATGGAAGAAGAGTGATATGAAACCCACCCAACCAATTTGATCCGATCTGGTGAGCACATTTTATCTGAAATGAAGCCACGTACAGTACCATTTTGAAAAGGACTGTAATGACATGGGTCAAGTAAGAGTGCCATGGCTCTTTCCCCGATTTTCTGGCAGCATCAACTCTTACTGTCACTTAATTATAATTTTTATTTTTTGTCTGAAATGAGAAATACAGCACAATAACTTTGTCGACCTCCGTCAAGGTTAATTATGTGCATCGTGAAATGTGTCCCTGATTCCTTGCAGATTTTCCCACGGGCAGAGCTCAACTTCACGTCTGAGAACATCTGCGGCTGGGTGTACGAACACGGGGAGAGCGTGCTGCAGTGGTTGCAGCCGCACGGGGCCAAGAGCCGACTGCTGGAGCATGAGCTGAGCAAGGGTGCCGCGCTGCTCCTCTTCCTGCCCTTTGACCCCTTGGCCCCCAGCCAGCCCCTGCTCCAGCAGGTCAGTCAGCTTATTGTTGGACTCTCAACAGGCCCTTTCATCAGTCCCTCACGGTATCTCACACACAACTGGAGCAGGGACTATTAAAGAACAAGGGTGTAGGTGGCTCAACTACTCCACTGCTGTATTTCAGATACACATTATCGATGTACTCACGTATAAATCTGTAAGGCTACAGTTTCTCAGGCCACTTTACAACAACTTTTTTATAATGGTTTAAAATGGCTTTGTAACTTGCGTATCCGTCGTTTAACATCTGTTTTCCACTAAAGCTACGTCCTCAGCCATACTGTACTTCGTGGGTGTGGTTTGGTATTACCTGCTTCCCTTTTTCACTGCCACTGAGAGAGAGTACAAAATCGTGCAGTGCTCATAGCACAGCATGCATTGCATTTGGAGGTTTCATGCGTTGACATGACAACGAATGATGCTATCCCATATTTGCCTCCTCGGCTCGCTTAGAAAGCAAGCCAGCACAAGGTTTGTTGTTCGGCTAGCTTAGACTGCTTTTTAAATCTGTACCGTACGCAAAAGACAGTGGAGAGCTGGCTACGGTTTGGTTTGGTTCTATAATTGATTGCACTTTTGGCAAGAGAGAGAAGGGAGAGAAGGATATTGCAGTTAATTGTACATCTCTCTGCAAGGTTGATAGGTTATTTGTACACATTTACACAATCGTTGCTGCTATCCCAAAGCCTGCAGTACAAATTTATGAACAGCTCTGTTGGGTTTGAATGTTTTTTTTAAAATAATCCTAAAAGGACATTTGGGTAATGAAAACAAAACCCACAGTCTCAGACATTATATAACTGATGAGGCCATGACATTTAAAAAACCACAGTATTTTCTAAAAAGGAGAAACCACCTGCCAATACTGTGTGGAACAACCTGCTGAGCTAAAACAAAACACCAGCACCCCTCTTCTGGGATACAGCGTGGGTGGTTGCCCCTCTGAAGGGCAAGAGATGCTAATCACACTCATTTCCTCTGATGCCACTGTGCGCTACCTGCAGTGTCTGCAGATGGCTTTGCAGGTTTCAGCAGTGCATGCTTAGATTTTTGAAGACAATCCAGTTTACCAGCTCCAGTCTGAAATCTAACGTGCCTCATCAAACATCATATTGTGCAAAGTGCCCTAGTAATATAGCATATATAGTTTATGTATAGCTGATTCAACTATCTCACATTCAGTTATTGTCATCGCAAAGAAAAAACTTGTAAAAATATGTACAGTGCCCCTTTAAAGTCTACGCCCCGTCTCAAACATTTCATCTTTTGTTGCCTTACAGCCGGAAATGAAAACATATTCAATCAGAATTGACCCTAAAGTGTGTAAATAAAGGTGGAAAAAGTCTAGATTTAATTTCAAAACATTTTCGAGACGGGATGTAGGCATTAAAAGAGCACTGTATATGTAATATGTTTTGGAGTTTGTGATACCCCGCAGCTAGCTTATATCAGTGCATTTTACATTTACATTTTAAGCATTTAGCAGATGCTCTTATCCAGAGCGACTTACAAGATGTGCATTCATATTTTGCACAGTATGCAAATAGTTTGAGTGGTGCCAACCATGAAGCAGTGATCGCCGGGATGTCTGTAGTCTTCCTTTATGAATTGGTTGAACTGTGACTCTGAGTGTGGCGTTACAGTGCAGAGCTCTGCGTCACGTAGAGCTCGTCTCATGACTCGGGGCACACATGCTGACGCGTTACCAGCACAGCCCTCCAGGGGCTCCCTTGAGCAGTGCCTGTAGCCTGAGCTGAATGGAATTCCAACTGGGGGGGAAATTAATTTATTTCCCCTGCGTAACAGGCACGTGCACTGTGCCACTGCGTTTCACAGAGGCAGGGTACATGGGACGTTAATTAGACTCGAGGGGACATCGCCAAAAGCAACGTGTAGCGCGCAGTAGGGTTGTGAAATAAACCTCTTAAAAGATCGTTGACTTCTGATGACATCATCCGATGGGGGGTTCATTCATTTCCGGTATATAAACTACTCTGTTTGCATTTGTACTGCCGTGAGTGCTTTGTCTGATTATTTACTGTTAGATTGTTTTGCTAATTCCAATAAATGTTTTATTGCTGTTATTTTTAAACCACAGGCTTTATGATCCTTTGCGTTATCTAAAACTCTGAAAACCCTGCTATCCTAAAAGTTAAATGCACAATAATTCATATTATTATGTTTATCTAGCCTTTATTCTGTTTTATTTAAAAGATTAATCACATTTCATCTTGATTATCAACATCCAACATTCTTTGTGCTGCTGTCCATTCTGGGCATAGATCATTCGAACATCACGATGCCAAGCCACATTGTTAATGTCCTAAACACATCTCTGGAACCACCCGATTACACTGGAGAGGCCAGGAGTATACAGACCCCCCAGCTGTGTGCTCCTCTGCCCTTGCTTATAGACATTTATTGCTCGTGGCCTATGTAGTGTGACTCATGCGTCATGACGAGGTGACCAGTAGCCATGCAGGGGCAATGTCATCAATGTTCCTCTTAATTGTTATCTAATATTGTTTACTATGTGACACACTATCAGAACTGAGCTAATTTTCTGAATGAAATGCAATCCACTTTTGAAAGGACACTACTGTGCAGACAGCACTCTGCAGGGATTTCAGCCATTCACTTAAAACTGTGGAATATCGCTACGGGTTACGATCTTTGTCCAATTTTCAATTCAGAGGGAAATGTATATCAATTTTCAGTCTGTATATAATAAGATATATATATATATAATGTAAATAGTGTATGTACATGTGTACACACATACTCTATATACATACACCTTTTTGATATGCAAATTCCTCCAGCAAACTTAATGTGGTTGTCACTTGATTGAAAAAAACAAAACATACATAACTCAAAATAATGACAAGATTGTGTAGATGCTAGGTGTATCCTTATGACCACAGAAAGTTTGTGAATTTTACACTAAGGTGTTCTGGCTCAATCCAGTGATTTAATTCCACCGTTGTCTCTTGTTCTCAGATAGGGGACATTGCACTGCAGTACCACACCTGCGATGACGGTGAGTGGTGGGAAAGGACAAGTCCCCACGATAGCCTGTGGCAGACAAGTGGACGGCCGCCCCTCGCCAGCGCCCCCTGCTGCAACACAGTGGTCCTACCCCGCCTGGACTCCTTCTCCCGCACACACAACGTGTGCGAGTTGTGCCTCGACCAGTCCGCGGCGGTGCGGCCCAGCGAGGTCCAGGCCCCGCGCTGCACCTTCCTCCAGATGGAGGCCGCCCTGGACTCCTTCTACCTCAAGCGGCACTCCTTCACCCACCTGCTGGCCAACAGTGCCGCCTGCAGCAACGTCATCAACACCTACAGCCCCCTGAGCCACTTCAGCGCCTGCTGCAAGACCCTCAGGCCCAGCTTCACCCCCCCTCCACCCCCGCAAGAGGCCGCTCCGCTGGCCCCCGGCCCCAAGGCCACCAACATTACAGGGCTCAGTTGCAGGACTAACAAGACCTTGAGGTTTTACCTGCTGGACTCCACCTACACTGGACATTTGCAGTGAGGCTTGGGGCGCAAGAGAATGCCCGCCATGAGGTATTCGCTACTATAGTGAATCTCCCAGATGAAGTGCACTACATCCTTGACCACAGGGAAAGCCTTAAGGATACGTTGGGTAGGTCTTCCGTTGTGTTTTTGAGCTATTAGAATGGATTTTGAAGTGTCTCATTACCCTAATAGTCTGAATGCCCTGTGTTTATGGATTTTTGTATAACATTTATTAGTATCTATAGCTAATGGTGTCATAAAGTGTCTTTCATTCATAGAGCTGTATGGGTCATTTTTGTTACAGTGTGATGGAATGCTATATATTTACAGGTAGCTCAATATTGAGGTAGGCTAATGCTCAAGATTATTCCAGTCACTGTCCTGGTGAATTTCAGAGCGATTCATCTGGAACTACAGCGTTCCATACAGTCCACTGAAGAGGCATCTGGTGGGAGCTTCCGTGCCAAAGTCCCTGGACTCCTTAATCAGAGAGGTGACGACAGCCTCGTTCCTCAGCACAGTCATGGACCCTGAGAAGGTGATTTATCCATGTGTACATCTATCTGCACACTTCTCACTCAGGCCTGTCATCACAGTTTTTCATAAGACAACTCCCAAAAAGTTATTTACATTAGTCCATTCCAATGCATCGTTTTGCAACACTTTTCTGGAGCATTGCATATGCATGGGCAAATGTTTCTTAACCTGAGGAAACTGTGGTACTCTGCATCCGTTGATTATTGTTCAGGGGTCAGTTGCGTAAAATGTTATGTGAAATGCAAATGGTGTGCGCACAGGCATCTATGCTGATGGAAAGTACCCAGTGTAATGAAGACAGACAGGGCAGGATTGCATATACAAATGTCCAAGATTGCCCCATATCCTTCCACTGGTTTTAAATACCCTGGAACAAATGGGTCAAGGTTGTATGCATTAGACAAAGTTCCGTAACTATGCTAAAACAGGAACACAACAATTCTGTTCCTCTTTCCTTCACTACAGTTTTAAGGAATAGAGACCCTGTCTGAATTGTTGGAAGGAGTTGTTGGGCATCACACTAACCACAGATTCCAAAGAAGATCTAGCTTGTACCATTTTTGCTTCTGTCTTGTTTCCTGTTTTGAAGTCTTTTTAAATGGTATGCTCTGGGTGGATGTGGTTTTTGTTGCCCATAACGGCTGCATTGGGCTTCTTTAACGATGACATTTTGAACATGACACGAGGAACGAAGCTTGTAATGGGTACCAACCTACCGGTCTCTTACTCATGGCTACTTCTTTTCATTAAGATACCTTTGGAAATAATAGTATATTGTGTTATTACCAATGGAAAGAAAATGTGATTTCTTACTCTCTCTCTGATGGCCCACCTGGCCCACTCGGTGCAGTGGTTCTGTGCAGTCTTGATTAGCATACCTCACGATATGGCATGTGAGCAGAGAAATAGATGCTGGGGTCTGTCTTTCTCCCTGACTCAGCTGTTGAAGTGGTGGGTGTGCGTGCGTGTCTGGGCGCATGCGTACGCGTGTGAATAATGAATAGCACTGTTCCCCTTCTATCTCACCAGTGTCAGAGAGGCAGATGATTCAGTTGTGAGTTGTGGTTCTGTGTGGCTCAGTTAGTAGAGCATTGGCAACGCTTAGGTTGTGGGTTCAATTCCCACTGGTACCACATGTACTGGAAAAAATCGAAAATAATTATGCATTCACTACTGTAAGTTGCTTTGGATAAAAGCTTCCACTAAATGGCATATATTATATCATATTATATATTGTGAGGATGAGCAGTGAAGGGTTGCAGGCCCAGCAGAACTGATGCAGCACAGCATCTCAAATCATGCTGTATCCTCTTTACACTACCTCCAGTGCATATGGGAGAGGACTATTAATTTATCTGCACTGCAGCTGCACCATATCCCCCAGTATGTAGAATACTCTGCCTTTAGTCACATGGCCTGGTTATGAGTCACACACAATCCTTCTCTGTCCTCGTCCCCTCTTCCAGTAGAACCTGTGTTAATCTGTTTATTTAAGAATCATGATGATACAGATCATCTAAATAATTCAAAATTGGGATAAATGTTTGTGCTTAGTCCATTGAAAAGCACCTAACTTTTGCCCAAATTGCCTATATTTACATATATCCATTTAACAGACATGCCTATCCAGAGCAACATATAGTGCCTGTTATAAGGCTCTATGTACAATATAGATACAGTGCTCCAACGTGGAAAACAGGGCATTGTATAATATAACGGCTTAATAAATGTTAGAAGAATCTAAACAGCTCATCATAACAATAATGCCAAGAATAATCAAAGATCATCCATCTCACCGAAATTGAACTTCACTGATCATAGATATGCCCCATTACTATCTATACTAGCAAGCCCTAAAAAAAAAAAAGCACCACTAAAAGCAAGTTTTGTTTGTTTACATTTATCTATTTCTATGAATTAGACTGCAGTCTTAGCATTGCACTGTCGTTCAGAAATATAAATTCAGCACAAGTGTACATTTATGCCGTAGTGTAATAAAAGGTGTGTTGTTTTATAATTAAATGTGCCGTAAGTAATTGTATCACTGATGCACGTGTGCCCCCCTGTCTCTTAGGATGTCCTGCTCTTCTACTACACACAGTGGTGTGGGTTTTGCACAGTCCTCAACCACATCATCATCCAGCTTGCTCAGCTTTTCCAGGGGAATGGCAAGTTCACTGTTGCCAGGTAAGATGACATGGGACTATAGGGATTTTATAGGTTGATGATAGAAAGAGTTTTAAAGCTGTAGAGTCAGACATGTGAGGAGTGCTAGTAGAACCTGTTAATACGAGCAGTGCTTGATTATTACTTGGATGGGGGACGTCTTGGGAAAACCAGGTTCTATTGGAATTCGTGTTGGTGAGCTAGCAGGGATCTTTTCCCTCATGTTGGTGAGCTAGCAGGGAGCTATTTCCTCTCATGTTGGTGAGCTAGCAGGGAGCTCTTTTCCCTCATGTTGGTGAGCTAGCAGGGAGCTCTTTTCCCTCATGTTGGTGAGCTAGCAGGGAGCTCTTTTCCCTCATGTTGGTGAGCTAGCAGGGAGCTCTTTTCCCTCATGTTGGTGAGCTAGCAGGGAGCTCTTTTCCCTCATGTTGGTGAGCTAGCAGGGAGCTCTTTTCCTTCATATTGGTGAGCTTTTAGGGAATAAAAGAAAATAAATGGATAAACATGACCTCTCAAATTCAAAACCAGGGCCAGTATGCAGAGCATTCTGAGAGGAGCACTCTAAGAATAATCTCAAACTAAAAACATTCTTACCTCAAAGTTGCATATATGGCATTCTTATAATGGTACTGAGACAAACAAGAAATGCAAGTGGATCTTAGGAGTAGAGATTAATCACAATCATTCAACCAAGAGCATTTGCACAATTTGTGGATGAGTGAAAAAACTCAAACTGTCATGTCATGATAAAGAGATTAGCAAGGGGGAGGCAGCAGATGGGACCAATGCTGCTATCTCTTGAAAATTATGTATCCTAGATGAGAACAAGCAGCTTGTACAACTTCTAAAAAAGGACTCGAGATTGCAGCATTAGAGACAGCAGTCAAAGCCAAAGAGAGGTGTCAGAGATGGAATGAATTTGAGTAGATGCTACTTAATCAATAAGCTATATTGAAATTGAAACAGGTTTACTGTATATTATTTACACAGAATGTTACCAAAAGTAAACTCAGCCACTGATTATTTTGGTCAAAATGCATATTTAAGTATTACATAAATGTCAGTAATTACACATCAATCTTTTCAGTGCTTCTTCATTGTTGTACAATTCCAAGACATTATTTCTGTAAGAAATGCTACCACAGTGCTACCACAGTCATCTGCTTACTTTCAATTCTTCTGACAAATTTGCCACAACACTGCATCGTTTCGCACTTACTGCAAGACCAATTTTTCACTCAATGGTTTTATGCATACCACCCCAAATCTTCAGTACTGTATATTGCAATTACTTTCAGCCAAGGTAGATAATTGACAATATTGGACTGAGTATATTCATAATTTGTGTTTAATTATATGATTATGGTATGACAGTCTTGTTGAGGCCTTGACTGTTGTAATTCTCAGATAGAAACTGAGTGTTAAAGTGGTTCCTTTTCTTATAACGCTATTCTGTTGCAGGGTTAACGTTGCACGAAATGACCTTCCATGGGAATTCATGGTGGACCACTTCCCTACCTTTCTATTTTTTCCCAGAGACAGGTAAGCCTCTGCAGATTTAGTCTTGTCTTGTGGCTACAGTGAAGTTTTCTTCTGTGATATCTGTTAGATTCAAGCACTGTCTACACTTGAGGGCTTTGGTCCATCTATTTGTGACTGAATTAGGTACATGTCGCATAGCATAATCTCAGAAGACTACACGAATGACTGTGTGCATTAATGTGATGCCCCCTCTCTTTGAGCTCCATATGGGACTGCATGTCATGTGACTGTACTGAGATCAGGGCCCTAGGGAACTTGCCATGAAGCTGGTGAAGGTGGTGAGAAGGCTGTTGCCATGGCATTGACAGTGTCAGTGCCCTGTGATGTCTGATCACGTAGTTATTCATTGCTGTGTCTCACCTGCGATCTCTCCGGGGCACAACAGCCTGGTACTCGGCCAGTACATCCTGTGACTCTAAATAAGATTCCGTTGTTGATCTGTTTTTAGTTTTTTAAATGTTTAATGCACAACTCAATTCCTGAAGGTTCACACATACGTTGTTCTTTTATGAAGTATTCTGAATATCAGATAGTTGTCAGCGTGGAAAAATGACCAACAAAATGAAATGTGGATTTATTGTGATCGGCACATATGCCTGTATACCTCTGCTTGTGGTCTGTGGGATTGAGCATCAGCCTGTGTGGTGACCTTTTTAGACGAGAAAAAAGTCATAGGATGAGCTACCCAAAGCACAGATGCTATTTCTCATATTTTAAATCATCTCAAATTAAATCAAATATTTTCTAATAACATAAATATCAATATGGTCATTTAATGGGAATGTGTCATGTCTTATAGTGCTTTAAGTCTCTTATAGTGCTGCAGAAAGATGGGATACTGGTACACATTATTTTATGTTCGTGGAACAATTGGTGACTCCCAAGCCTGATTGAGTACATATAGCAAACAAAATCTAGTATAGATTTAGACCAAAAAAAAGTATATAACTATCTGAAAGTGAGATGAATCTTGAGAATAGTTCGTGAAATGTATGCTGCACTGACTAAAAAGGAACTGATACGCATTGGTGTGTGGGGGTGTGAAATAAATGGAAGGAGTGATTTAATTTTGTGACATTTAAAAATCTCACTCAGTTCCTGTGAAGTCGATGACCGCACTGGTTCAAAATGGATCTCTGCTCCACCATTTGAGTAAAACAAATAGGGGACTAAAATAAGCTGGTAAATGGGTTTCAGTACAATGAGCACACTGTCCTGGACTTGTTGGTCCAATGGGAAGAGCAATCAATTAACAGGCCACGGCCACGTGCATTGAGACAATGGAGGACAATGGTACACTGATGCCAACGCGATGAGCCAAAATCATCACAGGATGTCCTGAAGAGGACACTGAGCCCTGTGTGGTTCAGGTTCATTATGTTGCTTTATTACTGGCATCACTTTTGTTTTGTTACCGTCTACAAACTATATTTATGTATGAAACATTTTACACTACAGAAAAAGTAAATACACTTATGTGGACACATGCCTTGCTTTCAGCTGAAAGTGATTAAATTTATTTTTGAAAACATTTAAAGATTTTTTTAAAATCTGAATTGAGAAGTTTTTCAGTTTTGTCTATTGTAGAGGAGATGAAGGCTTCTTCGTAGCTGTTGATTTGTGTAGGAGGTTGATGCATTAGAAAATGAAAAATGTACCTGTATGTTTCTAAGAATAAAAACTGTCTTGTGTAGTATACATTTTCACTCTATCCTCTACTTGAAACCATTTGGGCTTGATGTCTATAATTGAATATTACATTATTTTCTTGAAACAAACTGAATTGAATTTGTATACGTTCCTCTTTTGAGCAGGAAACAGTTGAGCGTGAAGTTTCCCGAGGGACTTCCCATCACCCTGCCGAATCTAGTGCGCTTCATCCTGCAGCACTCGAATGTCCTGCAACGTGCCGGGACACGGGCGGGGCTCCTGCAGGAGGAGCTGCGGAGGCTGCAGGTGGAGGTACGCCTGCTCCAGCGCGCCCGAGAGCAGCTGTCGCAGCAGCTCTCCCAGCTGTGGAAGGAGAAACGCCGACTCTCCCTCCACGCGCAGGCGCTGGAGTCGCACAACGCTGAGCTGCAGCAGCAGGGCCAGCACCTGGAGGTGCTCTACCAGGAGAAGAACCAGCAGCTACTGGACACGGTCAGCAAGCTGCAGGCTCTGGCCGACGCGTCCGAGAGCCTGCTCGCAGAGAACACACTGCTCAAAATCCTGCTGGCCTCCATCAGGGAAAAGGCCCACCCTGAGGCCAGCACGGAACGGGACTTCACAGGGGAGAGGCCAGAGCAAGACCTGAAGAACCACGAGCACTCTTGAGGGCCATTGGACAAACTGACTTTTTTCATCAAGGGCCTTTTGACACCCAAGATGTACACTTGGAAAATGTTTGTGTTTTTGTTTGGTTGTGTTTTGTTTAGTTTTTTTCAAGAAGCTTTTGAATGTTTTTTGTTAAATTAATCTATTTTTACAAGAGTCTTCGGAAATCACATGGCATCTGTTCTTATGCGAGTATTCAGTTATGGAGAAGAACAAAATGCTGCATTGTTTACAAAAAGAATATTGCACAGATTTTTACTGATTAAACTGTGTTGGAGTGAATGAAGTTGAAGTTAAGGTACAAGACTCAATTTATGCACACATAAATTAAAAATGTCTTAAGATTATGGTCCAAGGGGCTGGCGGATAGCGTAGCGGTTTAACGCACCACACTTTGGCTGGTCCGGTGTGGTGTGCGCTGCCTGTCAGGGACGCGGTTCGAAACCCGCGTCTCTACCAGACCGGCTCTGGTCGTCAGCTCCGATCGGAGGCGGCGTTTGGCTGTCCGCCTCCAGGGGAGGGGGGAGGGTGAGCTGGCACGGGTCCGTTGAGGAGCAGGAAAAAGGTGTCCGTGGTAGATTCTCTCGGAAGAGGCGGATAAAAATCGGCCCAGAAATAGTGTCTCGCCCCGAAGGACGGGCGGCAGACTCGTGGGGGAGGGTGAATTGAGATAAATAGAGGGTATAATTGGCAACCAAATTGGGAGAAAAAACAGGGAAAAATTAGAAATAAAAGGTATAAAAAAATATATATAAAAAAAAAAAAGATTATGGTCCAATAATTACTCAAGTTGATTGCAATCGCCTCATTAGATGAGGAAATGTCCAGTTTATTATTAGCCAGTACATGGTGAAAATAGGGATCACATGAACATTATATACATACTTTTGTAACAAAATCCAGTTTGGGTATTTTGAAACAAACAAAAATATGATGTCAGCTGCAGAATAGTTAATGGCACACAAATTCCTAAACATGCTGGCTACCAGGAATTAAATGCCAAGTTCTCATACAATTTGCTTTGCAGCTTCCACCAGCCACAGAGCAAGTACAATGCCGTAAGCTTTTCAATTTTCATGTTGAAACTTCATAAAAATGATATACCCATATATTTAATGCATAAACCCTGGTAGGTGAATTCAATAACAAGATGTGTGTGACTGCTCTTAAATCTTTAATTTGGCTTGTGTGCTTTCAGCCTCTCAAGGGCTCAATTTCGAGGGCGGACAAAACTTTGGGATGGAATCAATAGGCAATATTACCATAGTATCATATAAAAATAAATTTCCTCATCAATTAATAGTCATCTTCTTAAAAATGATAAGTGACCAAGAAAGTAAAATACATAATCCTATCAATTCATTTTTAAACGTATATTATAAAGTAATTTAAGGATAACTACAGTTAAAAAGCAAAAAATGATACAATTATATCTCTAGTTAATGGAGAGGAATAAACTGCAGTATAAAAACCACTTTTCAAATTCTTATGGCATTTAAGCATCATCCGCTACCAAATATCAACCAGCTGCACCTTAAGAACCCAAATGAAGAACCTTCTGGATATTCCTGTACTGTTTGGAACAGCATCTTAGAAATCCATCATACACTCCTTTTACTTGGGCCTTCTGGGCAGTATCAACTAACTACCCAAATCCTAGAAATAAATAGCTATTGTTGTGCAAGTAAAACATTAACATTTGGTCTCCCAAGACATATCATTACATAGCTAAAAGCATATCTAGGATGTGGCAGTTACCACAACAACAAAAGTTATTTGTCAACACCTTAGTCTCATCATAAATGCCTTACAACGTTATTCATGTTGTCCTAGTAAGTTGCGCAACAACATTTTCTCACCTCCACTTATTTAAAAAACACCACACATCAACTTTGATTCCTTGTCAATGTGGAGCTCTGGACATAGTAACATTTTTCAGAATTTCCATAATCTTTGCTTTTGCTACAATAATGTACAACAACTGAAGTTTGACTTTGCAGGGATACTAGAGCTTCATATAATGGTCAGGCTCAAATGAATTATAAAATAAAAGAAGAAATGATGGCTCAAAAAAAGGTTTGATCGATGAAGTCCAGGGTTGTTCAGTGCATGCATTTGTTTCAACCTTCAGTGCAAAGTTGAGGGGCACTTCTGCCTCAAGTGTGCACTTGTCTTTCCTACACTTACAAACACATTTAATGCTGCTCAGACGTGCACATACAGAGGGCTTGAGAGGACTGTGCAATTAAATGTTGTAAAGCGGTTCTACTGTGCGTGCTTGTGTGGGCCCGTGTGTTTTGGAAGAGGCCCGGCTTTCAGTTCCATTGGGGGTGAGCTTGGTCTTGTGCTCCACCCGTGGGCCCTTGGCAGAGTACTGCACCAACAGGAAGGGCTCCTTCATCTCCCCTTCTCCCACAATGCTCTCCTCGTCCTCCGATTGGCCGATGCGCTGCAGGTGCAGATAACACCAGCACCCCAGGATGAGGGCACCCAGGGCGGCGATGGCGATGAGGATGACGATGACCGTCACCACCCCAGTAGTGGGGCTGTGATCCATGATAGACATGGCTGGACAGATGCAGAGTGCCTTGGCAGGCTAAGGATGAGCTGGGATTTCTTACTGCTGATCGTGAGGTCTCAAAGGCCTGCTGACTTATTGCTCAGACTCTTCTGCTTCTTACAGATCCCGTCGTAACAGCTAAATCAAACAGAAGAAAACCCATATTAGCTGAATGCCACAATCACATTGCATGAAACATTGAGGGGGGGTTCTGTGTAAGCATAAAAGGAAGCCTAGAATCAGAATCAGAATCAGAAAAACTTTTATTGCCAAGTACACAAGTATACAAGGAATTTGCCTTGGTGAGGTTGGTGCATAAAAACACTGAACAAGACAATAAAGAACACCAACAAGACATTCACAGGATAAAAACACTACAAGGCACAGCAATAATAAATAAATATTTAAAGTATACATGGTAGTACACAATTAAAAACATGTGTTGGGTAAGAGCTATATGTGTGCATGTATGTATGAATGAATGAGTGCCTCCAGCATGATGAGGGAAAGGCTGAGGGGGGGTGGGGGGAGTGATAGTCCCTGAGTCAGTGAGAGGCAGGGGGCATGTTTGTGAGCCCCACTGCCTTAGGGAAAAAACTGTTCAGATGGCGCGAGATTTTGGTTTTGATAGACCGTAGCCTTCTGCCGGATGGAAGACTTTGGAAGAGGTGGTGACCGGGATGAGAAGGATCAGCGATGATCTTTCCTGCTCTCTTCCTGGTCCTGGAGTGGTACAGGTCCAGGAGAGACGGCAGGTTGCAGCCGATGACCTTCTCGGCTGACCGGATGATCCGCTGCAGTCTGCCTCTGTCCTTGACAGTAGAAGCAGCGAACCAGACGGTGATCGATGAGGTGAGAATGGACTCGATGATGGACCTGTAGAACAGCACCATGGTTTTCTGCGGCATGTTGAGTTTCTCCAGCTGCCGCAGGAAGAACAGCCTCTGCTGGGCCTTCTTGGTGATGGCAGTGATGTTCTCTGCCCACTTGAGGTCCTGAGCGATTATTGTCCCCAAGAATCTGAATGACTCCACGATGTTAACTGGAGAGTCACTCATGATAAGGGGGCAGTTGGGGCTGGGCTCCTCCTAAAATCTACAACCATCTCCACAGTTTTTAGAGCGTTCAACTCTAAGTTGTTCTGGCTGCACCAGGAAGCCAGGTGGTCCACTTCCCTCCTGTAGGCGGACTCATCCCCCTTGGTGATTAGGCCAATGAGGGTTGTGTCATCTGCAAACTTCAGGAGTTTGACAGAAGGGTGGCTGGAGGTGCAGCTGTTGGTGTAGAGGAGAAGAGTAGAGGAGAGAGCACACAGCCTTGTGGGGCTCCAATACTGATGGTCCGGGGCTCCGAAACTAGCTTTCCCAGACTCACATACTGCTTCCTGTCTGTCAGGAAGTCAGTGATCCATCTGCATGTGGGCTCAGGCACGCTCAGCTGGGTCAGTTTGTCCTGGAGAAGCTCTGGAACGATGGTATTGAATGCAGAGCTAAAGTCCACAAACAGGATCCTAGCGTAGGTGCCGGGGAGTCTAGATGTTGAAGGATGAAGTTGAGTCCCATGTTGACTGCATCGTCTACAGACCTGTTGGCTCTGTAGGCAAACTGCAGTGGGTCTAGGATGGGGTTGGTGATAGCCTTGAGGTGGGCCAGCACGAGGCGCTCAAAGGTCTTCATGACCACAGAAGTCAGGGCTACTGGTCTGTAGTCGTTCAGACCCGTGATCCTCGGCTTCTTGGGGATAGGGATGATGGTTGATGTTTTGAAGCAGGCAGGTACCTTGCATTCATCCAGTGAGATGTTAAAGATGTTTGTGAACACTGGGGCCAGCTCGTCCGCACAGTGCCTCAGTGTAGAGGATGAGACACTAGGCTAATTCTAAACAATTCATTTTACCATACTACTATTATCTATTTTATTTTGCCTGTTTAACAATGACCTGTGATACAGTTTTACCTTTCAAAAAGGGTATAAGAACACATCTGCTATAGAATGAATATAGCTTTCACTGATAGTCAAGGCCTGAGCAACACTGTCATAATATAGGTATAAAATTAAGCAAACACAAACTGAACATAATCTGTCCAATATCTACTTTGGTTCACTGTATTGATAGGTCAGTTTGACTGTTTGTTTTTTTAGATCTGTAAAACGACCCCTGGAACCAAGGACAAATATGGCAGGTGAGGATGGCCTTATGATGAATTATGAATATTTCACAAGATATATTCCAACTTAATTGTAATGGTACAAATGTGTTCATAGAAAATGGAATGGCAATGAATGAATGTGGCCTTATAAAGATGACAATATAGTAAAGGGGCACTGTACATGTAACGTATGAAAACAATTCATTGTTATCACCTCAGATATAAACAGCAGAACTTGAAATACCACAATTTCCTGTGAATTACAAAATGGTTATAGCATGTGGCGGATGTTCCCCAGTTTTTAACTCAACTTTGAGTCCTAGCTGAAAGATTTAAGTAGGACACAGTGGGCCCAGAACCCAGTGTTGATCAACACATGAGTAAAGCACCCAAAGGAAACTGAAGGGGTTCTATGAGAAAATTAACCACAGGGAAAGGCCCTTGACTGGGAATAATTACAAATATTTATTGATCCAACATCATATATAAACCACAGGGGAAGGCCTACTTAATTGACTTTTTAATACTTTTTGAACCTTAGTAGCAAGTTGGATATGGATAATATAAAATAAATCTAAATCTAAACTATTCTATTCTACATTTGTAAGAGGATATTCCTAGAATACCATTAAAATTATAATTGTTTCCATTGCAGAATACAAAATTGGTTAAATACATTAAATAACCAGCTCAATCATTGAAATGAAACTCTAAAACATATGTACTGTAGAAACTGTAAAAATGGCTCAACGATTCATGGTGGACAAAAGTCCTTTCCAAGCTTCTATCCATCTACAGGCAATGTGAGAACAGCAATAAGAGCAACAAATTAAAAAAATAACATATTATGAATACTTCACCATTTCAAGAGAACAGAGTTGCTGCTGTGGTTAATAATCCACCTGCTTCCTGCAATATACACAAACATATTGTTTGTGGCTCTTTGTAGTCCAAGAGCCACAACCCAAGCCACTCAATTGGATTGAAAAACCTTCATTCTATGGGAAAGCACCAACTGCCGAGGATCGACATATTGCCACAAGAATTGGCATTGAATTTGTGTTCCTTTGTTCCATCTGCTGTTAGTTTGTGAAGGAGATTCTCTCTATACAGGAAATATATTGTTCAGGTAACAAATGCTCACAGTCACCCATGTGATCATGAACACTTGGCCTGAGAAAACAAATTTACCTTTCAGATAAACTACATTAGTGTGTGTGCATCCAAACCCTGGTCAGTTGGTATTCACAGGCAGGACTGCCAGCACCAGTGTATCATTTCACAGAGCTCCAAATGATGTAAAGCAATCCATGTTGTAACTGAAAACAACATAATTAATTTGTAATTGTTCAATACCAGTAGCTCAAATGGAGTTTAAACACGTTTTCTATGCTATTCAATACACACGAAAAACATTTCCGAGCCTTATGTACACTTAACTTGGAAAACCCCAAACAATCCCCTGTTTCTCAGGTCCGTTTCATCCACTGAGGTCAGTTTGTATCAGCATTTTGTATTCACATCAACTATGCATGTGCACCTAAACCAACAAATGGAACCTTTTTTACATTTATGACAGCAATTGAATTTGTATTACTAAGTTTACTTTCTCATACTGTATATGATTAGGTCAACAATATGCAAATCCACATTACAAATGTATGCTGGGATCAAATATAGCCGTATATAATTTAAATGCATGTATACAACACTGAAATGATTACGTCATACAGCGAACCACTGGGGAAATTACTGGGCTATCTACACAGTGCTTTAGTAAGTTCGGTTTATGTGATCATTTTAAAAGTGATATAATAATGTTTAATTTCCTCTATATCCAATTGCCAACTCGTGGCGTGTTTCACAGACATCAAAATATACCCAGTGGGTTTTTTTTTTTTTTTAATAACTGTACAAATAATTGAAAATGTAAATATTTCCAGAGCAAACATGAGTAAATATCCCAACACATATGGCCCGGCAGTAATCTGTTTCCTTAAGGTAAATAGATTCTTTTTGTAAACAATTTAGGAAAACTACAAAATATCTTGGACGTTATGAATAGCATCAGAAACCGTTTCAATATTCCAAATTCAAAGATCAGGTGTGTTCGTGTGATCTAAAGAAATGTAATTAAGAGGTCAGATACGCAACATTTATATAAGCTCGACGTGGGAATTAAAATGCAGATGGACGTATACATCACATTATAAAAAGAGCAGGACGTGGAACGCATATCGTCTCCTTGATTGAAAGTTGTACAGTTGTGTACATGGAATCTATTAACGTTGTTACTGTACCTAGCCAGCACATCAGACAGGACACTCTCTACATAAACATAAAACAGTTCTCACAGGTTTACAGCATTTGCAACACTACAGATATGAATACTGACCGGGTCAAAGGCTTCGTGAATAAACCGTGAATAAATCCACTTCGTGAATAAATCAAAGTAGCCAGCAAGTAAGCCATTTAATAAACAAGTTGCAAGCTAAATTAATTGTCATACAGTAATACTTGTAGGTTTAATGCTAATACACCTGCAGCATCTGAAAAAAGACAGAAATGAAATGGAAAAGGTAGAAATACACAGTGCAATGGCTCGGAAATGCAAATCAAATACTCACCATGTTTTTTTTTTTTTTTTTTTTTTGGGGGGTTACCAGAGTCCAGCTTCGGAAAAGATTATGCCTGTTAGCTACTAATATATGTCCTTCGCGTAGTAGACTACCAATGATTTTGTCCTGTTATGCATTTCGCCATATTTTATAGATACATTCTGTTGTTGGCATGGCTGTAGGCTACTCCACAGAATAGGTTTTTGCTTAACGCTTTTGCAGAATAGGAGTTGATGCCTTGCCTTCTCCGTCCAACGTTCCGCTTTTTACTCTGGCGTTGTTAGACGTAGTGATAGTGCGGCAACTGTAGCAGCAGCTCGTTAACATAAAAAGGGCCCTATCGTAGGAAATGAGATCACGTATAAATTCAAGCCGACGGCCAATGGAATTTGAGGAATTAATTCACACAAAAAAACACGGCAGATGAGGATGGAGGCTAGGCTTCTGCAGACACCGAGAGACTCAACGTTACCTTAACAATTATATTTCCAGAGATTTGGGGATGATTTTGCTACGTTCCAGAAAGTAGTCCATGTACGGTTGGGCAAGCATTGCAGCCTAATTATTTGACAATATAGAATCATATATTTTAAAACAAAACAAATGTAGCAAGATATAAATAAAATACAAATCATACAATACACCTTCCTTGTCCTAACACTTATAATAAAACCTAAAGTGTCCATTATAATATTTAAAAACATATCGAAGTATTTGCATATTTTTTAAAATCTTATTACAAACAAGCAAGTGTTAAATAATTGCTATAAATAATGTATTTGATCTTGTTCAGCTATGCAGCAGTTACAACAAATTTATATAATACTTCTGTATTAATGAAAAAACCTTGACGTGTACTTTGGTTTCACATATCACATATGAACAGCAAGGGTTATCCCATCTCTGTCTTAATTACCTGTATGTACACAAAAATGCTGGAAATATCCGAGTTTGAGAAAGCGTTGGTAACAGCACTGTTGCCTATGTAATGATTCTTGAGGCGACCGACATCTAGTGGTCCAAACCAGTACCGCATCCAGGCCGGGGACAGTAACCACGTTGAATTTGTTTTATATAACTGTTTTATAATAACACTCCTTCACTGTCAAAACACACTCTACTGTCCCTCCTGGGACTAATATATATTTGGAATGAAGTAATATATATTTGTTTCTCGGTATGTTCATGTTCAATTTGGTAAATCCAACACTTTCCATGAAAATGTGTGTATTGTACACACATTTTATGATAAACATTGTGCGCACGATTGTTTGATGATTCCCAAGATAACATAATTATAGACAAAGTATGCTATGAAAAAACCCAAGGACAAAAAACGAAATCACTGACATAAATCTGACATCACTGGGATACAATGTCCCAAAAATTAACTGAAGTGATCCAATGCATAAAACTGCTGAACAAAAATGAAACATATCCTTGACTCATGACCACTAGAGACTATGTATTATGTTGAGATTAAACAAACGCTGAAATTTACAAACATGCTCAATCCTTTGACTTCACTGAGAAGATGCTTCTTGTCGCAAATATGCATAATTAGTTTTTTTATCTGAGCTGCAGTGTCCAATGCCTTGTAAGGCTTATGCATCCCTTTGAGTCTGTTTATAGATCATTTGAAACTCATACAGCAGGTGCAGATTCTGCTCCCACGTGAGCATGTTCAGCAAACTAGATTAGTTCCTGAGAACCTATGAACAGTGTCAAAAAAGAGAAAGCACTCACTGGAATGGCACAATGGAATGGAAGTGAACCAACTTAATTATTTTGATAACTTTTTTTTAAATGATATATTTTTCAGATTTTCCCTGTTTTTCTCCCAATTATCATTCCAAATATCCCTCCCCCAACAAGCCTGCTGCTAACCTATTTCTGATACCGATAGTGGCAGGAACAGTGAAACACCACCTCCGAGACGGAACTTGTTCATTTCTGACCATGGTTCCAGCCATAGAGAAGCTTTTTCTGCAGCGAGGTCATGTCGGCTTCCCTCCCCCTTCCCTGGTGTGGACAGCCAATTGCCGCCACCTAGTGACACTCCTGGCCAGAGCCGGACTGGTGCAGTCGGGAATCAAACTCCGGCTGCGCTTGCGTTCAGGCCAGACACTCTTACCGTTTCGCCACCCGGGAGGCCCCTGATAACTTTTTTTAAGTAAGGAAAAATATATTTTTGGTTGGAAATGGTAAGAAACATAATATTTAGTTTGAATCAGTGAGAAATACTTGTGAACTTATAATACTGAATTGTATTTTTGGTGTCTCTTAAACAAAACAAAAAATACAGCTGCCCCCAATTTGTTTTGTAACATACATTGGCTTCTGCATTATGCTTTAATCCTCGATTTACCAAATAGTGTTATTGTTTCCCTCCTAAAAGTAATAAATACTCTTTGTTGCCCTTGTGAAAGCTGATTCTCCTCCAAAGACTGGACCAGTTCTTTTTGAGCAATTATGCGATGACATATGGCAGTTTCTCACAAGAAAAGCAGTTCTGATGGAAAACTTTCAGGATAACTTAATTTTGAGCACTAGCATGTGCTTTCCATTTCTCTAATTAAACGAAAGAATGCTGCCCTTTATTTTACTGGGCTTCAATTAATTTATTTGAGAACAATCCCCTTCTACATACCAATATTCTGCTACTGGCTGATTTCTAAATGGATGTCCATGAAGAGTTTTGCTTTCCCATAAGTCTTTGTTCCATAAAGATTGAATATCTGTGCACCAAATATTATCGAAAAGGGAATAGTTTTTGTTAAAAAAATGAAAATGAGGCTCTGAAGAAGATGTTTATCTTTGTATACTTTTACTATACGGTATAATACTAACATGGTTTGTTTCTGTTGTTGCAACTAGCTCATAATTAATTGAACAGGTATAAATTGAGCATGATTGAAACTCCACAATAAGCTGATTTACAGCTGATCGATTTCAACATTCCAGCCCATCTCAGCCTGCATGAACTTTACAAGAGTTCAACCTGGAAACCTGAAGGCGCCTGTAAAGACATATGACTCCCAGCACACCTGCGCTCCTCACAGTCTGCGCTCATGCATGCGCTGACATTAAACAAACAAAGAGAGTTAATTCACATAGAAGGCTGTTGGCGATTACACCTCTGTCTCAAGTAAGTGGTGTCGCCATCGAGCTTAGAAGTGTAATTAATACCCGGCTTAGAGAGAAAGTACCACAAAGTACTGGTCCAGCATCAGCTTTCCGTATTATACCAGAGCAACCTACACAGAGCTCTGGTTCTTCAAACTTGTAGGCTATTGAGTGTCTTTAATTGTTTGATGTATGAAAGAGCACTGTTGTGCAATCCTCACATGAATTCTGCATGTAATTTACATGTGGTTTTTGGACATTTCACATGTGATTCACAATTCATGTGTGATACCACACACTTCCACATATTGTGACATTTACTTCACAGGTATTCACATATAGCCTACGGTATATGTTCATATATGTTTACTCAATTCTTGCGTACATATGATTTATAATACAAATTTGTTTCGTAGACCAAAAACAAGTTGGTCCACTCTTCAGTTAGTCTCCATATACACATACATACTGTATGTATATGTTTCACATGTGAAATTCATGTCATATTCCCATTAGGTAAAGTGTTGTGATTAATATGAATAACATTATATTATCTAATCAGTTAATATATTTTAAATTCTGAATGAGAATCGTGTCCTGCATTCATCTGTAACTGTTACTGGAAAAGCTATAACGTTACATACATAAGGGGGAAACTGATAGCTTATAACTTTACCTTCTGGTAATACAATTAAGACTAAAGTCAAATTTACATCCGACGCATTGTTGCTGGCTTTCCCCTGTGGTAAAAAATGCACATTTGTATCCATCTCTGATTGCATCTGCTAGAAAGGCTGTACTCCAATACAGTATGCGCAGCACGAAAACGCCGCTGTAAGACATTTTGATCACGTGATGCTTAATGACTCGCTTTCAAAGAGGTATGACGGAAGTTATTTGTAACGCTACGTTATTTCCTTCAAGGAGTCGACTTTGCCTAAAAACCGGATTGGTAGCGTATTTTAGCAAGGTAGCTATGGAAACTCTGAACCATATAGCTAGCTAGCTACGTAGATAGTTGCTACTTCTCATGCAGACGCATTTTACTTTTTAGTAGCAGCTGATATCATTAACGTTTGAGGAATTATGTAACGTTAACGTTGGCTAAACTAACTAGTACGGTAACCCAACTTAGCTTTAGATAAACAAGCTTTAATGTTGTTTTGACAGTTTGTGCATTTCCGCTTGTGATCATTTCGAGGACACTAGCTATACCTATTACAGCTGTTACATAGCTACATAAAAGGCAGGTAAGAAGTTGTTTGTCAAGTTAGCTTGCTAATTATTTAGCTTAACTGCTGTGTTATAGTTATAATCATGATTTGCGATTTAAATCTTAATCAAGGTTAAGATTTACACACATATGTACTCGACCTAGTGGTCAAGTTAAAGTCAATAGCTGCAACATTAGCAGAAGCGGTAACGTTAGCTTTTATTAACTTAATGTCATGCTAATACTAGGCCTAATATGATCGAACTTTTGAAGACCTTAAGCATATTAAGTTAGTGATTGTAAACAAAAATCTAAAGAATAGTGTGAATGTCAACAGCTTAATTATTGGCTGCTGTCTCTAGTCTGAGCTCTTTACTTTTATGTATTTATGAATACTCTATGATCAATCCATTGCTTTAATAGGTTAACAGCTGTGTTATGACAGAGAGTCCTAACCTGATTGTACCATTAAGATCATATTTGTCCAATTATTTGTCCAAAATGCCTTTAAAGCCTAGTTAACTAAAGATCAAAACCAGGAATGCAACATTTGGATGTAGAAATTGCCACAGTGTAGTCCTATGTTTTCAGTGGGTAGCCTGTGCAGCATTTGTAAATTTTGTTGACTTCTACTTCAACAATCTATCACTGCTATTTAGCTGCATAATTTAAGTCTCGGCCAAACTAAATTTGCTGGACAGATATAGTGACAGCAAGGAATGTTTGCTAACTGTTAATTAAGATATTTGTTTAGAGTATGGTAGGTTTAGGCTAATGCACTAATTAGTACTATTAGTAGTAATTAGTAGTACATAGGAACATGTGTCTGAATGTGAAGGGTTTGAAATCACCAAAACATTTTTAGGATCCGTGTCCTTGACCATATTCATGCTAGGCAATCCAAAACAGGCGGCCTATTTCTCAAATTAGACCTTGGGTTTTGGCTGAAAGAGCTTGGGAAATCTTAATATCTGATTTCTGTGATGGGAAAACATTTCTGATAAAACAAATATGGTAGATAACTACATCATATGGTCTATATTCTTTTTTATTTCTAACAATGAAAATTTAGTTCTGTCCTCTAGGATTAGCCTAATTAAACAAGAAGGTACTGTTGAGTCCCACCACTGTAGAAGAGCGAAAGTATTGAGACACATTAACTACAAGTAAATGCCCTCTGGTGCTATGGCTTTTCAGTTCAGTTGGGGAAAATTGCCAGGTGGAAACCAGTGGTAACAGGCTGCTGTTTCAGAGGACATGCATGCATTTCTGCCCAATCCTGGATTGACAGAGGATGTTGCAGCAAAGGGACATGCTAATTGTGATTGTGAATTCCAAATTTGGGCAAATATAAGATGGGGATAAAAAGTTGGACAAAAATATGCAATATATTGTAATATTGTGACTTCTAACCCAGCCCTATTTAGCCTCCTTCAATACACCATTCGTATCACTGATAAAGGATATAAAATTAAGTTAAACAGTCTGATAAAATGGTATGAAAACATAATTGCTAAAAGTGTGCAGTCCTGTTTCACTGATAGTTTTAATGCCCCAGAATATAATGTGTATGTAACTTAAACATGAAAAATATGGACTTTATATCGATCAATTTTGAAGTTGTTTTATTTATGCTCATTTATTTTATGTTTAGAACACCATGGCAAGTGCACCACCATTGGAGTCAGCAGTGCCCGTGGGGTTTCCTCAGCCTCCCTCATATGAAGAAGCTATGAGTCAACCATATCCTCAGTACCCACAGGGCTCTGTACCACCTCCCCCTGGTTACACTAAAGCCACGCAACCACCACATCTGTCACAGGTGTGTGGCCCATCCATAACCCACCCACCAGTCCGTGACCAGCCAGCCAGTAAGTGGCCTTAAGATAATTCATCAGTTTTGAGTCTGTCAGATGTTTTTGTACCACTTCTCTTAATCTCGCCTTAAGAAAATGAATATACTCTAGGTCAGACTTTTCTTTTTCCTGTACAAGGGCATACCATACGGTTCCTCTTGAAAACAATATCCTCAGGAAGATTTTATTGTAGCAATTCTATGGGTTTCTTTTATCTCTTCACTAAAATAACTTTACTTCAGCATTACTTTCTGGTTGACCTGGGTCTAAATATCTTTGAGTTTTCGATAATAAATGTAACGAAAAGAATATACGAGTAATACCATTTAAAATCTTCCAGTTTTGGGGTACCCACACACTCCTATTTCAAATTTACGTTTAATTGTTAGAATTGTTACTGTGAGTCTGGAAGTGTTTGCAAGCCTTTTATTATCTGTTTTAGTCTATAAATCATAAGTATTTTATTTGGCACTAATAAGGTTAAAGTTTGATGATAGTATTCGAAATTCACAAGTCTAATATAAGCTTTACCATGGTCATAGCATCTACAAATATTAGGATATAGAAACTATTTTGGCAGATTTGTCAAAAAAAGAATCACTCCTTTCCACAGTAGAAATGACCCCCAGCTGCTACTTGTCTCTACTACTTTCTAATATGAGTAGAAACTGGAAAATGTATTGGAGGGTTTGATGGTTAGCAAGCAAGCTAGCTCACTACTGTTAGCTTCTTCCGAAGAGACGATCAGGAGACTCAGCAGTCTGACTTGAAATGCAAGTTTATTACACACAGCGGTCCACAGCGAGTTGGTAAAGAGTCTAAAATAAATCAGTCTCTCACCTGAATATATACATAGGGACAGATGAGTTTGAGCTTTGTGTTGCTAATAAGGCACCAGCAAGGAAGTCAGGAAGTAACACACCCCCATTCAGTGAGTCTCTCACCTGAATATATGCATAGCCTTTGTGTCTCTAACAAAGCACCAGCAAGGAAGTCAGGAAGCTCATGGAATAGAAGAGACACTGTTTGCTGACAAAGCATTGGTGATCAAAGACAAGAACTTACTGTCTAATCAACTCACTCATTCCTATACAGATGACCTCGTCAAAATGGCACAGTTACAGACAGAATACACAATTCCTTCACTACCAATATTACAGTAGGTACATAGTTAGTAGTGAGTTAGCTATCTGATCTTTAAAATGATAATGATAGTTAATGATAAAAACAATTAACCTAACTAGCTAAGAAGGAGCTACATATACAAAGATGTCAAGGAAATTGTAAAATATATTTTGTTATTGTATAGTGTTATAAGATGCCATAGCTTCAAAACTACTGGTAAAACACTTCCATGTTTTCTTACAGAATGAGAATACTGAACACGCCCCTATAACACTGATACATCTGTTATAGCCAAGGACAGATTAGCAGAGAAACCTATCTTTTTCCATTATAGACTAAACTAAGTACATTTTACTGTAACATTATTTTAATTGAATATAATATTTTTGACAAGTAATTGTTTTGGTCACTAATATTTAGGAATGTACAGTGTCCATCGATCATTCCTATTGACAAATCCAGTTTATGCTGTGTGTTCCATTTTGTTTTTGAGATTTAAGTGTCCAAAAGTGCAGCTGACCTTTGTTGCTATATCTCTGAATTTTTTTAACCTAGAATCCTGAAATATTTGTGCTAGCTAACATGGACACTGGTGAAAACTATAGAAAATTTAAATCTAATTATGGAGACCGTGTATCTCCATAATTAGATTAATATTTTTAATCTAAAATCTAATCAAATCCAATCAAAATCAAATCTTCTAAAATCCCTTTGATTGGGACATGCCCCCTGCGAATATATATTACATTTACATTTTAAGCATTTAGCAGACGCTCTTATCCAGAGCGACTTACAAGATGTGCATTAATACATGGTAGGAACAATCATAGTTAGCGCACGAGATCAGTGCAGGAATACAGCAATAGACATCATTGCAGGCATCAGCATACCACACCTGTAACTCCATGTGAGCATATTACCTAAATCTTTTAAACATTAACATTTAAAAGTTATTAGTAATGACTTAATATGTCCTGAACTCGTTCATGGTGTATAGAGGAAGTAGGAGAAGTTTTCGAGAAGATTCTCAAAGGCAGGCCTCCCGCGTGGTCTAGTGCCACCAGGGGCACGCCCCAGGGAGGGGGAAGGGAAGCCGGCAAGATGTTCCCTGTGCACAGGAGTGGCTCTGGGGTGCCAAAGTTACGGTCGACAGCATGAGGAGTGCCGTCTCGGAGGAGATGATACTTTGCCTTTGTCACTACCAGTCACAGGGCTACAGCAACGAACTATGAGGGAGGGATTGACCTGAAAATAGTGGGTGTAACTGGCTACCAAATTGGGAGAAAAACGGGAGAAAATCTGAAAACAAAAGAAAACGAAAAAAAAAAAAAAAAAAAAAAGATTCTCAAAGGCAACATTGTCTCTATGGACAAATGACAACTTCACACATCAGTTGGGTGCATTTTGTGCATTTTGCTTTAGAATTTTCTGACAGATATAGATTTACTCTGAAAACCGCAAGTTGACAATTCAGTCTCATTTATCAAGATTTTGGTTGAGCTTAAGTCCTATAGCTGCCCTCTATTTGATTTTAAGTATCTAATCATATTATAGCCTACTGTTTATTAAATTGTAGATTCATGGCAATTCCACCCTATGCTAATAAGGCTTCATGAGCCTAGTTTTCATGTTTATTGTGATTATTTTATGTTTGGCAGTGTCTGTACAGACAGTCTATATGCAGTCAGCTGTGGTGTACGGGGACCAGCCAGTGCAGGCACACTGCCCTGTGTGCTTGCGCTTAGTGGTGTCACGCTTGGAGCACAACTCAGGCACGATGGCCTGGCTCACCTGCGCTGGCCTCTTCATCTTCGGGTAATTTAAGCTCAACGCACAGCACCATGACAGCCACTTGACAGGGCAGAATGCTGCAATAGCCTTTGTGTTTGAATACTATCTATTGGAAAGCAGTAGACATCTGTCTGCGTTGCCTGGTATACAGATGACCCCCAACCAGAACCAATGATAAAACAGGAAAGCATGACAGCTTAAAGTATATTGTTATGAAGTGAGTGTATCGTATCGTTGTTTGCCTTATTTTTGATGACATGGTATTAGGCTTATGTTTTTATAAAACATTTAATGAACTTATCTTTTCTTCTCTTGTTGCAGCTGTGTTTATGGTTGCTGCTTGATTCCATTCTTTATGGACGGGCTGAAGGACGTGACACATTATTGTCCCCACTGTGACAATGTCCTGGCAGTGTACAAACGTCTGTAGGATGCCACAGAGGACATTAAAGGTGTAGAGGTGGATCATGTCACTTAAGTACTAAGTGCTGAAATGAGGAGCCTTTTATTTAAAGGTCCCGTCTGGTTCTTTCTGTCTACTAACGAAAGATTAACAAGATGTGAAAAGCGTTATACGATGTATACAGGTACAGGTATGTACAGTAGGTACAGGCTGACTGGTCAACTGAATGTAGTGTGAACCCAGAAGTAGCATACACGATTACGCCTTATCCACATCAAGCGATTTATTGTACTGGTGCAAAAGGCGAGCATTCAATTGAAATGAATCACACTTCACATTGATAGAAAAGGGGCATGATTGCTAAATATTATGCTCCAAATGGTTAAATCGGTGTATTTTGTTCCAAGTTCCAAATTACGTCCAATCCCGATGTGTTCATATTTCTGAGGTTCTACTGAGCTGTTGTTCTACAGTTCTACTGACATCAAGTTGTGCCTTGTCTAGTGTGGAGTTACTCTCACTTCTTTGTAAATGTGTAAATGTCAGCAATAAATGTGCCATATACTTAACAGCCAAAATGTTATATTGCAGTGTGAATGCTATGTAATTGTAGTATTGTGGTATAATATTTTTCCTGGTCAAATTGTTCAAATAAATAGATCTGTGGTGGATTCACAAACCCAGTTAAAGCCTATCCCTGGACTAAAGGCACTTTCAATTGAGATACTCCATTAAAAGCGCCAGGAGTAGGCTATAATCTGGGTCTGTAAAACGGCACCTTCATAAATAACAGTATAATCCCCATATCTGACCCTGTTGGGACCGGAGGTATCTTGAATACATGAAAAGTCTGATAATTGAATGATAATGGAAAAAATAAGCACCGTAGCCAACAGTGTAATCCAGTATGTCAGATGTATGGGGGTCACATATGCAGGATTATGCTGTATTTTAAACTGTTGCGACTGATTAGCACAGAAATATTATGGTAATGGTTCACTGAAGTTACAGGTACCATTTGTACTGGAGCTCAAAGCATACTTTTGTGACAGTAAAAAGTGTATCTTTATATATAGTTTTTCATGTTTCGTGCTTTTCATTTTGGGTTTTTGTCTGTTTAAACAAAATGATTGCCATAAATCCATCAAATTCACACACATTTGTTATTATTTAAGTTATTCACTGTTTCGTTTCATGTTATTAGAGACTCTTGGAGAGTGAAGGATTATGTGACAGAACATGACATTTTTGTTTGTTACTGTGGTTTAAATCAGGGATAAATATGTTTTGTGTTTTAGTCAAAGTTTGTCTTCAACAAGAATTCAGTGGAAAAGATATTGTTTACCCTTGCAATAATAAAGACAGATATACTAAGCTCAGAGTCAGTATGCAGCAGTTATTTTTATCAAAAACGTTCAATTATTGTTGCTTGCACAACATTTTTATTGTAACAAGGATGGATAACACTATGGGCCCTATTTTGACGACACAAAAAGCCAGCGCACGACCAAGCACAAATGCTGATGTTTAGATTGGTATTTTGTAATGCCACAAAGCTTAAAGGGGGTGACATGGATTATTTTACACATTAGATCTGAATGTCTGGAGAAATACAATATGAGTCATACAGGAAATAGACAAAATAATGGAACCACGGAACGAAAAAGGACTAAATTGCTA
Organism: Aldrovandia affinis; assembly: GCA_029706075.1. Taxonomy (NCBI): domain Eukaryota; kingdom Metazoa; phylum Chordata; class Actinopteri; order Notacanthiformes; family Halosauridae; genus Aldrovandia; species Aldrovandia affinis. Next base: position 884,870 of record JAINUG010000152.1, on the reverse strand, counting down.
CTAAAAAGGAGTACACGTGTTAATGTTAATGTCAATACTAAACAACAATTTAATATGTGAGTTTCTAAAACAACATGAGAGATCTAATAGATTTTGAAAGAGGTTGGTGCCTGAATCGCAGGTGCGTCAGTCACAGAAACTGATGCACACGTTAAATAATGCAATGTGTCAAGGGGAACAGTGTAATAAAATCAGGATGGCGTATGGCAGACAAGAAAAAATGCATCCGGAAAGAGGAACAGTGGTCGCAAGTTGAAGCTCATTGCCAGGCTGTTACGGATAGAAATCAACCTGCGTTGTAATAACCAGGCGTACAATATCGGACGTAACACTAAGCCACTTAATCAATAACCACAACCCGTAAACAGTACCAGTGAAACAGTGGTATAGAAAAGTTAGACATATATTTATTAATATGAATACATTTGATGATTGTTCTCTATTTATAACATGAAAGTCCTTTAAAAGACAAAAGCAGGTTGCAAGGTCTCACCGGGCAGCCAGCTAGCGGTTCCAGACCCTCGAAGATGACAGGGGAGGTCTTCTCCTCGGAGTTCCCAAAATGGTATTACGAATAGCAATATTTATTAATTAGCAACTAGGCGGATAATCAGAGTAACGCAATCACCAAGCTGTAATTAACAATGTCGTAAAGGGAACTGAAGGCATTCAGGTGGCCACCACTATATATAGTCCCGCATCTTTTTAAAAGTCTCCTCGGATGTAGCCAAGCGATGTCCAGCCGCATCTTCTCTCATCACGTTGCTTGGAGGGTTCCCCTGGAAACCATGTGCGTCCTCACGCTGGTCCCAGCAGGGCAGTGATGTCATCTCCACCTAACGGGGAGAAATCAAGGAAACACAGCAGCAGGCAAATCCAAAAGGAAACACAAAGTAATGCCAACACAAAGTAAAGGGACGTAACACAGGCATACACTAGTAGTTGCTAAAAACCACAAAACAATGGCCTCGGAAACTGAATCTAAACCTCTGTGACCCATTCTCAACAAAACCTGTATGTTGTGAGCTTCACAAAGCTGATATTTATGGAGGGCTTCCATTCTGAAACTGCTTGTAACCAAGGCCAATGCGCAACAATACATAACCTGGTGTAATGAGGACCAGAGGAAGAAAGCAACGAGGCATCTTTTAGTCTTTTATGGGTTTATGCCTGGAGAAAAACAAAGGAAACCTTAAACCCATATTGCCAGTTCTCCACATGGTGGTGACCATCTTGTGGGAGTCATTGGATACAATTATTACTCTGTATGGTAGAATTATGACCAAATAATATAAAGCCATTTTAGGTGACCAGGTGCACCCTATGGTGCAAACATGGTTTCCTTAAGATGTTCCCATATTCCAAGACCATAACACCCCCATACACACTGCTAAACTGATCTAAACATCAATTAACTTTTATGGGAAGTTCTGGAACATAGAGTGCAGAGTAGATTTGGAGGCTTTCCTTCTTGAAGTATGGTCCAAGGTAAAAGATTGAAGCTGAGGGTGGCCTAACTCCTTATTAGTTAATAAATATTAATATATTGTTGATTTTTCCATTATTTTGTCAACACCCTGGGGTCTTGGGTGCCATTGACTGTATATATATATATAGGCCATTTAGCAGACACTTTTATCCAAAGCGACTTACAGTAGTGAATGCATACATTTTTCAGTATATGTGGTCCGAGCGGGAATCGAACCCACAACCTAAGCGTTGTCAATGCCATGCTCTACCTACTGAGCCACACAGATCCACATGTGCAGTTGCACGCACCATCTGATCACGGTATCATTTATGTGAATCGGAAGGGGGTCCACTCCATTAATATCCAGGTGGTTAATGATGCACACTCCAGGGTGACGCATGTAGGCCTACTGCATGATGAACATAAATGAAACAGGCCTAGTTGAGTTTTTTAATTTATTGCTCTCTATTGAACAATTACATTAAATTAGAAGAAAATAAACGTTGTTTTTTAAGTTGGAAAGCTTACAAATAAGGAAAAAAGAGATGGTCAAATAAAACACTTTCTTTGAACAATGTAGGTCTCAGAATATAAACTCAAATCATGAAAAGAACAAATTAATTTGCGCCTTGTTTTCCCCCTTTGATTCGCTTGCCAACTTTTTTCTCTTTTGAGAAGCGCTCCTGGCGCAGCTGCGCAAAACTGTCCATGTCCATGTCAGGAAATTGCCAATTTACTATAGCATTAGCGCACTGGTGTTCTGATTGGCCATTATGAAACCAAACCCCCACCACACCCACATGTGTTTTAGTATATTTCATGTAAATTATCATTTAATTAATATCATTTTTTATATTATTAACTCAAGCCTCCTATAGAAAGGTGTCCTGGTCTGGGTCTTTTTGCTGTGGGCCCTTTTTTATGGTGATAAAGATTTCTATATTGGTTTTTTACTTTTAAAGTGGGTGTTATCAAGATGACATTTGTGATGACGTTATATTACTGGGCACAAATAAATTGTAATACAAGTACAGTGTTGTTTTGCTGAAATTAATGAAAATTGTGATCCAGTTGCTGATTTCAAATAAAAAACAAATATAGTCTTGGCATTTGGGGAGTTGAATAGTGTAAATATTGCAGAATGGAAGCTTAGTAAGATCGTAATATTATTCCAAAAAGTCAGGGGGATGGGTCTGTTTCAGATGGGTTTGGTCTTTTTTTGCAGGCTAAATACGGGGCGGGCTAATTTTTAGTCTGTGCTGTTTCCTAAGTCACTGAATAGAGAGTCTGCACACTGTACCTGTAAGTACATTTTTTTAATTTTTGTTTTAAACTTGATGTGTTTGTGTTTTTATAAGTGGTCATATATCTATTGGTAAATGTTTCTTACCTTATCTTGCTCTCAACATTGAATTAAAACCTGTCCTTGTAATGAGCTAATTGACATCTTTCTATTATTATATTTTGCTTCGTTGAAAAAAAAGTATTTCTTTCTGTTACGTGAAAATGCATTTAAATAACATATATTCTCTTTTATTGAGGAAGAAATGGCAAATTTATCAGTATATCCTCAGTTTCCTGTTGGTATGTGGAATATAAAATTTATTTTTTGGTGACTTAAACATTGTACACACACACACTCAAACACACACACAAAATATGTTACTAATTGTGTGGATAAATTATTGGTAAACAATTTGTTTTATGTTATCTAACAGTTTTGTTGGTAATTAAAATGTATTGACATGTCTCTATCCACTGATTAGCTTCCATTGAGCCTTTTTCGGACAGTCCAGTCCAAGTGACCTGCCCTACTTGTCATCAGATAGTTGTCTCAAAGGTGGATTTCTCTTCAGGCTTGCTGACCTATCTTTTTTGTGGAGGACTTTTTTTTTGTGGGTAAGTTGTTTTACTGTTTTAGAGATTTACTGTGATTATTATCTCTGATTATATTTTTAGAAAATCGAAAAGAAATGTGTCAATTTCTGATGTCATACTTTATAAACTGTATAAACACACCAAAGTCTGCATTCAACAAAATTAAGAGCTTTTTAGGAAAAGTACCTACAGCCATAATAAAGCACTGAAATGAGGCTGAATATGACTGTTTTGGATCGTCTTTACATAAAATGCAATTCTCTCTTCATGTATAGGTGTGTACTTGGTTGCTGCCTTATACCATTTTGTGTCAACCGTCTGAGGGATGCCACTCACTGCTGTCCAAGTTGCAAAACTGTACTTGGGGTATACAAGCGCCTCTAACTATGTGCCTTGTGTTTTTTGTGCTAGCCTCGTGTCTTTATCCCATGGAAGCCTCTATACACTGGAGCAAATTGTTTGAAATTGTTTAAGCATTCCTTGGAAATAGTCTCATCACAAGATCAGTTCACTGAATTTGTTTAATTTTATATTCTCAGAGAATCTCATTCACAATGTTTGCACTTTTCTGTTAGATGCTGCTATGGCAACAAAAATGTCACAGTGAAATGTTTGTAGGTTCATAGCATGTGGGCAGTTTCAACATTCCAGTTACTTAGGCAGTACTAAATTGATGTCTTGTTCACCATAAATGAGTAGTTGGGATGTAGTTTTGCCTTAAATTCAGTCCAATCAAGATAATCGTATTAAGCTCTTAAAGTTCTTCATTGTGTATTTGTGTGGAGTAAGAAGAATTGGTTTGGATTAATGCATAAATTCAAAGTAATACACTGCTACTAATTTGTTGAGATTTATTGCAGCATGATCCTAATAGCTAGATTACTTGAATAGCTGTAGAAATGAATTTCACAATGTAAAAATGTCCAGACCATCTCCAGATCACTGCAGATTGATAACATCAACAACCTATTTTTGGAGTTATTGAGATACATGAGTGCTAGTTTCTTTGTCAGATTATTATTATTATGAACCCACTGGGATATAAAACCCTTGGTTATAAAATAGGTCATATATGGTATGTAATTTGATACTTAGAATGATTGTACTTAAAGCACATGGTAAAGGCCCAATGAGCCAATTCAGAATGACATTACCTGATTCAAGTAGTCCAAAATGATCCTCTGAATATCATCATCATCCTGTTTTCAAGTAAGCATGACAAGGTTGTTGTTTACAATTGTAGCAGTCAAACAAGTATTGAACTGTGAATAATCATATTCAAAGGGCAGATTTCATCAATGCAAGATACAATTATGTATTTATAGCTTTCTTTATTTGACAATCTCATACTGGTTTTTAGAAATAACATACAAATACAAATGTTTTTTAATGCAAAAATGTAAGTTCTATGCTATTATCTACATTGAAGTGCAGTACTGTTCAATACTAATATAAAGTGTGCAAATTTTCTGTGAGCAGCATTGTTAATTAAGATCATTAAATGTTGTTAGTTGATATGTGACTTAATAAACATGTACATAGAAAAAGGTTTTTAAGAGACACGGCTTACTCTAACATGTAGAACCTGATGTAATTCTATGTTTTTATTGTTACCAATAAGAAAATTGTAATTTTACAATAATTTATATCAGTCAGGTTGGAGAAGTAAGGTAAACCTTTAGATACAATAACTACTAAATGTCTGAAACACCCACTGAATACATGTAATATATATCAATGATTTTATGAGAAAGGCTTTTATGTTATATAATTTATATGTACAGTACTTCACTGTGGTCACAGAGCAAACAAAAGATAAACATAATCATTAAAAAGTCATCATTATGAGCATTGTAATTCACAAATCACTGTAGTATCTTCAGGACAATGAAGGTGAAAGCAAGTAAAAAATTAGCTGATTTTGTGCTTGTTCCACCATTACCTAAAAGAGGAGAAAAAAGACATACATTTAGGAAGTCACAGTCCCTACACTCACCTGGTTCAGTTAAAATCCAGTTAAAATATTTTAGTATATAAATAGAGAATTAATGATGCCAAAGAATTTGAGTAGTATAGATTCAGACATAATCATCTCACGCCAAATGGCTTGATGCCCCCATTGCACTGGAACATTTGTGGATCATAGCCTGACATACATTAATATAAAAAGCTTGAATGGAAGGTATCAATTGATAGGTGACACTTTACCAGTTGTTGTTACATCAGTTGCTGTCGTCGTTGCTCCTCCTGTTCCTGTTCCTGTTCCTGTTGCTGTTAGTGTAGTATTGATTACACCAACTCCTGTAGGAATTGGGTCAAGTCTGCCTCCAATGAGTTGCAAATTAAGAGTATTGAGATCAGACTGAAATTGCCTTGAAATCCAGTTTGCTATTTTGGTCTGGTTCTCAAAAGTCTTCAAATCAGGAATGTTTTTACCAAAAAGCAAACTTACATCCTCCACTGTTAGAGTCTGTAAAATTGGAAAAATAATTGTCTTAATATTTGGAAATACAAACAATGGGCAGAGTATAACTACATTGGATATAAGTAGAAGTTGTTCCTGTGTAATGTAGGTTGAAGGAAATTCCAAAAAGTGCTGATCTTGAAAATTTGTCACAGGAAACACACCAGATACTGCTTACTGCCCATCTGCCTTCCATGTCTATACTTACATTGATAACATTTTCATCCAAACTTATAAAAGTTTCAACATCCATGCTAACATTGGATGTTGTCAGTCTCTTTATGTATTCCTCTGGAGCACCACCTAAATAGTTGCAACAAATGAAGACAATATAAATGAAACTAAAATTAGGAAGTCCCACAATATCAATATTTCATAGTTATAAAGATCTTATGAATACACCAGTAAAATAACAAATTGAACAGAAATGAGAGGGGGTTGTAACCAAGATTGTACTGTGCTGTTACATTTTGTAGGTAGTCCCCTAATGTATCGTAGACAGTACTGCACTTCAACAGCACAGTGCCACTGTCCTGTATTTCCGCAGCACAGTAAACAGCACTTTTGTGTATTTCCGTATTACAATACTGGTTACAACTGCTATTGAAATGTAACAAAAATCTAAACAATACCCATCACTCAAAATCCTGCAACTCTGCTTTTACTTTGAACTTTTACGCTTTTATGCCTTTTTCCATTAAATATATGCAAAGTTTTAAAATGCACAAAACAATTCAAATGAAAACATACTGTACATTAACATTTCTCACACTGACCTAGATAAACTTTGATGAGTTGGAAAGTGGTCAATGTGATGTTGTTTGACTCTGAGAAAGCACTTTCGGCAATCTTAAACAACACTTTTTTCTTCTCAGCAGAGCAATTTGAAATTGTCAAAGCATTTGCGTTTCTGCAATAGAAATTAAGAAACAACCAAAAGAAGCAAAGGTGAGTTCATATAGAGATTTGTTTTATAAACTTGTTTCATGTATTTTTGAATAATGGTTTTCCTAAACTGAAGTGTGAAAGACACAATTGAAAACAGACTGGACATTCAATGCACCATTCTCACCTCAGGCTTGTTGAGGTGATGCCCCTCAGCAAACTCTCATCAAGGGAGCACAGGTTTGTCCCTCCAATTGAATTCAATTCAGCAGTTCCCAGACTGTTGCTCACAGCTCTTTCTTGCCCCAAGTACTTTGTGACAATGGCCATACTCTAAAAGACAATATGAAAGAATAAGCTGCTGGAAGTCTGGGAATGAATTAATATACATAAGGAATACATTGTTTGCAAGTATACATGCAATATACTGCACATCATTAGTTGAATACTTGTTATAAATGACAAACTATCTTAAACATTGGGTAGTAGACAAGGTCACAATACATTTAGAAATAACACAGAAGCAGACATTAAAAAAAGAGTTTAAACTAATTTAGTTGACTAATTCATAATTAACTAATTATCTTTATAATATCCAACTACCTTATCTGGTTCCCATGGTCCATCATCTGAGGCCATCAAAGCAGCAAGAGTGTCGATCTTGGTGACATTCCACTTGTTAATGTCATCTATTGAGGCTACACGAGAAACTGGCCCAAGCACTTGAACCTGCTCATCTGCAATGCCTGTGGGGTATGCCTGAGAAACAAGAACAATATAACCAAAAATATGGCTCTTCGGGTGCATGGTAGTGCTTAGCAGACTACTATTGCAGCACTGTGCATACTGATATAAACTCTTTGATACTTTGCAAATGCAATGGTATAAAATAAGCATGCGTTATATATTTTCACAACCAATGTTTGAGCATCTTAGAACATAACTTCTAAACTGGAAAAGAAAATGTGAACAAAACTCAGAATCGCAGCCGCATACCCTGAGTCTCTTTACAATGGATTTAAAAATGAGTCTGGGTAATGATGACCTAGTGTTGATGCTTTAGGTGAGCGGAAAGATTGAATAAAAATGCATACTGTACATGCATCAACATGTATTTGCACATCATCAGGCCTATTACCACTCTGAAAGTAATATACACATTTGTGAAGAAGCAACCCTTATCACTGTATATGGTAGGTTAATTGCTACTTAAAATTGTTGTACATGCTGTACATAGTAAAGATCTTAAGTACTTCAATGATCCATTCCTACATGACATTACCTGATTCAATTTGTCCAAAATGATCCTCTGAAAATCATCATCATCAACTTTTTCTGTAAGGGCTGCCAGATTGTTCTTCACAGTTGTAGCAGTCAAACAAGCATTGAACTGTGAGGCATCATATCCAAAGGGGAATGCATCGTCGCTTATAACAACTTGAGTTATACTGCCAATGCTGCAGTCACTCCCTTTAAGGACAAATAGAGAAATTAAAAGCTATTACTCACATAAAACCTATTTTTAGAAGTCATGATTACATGTATTCTGACCAACACATTATTTATACATATTATTTACAATTTAAGTGAATAAAATATTAATTTAAATGTAAACACTGTTTAGAATCATAGACCAATAATTACATAAACATATACATATCTTATAAAATAGACCAGCTGTGCATATACAATAATATATGGCATGTCAGGGTAGTAAATCAGACAGCAGTGGAAATTAAGGACCATTATCCACCCCAGAAGTGCCATATTCTTGTCTACGCACTGACATGGCATAGATCTGTTATACCATGGCTATGAGTGAAATGAACACATTTTTAACAAAAGTCTTTAACATTGAACTAAGTACACAAATAAAATAATAATGTACATATCCACCATACAAGGATAGTTCTAGTAGGTAGTCACATAGTTAATACCAGAGTTTTGGATTCTACCTAGTTATCTTAGCTACTATACTAACTAGCTGTCAAAGTCATTATGAATTTTCAAAAATAAGCTAAACAATTCTGCTCTCCCCGTTCATTGATGGAGGCCACTGGCAACAAGCCCTGTCATGTTACCTATCTGTGAAGCATATGAACTGGGGTATGGGGAGAGGTTATATGGACACTTCTGGTGTTCACCCATGATGGTTTGCAATCACTGCTGCATTCTAAAGGTCAACAACTTTGAACTGTAGTCGATGGCACTGATAATTAGTTAGCAAGCTGGTTTATTTACAATAACAGCATACCTATTGTTCTGGCTATCGGTTTCAGCAGCTGATAAAGCTGAAATACTATAGCAGGGTGTTTTATTAGCTGGCTTGCTCACTATAGCTAACTTTGGGGTTTCACATGCAAGTTAGCTGTCTAGCTACATAGCCTAGATGGATAGCCATATTAGCTAAGATAGCAAGGCAGCAAAAAAAGTAAACATTGTTAGCTGCTAACGATTGGCTTGCTAGCTTACAAGTAAAATCTTAAAATATAAATAAAATAATATATATTTATGCTAACTGTAATTAATGTACTTAAGCAATAGCTTGCGATTTTACCCTTAAGCACTATAAAAATAATGCCTAATGTCATGATGTAAAGCATTTTGGTAATCAGTATCTAATATTAATTCAAGCTATTCTACTGCTGTTCGGCATTATTGTCTCAATAAAAGGCTTTACGAAGAGCTTTAAAAGGCTTTAAAATGAATTTACATTTCCAAGCGCATTTCCCCCCCAATCATCACACCCCCTTCCCCCCGCCATAAGATTTTTCCCCTGAAATGGTCGAAAGAAAATTATAAAGACACAACTTCCCAGAAACCCTTGCTACTAACCTACTGCACGTTTAGATCGTAAAGACCTATTGCTTTCTTTAAACAAATTTTTCAGTTTTTTCTTTTCTGTTTTATCTGCTCTCCGTGCTTTCATGAAAGATTTGAGGAATCTTCTTTTGTCTCTCTGTTGGGGAAAAAGACAGAGATAGATGCCTGTTGAGTATATGCAAAGGAATGGTAACAATAAAAGCAAAAAATGTCTCCTAGCAGCAAAAACCATAATAATCAACAAACGTTTGTGAACCGACGCCAGATGTTATTGGTCAGGTACAATGGAAGAATTCCCAGGTCTTGCAAAGTTTGTATATTCCATGTTGAAGGGTCCCTAGGGAAATGAGTACAAAATCACAGAGTATTTTTAAAAAGAGTGTTAGTTCATCTAAGAATCAAATGTGCCTTATTATGACAATTATAGCAGCATTCACTATTTATTCCAAAGCCCCTTTAAAGTATACACCCCATCTCAAAAATGCCACCTTTTGTTGCCTACAAGTTATTCTAGTTTTTTTTATTATGTTCCAAAATTTTGAGCATTTCTTTTTCACTTGGAATCTGTAGGGTAAAATGTGGAAATAAAGGTGGAAAAAGTCTGATTTAATATGTTTTAATTTCTGGCCACAAAAGGTGACATTTTTAATACACAGTGTAGACTTGAAAGGGGCACTGTACATTGTTGGAATTGTTGGATTTAGTGTACGTCAAAAATGAACAATGATAGGAAACTATGAGAATGAAAGTTTAGAGAAAATGAAAGCAAAGTAAAATACTTCTAGTATATTGCCACTTAATGGTTACCACTGTAACCCATTTTCACCAAAGGAGAAGTATAATTTTACTCGGCTGAATTTCTTGCCTTGTACTATTCATTTTTACATAGTCCATGTTTACCTACCCATACAGGGTGTTTCCAGTCAACAGAACCTTCTCTATGGATGTGACCTGTACTTCAGAAAGGTCATTGCAGTTCTTCAGTTTCTCCAGGATCAGAGTGTCGGAGGCCTCAATGTAGGACCCGTCCAATGTGCAACACATGTTTCCCAGTATTTCCACGTTTGTCCTGTTGATGCTTGTTCCCGTTATACCCTGAAATAAATTGTGTCCACAGATTAAGCAATAATCTAATGTATTAAATGTAATTGCAGTAGTTGTCTAGAATCTTAATGGTGTCTAAAACAACTGTGAACCTCAGCATTATACACATTGTGTAATTACAAGGGAATCCATATAACTCACTAGGCAGCTTTTGGCATTGTCCAGCAAGGCGTCTTTTTTCTCATTCAATGACAGAATATCAAAGTCTGCAGCTCCAATTTCTACAAAGTACGTTTTGCACCTTGTCCGTACAGTCTCGTAACTGGAAAAATAATTACAACATGAAATATTCAGTTAGTATGTCTGTAATCGTCAACAAAAGTCCTTCAGCAGACAATCCAGTGAAAACAGCAGAATTGTTTTCAACTTATTTGTGCAGAGTAAACTGATCAGTCGGTAAATGCGCTCAGCACAAGCACAGGCCTGGCCCTATAGTTGCAGGTTTGAGGTTCCCTGTCAGGTGAAAGGTGAGTTTAAGTCACCCATGGTTCCTCAGGTTACTGCTAGGTTAGCTCCATGCCAGGACCCCACAGGTTACCAGTTGGCATCAGTAAGACAAACACCTATTCTCCAAACGGCACAAGCTCTTGCCTGTAGCGTTGTGTGAAGCGTAGGATGTAAAACAGTTGCAGACTTGTAGGCAAGTACATCAGAAGAGTGCATGCACTGCAGGGTCCCTTGGGTGTGGGTATGGGTGGCATAGCGATTATTTGAGAAGCACAATTACAACTGGCGATCCAAATTGGGGAGATAATGTGACAATGTGCATTGAAGAAAAACTACTACAGTAGGCTATGAATGTGAGATACGAATGGAGGTCTTTTGGAAATGTTTGTACATTTGAAAGTGCTGCCAAAATAGACAAATTTAACCTTTTGGAGCATAGGCCAGGTTTCAGAAAAATAATAGTACTTTGTGAGTGAGGTTTTTGGTAGAATTCGTTAAAAAGAACATTCGATTTGGAAGTTTATCTGACATTCTGTTAGCCCTTTTAGTCATGTCTGTTTGATTATTAGAGCACGATAGCCCACATATTTATGTTCTACTGTCAGAAAGATCTACAATGGTTAAAACATGGTTGTTTCCATAACAATGTGATGTGTTGCTGCTTTGAACTGAACTGTGTTATACTTAATGAAAAGATGTACCTTGCCTGTAATTCTCACCCACTCTGGTGCGACATTGAAAAACATCCTGAATAATAAGTTAAAATTTTAATCAAAAGGGTAAAATGTAGCAAAGCTAGTAATGTTATGGAGCAATGTGAGCAGCTCTAGGGTTTGTTACCTTTGAGTTAGACAAAATGTTCAATTGGAGTTTTACTTTATTCGCTGCTCTCTTATACATTTGTTTGCCGTCAAGTATTGTAAAACAACACAATACAAGTGATAAGATTAGCCTATTGTGAGCAGTGCTTTCATGATACCATAACATTGAGTTGAGTAACGTTATTTACTCTCACTGTTGTTCATGATTTATGTTTACAGACAGTGGCGGTCCTGGCTCACTTGGTGCCCTAGGTGAGATCAGTCATGCCCCCCGCCCCCATGCAAAACAAGTACCTATGTTGTAACAAGGCACCCCTTTTATTTGAATTAAATATATGAATAGACAAATAAATACTGAAAAATATTGCACACAAATATTAAATTGTAAATATCTAAGATATATACAAATAACAAATTTGAATTGAACAATAAATACAAATAAATAAATAATAAAATAAATAAAAATATCATGCTTCTTTTAAAATGAACAAAAATAAGGAGGTGCTGTCCAAATCAATAAATAAGAACACTGAAACATATTGCACACTAATTAAAAAATTGAAGGTGCACACAAATAAAACTAAATTGAACACAGCGGAGTTGCACCTTTTCAATACTGCATATTGAGTCTGGCTATATCAGTAGCTATTTAGATATTATTTCCATTTGCTTGTGTGTGTTACGAGAGCAGGGACGCATTTGGTTGCAATGTTATTTTGGGATTTCATTGAATGACTTGTACTGTACAGTGTGAGTTTGAGAGGCGCTATTGACCTCCACCCCTCCCCCCCTTCGGGCTTCTAGCGGGTGAGGACTAGGACACTTCATAGGTGAAAAAGTGGGACGAAAAAGTCGCATCATCCCTGCCTGATGTTAGCGTAGCGCTTTTGCCCAGCACTGAGCACAGATGAGCGAGACTGAAGTGAGCGCACGTCTGTGTCTGTATATGGAGAGCTGTGTGTGTGCGTCCCTTGCTGGCATGCCGTCCTAGGCGACTGCTTATGTCGCCTATGCCAGGATCCGCCACTGTTTACAGACAATCTATTTTTCCGAGTCAACTGTTAGTTTGCCTTTTACTAGCCAACTAACATACAACTAACATAAGAAGCAAGTGTCATGTCATGATACAGGACATAGACATTCCAAACACACCCGTGTAGAATAGATAGACACACTGGACTGAACTGTTTATTTTTTGGCCCATCTTTATATCAAACACAGTTGTTTTTACCACATTCTTTAGCAATAGTAGACATCCCGCTTTTTCATCAATGACAAGTGTGATTTTATTCGAGTTAATGCTTTCATTTTTTCACCAGTGATAATAGAGAGCTTGATGATGTAATGAAGGCGTAACAGATTATTTTTTTAAAGAATGAGATGGCCATTGCAAAACATAGATTTTTTGTCATGGAACCATTTCTGTGTTTATTTTGAAGTATGTTTGGGGTCATTGTCTTATTGGGAGATCCACCTATGGCTAAGTCTTAGGGCCAGATTTACTAAAGGATTGCGACAAGGCAGACAAAGTTGCAATATCTACGTCTGAAGTGGTCGCGAGGGGTAAAATTGCTATTAGGATGTAATTTGAAGGGGTTAAGTAACTTTGCGACTTTCCTTTAGATGAATAGTTAAATCTGTTCATGCATATGTATGCATGGAGTGAACATGCTAAAACGGTGGAGATTTTGTAAATTAGGCTGATTAAATATTCTGTCTGATTTACTAAAGCATGCCTTAATTGCGACTCTCCTCTTTGCATGAGAATTTTAAGAACTCTTGAATCCTGGTGATATTTTATGCGTGCTGATATTGCTTCACAAGCTATATTATGTTTATTTTATACAACCTTTTTAATAATACCAAGAAAATGTATCAGTGGAACTTACTTGTAATATAGCAGTATATCAGGTGGATACTGCTGGAAGCCGTTTGGGTCAAAATCCTTGATAGAATTGTACATGCAGGTTAACTGTAGAACAGAAAAATTTGTTACTTCACAACCTTATTCCTGTTTATACTTTCTTTACATGACAGTTTACATATGCTCATCTGTACAATATATTTTTTAAATCAATGACTGTGCATGTAGGTTTCTCTCCATACTTACCTGGGGTTCCCTTAGAACCACCTTGTTTACGCCCATTCTCCTGCTAGCTCTGATGAGATTTCTGATGGTTTCACTTTCAAATGTCTGCACACGGGTGCATGTGAATCCTTGCAACACAGCTGATGAAATTCTATAAAATAATGTATCAGTGTCCACATGCTGCAGATTATTGTGTGATCATAATATGGGTAATTTAGATTTACTTGAAATAAATATACTAATAAAACTTACTTATTTGAGTCTTTGAAACCAACAGCCACTATACCAAAGAACAGAACAGCCTGTAAATGAAAAATAAATGTAAAATTTAAGTAAAATGATGACGGAAAAAATATTTCCATGAATTCCATCCTTTCCCATATTACGTATATATTACGGATCGGAAATTCCTTTGAGAAATGTCACTACATTTGAAAACATAATAAATATACATTTTGATAATTTTAGTGCAAGTAATAATCTGTGCCAGTATAACTTAAATATAACAATATATGTCCCTTTACCAAATGGTGCAATACCTGTTCATATTTCCATTTTTTCCTGTTAATTCTTTCAACTGATTCTGGAGAAAACTCAAGCAGTGTCCTTGGAATTTCTGTTGCCATAGCATCAGGGACATTTTCCAATATCACTGCTGGCTCATTGTTGACAGTGATAATCTTTTTATAAAAAAGAGGGAGACAGAGAGAGAACACACAATAAGGATAGCCGCTTCATGAGGAAGAAGGAACAATCAATATGTTATGTGGATCATGGCGTACACCCCCAGAAATTTGAGAGTGATTTCCTTTGTAAGGATACCATTATAAATGTCTGTGTTGTGTTCTTAATATTAAATTTGTGGGGCGGCTCCTGCTGGCTTCATCATTTGTTACATGAGGCATGAGGGATATGGGTACATTATATGTTCAAGCTGATATTATTAACATGTTACTTTGTAAAATACTCTATTTAATTTAAAAGTTACATGAAATGTGGAAGACAGTTACACCATTCTGTATTGTTCTTGTTGTATAAAAACCGATGTATGTGGCACAATTTATTTTTACCTTGTTAATATAGGTCTGTTGTACAATTTGTGGGGCAGTCAGTATGTTGGCAATGAAGCCTGGATCCTTAGATGTGTTTAAAATTTCACTGGAGTCGATACTTGTGATTATATTTGAAGGAACACCCGCCACTAGTGACCCAAGGTTTAGTAGGCTGGCACTACTGGCTATCTGTTGACAAAATGACAGAAAAAATAAAAAATTTAAGGGAAGTACTGTATATGAATAAAAATATAGGTCTAGGTGACAAAAGCTTTCACAGTTGTGCATGAATATCACAACACAGAATCCTTCTTAAAATGGCACATCATAATTATGCCAGAACATCTACACTGCATAATAATTTACTAACACTGAAACCAATACTCATTTATTATATTTTACACATTACATAATACAGATAACTATATCAGAGCAATTTTCAAAACTTTAAGACAGAAAAATAATAATAATAATTATAGGATCCTATTCACATAACTCCCAACATGCAGAACTAATATTAAATATAATATCCAATCTTTGATACTGTATTATTCATTGTTGAGGTTCAAGGTTAAAGAGAAACTATGAATCCATGGCACAACAATTACCGCAAAGTTGCCTTTCAGCAACAATTGTACAATTGTTATCAACTGTCCATGGTTCCAACCAGTCACAGCACTCAGTGTTGAAAGAGATGACACAATGTCAGATGGTGAAATTTCTGTAATCTGTCCAGTTGTTAGCCCGATACTCTCGCTGCCTAGAGCTGCAATTGTATCTGCACTGATGGTTTCAAAATTTCCAGCCAGAGCTGCAGACACCTGCAATAAATAATTGAATTAGGAATTGTTCTCCTCATTACATTTGCGTATGCATGACACACTGTTCACTTTCTCCAGTACATTCTTTGACAACTGAGAAGGGTCATGGTTAGCTTAAGTGTACATTGCTTTGACACTTTTCTTCAATAGAGAAAGACGCTCACCTCTGGTTCAATCACGCTACAGGACTGTGTTAGGTTGTGGAGAACAACAATGCTCTCATTTGCATTTAACTGTGAAAAAGCTGAGCCTGGGGCATCACATCGGAAAATAATTGGAAGTCTAGAGAGTGGAAAACAAATTTAGAAAGCAATCAGAGGAGAATAGATTTTCCCCTCAAATTACCCACATACAAAATGTATCCACCATCTAAAAATGAATCTCAGGTTTTTTCTCTAATGTGTTACCATTTTTCATCAGATCTTCTGAACTCTGTTTAATCATCATTGAATCCATTGAATATCAAAATCCAGTCAGATTTTCTCAAATAACACTAAGGCTTTAAGGCTTTAATTGTTACCAGTATGCCTGAGCATCCAACAAAGTAGAAGTAATGTAGAATTAATGGTGCTGAATAACTGTAATTTGTTGCTTTTAAATTTGAGGTTTTCCAGGGATGGTGACACTGCATTGTGGACAGCACTCACAGCAAGGGGTTAAAGCTGCTATCTTCCAGGTAAATTAGCTCCGTGTAATAGGAGGAGACATTTCCAGGAATGCTGGAATGATTGAAGAGCCGGATATTGTCAAGGTTTGTGGAGAAGATTTGAAGCTGTAATAAAATAGACATGGAGCACATGCTTCGATAGGCTTAACCCATTTATTGCATCATAAACTTTGAAAAAGTTTTCAGTTCTGTGCTACATAATGTAGCTGATGTTAAGTTGCTATGCAATACAATATTCCTCTAGGGTAAATGTAATATATAATAGCTTGTAGGTTTAATATAATAATAATAATACGATTTATTGTTTATTTATTATTCTGTTTTCTGTTCCCAACCGTCTGCATTGGCATGGCATTGTGTTTGCCTTTTGCCTGAAAATCCATATTGTTAGAAATGTCTGGCATACCTGTGGTGCAGTAGCAAATGTGTTGAGATCCTCCAGAGTAATGTATGAGATGAACTCTCCATTGTAATTTACAAACCAAGCTTTAGAGTTCAATTGTGGATCAGTTTCATTGTAACACTTGGGTTTTGTTCCTAAATGATTTAAAAAAACTACTTACACAATATACACATACAATCAAGAAAATACTGCAAAATACAGGTAATTATCTCAAAGGATATATACATGTATTCCAATACTAAGATTTTGTTATCATACAAATAATATATTTTTTTCCCAAAATACACACCCCTTATAATTATTTTAAATAAAATCTCCCAAAATAAATCTGAATTAATATCATCATCTATAGTGTTTTATGAGATTGATAAACATATTGTGGGGATCTTTGACCATTCCTCCATACAGAATGTTTCAAGATCCTTCTTGAAAGTTGCCCTCTTCAATTCAAACCACAAATTCAAGTGGAGTTCAAATGGAGATTGAGATGGCCATTGCAAATCAGTAATATTGTGGTCAGTTAACAATTTTTTTGGATCACAGTTTTGCTGAAATATCTATTTGCAGCAAAGTTTCAGTTCCTGGCAGAAGAAACCAAGTTTGTGGACAAAATATCTAGGTACATGCTTGAGTTCATGATACCATTGTCCTTAACAAGCATCCCAGGACCAATAGATTCAAAACAACCCTATAAAGTTCCAATGCAGAAATTCCAATGAGACCAAAATACTCCATTACTCACTGGAGATCAGAGAACCTGTTTAGTTAATATAGTTTCTGCATAAAAAAAGAAAGCATTCTAGCTTTAGCCTAAATTCCATGCGTGAAAATCAGTTTCTTTCCAACAAAAATGGTCCTCAATATTCACAGTGGGGGTAAACAAAAACAGCTCTAGAACTCAAATAAAATGACTTACCAGTGTTGAGATAGGCCTTAATGGTGTTGTACACATCTTCCTGTGTAAAATCTGCATCATTATAACTGTAATTGTCTCCAAGAACAAAGACGCTACAGAACATGAATTAAGAAAAAGTCAGAAATATGAAAACATGAATTGTGCTGCTTTTGATTTCAAAGGACACTTGAAAATAAAGCGTACATTTTCCTGAAGGGTAGACATCTGGCATTCTGTGTTTCAGTGGAGCTGATGAGATCCTTGGTGAGGAATGTTAGGTAGAGCTTCAGCCTCCTCTCAAACCACAGATCAACCTCTGTCTCATTTTCACTGCTCAGCGCCAACGGCCAGACACAGGGTAAAATCCGTCTTCTCACATCATCAGGAATATCCTCCTGCTGAAAAGAATAATCAAGAATAATCCGTTATTTAAATGCAGTATAGCATCATTAAAAATAAACATTATTGCAGAGTGCTTTGCAAAGTTTAAAATAGTTGTGACTACAGAAAATAAATACAAAATTGAAATACCTCAATAAATGAACAATTAAAGTTGGAAAAAAAAGAGTAAAACAGGCAAAGGTCTGGAGGACATGCTTAATTAATTATTATTATTTAATTATTATTATTTTGTTTCTGATTCTTTCCTAATTTGGTGGCCAATTGCACCCTCTATTGGTCCAGTGACCCTCCCCACAAACCCACCGCCTGCAACTACAGGCCCAGCCACTACCTTGGGACTGCCACTGACGAGGGCGAGCGAACTGCCTCCTTTGAGACGGACCCCACCGAGCCATTGGCCGTGAATCCAATACATGCAGGGAAACTTTCTGTACCTGCGGTGAGCTTATGCTGGCTTCCCTCCCCCCCCCCCTCCCCCTGGGGTGGACAGCCAATCGTCACCCCCGAGCAGGACTCCCTGGCCAGAGCCGCAGTGGGCAACCTATACTCCGGACAAGTGCTTTTACCGGTTGAGCAACCCGGGGGACAGCTTATTTAATCATTCATTAAAAAAACATGAGTACAAAATAGTGATGGTACAGCACTTACAGTTTCCAAGAAGTCACGAATGTTGTCGTAATTATTCAAAATAGTGCTGAGCTCTTCATCGTTGTCAACAACATTAGGTCGCATGAAGAAATCACTGAGGTCAGAGGGTGGGATGGAGTTGATTAGCTGCGAGACATATGGTATGGGTTTAAAAGAGGAAACAAGCCCAAAATATATTAGTCTAATATTCAAAGAGAGAATCAAATTCAGTGTCTAATGTTAAATAGTCAGTGTGTTTATATTTACCTCAGATTTTTGACTCTGTGGCATTAGTGAGAGGAAGGTAGTTAAGTTTGGGAACTGGAAGCTGCGGAAGGATTTTTCCAAGAACAAATAGAAGCTGCCGTTTGTATAACACTGTAGTGGAGATGGTTCTGGGAAGAAACAAAGATTAAAAGAGAAGTTATTCATCCCTATTTATCCCCGTTTTATCTTTACTCCTCAATTGACTTTGCCCAGTTGTAAGACTGTCTCATCCCTGCAAGGTCCTCCATACATTTGGAAGGGTCCACACTAGCATAGACATACTCCATGTGTAGCTAGCCCACTTATTTTCACTCTGCAGTGTGCCAGCTCTACTGTGCAGCTGAGCAGGGACTTATGCAGTGAGAAACATACTGTTGACCGGACCTGTGAGACATCACTGCAATGAGAACTACTGGCCATGCCACCCAAGAGCCCCCAAAGTTATTCCTTAATTGAAATTAAAATCATATTGACAGTTGATTCGATTTGACCTCTGCAACAATATTTACTTGTACATAATGAAATATCATTATTGCATCTGTTGTTTTCAGTTTACATGACAGTCAGTCAACTGACTGTTACTGTTATTGAGATATTAAATGAAGAACATTTTTAATGTGAGCACATATTGCATAGGCTAAGAAAGTACACACATGTCTAGAGGATTTGTTTCTATTCATGTGTTAACCTGAAGAAAAAGGAAGGAGTGAAATCCACCCAAAGTAACCTACAGTATGAGCAATATCAGTCGGTACCTTTCAGTGATGTCAGTATGTTGCTGTAGACTTCACGCTGTGTGTCACTGTGTAGTGTAGAGTGAATGGAATTCAGGAGGTCCACTCTGAAACCACATTTTAGAAGAATATGAGACCATACTCCATGAGAAATGAATTGCCTTGAATATGATTTTATGAACTTAACTAGAAGTTCAAATGTTGATGTAACATTCTGATTTAAGCAATGATCACTGAGCTCTAGTAATACAATGAAACATTAAAAGTCTAACAGGTACCAATTACACTATTTGGCTAAATAGACATAAGCAGACTTAATCCATCTACTTTAATATTAATATTACATGTTGTATTGGTAACATGAAAACCTGCTTACGCTTGTTGACTTGTGGTGCATTGCCTTTGTCTTACAATGTTAAAGAACGGTGCCACGTGATTCACTGACAAGTTTGGTAACAAGGGCCTGAGTCTTTCCCGGAGCCAGACCAGGATCTCAGCATTCCTGACAGAGGAATCTGAAAGGTTGCCCCTGTCAAAGACCTGTTGAAGCATTGCTGAACGAACTGAAGGTGGGAAACTACTTTCATGATCCTGAAAGAGAGGGACAGTTATAGATGAACATATACAGTGGGTATAAAAGATATTCACCCCCTTTGGCATTCTTTACATTTTATTTTCTTACTTCAATCAAAATGCATTTAAATTGGGATTTCTTGCCACTGATCAATACAACATACTATATAATATAAAATAAAAAACAACTCTAAAGCTTTTACTTAATTAATTTCAAATAAAAAACGAACTAATTCATAGAGTAATTGATTACATAAGTATTCACCCTCCTTGAATTAATACTTGGTAGATGCACCTTTAGCTGCAATTACAGCTTTGAGTCTATTTTAGTAAGTCGCTACCAGCTTTGCACATCTGGACATTGCGATTTTTACCCATTCTTCTTTACAAAATTGCTCAAGCTCCATCAGGTTGGCCAAACATAGCGCTTAAGCCAAGAAGTTAAATCTTGATATCATCAGACCATAGAATCTTCCTCCATTTGGTTTGAGAGTCTCCCACATGTCTTCTAACAAACTCTAGGTGAGATTTCATGTGAGTTTTCTTCAACATTGCTTTCTGTTTGCCACCCTCCCATAAAGTGCAGATTTGTGAAGCACCCGGGCTATTGCTGTCTCATGGACAGTCTCTCCCATCTCTGCCATGGAGATGTACCTCTCCCGTCTGGTGGAGTCGGATTTCGAAACGTGGCTGCAGTAGGCAACTTGCGTCCCAAGCGAATGCTTAGACCGTTACGCTACCCCAGTATTTTTAACTTGAAACCATTAAATATTTTCTAGCAAACATTTCTTTTATCTAGCAATGGCTAGCTAAGTTAGTTAGCTAGCCAGCTAGCCAGTTGTTTTGTATACTACTAGCCAGACATGTTAGCAATCTATGTAATACGTATATGGCAAGTTCGCTCACTAGCAAGCTAGCGCGAATGTTACTCCCCACTAATGTTACTCCCAGCTTTGGTACAAGTCCCACCGACTTGGACAGCTAGCTGCAAAGTTAGTGCTGTTAACTTACATCTTTTCTATCTTCCCATTCATTGCTACTTTTAGCTAATCTTGACTCAAGCAAACTATAATTCTGTCTGTGTTTTTGACAGCAAGCATGTGACTGGAATAAACATTCACTTCCTAAAAAGTTTGTCCAATATCTCTCATGATTTATTTTGATTGCTGACTGGTCTTTTTGGCCCATTGCTGCCACATACTGTGCAAGTAATGAATGCTTCAACTCTAACTGAACCTGAGAAAATTAGGAACTATATTTCTTGTACACATGCCAAAATATGACAACGGTTGATATGATTTACTTGATAACGGTTTGAATTTTAATACTTTTTTAAATAAAAAAGGATTTTACTTGTATATGTATACATTTAAACATGTAGAACTTGCTGTTGTATACAAAGCCATGAACATTTACATCATTAAACAAAATAATATATATGTCTTACCTGAACAGCTGGAGAAACAATGTCAAAGAAAGTTGCTAGATTGTTAGCTTCTACATGGGCCATTAGTTTATTTACATCTTCACGGTTTTTCAACTGTTCAGGAGTTGAAGCAACCTCTGCTAACTGATTCAGGGTCAAAAGAGACAAAGCATCCATCTACAAGCAAAACATTAAAAGGAAGCCATGTTAGAATTACAGTCTACAATATGGAGGCACTATTTGCTATTCATCTTGTCATATTAAATGTGAATTATTTATATTTAAATATTTTCACAGATTTGTGGAATACAAAAGTTTTCATTTATTTGCTGTTTCAACACATTTCATAATTCTATAGTTTCCTTCCACATATTTAATTTAAATAGAATTTAACACATTTAAGTAGGTGAAAAAGTAGTTAATCAAAAAAGAGGGAATTCACAAAAAAGTTTACCGCTGAAAAGTCCATGTACAATCTTTTAAAATCCATGAATGACGCAAATACAACAAATTTTCCAAAGTTTTTTTCCAGCCAATCTGCACTTCCTTGTATATTGGAAATACAACCAGGATCTGAAAAGATGCCAGAAATGTATACAAGTCACTTGTTGAATAAACAGTAACATTACACATTAAACAGATGGAGAGTTTTGGCAAAGATCAACTTATTATGTAAACTATGCTGGAGCTTGCAAATGTAATTGAACAAACTCATTGAAAGCTATCTATTGTATCTATAACATGTTACAGTGCTGGCCTTCTTTCACATGTGTAATTAAGAACACCACTAACTCATGTTCCATGTTACCTAGATTGCTCTTACTCAGTTATAACCTCCTGTTATAACTACCTACAAAAGTAGTTACGATATAACTGCACAGGCATAGGTGTAACTTCATTTTTTTTTAAAGAATTTCTTTCAAATTTTTGTTTTTTTCCCAATTTGGTTGCCAATTATACCCTCTATTTATCTCAATTCACCCTCCCCCACGAGTCCGCCGGCCGCCCTCCGGGTCGAGAAACTATTTCCGGGCCGATTTATCCACCTCTTCCGAGACGGAATTCTACCACGGACGCCTTTTTCCTGCTCCTCGACGGACTCTTGCCGGCTCACCCTCCCCCTTCCCCCCTCCCCCGAGGCGGACAGCCAAACACCGCCTCCGATCGGGCTGACGACCAGGGCCGGTCTGGTAGAGACGCGGGTTTCGAACCGCATCCCTGACAGGCAGCGCACACCACACCGGACCAGGCAAAGTGTGGTGCGATAGATCGCTACACTATCCGCCAGCCCCTGGTGTAACTTCATTTAAAGTGTTACCAAGGTGGTGGGTATCTCAGCTTTTAAATAAATTGCAAAGACCACTTAAGGATTCAGATATAATAAAGCAAATACCTGATGTATCATTTTGGGATAAGAACATGTCAATGAATTCAGTATAAACCAACATCTGTCGGTGTCTGTCCAGTTCTGCATAACGATGGCTGAAAATCTCCACTCTAAAGAGTAAGAACATGAGAAAGAATAATGAACAGGCCATAAATTCAGCCAATTATTTGCTTAAAAGCTACAGTAAGTTATTGGTAAAATGGGCATACAGCAAAAACATACAGAACAAACATAAAACATACAGCATACCAGCTGTTATGCCTTAATCATTCAATAAAAAACAAGCAAATTAAAGATTGATATAAACATGCATTAGTGCCTATACACCATACATACACAGCCTGGTAAGTCTGGCAGCTGAAATTCTTGGTGCTGAGACAGGACAGGAACTCTTTTGACATAGATGGTAAAAATGGATTGAGCCTTGTCTGAAACCACTGGTTGATGAATTCCATGTCTCTCAGTTCTGTTGCACTGAAGCTGTCAATTCTGATTTCGCCAAT
Source organism: Aldrovandia affinis (assembly GCA_029706075.1). NCBI lineage: Eukaryota > Metazoa > Chordata > Actinopteri > Notacanthiformes > Halosauridae > Aldrovandia > Aldrovandia affinis. The sequence continues at coordinate 861,131 of JAINUG010000152.1, read as the reverse complement.
CACATCTAAGATATGGGACGTAGATGGGTTGCTGGAGCTGGCAATCTGTAAATATAATGTTAAAGGTTGTTCCAAGTCCTATAACAATACAATGACTGTAAACAAACACATTTTCCTAATCCCTATAATCCCTAGTATGTCACCATATTAGAGAACATGTCTAGAGCTTCATCCAGGATTCCAGACACTTTGGTGATAAACAGCTTCCAGGTCTCTTTGGAGCTGGTCACATTGCTGTTCAGTTTGCACTGCAGTAGTGTCACCAGATGGCTTGCTGTTAAACCTATTGGCTAAAAAACATAAAACATAATAGCAGTTAAAAAGGGAACAATACAAATGCAACTACAGAACACATTTCATTCTGGTACACAATTACAATAAAAATAACATAGACTTCATTTGAATGGTAAGAGCTGCTTGGATTGGAATCTTAAGATTTGCTAACTGATAAGGGATCCTGGGCATCCATCTGAAGCACTAAATCTAAGTACAAGGATGCACCTCCTTACCATCCCTGTGCCAAATGTGGCTGGGTGTCCATTTAGTGATTCACATTTAGTTACTTTTATTGTCTGTTTACACAGATATTTCCTTTGTGCTACAAAGACAGTATAGATATAGCAGTGGACAGAGAGGCAACATCATTGCACATTTCCTAATAAAGGTATTTCACAATCCAACATAGTACATTGCTACTTTCTAATAAATACATCAGCTTAAGTTATCGCACAATCCCTAATACACACATCAGTTTCACTTATTGCTCAAACTTCACTAGTCCATTGAACATTCCCTAACAAATACATCAGCTTCAGTTATTGTACAATCCCCAACAGTACTGTTTGTTGGCTATCCATATAAATAATAAATTCAACACTTCCTAACTTGGATTAATATGTTTTAAAAATTGTACAAAAAAACTGTTACTAGTGACTCTGTTGCCATCATAAAATGAAATAACAAATATTATTACAGCTAGAATAGATGGAATGTAGGGAGATTTAGATAAACCGTATATGATATTTAACTATAGTGTTATATCTGAGTACATACTACTTAGCTATAATGTTATATCTGAAAATATTATATTTAGCTATGGTGTTATATCTGAGTATATGATGTTTAGCTAGTGTTATATCTGAGTATATGATATTTAGCTATAGTGTTACATCTAAGATGGGCTAGATGGCCCGAAGCGCCTGTTCTTGTCATTATGATGATGTATTCTTATGTTCTTAAAACAAAATGGCTTATAAAGACAAAATGACTTCTTAAAACAAATCATACCAATGCACAGGCATACTGTTCAATGCTGAAACTGCAGAGCATTTCTGTGATTGATCCATTCCGTATATTGTGCTGCAGGACAGTGCTACAGAATATAAAAGAAAATATTCAGAAATCATGAGAAAATAACAGTCTGGCTCTGGACCTGCTAACAGTATTTTCTGACATTCAATAGTCATAGTAATTTACAAGTACTGTTCATTGGGAAATGGGCTGGGCCTTGGTAAGACTCACCTGTTGACTCCAGCACAGATTTTGGTCTCTATGAATAAAATTGGGAGTTGAAATTAAATTATGAAAGACATTTCTATTAAAATTCATGAAATTATGTAACAAATTATAAATTATGTGACAATGCAAGTGTAACTTACCATTAATTGGTGTAACATCACACTAAAAGGAAGGGAAAATAAAAACATGATATGTCGTTTTTGTCCTTTTGAGAGGATAAATATACACAATACCCAAGGACACAATTACCATTACTTTTTAAAGCTTAATTTAGGTCTAGCCTTCCGGCCAATGCAGCTGGAAACCATGGATTGCATAAAATATACAATTTTAGGGTTAGAAAATACTTTGAGTATTTTACAATTTGAAAGAACCATCACTTTAATAACTTACACAGCCAACCAGATTTTCTGGTCAGTACAATTGAGGACATCATATTGAAGCACATGTTTTACATAGAATTCAAAGAAAAGATAAGATTACCTCCCCACTGAAGATGACTTTCATGCAATCTATAGGGAAAAAATAAAAACATTATGTGTTGAATCATGTATTAAATGGTAAGGAATAATAATACATTTTATATTGAAGAAATATATGAAGAAATAGCATATTTATTCCATTTGTAAGTCGCTCCGGAAGTCTGCTAAATGCCAAAAATGTAAATGTAAATGTATTACTGAAAATAAAATTGACCACACTGAAAATTATTTCCACAGAAATTCCTGATAGTGGATTTGTTTTTGAATTTGTTCACTCTTATTGTATTTTTATCCTATAATATTACTGTACTGTACTGTAGTCCTTGCAGAACCAAGTAAATGTCAATTTTTTTTTTCTTCACTTTTTATCCCTCTTTTTTTGGAATTGGCAATTGTATGTTATGCTCGTCTCACCACGACAACCACTTCACTGCAGGAGCGCTGAAGTGAGATGAATATTACTGTAATTTTTACATCATCATCTATAACTTACTGCATTCCATACACAATATATTACTAGGGGTGCACTGATCTGGATTTTTATGGATGATACCGATTGTCAATTTTTATACATTTTTTTACAACCAAATTGGCAGATTTCTTTCAATTTTCTCAAATCAAGAGGCAAAAAAAAGGAAATGAATCATAACAAAAACTATCAAGCCCACATCAATAGTTTTTGAACCAAGGAAGTCGGTTTAAATGTGTATCTTTTATGCACATTTTGTACATGTAAATCATAAACAAAAAACATAAATAATAAATAACAATCTAAATATTAGAGCCATCTGGAAAGCTAGGGGGCTATTGAAAAAACATATTGGATTATTGATCAAAATCACAGCAAATCACCATAGTCTCTTCTAAAGTAAAAAAGCACACTCGGGTGATGTCTGCCATTTTTTCTCAGCTGGTTTCGAGTTAAGGCTGATTGGTGCACCCCTATATATTACTGTAATTTCTACAGTAATATATGTTCCTTTATCGTGTCATTATACAGATTGTGGTCTATGGCAATTATTTCGAATATAAAGTCCAAGTTAATACCTTTTGGTTTTCAAAGTATACTAACAGCATTGCAAAGTACTGCTAATAATCCAGTCATAATTATTTAGGTACAAGTAACTGTGGATGTTGATATAAAAATCTTACTTTGTGGAGTAATCCCCATTAGAGCTTCAGTGCTGGATGTGATGGTGAACACTAATTCAGTTGGCACCAATGATAAAGCCTGGCTAAGCCTGCTGAAACTGATGAAGAATAACAATTAGGGGGATTATTAACATGAAGTTGGTTTGTTATGATGCAAATGTATTTCATGAATACACCACAGAATTCTACTTACATGCTTCTATAGGAGTCACAACCGATATTTTCCTGAAATAACAAAATTAGGTGTTTTAATTTGGTCTGGTTTCAATAATGTTTTAGTTATATGTTATATGTTTTAGTTATATTTATAATGAAGTACAAGTTTAGTAGTAACACATGCAATATAGCTTAGCTATGTACATAAGGATTTTAAAATTAAATTGATAACAACCTCCTTATCAAAATAAATAGGACTCAAAATGTAAATAATTGCTTTAAAAAACAATTTATTTTGTTTTTATATTGTTATGACTTTATTCCTATTTCATTATTTGAAAGAGGCCTTTACCTTTGTTGAAAACATCACAAGGTAATGCAGAAACTCCTTGAGGTTCCTCTCTTTTGGTGCTTCCAGTAAGTGGTCAAACACTGTGTTTATGATGAGTTCTTTCTCTGGAGGTCCAGTTTGTCGCAGCACAATCAGCTCGGCCATCTGCTTCACTGAGAGAACAGCCAGAGCTTCCAGCTGAAGACAGAAGAGGAGATATTGACTTCTCAAGTATTTATAAACATACCTGTCAAGAAAAACGTATCATATGGATCTGAGGATATGCCTACTCTTATGGATGCTTTGGTTGTGAACACGAATAATAATAAAAAAACTGCTTAAATAAATACTTCAGGTTTTTTTTTACTGAGTACACACCAAATTTCAGCAACATGTGGTACAACATTCAGCATTTCAAACATATTGAACAGATGCAGGAACTGCTACTGTAAAAAGATTCTGGTTTACTTCGTCTGCAGAGACATACTGCATATATTGATTATGTCTACAGTACACTACAATATATAAGTAGGGAATATCAGTAATTACATTTTACATGGTATCTATTCATTTTGGGGAAAATAAATAATTGTGGAAAATTCCAATACTGATAAGTATATTAATAATATAAATATTGGAATCATTTTGTATTATTGCATGTTTGAGTGTTTATTAAAAGAAGACACAAAGTATTGCAAATGGTTTTGTCTTTTTGGAGCCTTACTGGAGCAAAATCTTGATTTAATGTCAAAAGGATTTTGAGGGGCACGAAGACAGAAAATGGTCCAAAATTCTTGTGTAGCCAGTCCGCACTGCCGTTAGTACTGGAAATACAGGCAGGATCTGCAGGGAAATCAGACAGAAATCAAATGAACTCAGTCAAAGTAAGGTAAATAAACATGTCTGTCATTATTCTCAATCAGAATTTTCAATCATATACTTTGAATTTACCACAAATTGCATTGTTTTTTCAAATCCAATATAAGTAGCCACTGTGCTCATACCTGAAGAGTTCTGTGACAAGAAAGGAAGGATGAAATATTTGACCACCAACTCCTGTCTCATCTGGTCCATATGAGGGAACTGATAGCTGAACTCCTTCATGCTGAAAATGTAATCATTTAAAAATGTGTGAATATTTTGAGAAGGAGAATTGTGATATAGAATGCAATCAAATCTTGTACAATACATCAACTGCATGTCCATAAAATGCTTCACATCTGATCTAAAATGAGAACTATGACATGATAAATAATGTCTTTACATACACATGGTGGTAGGTCTCACAGCTGAAGTTCTGGGCGCTGAGACAGTGCAGAAACTCTCCAGACACAGATGATAAAAATGGTCTTAGATATACATGGAACCACTTGTTGATGAAATCTACATCTGCCAGCTGTACATCAGTGAATTCATCAATTCTGATTTCTCCAAGTATGTCCAGGAAGTGGGTTGTTGATGGACTGGTGATGTGGAATGTCTGCAAATGTGAAAAATATACAAGTAATTTTTTTGAGACCTGGACTATGGCTTGTAGGTAAAACTAGTGCACATTAATTAATGTTCTTTTCTTACCATGTTAGAGAAAATACTCAAAGCTTCATTCAGGACTCCTGATACTTTAGTGAGAAACAACTTCCATGTTTCTTTTGAGTAGGTCATGTTGCTGGGCAATTTGCATTTCAAAAGAGTGTCCAGGTTCTTTGCTGTGAACTGCATGAGCTTCATAGCAGAGAATATGACAAGCCATTAAATAAAAGAAACAAAACACATCATTTGAATCATTAAGAAAGGACTATGCATTGAATTAATAGCTATCATTCGCTAATAAAAGTTCAACAATGAAATATAAAATAACGCTCCATTAAAGAGGGAAATTACTTCATTCTTCCATCATTAAAAAGGCAGAGTTAAAGTGAGATATTTAACATTTACCTCTGAACACGCATATTGTTCAATGGTGAAATGGCACAGCATGTTGGTCATATTTCCAGTGTACAGGTAATGTTGTAATTCAGTGCTGTATAATAACAAGAGAATGATAAAAAACTGCTTTTTGACAAAAACAGCAAAAGAACAGCATTTTTTCCTATTGCTTAAGGTATCATGTCGTAATTTATAAATATATAAAGTTAAGATTGCTTTAGTTTAAATTAAAATGAGTCAAACTTCTAAATATATAGAGACAGAACAAACCTGTTGACTGTGGCACAAATTCTGGTCTCTGCAAAAGCACAAAGATATGAGAATTAAAACAGATATATTCAAATGACATTGAAATTGGACAAAAACAATACAGACTTGGCTTTTTGTAAAACTGAACTTACCATTGTGTGGTGTCAATGAGCACTAAAAGAAAATAATGACAAGTATTTATGATACAAGGACTTACTTTAAGAATGAATATTGTCTAAGATTTATTTCCAAAAAAAAGACTTACCTCCAAATCTCCAAAAATGCAATCTATCCCAACATGAAAAAAAACACAACACAAAAAGCAAACATGTAATGAAGCATGAATTAAATCACATGATAATCACAACAATCACACTAATTAATATATAATATTCAATGATGGTTCAATTATCATTGCATGTCAATAAATGAACTTCATCAGAAATGTGGAGCCTACTGACCTCCTGGAACTATTTTCATCAGCTCATTTTTACTCATCCTTATGACTGGCTCCAGGTCCAGTGGTACCACTGGTAAGGCTTGGTCAAGTCTCCTAATGCTATGAGGTGAAAAACAATAATACCAATAAGACAATGTACCTTTCATAGAAACTGAATGCAATTAGCACTAGTATGCTGAACATGATACTTACATTATATTGTAAGAGTCACAGCTGATCAATGTCTGAAAAAGGTTTGATAATAGTTATAAGAGGCTGTGAAAAAACACAATTCAGTTATATCCCCTTTTTAAACATTTTAATAAGCACTACTATATATTTAATGTGAGAAAAACAAGCATTATATAAATCTTCTGTCAGACAAAATACAAAATAGAGTATACACACAAGTCCAGTTGCATGATATGAGTGAACTACTGAATTGAAAATATTACCTCTTTTGAAAACATGATAAGGTAGTACAAGAACTCCTTGAGGTTTCTCTCCTTTGGTGATTCCAGCAAGTGGTCAAACACTGTGTTGATGATGAAATCTTTCTGTGGAGGTCCAGTTTGTCGCAGCACAATCAGCTCGGCCATCTGCTTTGCTGAGAGAACAGCCAGAGCTTCCAGCTGAAGACAGGAGAGGAGACATTGAAGTTTCTAATCTATATTTATTTAGTCAAGCAAAATGCCATAGTTGAAAATGTGAACCTTGCGTATACATTATATTAAAGTAAACATGGTATGTGATAGCCAGTGTACATTTACACCTGATAATATGGAATAATTTTATATCATTAAGTCTTACTGGAACAAAATCTGGATTTAATGCCAGGAGGTGTCTGAGAGGCACAAAGACAGAAAATGGTCCAAAATTCTTGTATAGCCAGTCCACACTGCCGTTAGTACTGGAAATACAGGCAGGATCTGCAGAGAAATCATACAGAAATCAAATGAACTCAGTCAAAGTATGGTAGGTAAACATGTTATTACTGTCATTATTCCCAATCAGAAAAGAAATGACAAATTATTTGTCATCATATACTTTGAATTTACCACAAATTGCATTGTTTTTTCAAACCCAATATAAGTAGCCACTGTGCTCATACCTGAAGAGTTCTTTGACAAGAAAGGAATGATGAAGTATTTGGACACCAACTCCTGTCTCATCTGGTCCAGATGAGGGAACTGATAGCTGAACGCCTTCACCCTTTAAAAATTATGATATAAACATATCTGAATAGTTTGGTAGGATAAGGAGAATTGTGATATAGAATGCAATACAAATCTTGTGCTTTCAATCGGTACACTGCACGGTGTCCATAAAATGCTTCACATCTGATATAAAATGAGAACTATGACATGATCAATGATGTCTTTACATACACATGGTGGTAGGTCTCACAGCTGAAGTTCTGGGCGCTGAGACAGTGCAGAAACTCTCCAGACACAGATGATAAAAATGGTCTTAGATATACGTGGAACCACTTGTTGATGAAATCTACATCTGCCAGCTGTACATCAGTGAATCTGTCAATTCTGATTTCCCCAAGTATGTCCAGGAAGTCGGTTGTTGATGGACTGGTGATGTGGAATGTCTGCAAATGTGAAAAATATACAAGTAATTTTTTTGAGATGTAGAATATGGCTTGTGATAAAAAGGTTAAACTACTGCACATTAATTCATGTTCTTTTCTTACCATGTTAGAGAAAATACTCAAAGCTTCATTCAGGACTCCTGATACTTTAGTGAGAAACAACTTCCATGTTTCTTTTGAGTAGGTCATGTTGCTGGGCAATTTGCATTTCAAAAGAGTGTCCAGGTTCTTTGCTGTGAACTGCATCAGCTTCATAGCAGAGAATATGACAAGCCATTAAATAAATGAAATCATTAAGAAAGGACTATGCATTGAATTAATAGTTATTGTTCGCTACTAAAAGTTCAACAATGAAATATAAAATAACACTCAATTAAAGAGGGAAATTACTTCATTCTTCCATCATTAAAAAGGCAGAGTTAAAGTGAGATATTTAACATTTACCTCTGAACACGCATATTGTTCAATGGTGAAATGGCACAGCATGTTGGTCATATTTCCAGTGTGCAGGTAATGTTGTAATTCAGTGCTGTATAATAACAAGAGAATGATCAAAAACTGCTTTTTGACAAAAACAGCAAAAGAACAGCATTTTTTCCTATTGCTTAAGGTATCATGTCGTAATTTATAAATATATAAAGTTAAGATTGCTTTAGTTTAAATTAAAATGAGTCAAACTTCTAAATATATAGAGACAGAACAAACCTGTTGACTGTGGCACAAATTCTGGTCTCTGCAAAAGCACAAAGATATGAGAATTAAAACAGATATATTCAAATGACATTGAAATTTGACAAAAACAATACAGACTTGGCTTTTTGTAAAACTGAACTTACCATTGTGTGGTGTCAATGAGCACTAAAAGAAAATAATGACAAGTATTTATGATACAAGGACTTACTTTAAGAATGAATATTGTCTAAGATTTATTTCCAAAAAAAAGACTTACCTCCAAATCTCCAAAAATGCAATCTATCCCAACATGAAAAAAAACACAACACAAAAAGCAAACATGTAATGAAGCATGAATTAAATCACATGATAATCACAACAATCACACTAATTAATATATAATATTCAATGATGGTTCAATTATCATTGCATGTCAATAAATGAACTTCATCAGAAATGTGGAGCCTACTCACCTCCTGGAACTATTTTCATCAGCTCATTTTTACTCATCCTTATGACTGGCTGTAGGTCCAGTGGTACCACTGGTAAGGCTTGGTCAAGTCTCCTAATGCTATGAGGTGAAAAACAATAATAACAATAAGACAATGTACCTTTCATAGAAACTGAATGCAATTAGCACTAGTATGCTGAACATGATACTTACATTATATTGTAAGAGTCACAGCTGATCAATGTCTGAAAAAGGTTTGATAATAGTTATAAGAGGCTGTGAAAAAACACAATTCAGTTATATCCCCTTTTTAAACATTTGAATAAGCACTACTATATACTTAATGTGAGAAAAACAAGCATTATATAAATCTTCTGTCAGACAAAATACAAAATAGAGTATACACACAAGTCCAGTTGCATGATATGAGTGAACTACTGAATTGAAAACATTACCTGTTTTGAAAACATGATAAGGTAGTACAAGAACTCCTTGAGGTTTCTCTCCTTTGGTGATTCCAGCAAGTGGTCAAACACTGTGTTGATGATGAAATCTTTCTGTGGAGGTCCAGTTTGTCGCAGCACAATCAGCTCGGCCATCTGCTTTGCTGAGAGAACAGCCAGAGCTTCCAGCTGAAGACAGGAGAGGAGACATTGAAGTTTCTAATCTATATTTATTTAGTCAAGCAAAATGCCATAGTTGAAAATGTGAACCTTGCGTATACATTATATTAAAGTAAACATGGTATGTGATAGCCAGTGCACCTTTACACCTGATAATATGGAATAATTTTATATCATTAAGTCTTACTGGAACAAAGTCTGGATTTAATGCCAGGAGGTGTTTGAGAGGCACAAAGACAGAAAATGGTCCAAAATTCTTGTATAGCCAGTCCACACTGCCGTTAGTACTAGAAATACAGGCAGGATCTGCAGAGAAATCATACAGAAATCAAATGAACTCAGTCAAAGTATGGTAGGTACACATGTTATTACTGTCATTATTCCCAATCAGAAAAGAAATGACAAATTATTTGTCATCATATACTTTGAATTTACCACAAATTGCATTGTTTTTTCAAACCCAATATAAGTAGCCACTGTGTTCATACCTGAAGAGTTCTGTGACAAGAAAGGAATGATGAAGTATTTGGATACCAACTCCTGTCTCATCTGGTCCAGATGAGGGAACTGATAGCTGAACGCCTTCACCCTTTAAAAGTTATGATATAAACATATGTGAATAGTTTGGTTGGATAAGGAGAATTGTGATATAGAATGCAATACAAATCTTGCACTTTCAATCGGTACACTGCACGGTGTCCATAAAATGCTTCACATCTGATCTAAAATGAGAACTATGACATGATCAATGATGTCTTTACATACACATGGTGGTAGGTCTCACAGCTGAAGTTCTGGGCGCTGAGACAGTGCAGAAACTCTCCAGACACAGATGATAAAAATGGTCTTAGATATACGTGGAACCACTTGTTGATGAAATCTACATCTGCCAGCTGTACATCAGTGAATCTGTCAATTCTGATTTCCCCAAGTATGTCCAGGAAGTCGGTTGTTGATGGACTGGTGATGTGGAATGTCTGCAAATGTGAAAAATATACAAGTAATTTTTTTGAGATGTAGAATATGGCTTCTAATAAAAAGGTAAAACTACTGCACATTAATTAATGTTCTTTTCTTACCATGTTAGAGAAAATACTCAAAGCTTCATTCAGGACTCCTGATACTTTAGTGAGAAACAACTTCCATGTTTCTTTTGAGTAGGTCATGTTGCTGGGCAATTTGCATTTCAAAAGAGTGTCCAGGTTCTTTGCTGTGAACTGCATGAGCTTCATAGCAGAGAATATGACAAGCCATTAAATAAAAGAAACAAAACACATCATTTGAATCATTAAGAAAGGACTATGCATTGAATTAATAGTTATTGTTCGCTACTAAAAGTTCAACAATGAAAAATAAAATAACACTCGATTAAAGAGGGAAATTACTTCATTCTTCCATCATTAAAAAGGCAGAGTTAAAGTGAGATATTTAACATTTACCTCTGAACACGCATATTGTTCAATGGTGAAATGGCACAGCATGTTGGTCATATTTCCAGTGTGCAGGTAATGTTGTAATTCAGTGCTGTATAATAACAAGAGAATGATCAAAAACTGCTTTTTGACAAAAACAGCAAAAGAACAGCATTTTTTCCTATTGCTTAAGGTATCATGTCGTAATTTATAAATATATAAAGTTAAGATTGCTTTAGTTTAAATTAAAATGAGTCAAACTTCTAAATATATAGAGACAGAACAAACCTGTTGACTGTGGCACAAATTCTGGTCTCTGCAAAAGCACAAAGATATGAGAATTAAAACAGATATATTCAAATGACATTGAAATTTGACAAAAACAATACAGACTTGGCTTTTTGTAAAACTGAACTTACCATTGTGTGGTGTCAATGAGCACTAAAAGAAAATAATGACAAGTATTTATGATACAAGGACTTACTTTAAGAATGAATATTGTCTAAGATTTATTTCCAAAAAAAAGACTTACCTCCAAATCTCCAAAAATGCAATCTATCCCAACATGAAAAAAAACACAACACAAAAAGCAAACATGTAATGAAGCATGAATTAAATCACATGATAATCACAACAATCACACTAATTAATATATAATATTCAATGATGGTTCAATTATCATTGCATGTCAATAAATGAACTTCATCAGAAATGTGGAGCCTACTGACCTCCTGGAACTGTTTTCATCAGCTCATTTTTACTCATCCTTATGACTGGCTGTAGGTCCAGTGGTACCACTGGTAAGGCTTGGTCAAGTCTCCTAATGCTATGAGGTGAAAAACAATAATACCAATAAGACAATGTACCTTTCATAGAAACTGAATGCAATTAGCACTAGTATGCTGAACATGATACTTACATTATATTGTAAGAGTCACAGCTGATCAATGTCTGAAAAAGGTTTGATAATAGTTATAAGAGGCTGTGAAAAAACACAATTCAGTTATATCCCCTTTTTAAACATTTTAATAAGCACTACTATATATTTAATGTGAGAAAAACAAGCATTATATAAATCTTCTGTCAGACAAAATACAAAATAGAGTATACACACAAGTCCAGTTGCATGATATGAGTGAACTACTGAATTGAAAATATTACCTCTTTTGAAAACATGATAAGGTAGTACAAGAACTCCTTGAGGTTTCTCTCGTTTGGTGATTCCAGCAAGTGGTCAAACACTGTGTTTATGATGAGTTCTTTCTCTGGAGGTCCAGTTTGTCGCAGCACAATCAGCTCGGCCATCTGCTTCGCTGAGAGAACAGCCAGAGCTTCCAGCTGAAGACAGGAGGAGACACTGATATGTCACAAACTTACTGCACATACAATACTGGTAGTTATTACCCTTTCTGTGTCGTCAAGAAATAAGTCATACATTTTTTACATGTTGTGATTTTTTTATTTGTGGTTATTAGTAGAAAACAAATGTATTATTCAATATTAGTAGAGTCCGGGGATTTCAGTCCTCCACCACCAAGATGGAGACTCTATTTCAAGCTATGTGTCAAACAATCCTTCAATAAATTGCAACAATCATCTCAATAATGATTTAATCAGAGAAGAATGGCAGTGCAATGGTGATGTCCGTTAGCATGTATGACGTGTCAGACACGTACTGCATTGTTTTGTTCTGTTTTAGTCCCTAATTGTATCATTAGTCACATGTCTGTGCTGATTGCCAAATGAATCCTCTTGTGTTCGGGTCAAAGTTGACCGCTTTACAACTTTCCTAAATCATAAATACTGTGTTTTTCATCTGATTACCTCAAGACCTTGTGTTTTCCTCCACACTAGGTATTTGAACATATAACATTGCTGATCACCACTTTCATAGAATTTTGAGTGGTTTAGTCAACTTTATCACACCTGTAGTGTTCCAGGTCTAAAATGACCGCCATAGGAAATGAATGGGTAAGACTATAGGAATGAAGAAGGAAGAGGAAAACATACCCATAAACACACACACACACAGAGTTATGTGCCCATCCCCCCATGTGAACCACACCTTCCAGTCTAAACAATGCATGAATTCTTCTCACAGGCCCCATATATACAGCTTTCTTTGTGCCCTGCTCTCAGTTTACTCTGTGAACACAATGAGTACGTGACTGTGTAGGCGAATGTTAATAAATAACAAAATTTGGTGATGATTTATCGTTTTTGTGTTAATATAAGAGCAATTAAAACAGATCGGCCAAATTTGGCCGCAAACACTATAATATGGGGGGTGCAACGAACACTAGAGGAAGGTTTTAAAGTCTCAATATTAATAAATTAAAAAAACTAGAATAACTTGGATTGATAAGTCTACACCCCGCTTATCATACCAATTGTAAACTAGCTCCGGAGTAACCAATCACCTTCCAGATCACACACCAAGCTAACTGGCCTCCACCTGTGTTGTAATTGTAGTGGTTCTGATTACTTCAGAATAAAATCAGTTAGAGGATTCCACTGCTGGGTAGTGTATTTCACAGTAAAGAATACACCATGAGCAAGGACCTTTCAAAATAACTCCAGGATAAAGTTGTGGAAAGGCACATATCAGGAAATGGGTATAGAAAGATTTCAAAGGCCTTACATATCCCTTGGAGCATGGTCAAGACCATAATTAAGAAGTGAAAGGTACATGTCACAACCAGGACCTTGTCTAGAATAGTCCATCCAAGCTGAACGACTGAACAAGAAGGAGACTGAGATCGGTGAGGCCACCAAGAGGCCAACGGCAATTATGAACAAGCTACGGGAATTTATGGCAAAGAGTGACTAATGTACATGTGCATGTGTCAACAATACAGAAAGCTCTCCACAATTATGGTATGAACGTATGGTATAGTGGCAAGAAGGAGGCCACTACTCAAAAAAGGCCACATTCAGTCCCGTTATAGGCATGCAAAAAAACCTGAAGATTTTGAAGCTATGTGGCAAAAAGTGTTGTGGTCAGATGAAACCAAGACCAACAATTTTGGGCTTAAATGCAAAATGTTACGTTTGGCAAAACCCAATACACCACATCACCCAAAGAACAGCATCCCTACTGTAAAGCATGGTGGTGGCAGCATTATGTTATGGGGGTGTTTCTGATCAGCTGGGACTGGGGCACTTGTCGGGATAGAAGGAAAAATGGATGGAGCAAAATACAGAAACATTATTGAGGGAAATCTGCTGCCCTCTGCAAGAAAGTTAACATTGGGAAGGAGGTTCACCTTTCAGCATAACAATGACCCAAAGCACACAGCTTAAGCAACAGTGGAGTGTCTAAAAAACAAAAAGGTGAATGTCCTTGAGTGACCTAGTCAGAGACCTGACCTAAATCCTATTGAAAACCTGTGGAATTACTTGAAGAGCACAGTCCATCAATGGTCCCTACGCAATATGACTGAGCTTGAACAATTCTGTAAGGAAGAATGGGCAAATGTTGCCCAACCTAGGTGTGCAAAGCTGGTAGAGGCATATACAAACAGACTCATGCCTGTAATTCTGTCGTAGAATGTTTCTACCAAGTATTAACTCAACAGGGTGTAGACTTATTTTAGACTTATTTTGTTATTCTAGTTTTAGATTTTTAATTAATGTTCAGAAATGTTGAAACTTTTTTTCACTTGGGTAAACTGTAGGGTAAACTGTGTAAATAAAGGTGGAAAAAGTGTGATATATTGTTTTAATTTCTGGCTGTAAGGCAACAAAAGGTGAACAAAAGGCAGGGTGTAGACTTTAAAGGAGCACTGTACATGTTCAGACCCACACAATTATGAATGTTGTCAGATTCAGATGCATCCATTCTGTTATTTTCATCGATTTTTGCATAAATACTTACAGCAGAGAAGTTTGAATGCAAATCAAAGAAGTGTTGAAGAGGGGCAAAGATGGAAAATTTTCCGATATTCTCTATCAGCCATTCAAGACTGCTTGTAGAGGAAATGCAGCTGGAATCTAAAATGAAAGCAGATTAAAATCAGCATGTTGTGCAATATGTTTATATCATAATTCTTAAGTACATCATGCAAAATTCTAATAGCTAGTACTATGCATCATATTGAAGAGGAAGAACACCCACTAAGGGACCTACCTGAGTATTTGTGTCGCAATAGGAATGGGTAAATAAAGTTACTGTATATTAATTGCTGCCTCATTTCATCCGTTAATGAAATGTGATCACCCAGCTCCATGACACTGAAAACAACAAGATCAGAGTATATTATCAGCATGAGATCACTCTGTAATACCTAAAATGTGTGCCTAAAAATGGTTGTGTACAGTGTGTACTAACCTCCTGGCCATTAACAATGAGTAGTATGTAACTATGGTAGTTATCCACATGCAGTAGTGCAAGGGGTACATCTGCCAACAGGGCAGTGTAGAAAACAATGTGCACTACACAACTAACTGAGGCATTAGCACCTAATGCATATGCCCCAGTACTGAAAACCAGCATCCGAAGTGGTGATCCAATTCAGTTTATCCACAACCCAGGATAGACTGCTAAAATAAGGTTCTGACCCTTTAATGAAGGGATCCATGTTGCCCAGATATTCTACCCTATAGATTAATCACACAATAATATTCCTAAGGAACATAAAGAAAACTATGTAGACATACAGGACTTGGTAGGTTTCACAGCTGAAGTTCTTGGTGCTGAGACAGGAGAGAAACTCTTTTGACACAGATGGTAGAAGTGGTTTGAGTTTGATCTGAAACCAGAGTTTGATGTAATCCACATCCTGAAGGTTTTCATCAGTGAAGCTATCTGTTTGTGGCTGTCCAAACACATCTATGAAGTGGGACTCAACAGTGGTGAAGTTCTGAAATCAAACATAAATGAAGTAACTAACATTTTTTATGAATAATTATATGATCAGAATAAAAATATTTATCTTGATTTCCATGTTATTTTATATTGGCCAAAATAAAATGCTAGTGAGCATAGAGACTATTACTTATGCATTGTGCAAGTATTACATTACACAAGGAAATTATTTCTATCATACCAATGTGGAGTACTGTTCAAGCAATGAGATGAGTATTTGGGATAGCTCAATGACCAGCACTCCCAGGTTTTCCTCTGTGAAGGTGAGATTGGTATGGGCAACACATCTTAACACATGAGCCAGATTTTCTACTGCAGTGGGAATCTAGAATATGAAAAAAATACCATAAACAACTCTATGAAACACTGTTAAGATCTTTACATTAAATAATATATAACATATGCTGTTTCATGTTCTGTGCTTTGAGAACATCTTAAGTTCCTTATGAAAATAATATAATTATTGATATAATTATGAAATTTGAGTTAGTAACAATACATTTGATTATGAAAAGCACTAAAACTACAACTACAACTACAAACAGATGAACTATTTACCAAACATAAAACATTAAGGTCATGTTAACAACCCATAACAACCCAAAAAATTCAATTGCAGCTCCTACTAATTTAATTATTTATATCAAGAACTGGATTATTGATATCAAGCATGCATTCAAACAAAGTTTTAAAATGTGTTAATTATCAAGTAGAAAGTTTATAGTTTATAATATATTTTCCTTGGTCAATATGACAGGAATAGGAACTCACAGAGCAGGAACGTTCATCAGTGATGACACTACAGACATCTGAGGGGTCATGTTCATCATCATTTATATCGGAATTAAATTCAGAGCTACAGAAATAAAGAAAACATATGTGATATTAAGTTGAGAACTGCGTTTTAGAAAGCCTGAAATAGAAAGCCTGAAATAGAAAGCCTGAAATTACTTTTTATGTTGTTTATGTTATTTATGTTAAAACTAACATAGAGGTAATACAAAACTATACCATGATATGGGATGAGCTCCCAAGCTTTATATGCCAAACATATTTGCAGATAGAACCCTATAATTCTAAGCTAGTAAAGTGTATTTCATATTTTATCTCACAGTATTGCAAGAAATATGTCCACACCCAAAAGTAATATATTTAGTTTTCTTCTCATGCCACTCTCTCTCCCTTAGAAAAGTATCATCTGAATCTTATTGAACAAAAAAAAATATAGCTGTATATTTGTTACTAAATTATAAAATGTATTATAAATGTGCAACACTTCTTTTGGAACACTATAATTAAAAATACTTGCGTTGTCCCTATTGTTGTTGAATTTATGCCTTTTCATCATATAAATTCAAATGTCCTTTAGAGATATGTGGTATTATGAGGATCAGGTCAGTCACACAAACACCATTCAGTCTGATCTACGTGATATATTTTTTGCCACATCACACTATTCTATTCTCTTGGTAGCATTATAAAAGAAAGCTGGCAAATGGGGAAAATGAGATATTGCTCAGTCAATGTCATACTCACAAGAGGTGGTAGAAGACAGCAGTGAGGTTCTTGGGGATCTCAGTCTGATCGTGAGGCAGGAACCGTTTCAACACAGGAATCACTACGTGCTGGAACCAGTCATCTATGTTAGTGATGTCAAAGCTGCCAAGTGAGGGAGTCTGGGTGGGCTTGGCCTCATTCCCCACTGTAATGTTTTGGGTGAAGCGTCCAGCCAGCTCTGCCAGTGTCCAGTTAAGCAGAGCCTGGGTCAGTGTGGTGCTTTTCATAGAGGTTAAGTTTTTCTGCAGAGAAATAGTGAAGGAAGTCAATATGCACAATGTGACTATGACATGATCATGCTGTATGATGTAATACATGTCTCAGGATGCTAGGCTTTACTTAAATGGCTTTCATTGATAATATCCATGAATTAATTTTCAAATATATTTCATGATGTTCATCAAAATTAGTTTTCAAGAAAAACTATCAGAAGTAGTAGAAAAACTATCATTGTAATTTTTTTTGCTGCTAACAGTTGCCAAGTACAGGTGCATGTCATTATTTACAGTGCATGCACATGTTACTTTCATCATGCCCACTCTTAAATATATATTGGAGCACATTAAAAATGGGAGCCAACTTTGCAAGCAGGAGTTATCCCAATCCACAAGATATCAGGGGGGGGGGGAGTTATCAAATGGGAGTCATATTTATTTTTCATCCACTTGTTATTCCTGATTTTCTGCTCTTTTCTCACAATTTGCAACCATAATATGCAACCAGCTTTGTAGGCTTGTCTCATCACTGCAACATCCTCTGTAAATTTGGGAGGATGCTGACAAGCATGCTTATTCCTACGTCTGTGTGCACACTACCCTCTTTTTATCATACCGCAGTTTGCCAGCTGAGCTGGACAATCATTGTGTCAGAGGAGTACACTTGATCTACTATTGGTGAATGCACACTGTGGACATCCAAAAGACCTTGGATGATGAGACAAGGACAACACCCCCTCCCTACCTGGGCAGTGCTATGGCCAATTATGCACTGCCCTGCAGGGCTTGCAGCCACATCTGATACTGGCATGGTTACGATTTAATGCCATAACACCTGTGGGGTTTGAATTGAAATCCAGTGTATTAGCAGGATAAGTCACCCAACAAACTCTATTGCTGATTTTATTGTTTGGAATTTATTTTGTCAATTGGAGTTTCATTAAATTGATGTTTAATCTTATAAATACAATTCAATCCTGGATAATTATTTAATTATATGCTTTTGAAAGAAATGTAAACTCACATCTTGAGGAGATTAGAACTATTGGCAATAATATAATAATAATAATAATAGAACAATGTATGTTAGACTGATGATGATGATGTGTGGGAGCTTGAGAGGAGAAAGCACAGTACCTGCTGAGTGAGAGATACAAACTCCTTGACAAAACCTCCAAGTGGTTTGAAGAACATCAGGAAACCACTGAAAACCTGCAATTAGATAGCAGCATATGTTAGTCTGCATATATCACTTCAGCTCATTGGCTACCCTGGGATTGCTGGATTGCTGGACATTATTGCAACATAACTTAAACCCACAAATTACATTTTGAAGACCATTATGTTGAGTTGTCATGTGGTGGCTGGGCCCCAGTGTGGTTCCATAGTGAACGGGCGCTGAAGTGGTCATGTTGTAAAGGAGTCTTGATGCGTTCAGGTGCTGGTTTTCAAGAAGAGGTTTTAGCAGGCTCTCAAAGACCAGGGCAATGGTCCCATTATCCAGGCCTCCGACCTCAGGGTGCAGGATCAGCTCAGCCTTCTGCTCTGGTGTGAGGAGATGCAGGACTTCCAGCTGTAGGGAGAACCCACGTTTTTTTCATTTTATACTGTATGTGACCTGTCTATTCCCACCAGATAATGTTTAGAAATCTCTATAAATCCCCAACTCCTTTAAGAACGTACTCCATTGAAGACAATGTTCAATGTTGTGAAGTCTTTGAAGTGGGCCATGGCAGAAAATGATCCAAAGTTCTTCATCAGCCAGTCTTCACTGTTTTGCCCATGGGAAACACAACCATGACCTAGAAAACAAATATCCTTGTTGCTGTATCTTAACAACAATTCAATTTGGCAGACACTCACAATGTGTTCAGTTCTTCATAAATTATTTTAATCTTTGGAAAGTATCATTAAGCCAAACATGACTGCACAGGCACATATCATGCCAGTATCTGCAGGCTGTTTTATTTGAATGACCTTTTATAGATTTTATGATATACATGAAAATGGATCATACAATATATAATGAGTGCCATTATATCAGACATCTACTTCCAAAGATAATGAACTCTAGAGCTGCACAAATAGCATTGCTAGCATTGGTAATTTTAGTTAACTTGTTAGATATTGTAGCCTATTGTAGGCAATTGATAACTCATTCTACTCTTTCTTCAAGATCATATTCAGATTTGCACCAGTGTGGGTGAGCTAGGTCTGCCTTTTCAAGACTATTAGCCTATAGCCAATAGTGATTGGTTCAGTGTAAATCAGAGGTTCCAGCGAAAGTGGCCTAAAAGACATTCAACGTTTTATTTCAATTGAATATTTGAGTCACAACTGAAAAAAACATCAAAAAAGTAAAAAGCTAACAACAACAAAAAAAGCTGTAGATACAACAATTTTTGTTCAATTGTATTGATGTCACTTTCAAGGTTCTGAACATTTTAGAGACGCGAACGACTTCCATTCCCGCTGTGTCCATATCTCTGAGGTTCTACTGTAATTACACAGTTGCATTTTGGTCATGGTTTGAAACATTTTAATTTGATTCATATTTGTGACATTTAATCATCTTTACTAAGAATTGGTTGCCTGCTCATTCATCAATGATGATAAAGGGGAAATGCAGTGAGTAAACACTAATCCACTAAGTGCTTTTGCAAACCGTTTGCAAATTACAGCCCAGGTGCTCTGGGAAACTGATGCTTTTGAAAATGAAAATACAGGTATACCTCTGTCTGGGTAAATTGCATGTTTATGATATTCCAAATTGCGAAGTTGTCTATTGAGATAATGTTTGGCATTGCATGTCAATTGAACTGGATTAGGAAGTAAACCTTGCAGAATGTCATTGTGTGTTTACCATGTAGCTTGCATTGTCTGGACGAATAACATACGCCTGGCAAAGGGCGGACTGAGCAATTTATTAACTTTTTTTCTTGTTAAGAATCTCTTGGTGTTGGGGGACAGAACTGCAAGTTAATGAGAGTACCAAGGAATTTTGCATGGCCTTACTTATAATGTTTTACTATAAAAATATAACCTAATTACGATGGTTCGAAATTGAATAATAAGTTGAATAATACCTGCTGTACCATTCCGAGCTAGGTAGGGGTACATGAAAAACATGTAGATCCACCTCTGTCGGACGGGGTCCATGTTTGAAAAATGAAGGCTTAACTCTTCCACCCTGCAGGAAGTGAGGCATATAGCAGTATTACGTGTTTAATCTTGAGTATATGCGATCCGTTTTATGTGCTAAGAGAATTCAAAGTAAACTAAAATTCTTATAAAATACATCAATTTATACAAGAGAAGTATCCTTAATGTGAAAAAATAGCATAGACAAACACAAAATACTTGTGACAGTGAGAAAAATAAAGGTAACCATACACAGCCTGGTAGGTCTCACAGCTGAAGTTCTTGTTGCTGAGACAGGACAGAATCTGCCGAGACACCCTTGACAGAAGAGGCTTGAGCTTGACCTGGAACCACAGCTTGACAACGTCCAAATCATGGAACTGCACAGCCTCTGTGTTCACACTGATCCCACCCATCAGCTCCAGGATGGGGCCCTGACTGAAGCTGGATCTCTGTGTGAAAAAAAGTCATGACCTCAGTTACATATACCCTTTTTATGACCACCAACTTCAAACATTACCAGAGTCTGCCCCCTGCAATCTACTGTACCAAGAAGGAGTAGATGTCCAAGATTGTGTCTATTACTCCTTTGAGATTCCTCATGTGCTCCATGCTGTTTTCAGACATGATCTCTGGCACCCCAACACACTGCAAGAAGCTGCTCATGGTGGAGGTCAATGACTTGGGAAAAAATGAGAGAAAAAAAATTATTGAAGAATTTTTTGAAAGTTTATCTTTCCATTTGACATGTAGCCTACTGATGAGGTGAGGTCATTTTTTTACTCAACCTGCACTGCTCTTTGCATGACAGGTTTGCTTTGTGTGTTACGCCTTTCTATGAAGAAACAATTCCTGGAATTTGAAGAGTAGTTATGGAAAGAATGTATTTATGATCTTAAACTGTCAAAATCAATCTGATTAATGGGTGTGACTGTAACACAGATTGAACGGGATAAATGAGGCTGAACTCGTATTTAGGCAATTTCCCATATATCAAAAAGACAAACACAAAAGTCCACTAATGCAATACTTGATCACCTCTCACAAGAACAGAATATTTTATAGCACTCACAGCAGAGCATGCAGGTTGTGTAACACTATTGTTGCACATTCCACCAGTGCCAATTCCATTGTGGGGGCTGGAACAAAGTTAGAGCACAGTCACATTATGTCTAGATTGGCATGGTCCATCTGGCTTATATCACCTAATGGTAACTTTTCTATATTCACACGGAATGTAAGACATAACACAGATAAAATGAATAAATACGTAAAGCATGTACTGAAATACAGATGTCAAACTTCTTACAGTTTGTTTGTACTATTTTTCTGTTGATGTGATATTGAAATAGCATATTATTGAAATGGAGAGTATTAAGAATATGTTATAACTCACTTGGTTGATATTGAACACTCGGTTCCTAGAATGAAAAGGTATAGTTAATTGGACAATTGGAATGATTAAACTGCTCTTTAAACATACGGTATATGATTATGCATTTACATGACCTTACCATTGGGATGAGTTGTGATACACTAGGATACAATACAAAAAATAGATATCATTGTTAATGTCTGAATCATAAGCAATAGCCAGGTGATGCTGGATGATAAGACAACAACACAAGTATATGGAACATGGTTACGGTCTGTTTAAAATTCTCACTCAACTGTTAGTAATTCAGACAATTAAAAGTGAAAGTGCACAACATGGTGCAGGCCAACTGACAGTTCTTCTGAAGATCAAGACCCTTCTGAATGGAGAAAGAATGCCTGGCAGTGCAGTGTAATGGTTAGGGAGCTGGACTTGTAACTTAGAGGTTGCAGGTTCAATTCCCAGGTGGGGCACTGCTGTTGTACCCTTGAGCAATGTACTTAACCTGAATTGCTTCAGTAAAATATCCAGCTGTATAAATGGATTGTATGTAAAGAATGTAAACTGTGTAAGTCGCTCTGGATAAGAGCGTCTGCTAAATGCCTAAAATGTAAATGTAAAGACATTTACAGTATCCACAGGCTTTATAATACAAACAAAAGCCCAGAGGAAACCAAGCTCAATGTTACCAGGGATTAAGAACTTTCACCACAAACCCACAATAACCAATTCATTATGCATATGGTTTCACAGACTAAATCAGGGGTAGAGAACCCTGGTCCTGGAGAACTGGTTTTTGTGTTCACCCTAAATCAACAACCAATACATACCCAAGAAACCTGGTGAGGCGAGTTAACTGTGTAATCAACTGCTTTAAATGATCAATTAAGTGCTAAAAGAGCAAAAACCAGCACACCCTGTGCCCATCCAGGACCAGAATTCCCTACATTGCGAGGATACATATCTCAGTATCTTCATAAAGTAATATTCTTTGAAAGGTTACAATTCTTTTTAGCATGTTTGCTGAAACAATAATATAAACAATATTATGAATATGGCCCATAGAAATTTCGAACTTATTTTGTAAGCAGTAGTTCCCTCTTCCCAGCACTATAAGGGTGCTACTGTAGTGTATAGTAATTTGTGTATTTTCATCTAAGCCTCATATACTAAAATATGTTTATTAACTGTATTAACTATGTTTAATTTCTGCACTTGCCATACTCCACAGCCAAAAGGTCCCTCCTCTCCCATGCACTCCGTACCTCTCCAACCTCTGCATTCAATCAGGGTATTGCTGTGTGATATGCTGTCCAATTATGTACTCAATTTTATTGTAGTGAAAGCAAGTCTCATAACTTGCTCATCGTAAGCCATGGTGCTTGCTCTTCACCAGACAAAAAAAAATTGCCAATTTGCTATGGCATTAAGGCACTGGTATTAAATGGAAAAAGCCTGATGAGCTGATTGGACATAATGAAATCAAATCCTCACAAGAACCGCAGGTAATTTATTCTTCCTAAACGAACCTTTTTTAGAACTGCACTGCAGGTACGCTATCGTCTCTTCTCACAGAACTACTGGAATGCAGTTGGACAGGCACAAATACACCACCATCCTGAATTAACACTGGAGAAATATGCCAAAATGGCTGCCATTATATGAGTAGCATTTTGATTTGATGCCAATTAGATGTTCCTGAATTCCAACTGTCAGTTCCCTTATTGTACAAATATAATAATATATTTATTAAATAAGGAATCGGCACATTCTTTACTGAAAAAAGGTCTGAAGTCTATAAAGTAATTATTGAATACAAGGCTCAAATATCAAATAACAAAAATGGGAAGGCTCATAATGCCTTCATCAGGGGTATTCTGAGATGATACACATGGGCTGTAGCCTCAGCTGCTTCAGTCTTTTTAAACTTTTCCTAATGGATGTGCCCTAGTAATACAGGCTTTTTAACTAAACCTTCAAGTAAGTGTGCCTTGAACATGTTTGGATATGCAATGCGTGGCCTTCCAATTTTTGTTATTTTACATAATAAGATGTTCCTTTGTATTGAGCAGTTATTCCTCTTGCCAATATTATGTAAATGTGTTGATTGTGTTCTTTTGCAGAGGAAAGTTAAGTTGTATGTTCCAAACCAGTTAGATAAGTGTATGTCTTCACTTTCCCTCTATTGGGAAAATGTACCATACATCAAGAGGCATTCCAGTTTTCTAGAGATTGTTGTTTGAAAGAAAATGGTAATTGATATGAAATTCAACTGGTTACATCACGCAGATATGCATAGTTTACAGCCATATGAGATCCCATGGGATGGCTTTAATTTGGTGAAAAAACGTACATTTAAAATCAAAGGTAATTATGATAATTGTACTTTTGTACATTTATGTGTAATTAAACAAAAAAACATAATTTTAAAATATCATTATACTGTGTAATGTAAGCTAAACAAAGTACCTGGGCAGAGACTGATTTATTGAAGCAACCTAAAAACAGAAGGAAAGAATAAAATATCAAATATTGTTGTAAAACAGCAGTTTTTACCAATAACAGTCCAATGAAGATGTAGGCATTTTAATGTATGTTTTAACTTGTTCACATTTCTGCCAGTCAAGAACAGAAGTTACAGAGAAAGGGTTGCCATGCCACTCACCAAGTCCTAAGAAGACAAGGAGAAAATAGAGCTGGTGTCTCATGATGACACTGAAATTCTGGTTATTGACTCATTGAGAAATCCCTCTGCAACCAACAAATAAAAACACAACTAAACATCCCTCATATATTCATGGAGAACAGGTAATGTATTCTAATAGATTTATTTAGAATATTTTACAAATACTGCATGCTAGTTATACCAATCATTCTGCTTATAGATATGGCTTGCATTTGTTTTGGTTTCATCTGATTATAACTTCACAAAAACCACGGCTTAATCTATTGAAGAGGGTTTTATTTTCTAACGAATAAAACCAAACAATGGAACCACTTAACGGAACTT
Organism: Aldrovandia affinis; assembly: GCA_029706075.1. Lineage (NCBI taxonomy): Eukaryota > Metazoa > Chordata > Actinopteri > Notacanthiformes > Halosauridae > Aldrovandia > Aldrovandia affinis. Next base: position 835,955 of record JAINUG010000152.1, on the reverse strand, counting down.
ACATTTCAAAAGTGCATTACAACTTTAATTTCCAAAATATGTGGAAAGTATTCCCATATTACTTTGGGCAGTTGCTATTAGTTGGCTCTAAAGTAGTGTATGCAGGTAAAGTTGAAATGATGTAACTTAGTTATGTAATCAAATCAAATCAAATCCTAATCAGATACTACGTATCTCCAGAAAGAGATACATATAAAAACCAAAAAATGCTTATCCTATTTATACATAATATGCCATGAGAATCCTCAATATTTTAATAAAACCTAACAATAAAACAAATATCAGTAATTAATGTGTTTCAGATGTTATTCTGTCTGAATTAAAATGATGCCTGTCCCATAATTCAGATTTGAAAATAATATAAGACAAAAAATATGGCATTGACCTATCACATGTGAAAAGGGCTTTGCCTTTCCAGCCTAGAAACATTAGACAGCAGTACATAGGTTTTGAGAATAAACTAGGTTTGACATACTTCATACATTTCATTGAGATGCTCCTTAATTACTCATTATTTTCCTCATTCCATTTCACAATCATATCACTAAATATATCAATATTTATTTAATGCTAATAATATCACAACCTACTTAAAAATGCCACGAATCATGACATATTTAAACCTCCTTTAATTAGATAATATAATTTACTGTACAATTCAATGTATTCAATTGATTAAATTGTCCTAATTATGATAACATTGATTAACATTCACTTATAGAAATAACTCTTTACAAAAAAGTATAGTGAAATAGCTTTACTATATATTCTATATGTTATATTGTATGTATGCCAAATTAGCATCTTGATCAACTCACAAAAACATCATAAAATGTACATTCAGTAGTCTTACCGGATTTTTTTTGCTTTTACAATTGATAACTTTAGCCAGAATTCAAGCCTTCCAGAACTGCTGTTTGATTTCTTTCAAATTCGATAAGATTGGAAAGGTACACTTCTGAACTGAATATATTTAGAGTGTTCAAGGTGGTTCAGAGTCAGGTGTTCAGTGGCAAAACAGCCAGATAATGCATAACAATAATCCTCAGAGACAGTGTGAACAATACCCTTCCACCCTGATGAGGAATGGCATTGAACAGCTATGGGAAAGATGGTATCTGTTTCCCTCAAAATATGTTGTTGTACAGTTCTGTACATGTGACTGTCATATTGTAAATATTGTATATTGTCAGATTTATTTCCTTCTGGGAAAATTATAGAAAGGTTGCTCCTTTCTGGTTTGACCAGACATTATTTACACATCTGATTGAAGAGTACTGTATGTTTTCTGTAAGCAAGCCATGATCTCTTTTACAGTCTGTTCAAGCTGTGTGTCTCTAACTTAAATACAGGCTTACATAGGTAGTACCATACATGTTTTTCTTTTGTATTAGGGTCTTCTGCCCCTTAGTGATCATTATAGCTCTGACATATTTGTTTTTTTCACTGGCCTCAAAACCCACTTGACTCCAAGCATATGACACCATGTGCAGTCTGGTGAAACTAGGATTGGAAATTAAATCCCCAGTTGAAACCCCTCCTGGGCTGTTGCCAGAGTTACCAGTCAGCAAGAAAGTGTTTATAGTAATAACATATAACATTTTACCATTTCATAAACCTTAATATTCTTCAGTTAAACAAAAAAGAAACCATGTTGGTTCTGGGTTTGTCAGAAAGGTGAAGACATGTAACTATAGATGAGACAAATTTAGTATAGACTTTCAAATAAGCACTGCTACAATCAACTGTAAAAATACACCCCTGTTCAACCAACTGAAATCAAGAAAGAAATCAAGTGGTAGCTTACCTGTATCTTTTAAAGAGAAAGTAGTATGTCGCACATCTCAATGACTTAGGTAAGGTGACATATGAGACACCTAGATTTCAGGAAGCACTTTCAGAAAAGGAGGGAGGTACACAAAGGAATAAGCGCTCACCAGGGGTGTGAACTCTCTCAGTTTAGGAGCTGGAAAACCTGAAAACCATCCAAAGAATTAACAATGTTTAATTAAACAATTGCTTAACCTCTACATAGGTAAGCCCTAAATTACTGTTAGAAGTACAGTGAAGTGCAAGTCAGTAATTTTAATAATGAATTATATAAATAATTAGGCAATTGCAATTCCATTGCCTGGAGATTATCTGAGATTTTCCCAAGAGCTTTATTAGTGCTCAGATATGTTCGCATGTGAGAATTGCTGGAACATTGCTTTCTCTCTCTCACTGTGTACATAAACTGTGTGACTGAGACAGCATGATAAAAAATAGCCACTACATGATACTGATATTTGATCTGCCATAACTGTTTGAAACTACTGTAAAGATGTGACATTGTATGGTACATTGTTATTCAGTGCAACAATACAAAGTTCTGTAAGAATATACTGTAGCCTATATACACTACTGGTCAAGAGTTTTAGAACACCCCCATTTTCCAGTTTTTACAGAAATGTAAGTAGTCCAGTGAATAACCTGAAATGGTACAAAGGTAAGTGGTAAACTGCCAGAGGTAAAAAAATAAAATAATAAAAAGTTTAGGTTACCAAAAACTGAAAAATAATGGACTTTTTTCTGTTTTAATTGCTTACATTTCAGTAAAAAATTGAAAATGGGGGTGTTCTAAAACTTTTGACCGGTAGTGTATATACAGTGTATATATATCAAGTTATCAAGTGGTATCATTCGTTCTTAACAAAGAGGACTCAGCGGGTTAAGGTAAATAACAATCTGTCTCAGTCAAAAATAATAATAATATAAATAATAAGATCCATCCCATATTCTGCACTCTGAGTATGATCTGCAACCATCAGGCAAACGATACAGAGCTCAGAGGTGCAAATTAAACTGTTTTAAAAATTAGTTTGTACCTGTATCAATTGGTATTCTAAATAGTAGCCTTAAATAAGAGGAGGTCACTGAGGCAGTACAGATGCTATAGTGAAAGGTTTAGTCGTATTTATTTAATTTTCTGCACTTTTCTCTGTCGTCTGTAATTGTTGTCCTGCGTTATCTGTAGATCTTTTATTAGTTTTTTTTACTTTGTGTATTTTATGTTCATGTTTATATCTTTTTTGTCGTCTGTACTGCTGTCCTGCGTTATTTGTAGGCCTTTTATATGGTCTTAACCATGTATATTTCATGTTCTGTGCTGTTGATGTTGGTGCCCTATATATGTTGATGGGTCTAGCTTTGTAGAGCCCAAGCTAAATTTCCCCATCCATCCATCCATCCATTTTCTACCGCTTCTCCGGGTCGGGTCGCGGGGGCAGCGTCCTAAGCAGGGAGACCCAGACTTCCCTCTCCCCGGCCACTTCGTCCAGCTCTTCCGGGGAATCCCGGGCGTTCCCAGGCCAGCCGAGAGACATAGTCTCTCCAGCGTGTCCTGGGTCTTCCCCGGGCCTCCTCCCGGTGGGACGTGCCCGGAACACCTCACCCGGGAGGCGTCCAGGAGGCATCCTAACCAGATGCCCGAGCCACCTCATCTGGCTCCTCTCGACGCGGAGGAGCAGCGGCTCTACTCTGAGCCCCTCCCGGATGACCGAGCTCCTCACCCTATCTCTAAGGGAGAGCCCAGACACCCTGTGGAGGAAACTCATTTCAGCCGCTTGTATTCGCGATCTCGTTCTTTCGGTCACTACCCACAACTCATGACCATAGGTGAGGATAGAACATAGATCGACCGTAAAAATCGAGCTTTGCCTTTAGGCTCAGCTCCCTCTTTACCACGACAGACCGATGCAGCGTCTGCATCACTGCCGACGCCGCACCAATCCGCCTGTCGATCTCCCGCTCCATCCTTCCCTCACTCGTGAACAAGACCCCGAGGTATTTAAACTCCTCCACTTGGGGCAGGATCTCCTCCCCGACCCGGAGAGTGCACTCCACCTTTTTCCGGCTGAGAACCATGGTCTCGGATTTGGAGGTGCTGATTCTCATCCCAGCCGCTTCACACTCGGCTGCGAACCGCTCCAGCAAGAGCTGGAGGTCACGGCCCGATGAAGCCAACAGGACCACATCATCTGCAAAGAGCAGTGACCCAATCCTCAGGCCACCGAACCGGACCCCCTCAACGCCCCAGCTGCGCCTAGATATTCTGTCCATAAAGGTTATGAACAGAACCGGTGACAAAGGGCAGCCCTGGCGGAGTCCAACCCTCACCGGGAACAAGTCCGACTTACTGCCAGCCATGCGGACCAAGCTCTGGCACCGGTCGTACAGGGACCGAATGGCCCGTATCAAGGGGTCCGGTACCCCATACTCCCGGAGCACCCCCACAAGACTCCCGAGGGACACGGTCGAAAGCCTTCTCCAAGTCCACAAAACATGTGTAGACTGGTTGGGCAAACTCCCATGCACCCTCCAGGACCCCGCGGAGGGTGTAGAGCTGGTCCACAGTTCCGCGACCAGGACGAAAACCACATTGCTCCTCCTGAATCCGAGGTTCAACCATCCGACGGACCCTCCTCTCCAGAACCCCTGAATAGACCTTACCAGGAGGCTGAGGAGTGTGATCCCCCTGTAGTTGGAACACACCCTCCGGTCCCCTTTCTTGAAGAGGGGACCACCACCCCGGTCTGCCAGTCCAGAGGCACTGCCCCCGATGTCCACGCGATGCTGCAGAGTCGTGTCAACCAAGACAGCCCCACAACATCCAGAGCCTTGAGGGACTCCGGGCGGATCTCATCCACCCCGAGGCCCTGCCACCACGGAGCTTTTTAACCACCGTGGCGACCTCAGCCCCAGAGATAGGAGAGCCCACCCCGAGTCCCCAGACCCTGCTTCCTCGCTGGAAGGCGTGTCGGTGGGATTGAGGAGGTCTTCGAAGTATTCCCTCCACCGACCCACAACGTCCCGAGTCGAGGTCAGCAGCGCCCCATCCCCACTGTACACAGTGTTGACAGTGCACTGCTTCCCCCTCCTGAGACGCCGGATGGTGGTCCAGAACCTCCTCGAAGCCGTTCGGAAGTCGTTCTCCATGGCCTCACCGAGCTCCTCCCATGCCCGAGTTTTTGCCTCAGCGACCACCGACGCCGCGCTCCGCTTTGCCCGCCGATACCTATCAGCTGCCTCCGGAGTCCCACAGGCCAAAAAGGTCCGATAGGACTCCTTCTTCAGCTTGACGGCATCCCTCACCGCAGGTGTCCACCAGCGGGTTCGGGGATTACCGCCGCAACAGGCACCGACGACCTTGCGGCCACAGCTCCGGTCAGCCGCCTCGACAATGGAGGCACGGAACATGGCCCACTCAGACTCAATGTCCCCCGCCTCCCCCGGGACATGGTTGAAGCTCTCCCGGAGGTGGGAGTTAAAGCTCCTTCTGACAGGAGACTCTGCCAGACGTTCCCAGCAGACCCTCACAATACGTTTGGGCCTGCCAGGCCTGACCGGCATCCTCCCCCACCATCGGAGCCAACTCACCACCAGGTGGTGATCAGTTGACAGCTCCGCCCCTCTCTTCACCCGAGTGTCCAAGACATGCGGCCGCAAGTCCGATGACACGACCACAAAGTCGATCATTGAACTGCGGCCCAGGGTGTCCTGGTGCCAGGTGCATATATGGACACGCTTGTGCTTGAACATGGTGTTCGTTATGGACAATCTGTGACAAGCACAGAAGTCCAACAACAAAGCACCATTCTGGTTCAGATCGGGGGGGCCGTTCCTCCCAATCACGCCCCTCCAGGTCTCACTATCGTTGCCCACGTGAGCATTGAAGTCTCCCAGCAAAACGAGGGAGTCCCCGGAAGGAGTGTTCTCAAACACCCTCTCCAAGGACTCCAAAAAGGGTGGGTATTCTGAGCTGCTGTTTGGAGCATAAGCACAAACAACAGTCAGGACCCGTCCCCCCACCCGAAGGCGGAGGGAGGCTACCCTCTCGTCTACCGGGGTGAACCCCAACGTACAGGCACCGAGCCGGGGAGCAATAAGTATTCCCACCCCTGCTCGGCGCCTCCCACCAGGGGCAACTCCAGAGTGGAAGAGAGTCCAACCCCTCTCAAGGAGACTGGTTCCGGAGCCCATGCCGTGCGTCGAGGCGAGGCCGACTATATCTAGCCGGAACCTCTCGACCTCCCGCACCAGCTCAGGCTCCTTCCCCGCCAGAGAGGTGACATTCCACGTCCCTAGAGCTAGCTTCTGCAGCCGAGGATCGGACCGCCAAGGCCCCTGCCTTCGGCCGCCGCCCATCTCACACTGCACCCAACCCCCTTGGCCCCTCCCATGGGTGGTGAGCCCATGGGAAGGGGGTCCTACGTTGCCTCTTCGGGCTGTGCCCGGCCGAGCCCCATAGGTGTAGGCTCGGCCACCAGGCGCTCGCCCTCGAGCCCTACCCCCGGGCCTGGCTCCAGGGGGGCCCAGTGACCAGCGTCCGGGCGAGGGAAACGTATTTCCAATTTTGTTTGTCATCATGGGGGTCTTGTGAGCCACGCTTTGTCTGGTCCCTCACCCAGGACCTGTTTGCCTTGGGTGACCCTACCAGGGGCATGAAGCCCCCGACAACTTAGCTCCTGGGATCATTGGGACACGCAAACCCCTCCACCACGATAAGGTGGCGGCTCAAGGAGGAGTAAATTTCCCCATGGGACAATAAAGTACATATCTATCTATCTATCTATCTATCTATATATATAGTATATATATATATATATATATAAAAACAAAGACATGAGATTGAAATGATAAAAAATGAAAGTTTATATTTACTGACAAAATGTTAGATTTTATGTCCAACATAAACCTACCACAGGTGTTCCCCCATAAGGAAGAAAAAAATATCAGGCTTACTTTGTAATACTTAGTTACGGGTATGTCGGGGAGGTGCATTTTGGTCATCCAGCGCAGGCAGACAGAATGTGGCCCAACCTTACCTAAATGGTCATGGACAGGTATGGGGCCATCATTGACAGGTTTATTGCTCTGTGAATCAAACCAGTGCACGTATGTAGTTTTGACAGCCAGTGCAGTCCAGATTAGATCAGCACACCAAATTTACAAGCCTATGTCACACAGCACAAGTTTGTGTTTCTGCTTATCAGCTAAGAATTTAAGCCCACCAGGCGGGGGTCAACATGGTATGATTGGCCTTGTCACATGGTAGCAATATTCTTTGCCTGAGAATATTATGTCTCTATATATCACCTCAACCAACATCTCTGTATAAACCAAGCTGTCTGCCCCAGGCCCTATTTACATTTGATATCACCAAGATTCTCAACATGAGAGGAACATATCAATGGTGACCCTGAAAAGATATCTTTTGGTAGTAAGTGACCCTAAACAAAAATATAAAAGGTCTAAACCTGGCTTAAATTAAAGGCTAAGGAGGGAGGGAGCAACCCCCCCCCCCCTTCCAAACACTTAGGGTTAGGGTCTGACCTGTTTATGGCTTGAGTTCAGGGTTTTCACGTTTTGGCAGTTTGAGAGGATTCTAGTCTTCAAGGGTAATTACATACATTCCTGCTTTCTTGGGAGATCTGGGGCCTCATTTATAAAACATGTTTACGCACAGATTTGATCTTAGAACGTGCGTACGTTCAAATCCACGTCAGGTTTCAACTTGGTGTACGCACGTTTCCTTGTGGCAATGTTGGAGTACTGCAGGTATTCGCGGTCTCGTCTCTTCTCTGTCCTGACCCCTCGCTGGTGGAACTACCTTCCGCAATCGGTCAGGACGGCGGAATCACTTGCGATTTCCGCAAGAGACTCAAACCCTACCTTTTCAGACTCCACTACCACTGAATTCTGTACATCTAGCCAATTGTCATCACCACTGCCTACTTGCTCAACACTATATACCCCTGCTTACTCCATAATTTTTTTTAAATAATAACCTTTTCCTTCCCAGTGTTACAGGTATGGTACACAGCTGCCTGCAATGATGTCTATCGCTGTATTACTGCAGTGATCTCTTGCACGTACTATGATTGTTCCTACCATGTATTAATGTACTGTACATATTGTAAGTCGCTCTGGATAAGAGCGTCTGCTAAATGCTTAAAATGTAAATGTAATGTAAAATGTATTCGGAAATCTAAGAGCGCCAACATGTCGTCTGCTGCCTAATTGTTTCCTCATTATTATTATTATTATTATTATTATTATTATTATTAGTAGTAGTAGTAGTAGTAGTAGTAGTAGTAGTAGTATTACCAGATTGAACACATTGCTTAGGCTATACGTAATGGTTTGCACAATAAAGTTATTAATACATTTAAACAACATAAGCTAGGCTACTTGTGGAAAACAAAACAAAAACACACATTGGTTTTCCAAAACTACTCATATTAGCATAATTGACACATCCTTGAAGGACATTTATTTAATATACATATTATGGTTCCACACGTGTAAAACATTTCGGTCAATCTATAGGCTATATAATGTCCAATAATGCAGTGGTTTGCAAGAGGAAGAATGGCAGCATTGCCACTTCTCGAAGATATCGCCAACCGCGCAATAAGAAGGGAACAGGGACCTTTGCTGCCCACCCCCCTCGTTCACAGCCTGGGCTACAGACTGCTAGGCCACATACTTGGTTTTACTGGTGAAGCTACTGGAAAGGCTCCCAAACAGCATCCCTGCACGCATCTGCACCTCCGCCAACAGGACCTCGATTTCAGCCTCGCTAAAATTATTTTTCTTGCAGCTAGCCATTATCAAGTAGAGGATTTGTGTTTTGATTCAAGCTCCTGTATATGCTAATGATATTAATTAGGGGGCGTTTACAAGGCGGAGATCTAAAACCATTCAGCTACGCACAATTTCAAGATAATTCGTGATTTAGAGATTTCACATCTGGGGGAGTGGCGTACGCACGTTTTTTTGTGCGTACGTTCAGTTTCTCTGAATCACACTTCCGCACATTTCAGAAATGATCTTCGATCAAATGTAGGATGGTTTCTACGCAACTTTTTATAAATGAGGCCCCTGGTCCCAGCTCAGACCTCGGCTGCATGTGTTTTACATTTGGAGAGAGTCAAACTTGGTGTGGTATAATTTTCTTCCATTGCATCTCTTTTGTGATTGTTACATGTCAATTGTTTGTCTAGGATTTAGTATTTGTTAAGGTAGTTGAACCTATGTCTGTAGATTGGACGTTGAATATTTAGTCTTTGTCTAAGTGTTGTAATTGAATTGTGAGTTGAATTGTGATCGACCAGATTGCTCTGCCTACCAATGAATTTGGTGATTTAATTGATAATTGGTATCACGTGTAGTAATTATTGTATTAAATCAAATAAATATATTTTACATGTAGGATAAGTGAGGGGTTTTAATACGTAAATCAGTATTCAGAGTGCTGAACTTTAAACAAGGGCATTTGACTGTTAAGGCTACTGGATTCAGGTAATAGATATTTTTATTCAAACTTCACTGTTTTTTAAAAGGCAAAATATCCTTTTATTTTCTTATCAGCCCAAATAGCCTATGGGCCCTATTTTGGTGAATTAGGATGGTGTCGGTAACGCAGACGCAAAGCAAAGACGGTGGCGCTTTAGGGCGTGTCTAACGCAATTTCGGTAATTTCGTAATTTAGGATGATAGTGCACCTCCGGCGCAGTTGTAAAAGAGGTTGGATTAACAAAATACATGTGGGTGTGGTGGGGGTTTGGTTTCATAATGGCCAACCAGAACACATCACGCAAACGCCTTCATTGCGCACCACGAAATTGCCAAACTCGGCGGAGACAGGGAAATATTCCGTTTGCGACAGACGAAACTGGCAATTCGCCTGCGCTAGGGCATAACGCCGCTTAGCGCCGGCATGAAAATATGGCCCTATATATGCTTATAAAACATGAGGGGAAGATAAGTGGAAATAATGTACATAAACTCATAGCTTTCTTATTCCACTACTATCGTCCTGCGGAAATGTAATTTAGCTATGTTTCCAAAATGTACTGTAATTCTTAGAGCAAGTTAAAGCTATTTTCCATGGCTTTTCTCACAGTTAACTAACCTTTGCTTTTCTTTCCAGCTCAAACTATTGTGGCATCCCAAGGGGCAGGATGAGGAAATGTCAGCCTGCCTATTTAATTCTTGGGAGCCACTGGAGAGGAAAAAAACAACATTTCCCAGCAGCCCACAGTCCCGCACCTGAACAAAGTCAAGCAATTGGGACTACGGACAGCTGAAGGCCATTTAGAGGCCTATTTAAAAAACTGATTTGTGTTAGGAGTAGGTTGATGTAGTGGAGAGTGGTTTGGGAGATAGTTTTTTGGATTGTGTTTGGAATTGGATTGTTTTGAGGACTCTGCTTGTGTACCAACTTTTGGACTGGATTAAGGAACTGGATTGGACTTGGATTATGGGTAATGACGACGAGTAAGGATTGTGGAGTTCGTGTTTGAATTCCCCCGAAGACCCCACCTTTTTCTGTTTGTCAAGATTAAGTTAATAAAGTGTCATTTTGTTTGTAATACTTGCCTACGCCACACTATATACAGTCAGGTCCAGAATTATTGGCACCCTTGATTAAAATGAGCAAAAAAACTGTAGGAAACAAATAATACCATTACTGAGATATATTGTCTTTTTCCAATGTAAAAAATATTTGACTTTATTAATGATTCACCCCTGTTATTAGTACTTGCTGCAGCCTCACATTAGGGGGGATCTTGGACCATTCCATTCCTCCATGCAGAACCTTTCAAGATCCTTGATATCTTTAGATTTCAGCATATGGACTGCCCTCTTCAATTCAGACCACATGTTTTCGATAGGGTTTAAGTCAAGACTGAGATGGCCTTTGCAAAACACTGATTTTGTTTTCTCAGTATCATTTCTGTGTTGATCTTGAGGTATGTTTGGGGTCATTGTCTTGGTCCACCTCCAGTCAAGTCTCAGCTTCCTGCCAGAGGTAGCCTGGGGCGTAGCACACAATTCTGGGCCCTATACATATGCAGTCTTGTGGGCCCCCTTCCCCTCTTGATCCAAGACTCTCAGGCATCTTTAGAATTTTTAAAAATTGAATCAACAACTATACACATTAATCTGTAGTGGTTATTAGGGTAATCGCTAATGAACTGCTTATACCACATTTAACCCCCTGAGGTCGACGGGATCGTCGACGATGCCAGCAGCAATAAAAGTATATTACTATTTCTAACGTCGCGAGATTTTATCATACACACGCGGCAAAAACATTGACAGAAACCTTAGAATCGTGACTTTCAGATTTGAGCACTGGCAAATAATATGAGATTTTTTAAATTAGGTTAATTAGACCAAAAGTAAACCTTGCCTTTTACTCTCATTTTTACCCTTCTATTGACATGGTAACTAGGTGCTAGTCTCGGGGAGGTGTGTGGGGCCATGTGTGAAATCGCAGCGTAAACAATGTCCCGACATTATATCGCATCTTGTCTGTGTTTACGGTTGCGATCTGCCAGCAACAGACGGTGTATGCTGATATTTATTTTATTTACCATGTTTTCAAATACTAAATATATAAATTCTGCGTCTTGTGACGCTATACGGAAACAACCAGAATCATTGCGGACTGCTGCGAATAATTAACGGGAGGATATTTAACCAGCTGGCATTCTGTTTTGGCGCTTGGACATTATCTAGCTTAGCTTGATAATACCTATTGTGATTAATGTTTCTTGCCTCTCGAGAACTTGTTTGTTTGTATGCTTATTGTTGTTTAGATTCCCAGCGTTTAGTTTATTCCGAGATTTTGGATACGCTTTGTTTGTTCCTGATCGTTGGTTATTTTGTTTTGTTTTGTTTTGTTTATGTCTATGACAGATCTTTCAGGTGTGGATCATAAATATTCAGTAAATTAGCATATAGCCCTCCCACAGCCTGAAATAAATGTGACTAGTTCTGATAAAAACAGGTTTTTACCTATTTATATCTCATATGTGCTAAACTATTTTCACACCCTTACATAACCAAGACCTTGAGGAACAAACGCACATTGGCAAAACAATTCGTCACAATAGTTTAGTGTGTGCTTTCACAACTTTTGTGACGGCAGAAAAATGTTATACTCTTTATAACTTGTGTGTTTGTAGATCTATTTACAAGCTGCATATGATACTGACCAAACTATTTATGGCATATAAATGTAGCTGTGATTGTCCTTCAAATAAAAATATCAAACACTTTGGAGTAAGTGTGTGTTAAGTTGATGAAATTGAGATAAATATCAGACCACGCCAAAATCACAAACCTCCTCTAAGCTTAGCACGGACCTCAGGGGGTTAAACAAATAATACAAAAAAAAAAATCTGTGATATGTGCTTTTTTGAAATCTCACAATTCAGCCCTCCTTTCTCAAGAGAAAGATCACATCTTCTTCCTGCTCACTCTCTGCTACAAGGACAGGCCCCTCTACAAGCATGAAGCATACAGGATTGATATTAGCCTCTTAACCTGCTTATAATATACAATGAAACAGGCTACAGGCTAGATTCTGCTTAATTTACCAGCTAGCTAGCTAACTATCATAATGTAGCTAGCTACGTTAGCTTGTCTTGTTATAGAACTGGATCAAATGAGTCTTCAAAAACAAAGTTTCAATGCATTTCACCATCACCAGTAGTATGTTTGCCCGCATTTGCGATTGCTTTCAGCCATTAGCGAGAGTGAAACTGAAATGAGATTAATCGCGATTAAAAAAACCAAACGCGTTATCCATTTGAAATTAATCGCATGCATTAACGTGTTAACGTTGACAGCCCTAGTTCAATAGAAACAACGCACCAATATTAGCTTAAACCACTCTTAAACAGTGTTAGCAAGTTGCTTACCTTTCTTTTGAAAGCAGTTGTTTTCCCTCAGTTTGCCTTTTTTCTCTTTCTTTTCTTTTTTGATACCCCACCTTCACTTTCTTCTGGAAAGACATGATTGACTGAAACTTGCGGGCTCCACCATCAGCACCAGTCAGCGTGATTAGCCGTGTTTGGCGGCGAAATCTTAGTGTAGGTATGTTACAAAATTTTGAGATATTATAAATCTAGTGAAACTTATACAACCAGATAGAAAAGACCTTTGATACCTTATTCACTCTCATATCTTAAGTTTTAAGGAAGTTATGGTAATTTTTACACTCAGAAATTTCTTAACTTTTAACTTAAAAATAAAGATAATTGTATAACATTTTCAGTAATTACAGATATGATATATCTTACCGTAATTTCCGGACTATAAGCCGCTACTTTTTTCACACGCTTTGAACCCTGCGGCTTAAACAATGATGCGGCTAATTTATGGATTTTTACGGGCTAACGAGCTCATGCCGCCAATACATTTAGCCTCGTCACATCAGACCAATGAAATTACCGAACAGGTCACAGTGGACCAATGAAACTGTTCGAATTAAATCAAACGCACTCACACTAAATTCTTCAGATCAGTCATTTTGCGCTTCATGCACATACCCTCATCATGGAAAACACACGAAGAAATGCATATGATGCAGCTTTCAAGTTAAAGACGATCGACCTGGCTGTCAAAGAAGGAAATAGAGCTGCTGCACGTAAGCTTGGCATCAAGCATCAAGCATCAAACTGGCCGCATGCGAAGAGCAACTTTTGCTCAAGTCTGCCAGTGGATCCTGACAGCGTGGAACAGTGTCAAAAAATCCACTATCACCAATGGGTTTCGAAAGGCTGGACTGCTGCGTGATGAAGAGGACAGCACAAGCTCAAGTGCGAATTTGTCTCGAGACGAAAGTGACAGTGAGAGTGACAATGAAAGAGAGACTGAGAAAGTGTGTGACGAAGTAATTCTGAGGCTGTTCAATTCCGACACTGAAGAAGACGACTTTAGTGGTTTTAGTGCGCAGGAGGAAGATGAAGATAGCGATCAATGACTTTTCTGGTAGGCTACTGTGTTTTTTTTTTAACCAGCCGTGTTACAGGCACTGTTCGGAAAAAAGCATTCATTTAATTAAAAGTTAAAAACATTTTCTGTGTAAATATCCCATGTTACAACGCGGACATCTGCGGCTTATAGACAAGTGCGGCCTATATATGTACAAAATCTTTTTTCTTTTTAAATTTAGTGGGTGCGGCTTATATTCAGGTGCGTTCAATAGTCCGAAAATTACGGTAATTTGAATGATCTGAAATTGCATTACATAATCAATGAATCACATAATTACATGTTGCGCACACGCCGCGACACGGCAAAAACCACGGCAGGCAGTGAGCATTTGGGCAAAGATATCTCACATTCCGGGTCAAAAATATCGCATTTCACATTTCAGACAGATTTCAATGAAATTTCACCAGAAACAAGATAAAATGTTATATTAACATCCTGGATACCTTTTATTTAGTCCTGAACTTGCGATATATCATTTTGAAAGCACTAAACACGAGTCTGACTCTGAAGCGTAGCGTATGACCAAACCGAGCAATGTTTAATCAAATTTCGGAAACAAGATGGAGGATCGAGTTTTCAATTACGTTATATCGCAGACATATGGTGAAAAAAATCCCGACAGCCCTTGAAAAGCCTGCATTTTTGGGGTATGGCCATAGTCTCTCGTAATCGCTCGCACAGGGACACAGGCACATCTAGACCGCATACCTACCACAATTGTAACATACCTACTTAGTGCAGGGGGGCGGACTAAACCATTTGCGCTTTTGAGAGGGGAGAGGGGAGGGGGCCCAGAGAGCCTCCAATATTTTTATGGATACAAAGTTCAGTCTCTCAATCTATTTATTCAGCCAATATAATTTAGTAATGACACTAATTACTTAGAAATGTAAAATTGCAGACAAATGTTTTTTTTCTTCATTCCAGGCTTTTCAAGGGCCCTCCCCCACTTAGGGCCCTAGGTAGTCAGTTCCCCTTTCCCCCCGCTACGACGCCCCTGGAGGTAGCCAGATTTTTTTTTTAAATGTCCTGGTACTTGGTAGAATTAATTATGCCATTGATCTTAACCCCTGAGGTCGGCTGGAAGAGCCCTGCACCACTGGGAAAAACATTGCAAAAGAATCAGCCCAAATCAAAGAAAAATTAGATCATCCACCAAATTTGACATTAGTTATGAGCTGCTTTTCCTTGTATGCATCGCTATTTTTACTTTTTACTCAGGGTCATGAAGAAAAATAATGGGCAGGCCTAGTTGCCTATAATTATGGCTAGCATGGCTAGAAGACAAGGGGCAACAGTCTATTTTTGTGCAAATACTCGTGAAAATATAGCCTATGAATATCGCGTGTTGTGACGCCAAACATTCCGCGTGTTGCAACGCAAAGAGCCAAAATGAATATTCAGACCCCTCCCAGCCTGAAATAAATGTGACTGGGGTTTTTAATTGCCAGTTTTGTCTGTCACTATAGTTTAGTGTGTGCTTTCAATCTTTTGTGACAGAATATTTTCCGCCTCTGCCGATGTTTGGCAATTATCAAACACTTTGGAGTAAGTGTGTGTTAAATTGATGAAATTGAGATAAATATCAGACCAATGTAGGCTAAGGGTTGGGCAACACAATCAGGGGGCAGGCCTGTGACAATGAAAACAGTTGGCGCTATGCAAGTTTGTCTGTCGCAAACAGTGTCAAATAATGAGTTTGAAAACAGTTGGCGCTAATTTGGTTAAATTAGACCACCTCTTAACGCAAACGCTGGCGCTCTGTGCAATTTGGTGACTTTATTGATGCACACACATGGACATAGGGTTATCTGAAATCACATGAGAATGTTTTGTGAATATTGTGAATTTCCCCCCACATTGAGGCAAATCGTCCAATCCATGGGTAACTTGCAAGCTGTAATCAACTAAGCTAAAAACCATTGAACCACAGCTTGTGGTTATTCAATGCACGGACATGAAAGAATGAAGCCAGCAGGCCATCCATCACTAGGTCTTCTGTTCGACAGGCCTGGGGGCGACCTTCAGCCAGCAGACCTGCACATGGAGCGCAGTCGTGTTGTTTTATTTATATAACTTGTTCAAATGAATTATTATTATTATTTATGTCTGCAAATGGGGGCGTAGCAGGTAGGCTTAAGGAATAATTCCTGATTAATGTTTCATTTTATTTTTGAGAAAAACAATAGATTGTAACAAATAAAAATTGATTAAATCAATTAAAACATTTCCCCATCGCCTTTGTTTCAATATCACGAGTATACTTTAAATGGTACACATCTTTTCATGCAATGCATTACCTGGTAAGCCAACCTCTAGCCCTCCGAAACCCTATACGCTCTCCGTGGGGAGTGTAGAGGTGGCTATCTCCTCCGCTGGTGTGAGTGACAACCCTTTGGCAAGAGGCAAGTTTTCTCTTGCCTGTTCACTTCACATCATTGAACCACTTCCTACATTGGACCGCGGTTCTCAGAGGACCACCAGAGGATGAGGCAGTGATTATGGCTGCCACTTCCTCCCAAGCTGCCTTCACATCATTAGCCCTTGGGGGCTTCTTTGGTGTTAGGAAATTGCCAATTTGCTATAGCGTTGGCGCACTGGTATTTAAAGAGATAGAAAATAGGTGTTCTGATTGGCCATTATGAAACCAAACCCCCACCACACCCACGTGTATTTTTTAAAAGTTAATCCAACCTCTTTTACAACTGCGCCGGAGGTGCGCTATCGTCCTAAGTCACAAAATTACCGAAATTGCGTTAGACACGCCCTAAAGCGCCACTGTCCTCACTTTGCGTCGGAGTTACCGACACCGTTCTGATTCACCAAATTAGGGCCCAAGACCTCATTGTAGTGGAAAGAGGGGTGGTTATGATTGGCAGGAGCTTAACCCTCTGAGGTCCGTGCTAAGCTTTTAGATGGTTTTTGATTTTGGCATGGTCTGATATTTATCTCAATTTCATCAATTTAACACACACTTACTCCAAAGTGTTTGATATTTTTATTTGAAGGACAATCACAGCTACATTTGTATGCCATCAATAGTTTGGTCAGTATCATATGCAGCTTGTAAATAGATCTACAAACACACAAGTTAAAAATAGTAAATTTTTCTGCTGTCACAAAAGTTGTGAAAGCACACACTAAACTATAGTGACGAATTGTTTTGCCAATGTGCGTTTGTTCATCAAGGTCTTGGTTATGTAAGGGTGTGAAAACAGTTTAGCACATCTGAGATCTAAATAGCTAAAAACCTGTTTTTATCAGAACTGGTCACATTTATTTCAGGCTGTGGGAGGGCTAAATGCTAAATACCTGAATATTCATTATTCATTGTCCACACCTCTAAGATTTGTCAGATGGGCCATCTCTTTCCCTCATTGTGTGCCTATTGCAATTTGTTACGTTGCAACACGCGGAATATGTTTGGCGTCACAAGACGCGGAATTCATATATTTTCACGAGTATTTGAAAACAAGCGAAATAAATAACATTTTAGGCTGTTTGAAAAGTATTCTTCCATAGATCTTGTGTGCATATTGCAATTTGTTACGTTGCAACACGCGGAATATGTTTGGCGTCACAAGACGCGAATTCATATATTTTCACGAGTATTTGAAAACAAGCAAAATAAATAACATTTTAGGCTGTTTGAAAAGTATTCTTCCATAGATCTTGTGTGCATATTGCAATTTGTTACGTTGCAACACGCGGAATATGTTTGGCGTCACAAGACGCGGAATTCATATATTTTCACGAGTATTTGGAAAACAAGCGAAATAAATAACATTTTAGGCTGTTTGAAAAGTATTCTTCCATAGATCTTGTGTGCATATTGCAATTTGTTACGTTGCAACACGCGGCATATGTAGTCACAAGACGCAGAATTCATATATTGAATATACGAGTATTTGATAACATGGCAAATCAAATATAGTTACTTACTCTTGGTCAGTTATTGTCTTCGTCGCTTTCCATCGATGCTCTCAAACACTGCAGCGCAGACAATCTTTCCATCTTGAATAAAATTGTATGTCTGTATAAAATCTTGCTTCAAATTGTCACAGTTTGTGTTGTTTACGCCGGCGTTTTTTCACATGGCCCCACGCCCCTCCCCACACACCTCTCCGAAATTAGCACCTAGTTACCATGTCAATAGAAGGGGGACGTTACTACCAGGTAAAAAAGAGAGTAAAAGGCAAGGTTTACTTTTGGTCTAATTAACCTAATTTAAAAAATCCCATTTGATTTGCCAGTGCTCAAATCGGAAAGTCGCGATTCTAAGGTTTCTGTCAATGTTTTTGTCGCGTGTGTATGATAAAATATCGCGAAGTTAGAAATAGTAATATACTTTTATTGCTGCTTGGATCGTCGGCGATCCAGTCGACCTCAGAGGGTTAAATGATGAAGACAGCTCAACTTGCTGATGTTTTACGAGGAACAGTGTCTAAGGTGATGTCAGCATGGAACTCTGAGGGAAAGGCATCATCAAAAAAGGGCAACTGTGGCCGGACGTGTATAGTCCTGGATCCTGATGTCTGTGCATTAGTTCAAGCTATAAGGCTAAACAAGTGAGCAACTCTAAATCAGTTGACTGCAAATTTCAATCTAAGGTGTGAGCAGGCAGTTTCATCAAGAACGGTCTGTCAAGAACTCCAAAGAGCAGGATACCATAGTCGTATCATATTAGTGTTTCCACCTTTTTGGCCACTACCTGTATATTCCAAAACCCTACTGTACAGTATAAGAACATTTTCACTTGATCTAACCACAATTAGCTTTGCCCTCAACTTTAAAGAAGACCTGTTTCCATACTGGATAGACAGCAATTCATCTCCAGTAAAATCCTGATTGTGATAGACCTGTTGCATTCAGGTGCGGTCTTGGTAGCGTGCCACTGCCTTTGATAAACAGGGGGCAGGGCGAAGTCCTTTTCTATAATCAGTATTAATGATAAATTATTACTCATGTGACATAATTTATTAATTAATATTTTCCAAGGCACCACACTCACAATTCTCTAAACCAGGGATACTGAAATTGGCCCACAAATCCAAATTCAGTCCTGGTTTCCCTTTCCCTCAGGTAGTTAATTGAACAATTAGTGCAAATGATTGGCCAGAGTGTCTTCACACCTGACTCCCTGGTAAAGGAGGGTGGAAAAACAGCAGTGCTCAGCAGTGCTTGATTTGGGTTAAAATAAATGCAGGGACTTTTTCAGGTCTGCTGCTGTGGCGGGCGATTGACAGGGACGGTCTGACAGGACTCCATTGCTTGTGATAACGCTCTCGTTCTCCGGACAGTTTGCGTCTGAGCTAGCCAGTGGTGGATTATCCTGATCATTTCTTTTTATTTTGCCTGACACATTATTTAGCCATGCTAACATTTTAGATTAGGCTATTATCAATATAACACATTTGATGTCAACTATTTTGAACGTCCCGCTATATCCTTAGCCACAATGCGCTGCTAGTACTAGCCTACGTGTGATACGTTAGCTGGCCTACGTCACATGTGAGTTGTAATTTGGGAATTGTAGTCCACTGCGGACCTCGCGGACATACATTTTGCAGCGCATTTTTATGGAAATATGATTATTGGGTGTTGAATAATGTTTTACGACCTGGATCTTATTTCATATTATATTTATCATTGGAAACTGGATATTTCACCTCTCAAAAGTCACAGAAAAATTGGAAACTGACTTAATTTAAGTGAGCACCCTTTATCATGAATAAGTAACGGGACGAAGGCATTGAAAATTACGAAGTGGCGGGACTGTGTCCCGGTGAGCTCCAGCCCAATTCAAGCACTGATGCTCAGCATACAAGGACCGTGATTTGAGCAAGCCTGCTCTGAACCATGTAAAAGGGGTAAGAAAAAGACAAAAAAGTAGCAGGGAAAACACCTTTATTCCTTCATTTTCAGAGAAATGAGAACAAATATGGAGGAATGCCCTTGATTATGAACATAATTGCTTCATCTGTAGTTATCTGTAGAATACTGATCAAATAGTAGATAAATACATCTTTCCTAAGATTTATTTAGGTTTTAATGATTTCACTTCATAATACCACAACAACATGATAATCAGCATAATCTCATATAATAATGTTTGATTATCACACACTATAATTATTATTATTATTATTAGTAGTAGTAATAGTAGTAAAGTAATAAATAACAATAGTAAATAACAATACTAATTATTAAATGACATTAAATGATATTGTACATTTAAATTTTAAAATAATAAGTGACATTTCAGTGTTGTATAAGGAATATGGATACAAATATGTGAATAAAAATACAGCATTTTGTTTTTAGTTTAGTGTCCGATCTTTGGGCTCTACAGTTCGACTTCACTTTTCTTTTTTTTTCTTGTGGGAGGAATATCTTGCATCAATATTCCATTCTGCTCAGAGTAGCAAACACCACAGAAGCACAGAGTGGTGGTAAATTCCATGCAAAGTACACATTTACATTAGTGTCAATTAACTTTTGTTTTGCTCAATTTGGAGTTCCTTAGCAATCTATTATACATTTCCTGAAATACCCCACAGAAGAAAGCCCAAAATATTTGTTTAAATACCAGTTACATGTTGATGAATGGTTTCATTTGTTTCATCGGTAAGCAAGAGACTTTGAAGTACTTTACAATCACAGCAGAGTCTGCAGTACAATGATCATCAACCACAGGAAGAAGGGGAGAGATGCACTGGCTGGTGTAGGGTGCGTACTGCCACTACTCATTCCATTGCCTAAAGACAGATTGAACAGAAATATTATTTAAATCAAAATTATATATAATCTTACATTTACATTACATTTTAGGCATTTAGGCACTGTTGTCCAGAGTGACTTACAAAGTTTGCATTTCTGACATACAATCAATTTACACAGCTGGATATTTACTGAAGCAATTCAGGTGAAGTACCTTGGATCAAGGGTACCACAGCAGTGGCCCACCTGGGAATCAAACCTGAAACCTCATACTATACATGAGAACAGAAGTCTGCTCTTTTTGACTGAAAGACACTGATGAGCTTTCATTGAAGATACTTCTTACCTGATGTAGAGGGGTTCGTTGGTATAGTCACTGCTATTGTTACGTCCATCACTGTGGCGTTGCTTGTGCTACTGAGCCCTGCCGTTGTCACAGGGCGAGGGTCTGCTGTTCCTCCAGTGAGACCCACATCCAATTTGTTGAGCTCGGACTGAGGCTGTGCAGAGATCCATTCCTGTATGACTGTATCGTTCTCAAAGATCTTTAGATCAGCTAAACTGCGGCCCAGAAGTCCTCTCACCTCATTTACTGTGAGATTCTACAAAATGGAGAGAAAATGATTAAGGGGATTTAATGATTGAATGATCAAGAGCCACATTTAGTCATATTTTCTTCTCCCAAGGACATAACTAAATGTTTAATTAGTACATGTTCAGTACATTAGATGTTGACAATGATAATGCTTGTTTTTAGTTAAATAGCTGAAAAAGCCTTGATTGTATTAACAAATGCAATTGTTTTAATACATGTTAAATTTGTCCCAAAGTACTAATGTAAGAAAATAAGTTTTAAGTTTTATAAATGTCAGTTCAGGATAAACAATCTTAACCTAATCCAAACAGTCATGCTGTACTGTTCATTTGATGAGATGCAAAATCAAAAGGCAATTAAAATTGTATTAAGGACTGAAGTACATAGCTCTTGAGGTAGCACAGACTGAAATTATTTCCACACTAACCAAAATAACCTCCTGGTCAAGACTCTTGAAAGTTGATATATCCATGCTGAGGTTCTGGGCAGACATTGTCCTTATGTCATCTATGGGGGCACCGCCTAAATGAACAAATGCAAGTAAAACAAGGGAAAAGACTGTTGGCTAATATTTTTATATAAAATATAGATAGATACATATCAACATTCTGTGCCCCTATTTCCAAATTGATTAATGTAACATTTAAAATGTACTGTTTTCCTCATACCAAACATATCAAAAAACAATGAAGGTCATGTGTATAATAACTTGTGGAATGTGGAAGTTTCCGTGTGAAACAATCAAAACAGACAATGGAAAAACACCAGTGATACTTTAAGACACATGACGCACGGGAATTATCAGTAGTCTAACTTGATTTTCAGGTACCGCCCACGCAGGGCACAACATTCAGCAAAATGTGCAATCTCACTCAGATAGGGGCTGATGAGGTGGTAAAAGCTGCCAGTATCATTCCTTAGATCACTGAATGAAGTGTTGGCAAGCTTGTAGATCTCTTTCTTCTGCTCAAGGGAGCAGGATGAAATGTCCAAAGCACTGGCCCTTCTGTAGAGAAAGATGACCAGTTCATTCATTTGTGCTATAAGACAGATAACAATACCTGAGGCACTACATCTTGTATTAACCTTTTCGAGGGTAGGTTATAAAAATGAATGACGCACTTGGTGAGTGATTCTGTGTAGCATGCTATTAAAATAATTTTTGACAGTTGATACGATCTTCTGTTAGTTCTGTTAGCCAAGTCTGTTTTAGTCTCTAAGCACAAATTACTTCTATATATGTTTATCCATCAAAGAGATTAATTTACATAAATGACAAAAGTTGTTTAACTGCATTCATTTCCACAACTATGTGATTTATTGCTGATTTACATTGAACCAATCACTGAGGTTATAAGTCTTGAAAAGGCAGACTTCTAGAGTAATTCTGAGTCACTATCGGATGTGACTGTGATTAAAATCCTAAAATTAGATTTGAACATTTTATTCAATTTCATTTGAACAGAATGTTGAGTTGTTAAAATATTAATTCATGACCTATGTGTTCCTGGTATCGAGTGTTAGCTAGTTTATTACAACTAGCCAGACAGCATTATCATTCAGAATGTTCAGTTATGATATTCCAAACACACCCATGTGTCTGTACCCACTAAGAGTAAGAACAGAATGGAAAAACAAATGTGTCCATACATGCCAAAGGGTTCATTTGCACAATTCTCACCTCAGGCTGTCCGGGGCGATACTCTTCAGCACACTGGTGCTGAGCGAGCACAGGTTTGTCCCTCCTATTGAATTCAATTCAGCAGTCCCCAGGCTGTTGCCCGCAGTGCTTAAGTATTTCATGATGATGGCCTTACTCTAAAAGCCAAATTGAAAGAATAAAGAGTCTGGTAAGTCTGAAGGGACCTCACAGAGTCAAAGAGTCCCATGTATACACATGACAGACTTTGGTACATCCTTATTTCAATATTTGTTACAGACTGCAAAGTGTCTTAAACTTCGGTAGTAAGCAAGATCACAATTAATGTTGGACAAAAAGATAAAAGAATGAGGCTGTTCACTTTAGAATTGCCAGCTACCTTATCTGGTTCCCACTGTCCATCATCTGAGTCCATCAAAGCAGCAAGAGTGTCGATCTTGGTGACATTCCACTTGTTAATGTCATCTATTGAGGCTACACGAGAAACTGACCCAAGCACTTGAACCTGCTCATCTGCAATGCCTGTGGGGTATGCCTGAGAAACAATAACAACACACTTTGAGCTCAGTGTACTGTATACAGTATGTGTTTCCATTTATGTGCAGATGCTTTAATACCAGCATTGTTATTGATCATTCTATTTAAAAAACTATGATTTAAGTGAGAGATAATGGTTGGCAAAAGCCGGAAAAGCTGGGAAGTTCATGTGAGCACCTCGACCATTATCTTAACCTATGCACCGACAATGCATCCAACACACAATGCTTTGATATCTGCTACAGTACTGTAACTATGTTGATTCATGTCTACTTCAAACAATGTCCTCGTCACTGCGCAGGCTGCTGCAGATTCAATCTTTCTCTTTGAATCAACAACCAAATCAATTATTTGGAGGAACACAGGACATTTTTACCAATAATGTGTTTTGTTACTTTGTAGTACTTACTGCTCTATGCAAGAAATTAAACGAGCTAATCACTGCCAAATTAGTCTACATAAACGGCATGCAAAATTCAGCTTTTTTGTCATTTCACTGGTCCGTTTAAAAGTCTGATGTGTTCAAATTTGGTGAGAAACTGTATAACATTGTAAAACAGATAGACATCTTACAAAAATGCTAACTATTTTGACTTTTTAATAAAACCCTAGCAACCAGGGCCTGTATTCACAAATAATTTTATCTTACCACTAGGAGTACTTCTAAATTGCACTAAACCCTTTTAGTTAGGAGTCCCACCTTAAAACCTATTCACAAAGCTGCAAAGACAATCTCATACTAAGGAATTCCTAGAATTTTCCAGCTAAGAGTGAGGGCGGGGTTGCCGTTGTTGCTATGGATGACGTTGTTTCTCATGAACGAGCTTACTCAGAATGCCCACAGCGATTGGCTGATATAGGGGATGGGTATGGCACGCATATGAACCGCGGATTAATAGATAAATTGAACCATCATAGAGAAATACAGTTTTTCTGCCGCTTTTACGTTTTAAAGTAACAATTCCCTAAATCTCGATGCAGAGTTACAGTGAAGAGATAGACAACCATGTATGTTTTGGTTTGCTTTGTTTTTCATACTAAATGCCTTTCTGGGAGGCATGTTTTTAGAAACGCGACCGAATTAAATAGAATTTAAACATTAGCGATCTTTTAATTTTTTATTACATTAATTCAGGCATAAGACGACCCTAGTTAAATCGCCTAAGGCGTACTGAATCTAAAAATGTATTTTGTGAAATTTTCGAATAAAGATTTAGTGAAATAACTTACATTGAAAACTGAAATTATCATTCATTTAATTCCTTGAGAATAGTTCCTGGTAATTTTTGGTGGAAACGCGCCTTTGGCCCCCGTTATTATTTTTTTTGCTGATCCGAAAAATGATCCGATGCACCCCTATTATATTCTAATAAAGATTATAAAATGCAAATGTAGGCTACGTGTCACTGATTTAACATGAAACCAAGAATACTGACTAGTCAATTGGTTACATGTCTGCATCTCGTAAACAATCAGCGGGTATCTATATATAATATATATAATACGCTCGCGATTGAGGCGGTACCTTTTTATGAGCTCTGTATCATTCAATATCTCCAAAGTGTTTACGTGATTGCGAGGACGATTGCCGGCAGCAGCCATTTTCAGATCGCTGTCAGTAGGTCTTTAGCGACTTAGAAGTCCTCTTGACTGCTTCTAACTTCTCCTGGACTTAGGAGCTGTTTTTAGCTCTCAAACCCTTTGTGAAATACTCTTATCCCAAAAATGTAGGAGTCCTAAATTTATGAGTGACACGCCCATTATTTTTCGGAGTTGCTCCTAAATTGCGGAGTTACGACCAACTTTTACCCTTAAAATGCTTTGTGAATACGGGCCCAGATCTGCATGACATTTTTTGAATTATTTTGAATCCTGGCCCTTTGCTGTGATATTCATATTTTTAAAGTAAATGTTGTGCAACCATTATCTAAATAGTGCACAACCGTGCAGTGGTTATTAATGACATTGATTATAATAAACATTATAATAATGGCTATTTTAAGTGATTACAATATATAAAAAAACAATACATAATAATATTCACCTGATTTAATTTGGCCAAAATGGTTTTCTGAAAATTCTCATCGAAAACCTTTTCAGTGAGAGCTGCCAGATTATCCCTCACAATGTTGACATCCAGACAGAGGTCAAACTGGGATGCATCGTATCCAAAGGGGAATGATCCATCGGCTATTGTAGAATGGGTAATGTTGCCAATAGTGCACCCTTTAAGTGTGACAAAAATAAATGTAAATTTCTGACAGAATGATCTTGCTTATAAATGATTCAAAACATAATGATCTCTGGTGAAACAACAATCATTTTCAATAACTGGCAAATATATCACAACTCATTACATATATAGATATATTGTACCTGCTGCACGTTTAAATCTTTGAGAATTACTATGTTTGAAAAGACTGCTCAGTTTTTTCCTTTTTGTCTTGTTTCTCCTCAGTTGTGGCATGAATTTTTTGAGGAATTTCCTTTTCACAAGCTGCCAACACATACAAAACACATGTTGAGTCATACAAAACTATGATGTCAACATGTCAAGATGTTGGTTTGTGCATGTTTTAAAAAAATCAATGTTAAACAAAAAAGTGACAATAGTTACTCTATCAAATCTGTCCCAGAATTGTTTTGTTAGGTACAGTGGAAGTATTCCAAGGTCTTCCAGGGTTTGTTGATTCCACGTGGAAACATTTCTGAGGTTATTGAAATGCAATAAAGAGTGATTTGATTAACATAACACAACAATGATTGACATTTAAAGTACCAAGATTATGAAGCACATTGGAAAATGTATTGTCAACATAAAATAACTTAATTTGAAAACAAGACAGGAATTCCTGCTTTAGCCAAAAGGCTGTGGCTATGAATACATTGTTTGTGGTGAATACAGTAATTTTATTTTATAAGATTAATTTCTTTCAGAATGAATAGTGAATGTTTACATACCCATACAGGGTGTTTCCAGTCAACAGAACTTTCTCTATGGATGTGACCTGTACTTCAGAAAGGTCATTGCAGTTCTTCAGTTTCTCCAGGATCAGAGGGTCAGAGGTCTCAATGTAGGACCCATCCAATGTGCAACACATGTTTCCCAGTATTTCCACGTTTGTTCGGTTGATGCTTGTTCCCGTTATACCCTTGAATAAATTGGGATATGTTTCATGGATGTCAATGACATGTCTGATTTTTTTTTTTTTGCTTAAGTTTTTATTTGCTTTACTGTTTTAAATGTTGTCTAATTTTGTCCATAATGAGTACCATTCATAATGGGGCCTTCACATTCACATTCAATGTCAGAAAATACGCACATACCATTATCTCTATTTGTGCATCCATTAAGCTCACATATGTGGCTTACTGTGGCTTACTGTGAAAAACGGACTATATTGTGATATGGAATAGGTCTGATGCAGGAAGGCTTGATTTGGTTTAATTTAATTGCATATGCCCTTAAAGTGACTAAGTGTGTTTCATTGAATCCCAGCCAAAGTTCCCCTTTTGTCATTCATCCACAGTGTACATTTGATATTAACTACATCATTCATGCGCATTTATGCTTACAATGATAATACTTACCAGACAATGCTTCGCATTATTCAGTAAACTAGCTTCTTTGTTCAATACTTTGGACAAGACTGTATAGTCTGCTGTTCCAGTTGCTTTAAAGTATGACCTGCATTGGACTTGTTCTACCTTCGTATAGCTGAAAAGCACAAATATAATAATAATGTGTCTGACACCCTAAATACTAACACTTTCAGTCACAGATGTATTGTGTTTTCATTTTAATGTTGAGAAAAGTGTTAATTGTGATTTCAATGAGAAAATGAAGCTCAGAGAAGGAAGGTCTGCAACTGGTTTTGTTTATTATCACAGCAAGATATCTTACTTACTTGTAGTACAGCAACATATCTGATGGGTAATCTGTAAACACCTGCGGCACTTCATTTTTGATGTAATGGTACATGCAGGTCAGCTGTGAACAATTGTATGTTAGCTTGCAATTTCATTTAAATATACTCATTTTAATTACAAATTGTATGTAGGGCGAATTTGATGTGTCCTTGTTTAACATCTTTAGGAAATGGTTAATTAATTACAATGATGGACCAGTGATGGACAGGTTCGTTCTGGCTCTCTTTTGGCTCTTCGTTCAGCAGTACTTCCGGTTACTCTAAATGAACTCAGCTATGAAAATAATGACTTGTGATTGGTTCTTATGCAAATCAAATCACTCAAATCACTTGTGACTTAGCAGTTTGCTGGCACTGATTAGACATGAAAAATAAAATGCATGTGTTTATTTCAGGAAGATATGGTTCACCAAAAGGAGCAATTCGTGTAAGATAGATCACCAAATGACAACAATTAGAGCAGCATTGCTTTAATGTAAACATAATGGCATTCCAAGTTTGATTTGAACGGTATACTCTGATAGCCACAGTTTATGCATGATTACATGCAAGCAGTAGTCAATCCTGTAATTAAGTAGTTGTTGCAGTTCAGTATTTGAGATGAACAATTGTCACAGCTATAGTCCATACTCATAAGGCTGGGACTGGTTAAGAGGTCAGAATTAAAAGTCTGATGGACAGTTTGTCCCAGCATTATTTGATTGTTTCATTTATTACATATTTTCCAATAGAGTTTTATTTCCCACTCACTTGACTTTCCTTCAGCACAACCTTCCTTCGATTTCTCCTTGGCCTGCAAGCTCTGATAAGGTTCTTGATTTTAAATTTTTTTACTTTTCGTACTCCATTACAGGTAAATCCTTGCAATACAGATGGTGTGAGTCTGCAACGACACAATGGATATTACATTTCTGATAACGTATACTGCGGAATATACAAGTAACTGCCAAAACTAAGGAAACACCAAAATGTGTGTCTTAATAAAGCCTTGGGCTACCACGAGCCGCCAGAACAGCTTCAGTGCGCCTTGGCATAGATTCTACAAGTGCCTGGAAGTCTATTGGAGGGATGCAACACCATTCTTCCATGAGAAATTCCATCATTCTGTGTCTTGTTGATGGTGGTGGCACTCTACAATCTCCCATAAGTGTATTGGGTTGAGATCTGGTGACTGAGATGGCCATGGCATATGGTTTACACTGTTTTCATGCTCATCAAACCATTCAGTGACCACTCGTGCCCTGTGGATGGGGGCATTGTCATCCTGGGTGAGACAGTGCCAATCAGAATAGAAATGCTTTACCATAGGATGAAGGTGATCGCTCAGAATGGTTTTGTATTTATTGGTGTTTACCTTGCCCTCTAAGGGGTTGAGTGGGCCTAAACCATGCCAGGAAAATTCACCCCACACCATAACAGTCGCCAGTATCCCTCATTTACTCAGGCGCTTCCTATATTTTGGCAATTGTGTCTATATGCATTTATTTAATTAATTAAACTGTATTATGTGAACTGAGTCATGGTAGCTAAATAATTAAAAATAATTTGAACTTACATTTCAGAATCATTAGTGCCAGTTGCGACTCTTTCATAGATCACAGCAGCCTACAAAAGAGATTTGGGTAAAAAGATATTATTTTTTTATCAAGGTAGACAGCAATTAATGCTCAAACAACATAGCAAGGAACTTACACCTTTTATTTCATAATGCTTGTGTATATTATAATTAGGGCCATGCAAAATTCCTCAGTTCTCTCATAATCTGCTGTTTCGTCTTACAACACCAAGAGGTTGATGGAGGACTTTCTGGAGCTACTTGTTAAACAAATAATCATATTATGATCTCAAGTAATCATTCAATTATCACAAATGAGATGCTTGTTGCAGTGCAGTAGGTGGAGCAATACACACCCACACATGAATATGCTGATTGATTTGTAAGTACTGCCTTCAAATGTAAAGGCAGTAATGACTGTTGACTTTTCTGTATGATATACCTTGCCCGTTAAAACAATTGAAAGCAAAATGAAAAGCCTTTTTTATTGCCTAAGAGCAAAATTAAATATGAAGTACAAAAGTCTTCTAAATATCTACATTTTTTCAAATTCAGCTAAGGCGGACACAATATTTTATGTTTTGATGTTGAATTTAATTATTATCAGATCATTTAATATTACTTCTGACACGGATTGTCGTAGAGGTGAAATATCTTTGTGTAAAATGTCAAATATTGCTTCGCCATCCATATCAGATTGGGAAGTAATTAGCTCGAACCCCGACTGCAGTGGACAATCTGCACTTCATGCAAGTGCCTTTACCATTGCTCTATTGTCCTATTGTCCTGTTTTTCATGTGGACCTGGTTCTTCCAAACCTTTACAGTAATACCTTAATTTCTGTCAGATCAGCTGTATTTGGTGAGATAGTTATCTCGTCCTATAAAAAGTTGGTGTAAAATCAGATATATTGAGCATGGTATGTCACAGCTGCATACCAAGTGCCCCATCACATTGGAAATGACTGATGTGGCAGTTTTATTGGTAGAAAACGATCTGTCTAGGTCAGGGGTGTCCAAACTTTTTCCACTGAGGGCCAAATACAGAAAAATATACGAAAGGCTGGGCCACTATTGGGTGCTACGCGAAAAAACCTGAGAGCAGTTCGTTTATTTCGCGGAGTTTTCAATGAATACGGGTGGCTCCACTAGTGGTGAAACTAAGAATTACAACTCAGTCAAGTGCAAGTTTCATGCGCGGGCCATATTCCTTATATTGGAATGCGGCCGCGGGCCAATTAAAAATGGACCGCGGGCCGCAGTTGGCCCGCGGGCCGTAGTTTGGACACCCCTGGTCTAGGTAGTTGTAGTAATTTTCTACTCAATGATTAACATTGTCCCATTAAGTTTGTCAATCTTTGGGAAATTGTCTGCCCATATATTACTCATGAGAGCTAAGATGTGGGCATTGAATGTTAAATCAGATTACACTGTCACAGACACCAGGAACTGTGAAATATGCTATGCAGAATATCATTGAATGTCTTTACCACGTAGCTTGCATTATCTGATACAAACACTGTAATTACTGAAATTATAGTGCCTTCAGTGACACCGTGAGGATAAGGACCAAACTGCAGTTTAATGGGAGAACAAATTCTCCTGATTTCATAGGCCCTAATTATAATTTAGTAATAGCAATTATTATTATTATTATTATATAATGCCACATTTAAACATACAATAATAAAAAATTCTGAATTGTAAATGTTTAAAGATTTTTGGCCCAAAAGCCCCTCCCTCCAGGGCAGGGCCTCAACCCCGCAACATTAAAAGACAGCTGCACAAACGAATCATGATGTTTACAGAATAACATCACCACATTTAATGTGTGTATACTGTATGCAGTGAAGAAAATGTGGAATGTTTCAGCATTAGCATCAAGGTGTCTGGTGAAAAAACTATGTTGGCATCAATGAATATTGCAAGCTAGCCACAACTTGGACTGCAACTCCAGCGTCGCTGATTTGGCTCATTAAGATTATTTGCACATGCAACATGGAGAGTACATGCATTGCTGTAGGGACAGACTTCTTAAAAATAGGGAGTTGGTTAACACAACTGTAACCAGTACCTGGTCATGGCTCCATGTTTTCTGAACTATATTCTGCAGCTCCACTGGTCCTTGAGAGAAAGTTAGCAAAACCCTTGGGATTTCGGTGGCCATTTCATGAGGCACATTTTGTAGCAGAATATTTGGGTCTTGGTCCATGGTGATAATCTTCAGAAAGAGCAAGAAATAAAAGTGGAATGGATCATAACTAAGCATTGACAAAGCCAATAAATAAAATAAATATTTCTTTCCAATACCAAATTTGCAATGTTTGACAAGTAAAGCAGTTTACCTGGCTAATAAAGGTGTGCCGTACAATTTTTGGGGCATTCATCATGTTTGTGATAAAAAGTGGATTTTGAGCAACAGCGATAAGTTCCGAAAGGGGAATACTTCTAAACTTTGCAGAGGGAACACCTCCAACTAGCGTTCCTAATGACAGCAGGGAGGAGGCGTCCTTGACCTGTGGATAAAAAATATATTCTTATTACAACACAATCACTCACATCAGATTAACCACTTCAGATTTAGTCACATGCACTGAATAGCATCTAAAGGTTTATAATAGAGGGCCATTAAAGGGAAATGGAACACCATACAGAATCTGTGTTTGGAAGCATGTTACCAGAAAGCCTCCAGCAGTGAGGGTCTGTATCAGTGCATTGGACTGTCCCTGTTGCCAGCCTGTTACGGTACTCAGTGTTTGAAGAGATGACACAAGTACAGACGGTGAAACTGCTATAATCTGTCCGGGTGTCAGTCCTGTACCCTGCTGTCCTAGGGATTTTATTGTCAACTCGTTGATGGTTTCAAAGTTTTCCCCTAAGGCTGCAGATACCTGAAAGAATTGTTATTGAAAGTCAACATAGCTGATTATCTTGAAAAAGGCATTCAAAGTGACACATATACACACATATATACATGACACATATAGTATATATATATATATATAAACACATTTTAATACATATTGAGTGTTTTGAGTCAGAAAGACACAAACTGGTTGCCATAAATACTTTTCATTTTGTAATTTTCAGAAAGACACTTTCAAATGCAAATCTCACCTCGGGATCGACGCTGCTGTTACAGAACTGGTTCAGTACCTCCAGAATATGAATGCTCTCTGTGTGGCTCAGTGAGATATATGCTGAACCTGGGACTTCACAAGTAAATTGGCCAGGAAGCCTGTAGAAAATAAATATAAACCTGGTGTGAAAATCACCCTTTACATAATTGAGTAATAACTAGAATTAATAATGTATGTACTATTTCTTAATAGTGATGTGATTCTTCAACCAATTAACTACTATGCAACAATACAACTTTGCAACCTCAATAGGTTTTGCTGATCTAGTAGAGAGCAGGTCAAGTAGAGAATTATATCTGAGACTAACCAACACAAGTCTTGGGAAAGGAACTTACAGAAGGGGACTGAAGCTGGGGTTCTGTTTGTATATTTGTGAAGTGTAAAAAGAAGTGACATTGTCAGGTATAGCTGGGTTGTTGAACAGCTGGATATTTTTAGGATCCTCCAGAAATATGTTAATCTGTTATACAAGGAACATACAGAAAATACATTTTTAATTCTCAATTATTTGAATATCCATAAAATATTAGACATTTTCAAATGAGGAAAATACCTACTAAACATAGTAAGATCAAGTACAGTCTAGTCATTTGTTCTAGTTATTACTTTCACTTAAAACGTGTCTTGCTGTTATTATATGAATTAAAGTTGACTACAGAAACACAGATGTCTGAATAACGTACTTGGTCAGTAGGGACAAAGGTGTTGAGGTCAGCCAAGGAGATGAAGGTGACAAACACGCCAATGTAATTGACAAACCAAGCAGTGGAATTCAGCTGAGGGTCTGAAGCTTTATAACACCTGGGCTTTGTGCCTTTAATGAAAGTGAGAAAGCATCTAGGTACACATGCATGCAATTGTTCAAATGTAACACACCAGAACATTTCTGGAGTATGGTCATAATCAGATGCTGAACATGTCCGTGACATATATGACAGGCTAATAGAGATATACCTCACGTGCACAAAAATGACAGAAAAAAGGCTCACCTGTGTTGAGATAGGGCTTGATGGTGTTGTACACATCACCCTGCCCAAAATCTGAGCTGCTATAATTGTAATTGTTTCCAAGAACTGAGACACTACAAAAACAACATAAATACAGATTATGACACAAAACGTGAGGCACAGGTGCATGCTTTGCCTGTTTATTTGTATTGCTCTGGATAATCAGTAGAAACACACTGGATGGGTAACTGTCCCAGATGGTTGCAGGTTGCACATGTACTCCCAACCTGTGCCTGGACTTGTTTAGCTTGTTAAAGACCTTGTTAAAGAATTCCACCTCAATAATCAAATCCCTTTGGAACAAAACACAAGATGTAATTGGTGAACTCTGGTGGATTAAACAAAAACAAAGGCACTGGACACTTACATTTTCCTGAAGGGTAGACATTTGGCATTCTGTGTGTCAGTGGAGCTGATGAGATCCTTGGTGAGGAATGTTAGGTAGAGCTTCAGCCTCCTCTCAAACCACAGATCAACCTCTGTCTCATTTTCACTGCTCAGCGCCAACGGCCAGACACAGGGTAAGATCAGTCTCCTCACATCATCAGGAATATCCTCCTGCTGAAAATACAAGCGAACAAGATTTTAAGTACATGTTGTGGCATCCCAAGGGGCTGCACTAGGAAATGGCTGCCTGGCCTACAACACATGGGCACCAGGAAACACTACATTTCCCAGCAGACCACAGAAACACCTGAGCCGATGAAAGTAACGGGACTAACGACCAGCTGAAGGCCATTTCAAAGGCCTATTTAAAGGGCTGGTTCCCACTACACTGTGAGAGGAGTAGGAACGTGTTTGGGAAGGAGTGCTGTGTGTTTGAAGAGAGAGAAACCTGTGGAAATCGTTTGATCAGCCAGGATTTGGAGAGCGTATTGGAGTGTGTTTGTGTGTGTGTGTTTTGGATTGTTTTGGACTTTGACTACGGACTGGATTACGGACTTGGACCTGGATTTTGGATTTGGAATGGACATTGACAACGAGATAAGGATTGCGGACTTTGTGTGTTTGTATTCCCCTGAAGACCCCACCCTTTGTTTTGTGTTTGTCAAGAGTAGTATAATAAATTATCATTTTTGTTTATAATACTGCCTCCTCCTTGTTCTTTAACTTGCCTACGCCCTCTGCAAGGTCCGTGTGTGTCGCCCAACCCCTGGGGACACCACAATGTACAGTAATACACTTATTGTAGACAAGCCTGTAAGATGTTATCACCAGTCTCATCGCCATCACCACTCAGAAGTTAGGTGTGTTCACCCAGAGTGAAACTAAGATTGTGCTTGCTGTTTGCTCCCTGTAGTCAATTAAAAAAAAAAAAGTATTCTTCATTGCTATTGACAGGCCTATGAGGTGATGTTAAAAGGGGATTTTGCGCCCAGGTGATAGTTTGCGGGTCCCTGATTTTATAATGATTTGGTGATTCAATTTAATGCCCAGAATCAAATACAAAATAAGCACTTACCGTTTCCAAGAAATCAGGAGTCTTGTTGTAGTTACTGAAGATTGTGCAGAGTTCTGCATTGTTGTCAATGACTTTTGGTTGACTGAGGAAGCTACTGAGCTCAGAAGGTAAGATCGAATTGATGAGCTACAACACAATACAAAAAAGCACACTGTCACAGACACCAGGATATGCAACCTGAGATACAAAAACAATTGAGATAGGGCTTAATGATGTCGTACACATCACCCTGCCCAAAGTCTGAGCTGTTATCATTGTAATTGTTTCCAAAACAGGGACACTACAAAAACAACATAAATACAGATAACAACACAAAACTTGAGGCACAGGTGCATTCTTTGCCTGTTTATTTCTATTGCTCTGGATAATCAGTAGGAACAAACTGGATGGGTAACTGTCTCAGATGGTTACTGGACTTGTTTAACTTGTTAAAGGCATGAGCCATGCAGGACACAAAACCTGCCATGCTGTGAAAGCAAATCCAATTTCAAAGGCTTGTCAGGCAAAATATTTTGTTTAATCACCTCAGATGTACGGCTGCTTGGCATGACAGAGAGAAAGGTGGTTAAGTTTGGATTTCCAAAGTGAAGGAATGCGCTTCTGAGGAACAAATAGAAACTGTTCTTTCCATAGCAATGAATTGGTGTTGGTTCTGTATGGAAACAAATGTATGTAAACATCGTATAAACATAATAAATTATTTCAAGATAAAAAGCAACCACATATATAATGTTGGCTTAAATATCTAGAATTATTATTATTATTAGTTGGAATTTTGACATTTTGATGGAAACCAAGGTATTAGGAAGTTTTAGGAACAATTTTGTGATGGCATTTCTCCATACATGACATCTTGAGAATTTGCTAATAAAATATTGAAGCCTATGTTGTCTTTGTGTTTCACATTATTTTTCCTGGACTTTTCTTATCACCCTTCTCTAAAATCTTTTACTCATTTGTCAAATCTGTATTTTAACAGGTACCTTTGAGTGATAACAGTATGTTGTTGTAGACTTCATTCTGTGTTTCTTCATTTAAGGTAGAACGGAGAGAGTCCAATAAATTCACACTGTGAAAAAAATGTAACATACTTAGAGAAAAATAATACAATAAACTATGAATACAACCAAATACAAACAGTCCCTTTGTTAATAAAATGTACTACAGTGCCTTACAGCAGTGGCTCTCAACCTTGGGCCTAGGGACCCCCTGTGTATGCTGGTTTTTGTTCCAACCATAATTGCAAGCTCTGAATTGTAACTAGCTGTTAATTGTTCTTAATTTGACATTTTAAATTTCATTCATAAAGCATGATTTACCCTGTTAATGGCACATTATGTCAAAAATAGCTATGCATGCCATGAAAAATAAATATCCCATATTCATATCCCAGTTAAATAAGTCAGGTAACTAATGCTTTGCAATGCGCTATATGACACATTAGAGAATTTTTAATTGAGTCAATCATACACTGGGAGGTGAAATCAGTGGGGGCCTAACTGTTGAAATTGTGGACTCCTGGCCCCTGAAAGTAAGCCATATATGCAAAATGAAGAATTAATTTGTTTTAACACACCTGCATTGTGTTAAGTTTACGGAAAAAAGTATGGTATGGTATGGTAGAACAAATGTTTTCAACAACATTAATTGATCATTTTCATATTTTATATAAAAAAAATTATAATACATATATCTAACACAATGCCGATCATTAGCGAGAGGATTTCAAAACAAATTGTAAAGAAAAATGGGCTCTGTTATTGGGGAGGGTGGATTTACAAGAGGTTTGTGTCCAGGAGTTATTACGTTTTCCCACAAGCATCTTTTCCCACATTCCCAGTATTTCCACGTTGTCCCAGGGGCTCTGCAACCATATACAGCACCAGCAGTATTTGCTTCTACACAGATCCTTAGAATTTGGTCCTGTAAGTGTTTGCTAACACATTTCTTACATACTCAATAATAATTTATCTCAAATTCAGTATAGAACAGATCTGTCCTTACGCTTCTTGGCTTGTGTTGCAACTCCTGCTCTGCACAATACTAAAGAAGGAGGCCACTTGACTTGCTGTCAGATTCTGTAGCAAGGGGCTCAGCCTAACTCTGAGCCACAGCAGAACTTCAGTGTCTGTGATGGATGGGGCAGACAGATCTCCTTTATCAAAAACCTCCTGGAGCATTGCAGACTTCACTTCATATGAGTAATTGGCTTCATTTTCCTGCAAGAAAAAATATTTTCAAGTGATTTGCTTGTACATGTAGAACTGATGGATGGACAAATTGATTAGCGATATCCAAGTTACAGAGGCTAATTGATTTTGAGAATTGTATTCAATTAAAATCAATGCAAATGTATATGAGAAAATACAGTACCAGTATGTATGAGTAGATAAAACTAAATTATACATTTCTTAAAATATAATAGGCAAATACATAATAATATATAATACATAATAAAATGTACAATTCCTTCTCTCACTCATTAAATTGTTTTTTTGTGAATTTACACAGTGGTATACCTGAATGGCTGGGGAGACAATGTCAAAGAAAGATCCAAAATCTGGAGTAGGGATCACTGCTATGATCTTCTTGACGTCCTCTGCCCTTTCCAAATGTCCAGGAGTGGCAGCCAATTGTGTCACCTGTGTCTGAGTCAGCAGATCAACAACATCCACCTAAAGATTGACAATAAAAAATGTATCAAATACCAAACCATTATTTACTCTTTTATGCCAGTGCAGACATAAATGAAATGTATTCAGAATAATTCCAAAACATTACTAACTCCATTGAAATCCTTCTTTAATTTTAAATAGTCAGCATATGACGCATAGGCTCTGAATTGTCCAAAATTCTTTCCAAGCCAGTCTCTGTCATTAGCCTCAACAAGGATGCAGGACGAGCCTGTAACAGGATGAGTAAACAAGGTGGGTTGAAAACACTTGCACATATACTGTACATATATAGAAATGGTATTGAAATGTAAGGCCTGTTTTAAAGAACTATTGATAGGAATTGCACATTTGCTTACCTTGTGTCGGTCTGCCCGACAAATAATTTAAGGCAAAGCTGTAAATATTTTGAGACTGTTCCGTTGATAAGGAGGCAACCACATTGTCACATCCTTTTATTCTGTAAAAAAATATAAAGAATACTTTCCATTTACAATCATGTTGAATACTAACTGTGACCACAGACATATATCTAAAACCATAGGCCATGCATCGTGAGAGATGGAACTTACATGGCATGATAAGAGTCACAGCTGATATTCTTTGGGATTACAGCCAAACTGCTGGGGTTAATGCTTGGCAGAAGGAGAACAAGATTAACCTGGAACCACACTGTGAAGTTGTTGGCTTCAAAGAGGTGGAACTTGGAAGTTAGTGCTATCAAAGTCAGGTTTAGCATAAGGTTTCTCACAGCTGTGTTGCTGATGACTGTCAGGTTTCTCTAAAAAATTGAATAGAACATGATTACATTAAAAAAATGCCAGCATGAAGACAATGGAGACAATAAAATTGAACAGTGTCATGAAAAAAATATATATATTAAACAAGATTTTCACCTGGTTGGTAGCATCAACAAATGTATCAAAGAAAGTGTCAAGTTGACTGTCATCAGGGGATTTCAGCAAGCTTGTAAACACTTCCTGAACAATGGTTTCATTCTCAAGAGCACCCGTGTTTGGGTCCAGAAGCAGTTCTACTTTCTGGTCTGGAGAGAGGGAGTCCAGAGCTCCCAGCTAAGAATAATAAGGATGCAATAATTATTGCATAGGACAATGGGTAGAAACATTTAAAAAAGCTTTTGAAACATTTTAATGTCCCAAATCCTGGTAAATTAAGATCAAATGTAATAGGCTATTTGCATAAAAGCTTATCGTAAAGTTTAGGAATATGGCAGGACAGGTGAGTCTTGGGTCATTCCCACTTGATTGACAATTGACTAAATTGTTCTAAATAGGCAATAAATGCCAACAGACAAGGCATAAATGTAGACAATCTGTTTGTAACAATTATAATTTATGTTGTATGCATTTAAATAAGCAATCTTGATAACTTCAATGCGGCTCACTTTAAGGGCCCTATTTTCGTGCTGGCGCTAAGCGGTGTTATGCCCTAGCCCAGGCGAATTGACAGTTTCGTCTGTCGCAAACTGAATATTTCCTGTCTCCGCCGAGTTTGGCA
This sequence comes from Aldrovandia affinis, assembly GCA_029706075.1. Lineage (NCBI taxonomy): Eukaryota > Metazoa > Chordata > Actinopteri > Notacanthiformes > Halosauridae > Aldrovandia > Aldrovandia affinis. The sequence continues at coordinate 797,325 of JAINUG010000152.1, read as the reverse complement.
ATTTCATGGTGCGCAATGAAGGCGTTTACGCGACTATGGGCTGGCAGCGCAATAGGGGGTGTGACTATGAAAACAGTCAGCGCTATGCAAGTTTGGTGTCAAATAATGCATTTGCGTTAACATCCAACTAGACCACCTCTTAGCGCAAATGCTGGCGCTCTGTGCAATTTGGTGACTTTATTGATGCGCACATATGAACATAAGGTTATCTGAAATCACATGGGAATCTTTTGTGAAGCGCTGCTGGCGCTGCTGGCGCAGCTGCGCAAAACTGTCATGTCAGGAAATTGCCAATTTGCTATAGCGTTAGCGCACTAGTATTTAAAGGGATAGAAAATAGGTGTTCTGATTGGCCATTATGAAACGAAACCCCCACCACACCCACATGTATTTTTAAGTTAAGTTAATCCAACCTCTTTTACAACTGTGCCGCTATCGCCCTAAATCACAAAATTACAGAAATTGCGTTAGACACGCCCTAAAGCGACACCGTCTTCGCTTTGCGTCTGCGTTACCGACACCGTCCTAATTCACCAAAATAGGGCCCTAAGTCTTTGAAAGTTAGACAGCCTGCTGAAGTTAAAATATACATATTCATTTAAATGTTTTTATGGTTCTTGTGAGACTGCCTGTCATAATTGTTTACATTCACACATTATAAAAGCCACATTATATTCCAAACAAAACACCGCCCCTGCCTTCAATTCATATTTTCCCTAGATTATTTTGCAGGTTTGCAATAACACTACTGTTTGATAATTAAACTAAAACTAAAACCATGTAGAGGATTAATAAATCCTCTAATCAAACATTACAAATAAGTAAGGCACACTTACATCATCATTTTCATCCCTGTGAGTAGGAGTAGAGAGAGTGAGAGTGGTAGAGGGAATGGGAGTGGTAAAGGGAGTGGGGTTTGTAGAGGGGGTGGGAGTAGTGGAGAGAGTGGGAGTGGTAGAGGGAGTGGTATCCTTGCAGCCTTTGAAAAGAAATACAAAAAGAGGTTACATGTTGCAAGAGACATGCAGCAATATATATATATATATATATAGTATATAGCAATAGATTGGAACCTGCAATCCGGGTGAATGCTTTTACCATTACACCACCCAAGGCCCCCGTATTCTGCATCTTTTAGGTTATTTTCTGACTCCTTTTGTACTTTTGTGTTCCCCAAACTCCAGGACACCACAGAGCATCAAGTCCCATTATGCACCACTCTCCTGAGTCAGTGAGGGATGAGAGCCACTAGGTGACACCAAACCCCATCTCTCTCCATCCAATCCATAAAAATCCATCCAAACCCATCAATTTAAAAAACAATCCAACGTCTCTGGGGGCGGAGCTCCATGTTGGGGCATCACATCAGCTAATGGTGCACGCATGATTGTAGCATAAACATTGTAGTACCAGCAACAACTGGCATGGGGCAGTGTGCTGCTTTGCAATGACACAGCGGCCACTTAGGAAAACCCCTTCCAGGTGTGTGGATGTGTGTCACATTTGCGGTGAAAATGACTCTTTGGTAAAAGACATAATCTTTTGCTAGGTAAAGATTTCTCTGTATGACTGGACTATACTATTACAATGGAGGAGCAAGTGATATTGTGAAATGGTGTACTGAAAGCAGTTTGTGGAACTAGTCAGTCACTTTTAAGACAATATGGGCTAAGCAAATCTGATGTTTAACAAATCAGTAGTTTTGTTCAAGGAAAGGCAAATACTTTTCCATTTTCAGTTTCAAAAAGATTGATGTAGTGATTCACTTTCAAACAGCAGTGTTAGACAAAATCACGGGAGCACAGTATTTCGCCTGGACTTGCAAGACAATCTGGATCCAGACCCGGACTATATTATTGATATTATTTTATTCTTATAATTTATATATTTATGTACATATTTATCTGTTAATGACCACATTTTTGAAATACAATCAATTTTTAGCAAGACTTTCTTCTCCAGTAGTTCAACCTGATGGCTGATGAAGTGACAATGGAATAATATTTTTTAACCAAATATACTTAATTATATTCAATTATAGTATATCCACTCAGAAACACCATATGATATTCCAAATATAAAAAGACCAATCATGGAACTCTCTGTATCAGCACGTCCCTGCTTGACTCAATGCCCTGCTTGAGTTCAGATGCAAGAGATGCCAAACTGTGATCGAGCCCCATCAATCTGAGGAAAAATAGGAAATACTGAATGATTGGACATTTCTGTGCTACTTGCATTTTAAATCAAGGTCTTAGATTTCAGGGTTTGATGACCTTTGAAAAAGAGTCATAAACCACTCACATGGCTCGATAGGAGTCACAGCTGATGTCCCTGGGGATGACAACCAAACTTTCAGGAGTAAAGCTGGCCAGCAGGACAACCAGGTTGACTTGGAACCAGAGAGCAAAGTCACTCGGTTCAAATACGGGGAATTGGGGAGCCAGCGCTGTCAAAGTCAGGTTTAGGATTGTGTCTCTCACAGCCGGGTTTGAGATGATGGTCACATTCTCCTAAACATGGAACGGTTCACAATTAAGCACATTACATGGTGAGGTATATGTGACAAAGGATATCTATAGATATATACTGCCATCTGAAAACCATCCATATGTAAACACAGGAGACAAACCAAAGCTTGAAGTGAGATTATTCACCTGCACAGTGGCCTGCACAAAAGCATCAAAGAATTGTTCAAGTTGCCCCTCTTCTGGTGATTCCAGCAGGCTGCTAAAAACAATCTTTACGGTGGTTTCGTTCTCCAGAGCATCAGTCCTGGGGTCCAGAATCAGATCTGCTTTCTGGCCCGGAGAGAGAGAGTCCAGAACCTCCAGCTAAGGGCACACAAGACACAAATTACACATTTCAGGATTTCTCTCACTACTGCACTGTAATGCCGAATATCACCAGATGTAGGTTCAATGTTAAGAGTATGTTTAGAGTCTTGGGTTTCAACTAAAAAACCTGTACGAAAATATCATTTATTGTACCCCTGTGATGTTTAAAGCTTTCAGGTCTGAATAGGTTGCAACTTTGGAGAATGGTCCCAAATTGATTCGGAGATAGTCAGCATCGTTTTGGATGTCCTCTTTGCAAGCTGTAAGTAGAGAAACATTTATTTTTCCCCAGAAAACAATGAAAAGTATACAGTGCACATAAACTTGTCCATTTGAATGTGAAATCTTCAATCAAAAAATAGCTCTACATGTCAAGACACATGATCAAACCAGATGCAAAATTATACAAGTATACACTAGTGGGAAAATCCTACCTGTTTTTTTCATTTGGACAGCATTTCCCTTGATGTGGTCCACTAAACCTTGGGTAATTTCTTGTTTTCTAGCTGATGTCATTTTGTCGAAGACCTTGCTCAGTCCTCCAACACTATAGAAGAAACAATTGTGGTGAATTTGTACCTCTTCATTTTAATAGTGGTGTAGTCCTACAGTCCCATTAGTGCACTGTCATTAAATCGCTTCTGAATGTTAATAATATGTCCTCCTTCCAACAGAATTCAAGATATATTTGAAAATGAAGGTGGATTCCTACTCACATGATATGGTAATTGGTGCAGCTGATGTTTGAGGTAGTAATGGCAAGCATCTCTGCTTTAAAACTGGGGAGGACCGGAATCAGCTTGATATGGAACCAGGCCATCCAGTCCTGGCTTTCGAATTCTGGGAAATTCACTTTGATGATAGGGAAGGTCCGATTCATCATAATGTCTCTTACAGCAGGCCTGATTTCTGGGAGCTGGTGAAACACAACACAACAAATCATCCAAAAGTCAGAGCTCTCTACTGTGACACTCGGCTGGGCCCAATACAATGTTATTTTTGTTTTCCTTTATCAGGTTAATTACCTCTGAATGTGTGGACAGTTGTGTCAGATACTCATCGATGTTCTGGAATGGGTCGTCTGTCTCCAGTCGGTCAAATACAGCGTTGATCTGATATGTGTTGTTGAGTGCTCCTGAACTCAGTGTCACTTCTGCTGTTTGGGTTGGGGTCAGCAGGGTCAATGATTCAAACTGCAAAACAAAGCAGAAAAAGGACAGTTGACCAATTCAACTCAAAGCATGCTGCCAGTGTGCTGTACTCAAGGCGCCAGGGCAAATAGAGGGACTTCTAAGTGACTTACGCCGGAGAAGTTTTCATTGAGGGTCAGTAAATCTTCCAGGGGTGCAAAGACAGAAAAGTTTCCAAAGTTCTTTTGAAGCCAGTCTGTGCTTCCATCGGTGTTGGAGAGGCAGCTACCACCTGAAGAGGAATCACAAAAGAGACATAACTCATATGCCTTCTTAGTGCATCTACAAATGGATCTCTCCATATCAACACTTGTGTGCTTAGATTGAGAACTATAACTTTTGTAGGTCTAATCCTCAGCCAAACTGAGAAAGAGAATTATGATAACCAGCATTGGCCTTCAATTTCAATACCACAAATACCTGAAGTGTCATTTCTCGAGAGGAAGAGATAGATGAAACGACTGTAGACAAATTGCTGTTGCATTCTGTCCATGAATGAGATTTGCTCACTCAGAGCTCTCACTCTGAAATGGAGAGAAAAAAGCTCATGTTAATGTTATCGCCTGTGGACATATTCATGGAATATTATTAACCTCTCTATTTGATCATAACATAGAAACATATATCTATGCTTACACAGCCTGGTAGGTCTCGCAGCTGAAGTTCTTGGTGCTGAGACAGGACAGAAACTCTTTCGACACAGATGGTAAGAATGGCTTGAGCTTTATCTCAAACCACTTTTGGATGAAACTGATATTTGTTAGCTTTTCTTCACTGAAGTTATTAATTTGGACTTCTCCAATCGCATTCAGGACCTCTGGCACGAATGGACTGCCCATGACGGAGGTCTGTGAAGGCAAAACATTTCTTCACAAAGTCTCCTGCAACGATTGCATTCAATACCGTCATTTGCAGACAATGTTACCTGAGGACCACTATCCAGAAATCTTTCTCACAAAAATCTCTACATGACAATATTTGAAAGACAATGGAGTTTGTCACTATATCAGGGATGCCAATTTCTATCTATACGTGTCAAAACCATAAGTCATCAAATACTTAAATACGGAGAGAGAAATTGATGACTTCAACTCAACAAATGTTCTTTTTTTTTTTTTTTCCTTTTTTATTACGTTTTTTGTGAGAACGTGTAAGTCACTGTACCATGAGTGAATACTTGGCAAGAGCTTCATCCAGGACTCCAGACACATTGGTGAAGAGCAGCTTCCAGGTCTCCGTAGAGTATGTCAAGTTGCTGGACAGTTTGCATTTCAACAGTGTGGCCAGGTTTTCCGATGTCAGTTGTGCCGGCTTGAAGAAAAAGATGCATAAACACCGACTAAATTAGGAAGAAATGTTGTCTTTGAAAATGTTTCACAAATTAGCCCAATAATTCGAGGCTGATGAAGACACTAAATCAAACAGGACCGTATGCATTTTGTCACAAAGTTAAAGACAAATTACCATAGAGCATGCGTAGTCTACAATGGTGAAATTGCACAGCATTTCCGAATAATTCCCAGATGACAGATGCAGCTCAAGTGGACCTCTGTATGACATAAATTGAGAATTGTTAAAAACATTACTGGTATATTTAAACATAATATCTTGTGATTTCCTCCAATTCAGCTTCTTCTTTGCGGGCTCATCATGATATAAATGAGAAATAATAAACACTACCTTCAACCTTGACAACATGCCTCAGCAAAAATCATTAAAGCAAGAGTCCTTTTATTCAATGATGTACATGCATACATGCACACAACACACAACACACCTGTTGATTCCAGCACAAATCTTGGCTTCTGCAAAACATTGAAATGAAGACAGACAAGTAAGATATAAACACCCAATGACACAAGACACTTGCTTAATTGCGTTTGTAAACAACAAAGTCCAAAATATTCTTAGTAAAATGGACTTACCATCGACAGCT